>CP092864.1:174043384-174284238 GCA_030710605.1 Cordylochernes scorpioides
TTTGACGGGAGAAGCGACCTTTATTTAATAAAACAATTCACTCCCGGCAAAATTTCGATTTATACTTAATTTTAAAACAATAACTCTAAGAGGGATATTTGTTCTCATGATGATTATTGACTCAAAAAATATTAGTATTTACGAATATTTACAGAATATTCAATGGCCTTTTAACATTTCTTGGAATTGTCTCTGTAAATTTCAAACATCGTTATTGCGGTTTTTATGCAAAAGGTATTAGAATTTGATTTATTTATACAAGGTTTCTTATTGATATTTTTTGTTTTGTATTTTCATACACAATTTATTTTATTGATACCTGTGTTTATCCATTATATCCATTGGAATGCCAAATCAAATGTATTTTAAAGAATAAATCTTGTTCACTCAAAGGAAAATTCTAATTAATAAAGTACTCTCTGATCTGATTTACTTAGTTTAGTCGAAAATGGTGATAATAAAATACTGCATCATCTCTGAGTGCTGAGAGAGTGGCAGAAACAGTATTCATTTGACGAAAAATTCACTCGATCAGAACACGGGCGAAGCCAGGCCATCATGTTTGATAGGCATAATTTAGATTATTTCGTTTAAACATTTACTATAAGAGAGAACACGCGAACGAATTTAGGTCATATATCTCTATTAATATAAATATCAAAATTTGTCTGTCCACGTTTGTTCATCGATAATCTTCTAAATTCTAGGTACTTAATGTCACCATATTCCCCACGTAACTCCTTTTTATATAAAGCTGATTTAGGATACATTTTCTTAGAAGTCAACTTTCACTCAAATTTTATTCCCAAAAAAATCTGGTAAAAAATTGAATTAGCTAATCAATTTTAATTTTTAACTTATAATTTATCCTTATCTATATTTCATAGCTTCTCACGATGTGACCAATTAGAACCTTGGGGAAAGTTATAGAACTGTTTTTTTTTTGTAAGATTGAAATCAATTTTTCGTTTAATTTTCTTACAAAAATTCCGAGAAAATGGCTTTTTTAAATGATTATTTTAACTAAGTTTTATTTTTCATCAATATACATCTATAGTTATATTATTAAAAATAAAAATACAACCTTTCGCAATGAGTTTCTTTTATTATGATATACGCGAGCTTTCGGGCTGGAGTCGCCCTTCTACAGGCAAAAATTAACTATTTGATTTTTGAGAGACGGTTATATACATTAATATGTTACAAATTTTACATAATTTATCAGAAGGAAAAGTATTAAATATACATAAATTATTACTATTTTACTATGTTTAACAATTGGAAGTAAATTAACCTTAAATTTCAATATTTAAATAAAGTTAAGTTTTAGACTATGGATTGGATAAGCGAGAAATCTGATTTTTGTGGTATGGAATATGACAAAATTGTTCTGGGATATCTATTCTACGATTAATGCTATTGTGTTGTTTGGAAATCAGCGATTCAAGGATTAATCTTTCAGATTTGGTGGTTATGTTACTGTAGTGGCAAGTTGGACTGTCTAAATTAAATTTGTGGCCGGTATTCATGGTATGCTGAAAAATGAGGGATCTTGGATCTTTGGTCTTCATATTGTAAGTATGTTCTTTCAATCTTGTCATTATTTTCCTGCTTGTTTCTCCTACGTATATAGATGGACAATCAATGCATGACACGAAATATATGGCATTTCTCTTCTGAAGGGGGTTTTGGTTTGTGGTCGATTTTGTGATGGGATTTCTATGGTTCTTGGGGTGCGGAAAAATAACTTGATTCCGTATTTCTTTATCTCCAGGGCTATTTTTCAATTGGTTGGTGAGTAATCAATATAACAGTTCGTTTTGAAAGTCTGCTGGGTTCTATGATGAGATGGATTGTAACAGTGTTGTTCGATGAACAGTGGGGGATAGTCGAATTTTCTAAGATTTTTGTGAATATTATTTCTTTCTATTACTTTAAACTTGGGGAGGGAGCAATGGGTGAATAAACGCTTGGTTAAGGTTTTCACTACTGTTATTTTGTGAGATGTGGGACCATAAGAATTAAACGGGAGGTATGATGGTTCGAAACTATTCTTGTAATAAACAGTGGTGTGTGAAAACTATTTTCTGTTCTCATTATGAGGGAATCGAGATAGGGCAAAACTCCATTTATTTCTTTTTCAATGGTAAAGGATATTCTGCGGTGGTAGCCGTTGAGTATTTCTAAAATGAGTTGTTCTTTCTCTGATTCGAATTCACAATATATGTCATCGATGTAACGTCTCCATTTCATTATGCCTAGGCCTCTTTGCCGATTTATCCATCTATCTATTTTCAATAGGAATATTTCTGCTGCTGCCAAAGATAAAGGCTGCCCATAGGTGATCCACTGGTCTGCTGGAATATTTGGTTTTGAAATGTGGAATTACTAATTAAAGACAGGCATTGAAAAGGGCGGTAATTTTATCTATTTCTGCTGGACTAATGCGGGATTGTTCCAACATTTCCCGTAGAATTTACAATTAGCTTGCATTTATTATTTAGAACTTTTTATCATGGTTCTCTGTCTTTGTTCTTTTCTATAACGCTCTTCGCTTATTCCTTTTGCTATCAAGCATATGACGCGTAACGGCCGAAGCTTCGCAGGAGTTTTTATTATATTTATATTTTTATCTAATTATTTATTAAATATACACGTATATTAACATAAACCTCTCTCATGTGTTAAATATACGAACAAATATTTATAGTTTAAATTTATCTTAATTGCATATTATATATATGCATGTCTCACTGGACTCTCCCTTTCCTTAGGCACGGGACTTTAGTTGTTTAAAATGTTAATTATTTTTTCTGGCGTGATGCTCAAAGGCCTTAGCCCACATTGTCTAAGTTCAATGAGGTTATTTGTTCTCTCACGTTCTGGCCGTTTCTGAGAGGAAAAAGTAAACATTCGCTAGGTGCATGGAACTGTTTCAGAAGTTGTAGATTCTAAACATTTCTCCGAGCTTTTGACTGATTCCCCTGAAAAATAAGAAGAGTTTCTGATATGTCGGAAATGGTACTCATCCTGTGGATCTTTTTTCCTTCGTGTTGCCTCTTCGAATATTCCAATCCTCAGATTCTACGACTTCTTCTCACGGCTTGGGCAGCGAAGAGATTATCCAGCTTGTCTCCACCAGAATGTCGCGGTAATGAAGGTGACGAATCGTTCAGGAAAAATAGAAATGTATTTAAATATGTAGAAAGAGGAATTCTTAAGAATGAAGAAACCTATTTTTATATATTGGTACGGAAATACCAAATTCAAGTGTTTCATCAACAGAAGTACAGAAGTTCCAATTCAAGCTATTACAAATATTATATATTGAAAGATATAGAAAATTAGAAAATCTCTAAAGAATAAGTTAAATATTGGAAGTAATATAAAGAAATTCCAAAGCAGTTTATCGCTCTTATTTTGATATGACAAGTACATAGAAGATCGCATATTTTCTATTGAGATAGATAGAGAAGTTACAAATGTGGATGGCGACACATTTCATTGTGACAGGTAAAGAAGTTATAAAGAGAGAGATAAACAATTATATTAATATGGAGAAGAAAAAAATATCTAAATAAAGGGAACATCATATATTCATTTGAGAGATGTATAGAATTTGTGCAAATTAGAAAAGAGAAAAATATAAAAATAAGAAAAAGACAAAATTATAATTATGAAGATGCAGTGATGGTCGAACGAGATGGAATAATACCTTAAGGATTAAAGTATAGAAATTCCAAAGACGGGGTGCCATACATCTTTTGATTGAAAAAAGGTTCAGAAGTTCCAAAGGAAGTTTAAAACATATACTTTATTTGATAGGTAAAGAGGCTCTGAAGAAAAGGCACACAACAAAAATATGATATATAAAGATTATATTCTTAGAAATTCAAAAGACAGCAGAGAGAAACATTTTATTTAAAGAGATAAAGAAAATTACTGTCAAAAGACAACAACTCATTTTTTGAAGAGCTCTCTACTAAGAAAAAAAAAAGAATAATTTAATATATGAAAAAAATAGTCAAATGTGATATTGTACTGGGAAAAGTTGCATAAATTATGAAAAAGGCATCTCCTTATCGTGCAACTGAAAGTTGCTGATGGCTTGCGCCATCTATCGGAATAGTTGATATTTATAGTTGATATTTATTCCGATAGATGGCGCAAGTCATCAGCAACTTTCAGTTGCACAATAAGGAGATGCCTTTTTCATAATATAATATATGTTTCATAAAATGTGGTAGAAAGTATTTCATAGAATTGTGATTTTTATCTCTAATTAGATATAAGGGCCAAGCGCTCAATTTATATTGTGGGAGTTTTTTAAATATTCTAAAGTATATTATATTTGACATATTCTGGCCAATTGATTAGCTTCGCGATCAAGATATGTGTTCTTTCTTAATTTATCCATCTGATGCAAGTGCATATTCAATATGGTACTATTTTTCATAATAAAATATGTTTAATTAGGAGAATAAAGAGATGTACACAAAAGTGTATGGCAAATAATCTTTGAGGGTGTTAAAGAGAATCAAAATATAGGATGAAGATACTTGTGTATATTTTTTATTTTACATTTATAGGGATATGTGAAAGGCATTATCTACGATAGTTAACCACAAATATTTTCTGAAGAGAGGAAAAAATCAACCAAAGGCACAAAAAAAACACACCTTTTGTTGAGAGACGTGAAAAAAAAAAGAAAGTTGGTCAGAGAATATTTTAGCAGAGGTATATTAAAAGACAGAGGGCAACACGTTTTATTATTCGGAAAATAAAAATAGTGAAGTTAGAGAAAGAAACTATTTTTAATGTAGAAGGTAAAAAAAAATCATTAGAGACAGTGGATAAAATCTGCTTTATAATAAAAAAGATACCGAGAAAATACCTTTATTTGCAGTGATAAATGAGAGTTCACACATATTAAATAAATGCCAAAAACAGGTGTAAACATGGGTTTTATAGAGACTTGTAAAGATAAGTATCAAAGAAAACACATGTTTTATTTAAAGAAGAAAAGATAAAAAACTAAGATAGAAAATAACAAATATTTCTTTGAGAATGGTAAAGAGAACTATCAAAGTAAGAATATGGCTTCTGAAGCCAACTGTGCGGACGTGTTTTGCTTCGCTCGTCTCGTTAAGCTAAGTACTTTTTATTTCCTCTTCTAAATTTAATATTCCCTTATATATCTTTCTGTCCTAAATTATTTATATCATAAGTATAGTATTAATATCACTTCAATAAGATTTTATTTCCCCCCCCCCTTTTTTTTTTCTTTTTGGACAGAAGACATGGATGGTATTTTGAAATCAATAAATGTAACTCATTGAAATATTAATATATATTTTGATAACAAATTTAAAACTAATCAAAAAAAATATAACAAAAAATGATATAACACACACATACTTATCTTCAATGATTAACCAAGAAAAAATGGAATTGAATCTATATCTGAGCTAAATAAACAATATACAATTTATATATATAATAAACTAGATAAAGTTCTTAAAGAGATTCCGAAACAGACACCTTTTTATGCTCAAGTTGTGCTACAGGAAAAGCAGAACTAATCAAAATAAAACAGAAGTCAATCAAATATGAATCTACTCTAATTCTGGCTTTAAATGATGGTGTACCTAATTCTGATGCACTTCAAAAAATGTCTAATAATATTTAAAATGTCAGAGAAAATGGTAAAAACATTAATATTAATTGAATTATGAACGCAAAAAGTCTGTAATTATAAAGGTTCCAAACCAAACTTATAATAAAATACTACTGGATGAATTAAACTAATCAGAAGATTTGATATTGATTAGTAAAATCTACATACCGACACTAAGAGATCCAACTATAGTAGTCAAAAACGTATCCAAAATTACAGATACAGCAAACTTCGTTCAAACCATATGCAGAATGAATTCTGATCTAGAAAATTTGGAAAATGAAATAAAAGTTCTATTTACAATGACATCTAACTCTCCATATCACAATATAGTATTAAGAGTATCTCCTGAGGTTTACCAAATTTTAAGAAAAATGGGTAACAAGATATACACCGATTTTGAGCGATGTTCTATACAGGACAGAATATTTGTAAGACAATGCAAAAATTGTTTTGAATTTAATCCGAACCACAAAACAAAAGACTGCCAAAACATTAAAATATGTAAAGTATGCGGTGTACAGGGTAACCACAACTGTACTGAAGCACCAAATTGTCACAATTGTTCTAAGCACTCTAAATTTAAAAACTTTTCTACAAACCATAAATCAAATTCAAGTGAATGCCCGATTTACAAATCACAAATAGACAGAATTATCCAAAGGACACAATATTCACAAATACACGAGATAAATGATGTATCAAATACAATTTAAAGCTTAATCTTAAATATATTAATATACTATTAATTAAATTAATTAAATATATTAATATACTATATGATTGAAAATGTGAGATGTATTCAACAAAATGTAAGAAAAAGTTTTACTGCTATAAGTGAACTACAGGCCAACACTAGAGATGACCCACCTGACATTCTTTTAATTCAAGAACCATATGTTTTACATGAAAATGTTATTAATGATATGGACTCTCAAATTATATGTTCGAATAAAACTGAGGGAAAATATACGGCAACTATAATTTTAAATAAAAATATAAAGTTCAGCAAAGAGGAAAATTTCACAAATTATTTTTGTACAACAATATCTATTTCTACAGTTAAAGCTAAATTAATTATTTTTAATTTTTACATTCATACAAATACTTTTAACCCTGTTCATCAAACATTCAATAGAGATCTGCTCAAAACGTATATAAATCAATCTGTAATCTTTTGCGGTGATTTTAATTCAAGACATATTTTATGGTTTGACAATGTTATAAACTCTAATGGATATAGATTACAACCTATTGTAGACGAATGTAATCTTTTTATACATAACCTGAAAACACCCTCCTGCCGCGGAGTAAGTATAATTGATCTTACAATCTCGAATAAACATTCACTTAATTTAATAAACAACTGGCATACCTCTGATCTGACTAATATTTCCGACCATGTTGCTGTTGAATTTGATATCAGGTTAAAGAATGGTCATTTATTCAATAATCAAATATCCACGTGGAAATTATTTGAAAAAGATGCGAATTGGGCAAATTTTTCTAATAACATATCATTACAAAATATAAACAAACTGGAAATTGATATAAGCAGAGTGAAAGAGGAAGACATTGATGGGATAGTGAACGCACTCGCGAAAATTTATTGAGAGAAGCAGCATATAAATCTTTGAAGGTTAAATCCCCCATTAATAAACATGTTTCCAGAATTAACTGGTGAACTAATGAACTGGAAATAATGAAAAATCATTTTCATTATATTAGAAACTTGTATTACCGTCATAAAACAATCAGTTACAATACATTTAAGTTGGCAAGAAACAAATACACTAATGCAATAAAAAAAAGCTAAAATAGCTAACTGGCGAAACGTTATTGAAGAAAATTACACAGATAATTCATTTGGCAATGCCTATAAGTTCTTCAATAAATTAAGATCCTTAAATGTACAGAATGGAATTCCCATAATTGACTAATCACCAGAATATCTGAAAGAGCAAACAATGACCAAATTAATGACAATTTAATTCCTGAAGACGATCCTAATTTGGACAATCTTCAACAACAAATAATTTGAAATTTTAAGCCACGAATGAATAATTCAAGTATAATTATAATCGAAGAAGAAGATATAATGAATATCATTTCTAATTCTGATGTTAAAAAAGCTCCAGGTTTAGACAACATAAGTAACAATATGATCAAATGTGCTTACCCAAAAATTAAGCTTATGTTATGCAAACTATTTAATAAATATATTCAAAAGGGGCATTATCCAGAGAAATGGAAAATAACAGCTCTGAAGGTAATTCCTAAACCACATAAATCTAATTTAGAATCAACAAAAAGTTATCGACCTATCTCATTGAATTCAAATATTTCAAAAATATTTGAAAAAACTTTGAAAAATCGAATTTATGAATTCTATAAAAGTAATAAATTTTAAGCTCCCGACAACATGGATTTGTCAAATCAAAATCAACCACAACGTGCTTGAATAAAATAACAGATACTATAATAGAACATATAGGCAGAAACAATTAGTGACGCTAATTGCAATAGACATTGAAGGAGCCTTTGACAATACATGGTGGCCAGCTTTGTTCAAAAGAATTGATGAAGATTATATGACTGCTGACCTGCTCAAAATTTTACAATCCTTTTTGAAAAATAGGAAACTAAACATTATCAAAAGGTTACCCACAAGGTGAATCATTGTCTCCATTGCTTTGGATGATATTTATAAATGATATGTTAACCAAAATACAACTACCAAATTCAGAAATAATTTGCTATGCCGATGATGTCACAATAATATGCTGGAACAAAGATTTAGCAACTCTCAAAAATTCAATTGAGCGTATTTTGGAAAAGGTTGACGAATCGTGTACAGAAAAAAAACTAAAAATAAGTCTTGATGAAACTAGTGTTTTACATTTTCATAACAAAGATAAATTTGAAATTAAATTAAAAATAATATTATTACGCCTGTTCAAGAAATAAAAAATTTAGGAATTACCTTTGCCAACCATATAAGGAAGAATAAATTAAATTTTAATCCTCATTTGAACAATATACTAAATAGAACTCAAAGACTAAAAAAATTGCCTTTTTCGATATGTGGCAAATCTTGGGGACTAAGCACCAAGAAAATACTTATTTTATAAAAAACAATCTTTAGACCTATACTCACTTATGGAACTGAAGTCTGGTATAAATATATAAGTAAAAAGTATATACACAAATTTAATTCACTTCAATATCAAATATTATTATGGTGTACACAAACTTATAAAACAACTAGCTATAGTTGTGTGCATACCCTTGAAAATATTCCTTTGATTACGGATTATATTGAATCCAGAAATATAAAATATGATCTGAATAATTTATCGGTTGAGGACCAACAGCGATATGAGTTGGATATTCCAGACATAATTGAAAATTTTATAAAATATAAAATGACACTATTGAAGAAAAATACTAACCAAACATTTCAAAGTTTCTTTCCCGCTAATATTCCGAAATATTTTCGGGCAAATTTGCACAACTCTCAAATTTTTTACAAATCACGGAAATTTTAGAAGCTTCTTAAAATTCATCAAAGCAGTGCAAGATTCAAGATGCTTCTGTGAATGTGAGGAACAAACTTCTATTCATCTGCTGCTAAATTGCCCCGTTTTCCAAGAGTATACGAGTATACTCGTATAATAAACAATGGACTAAATGTATCAAACCCGTTTGATCTAATTTCAACAGAAGACAAATATATAAAATTCAACTCATTTTGCAGATTTATTTTTAATTTTATAAAAAACTACTATATTCCATTGGAACCCTTTTATTTAGAAATTAATTCTTTTTAGTATTGTTTTAATTGAATAATTCTCTAATATCTAGCATATTTTCATTCAAAAATATTCCTTAAAACTTTTTTTTTTTTAATCTGTAAATTGCTTTTCTCGAATACACACTATACTTTACAATTTGATTTCATTTAACTAAATTTGCACACCAAACCTTTGTACATATATCAATTGTGTTGATATATATATTTTTATCTTTTCATCTAACTAACTTGCATACTAATTCTGTACATATTTAAATATATTTATCTTATCTTTCAAAATTTTTGTTTATGTTTAAAGTAAAAGTGTCCCTAGGGGACATAGCGCTCTAACTCGAAATAAAGAAAGTAAGATAATAACACATGTATGATATTGTAAATAAGTGCTACAGAAAAAGAGAAGAAATTGTTACTTCGACAATGATAAAGATAAGTACCAAAGACAGGCGCAATATCAGTTTTATGAGATAGGAAAAAAAGTAGCAAGGTGTAGGGTAAACACATGTTTCATTAAAAAGATAAAAAAATCAGTAAAAAGGCAGAATAACCTTTGTTCATTTGAGACATGAGGAGAGGCTTTAAAGACTGAGATTAAAATATATTTTATTGAGAGAGATGAAAAGAAGTACCAATGCAATTAGAACAAACGAATGTTTTATTAAAAGAGTTATAGGCATGATAAAAGCAAATACCACAACGCATTTATTCAAAGAGGAAAATGGAAGTACTAAATGAAAGTAACATCACATTTTTATCAGGATAGGATATATACCAAAGAGGTAGAAATACATCACAGATAAAAAAAGGAGAGGGAGGAAGAGAAGTATTGCGAGAGAAAGAACCGCCCATATTTTATTTATAAAATTCATTTTAATATCAAAGAAACAGAAATTGACATGAGAATTATTGTGAGAGTTTAAGGTATATAATAAAGACGTGTGAAGACACATGTTCGAATAAAGGGGTAAAAAAAGTACCAAAAACAGCTAAAAATAAACGTTTATTTAGATATATGAAAGGTGATACAGAAAAAAAGATAACAACACATATTTTATTGAGATAGATAAAATAAAAGTGGCTTAATCAAAAATGAAAAAATATTTTAATATTTTTAGGCAAAAAAAAATTCAAATGGGTTTTTGTGTGTGTGAGTAAGATAAATAAAGTAAAGAGAAGACATAAACAAACATATATTTTATTGAGAGAAGTGAATATAATTATCAAACATAAAGGGTAAATGTATGTTTTCGTGCGAGAAAGAGATAAAAATAAGTAAAGATAAGACAGGAGACAACACATAATTTTTTGAGAGAAGAAAATAGAAGTATCACACTAGGGTCAATGTATGTTTTTGTGCTAAAGGGATAAATAGAAGTAGAAAGAAGATAGAAGACAACACATATTTTATTAAGAGAATCGAATATATGTATCGAACTCTAAGGTCAATGAATGTTTTTGTGAATGATAGAATTAATAAATAAAAGAGAAGACAGAAAAAAAACCATATTTAAGTTAATAAAAGTATCAAGCACTAAGGTCAACATATGTTGTTGTGTGTGAGACAGATAAACACAAGTAAAGAGAAGACAGGACACAACACATATTTTATTAAGAGAAGTGAATGTAAGTATCGAACCATGGGGTCAACTTATATATATTGTGTGTCTGAGATAGGTAAATAGAATTAAAAATAAGACAGAAGGTAACACATATTTTATTGAGAAGAATAAAAATAAGTATTAAACATTAAGGTCAATGTAAGTTTTTCAGTGTGAGAGAGATAAAGAGAAGTAGTGAGAAGACAGGAACAAGATATATTTTATTAAGAGAAGTGAATATAAGTATCCAACAATAGTCTCAAACTATGTTGTTGTGTGTGAGATAGGTAAATAGAAGTAAAGAGAAGAAAGGAGGCAACACATATTTTATTGAGTGGAATGAGAATAAGTATGAAACATTGAGGTCAAAATATGTTTTTAGTGTGAGGGAGATAAATAGAATTAAAGAGAAGACAGGAACAACACATATTTTATTGTGAGAAGTTAATATAAGTATCCAACAATAGTGTCAAACTATGTTTTTGTGTGTGAGAAAAATGAATAGAAGTAAAAAGAAGGCTGGAGACTACACATATTTCATTGAGAAAAGTGAATATGAGTATCAAACCCTAGGGTCAACATATGTTTCAGCGTGTGAGAAAGATAAATAGAAGTAAAGATAAAACAGAAGACAATTCATATTTTATTAAGAGAAGTGAATATAAGTATCAAACCATGGAGTAAACGAATGTTTTTGTGTAAGATAGTTAAATAGAAATAAATAGAAGCCAGGAAACAACACATATTTTATTGAGCGAAGTGAATATGAGTATCAAACACTAAGGTCAATAGATTTTTCTCTGAGTGTGGGGGATAAATTTAAATGAAAAAAAAATACAGGAGACAACACATATTTTTTCAAGATAAGTGAATAGGAGTATCAAACCCTGGGGACAACTTTATTTTTGTGTGTTAGAGAGATAAATAGAAATAAAGAGAAGGCAGGAGCAACACCTATTTTATTAAGAGAAGTGAATAGAGGTATCACACTGTGTTCAATATATGTTTTTTTGTGTAACAGAGATAAATAGAAGAAAAACATAGGTAAACACAAATTTTTTTGAAAGAAGTGAATAGAAGTATCAAACACTAAGGTCAATGTATGTTTTTGTATGTAAGAGAGATAAATAGAAATAGAGAGAAGACAGGAACAAACCATATTTTATTAAGAGAAGTGAATATAGGTTTCAGACATTAGGGTCTACGTATGTTTTTGTGTGTGAGAGAAATGAATAGAAGTAAAGAGAAGGCAGGAGACAACACATATTTTATTAAGAGAAGTGAAAATAAGTATCGAACGCTAGGGTCAATGTATGTTTTTGTGTGTGAAGGAGATTATTAGAAGAGAAGAGGAGACAGATCACAATGCATATATTATTGAGAGAAGTGAATATAGGTAACAAACCATAGGGTCAATGTATGTTTTTTAGTGTGAGGGAGATAAATATAAGTAGAGAGAAAACAGGAACAACACATATTTTATTGAGAAAAGTGTATATAAATATCAAGCACTAAGGTCAACGAATGTTTTTGTGTGTGAGAGAGATGAATAGAAGTGAAGAAAAGGCAGGAGAGAGAGACCACAAATAATCTTTCAGGAAAAGTGAATTTGAGTAACAAATCCTGGGTTCATCCAATGTTTTAGTTTGTGAAAGATAAATAGAAGTCATGAGAAGACAGAAGACAACACATATTTTATTTGGAGAAGTGAATATAAGTATCAAACACTAGGGTAAAGGTATGTTATTGTATGTGAGAGATAAATAAAAGTAAAGAGAAGACAGGACACAACACAAAATTTATTAAGAAAAGTGTATATAAGTATTAAACCCTGGGATAAAAATGATTTTAGTGTGTGAGAAAGATAAAAAGAAGTAAAGAGAAAACAGAAGACAACACATTTTTATTAGGAGAAATTGATGTAAGTATCAAGCACTAGGGTTAACGTATATTGTTGTGTGTAAGACGGATAAATACAATTACAGAGAAGATAGGGCACAACACATATTTTATAAAGAGATGTGAATATAAGTATCAAACACCAGGGTTAATGTATTTTTGTGTATGAGGGAGATAAATAGAATTAAAGAGAAGACAGGACACAACACATATTTTATTAAAATAAGTGACTATAAGTATCAAACCATGGGGTTAATGTATGGTTTTGTGTGTTAGGGAGATAAATATAAATAAAGAAAAATACAGGAGACAACACATATTTTTTCAAGAGAAATGAAGAGAAGTATCAAACCCTGAGGTTAACTTAATATTGTGTGTTAGAGAGATAAATAGAAATAAAGAGAAGACAGGAGACAACACATATTTGAATAAGAGAGGCGAATATAAGTATCAAACACTAGGGTCAATGTATGTTGCTGTGTGTGAGATAAGTAAATAGAAGAGAAGAAAGGAGGCAACACATATTTTATTGAGAGGAATGAAAATAAGTATCAAAATTTGAGATCAATGTATGTTTTTTAGTGTGAGGGAGATAAATAGAATTAGAGAGAAGACAGGAACAACACATATTTTATTAGGAGAAATAAATATCAAACCATGGTGTCAAAGTATGTTTTTGTGTGTGAGGGAAATAAATAGAAGTAAAGAGAAGACAGGACACGACAAATATTTTATTAAGAGAAGTGACTATAAGTATCAAAAATGGGGTCAACGTATGTTTTTGTGTGTGAGAGAAATAAATAGATGTAAAGCAAAGACAGGACACAACAAATATTTTATTAAGTGACTATAATATCAATTCATTGGGTCAATATATGTTTCAGTGTGTGAAAGAGATAAATATAAATAAAGAAAAGACTGGAGCAACACCTATTTTATAATGAGAAGTAAATAAAATTATCACACTGGGTCCAATGTATGTTTTTTGTGTAACAGATATAAATAGAAGTAAAGAAAAAGATGAGTAAACACATATATTTTGAAAGAAGTGAATAGAAGTATCAAACACTAGGGTTAATGTATGTGTTTGTGTGTAAGAGAGATAAATACAAGTAAAGAGAAGACAGGTCACAACACATATTTTATTAAGAGAGGTGAATATAAGTATCAAACCATGGGGTCAACGTATGTAGTAGTGTGTGATATAGATAAATAGAAGTAAAGAGAAGACAGGAGGCAACGCATATTTTTTAAGGGGAATGAAAATAAGTATCAAATTTTGAGGTCAATGTATGTTTTTTAGTGTTAGAAAGATAAATAGAAGTAGAGAGAAGACAGGAGAACACATTTTATTGAGAGAAGTGTATATAAATATCAAGCACTTGGGTCAACGAATGTTTTTGTGTGTGAGATAGATAAATAAAAGTAAAGTAAAACATGAGTAAACGCATATTTTATTGAGAAGTAAATATAAATATCAAACACTAGGGTCAATGTATGTTGCTGTGTGTGAGATAGGTAAATAGAAGTAAAGAGAAGAAAGGAGGCAACACATATTTTATTGAGTGGAATTGAAAATAAGTCTCAAACATTGAGGTCAATATATGTTTTTAGTGTGAAGGAGATAAAAATAATTAAAGAGAAGACAGGAACAACACATATTTTATTGAGAGAAGTGAATATAAGTATCAAGCACTAGGGTCAATGTATGTTTTTGTGTGTGAGAGAGATCAATAGAAGTGAAGAGAAGGCAGGAGAAAACATATTTTTTTAGGAAAAGTGAATATAAGTATCAAACACCAGGGTCAATGTATGTTTAAGTTTGTGAAAGATAAATAGAAGTAAGGAGAAGACAGAAGAAAACACATATTTAATTAGGAGAAGTGAATATAAGTATCAAACCCTGGGGTAAACATGGTTTTAGTGTATGAGGAAGATAAAAAGAAGTAAAAGAAGACAGAATAAAACACATATTTTATTAGGAGACGTTATTATAAGTATCAAGCACTAAGGTTAACGTATATTATTGTGTGTAAGACGGATAAATACAAGTAAAGAGAAGACAGGACCAACACATATCTTATATAGAGATGTGAATATAAGTATCAAAAAATGGGGTCAACGTATTTTTTTGTGTGAGAGATAGATAAATAGAAGTTAAGAGAAGACAGGAGGTAACACATATTTAATTGAGAAGAATGAAAATAAGTATCAAACATTGAGGTCAATATATGTTTTTTAGTGTGAGGGAGATAAATAGAAGTAGGAGAAGACAGGAAAAATGAATATTTAATTGAGAGAGAGAAGTGAATACGAATATCAAACAAAAGTGTCAAAATATGTTTTTGTGTGTGAGAGAGATGAAAAGAAGTGAAGGGGGAAGCCTGAAAACAACACATATTTTATTGAGAAAAGTGAATATAAGGATCAAACATTGAGGTCAATGTATGTTTTATAGTGTGAGGAAGCTAAATAGAATTAGAGAGAAGACAGGAACAATACATATTTTATTGAGATAAATGAATATAAGTATCAAATACTAGGGTCTAAATATGCTTTTGTGTGTGAGAGAGATGAATTGAAGTAAAGAGAAGGCAGGAGACAACACATATTTTATTAAGACAAGTGAATATAAGTATCAAACACCAGGGTCAATGTATTTTTTGTGTGTGAGTGAGATAAATAGAAGTAAAGAGAAGACAGGACACAACACATATTTATTAAGAGAAATGAATATAAATATCAAACACTAGGGTCAACGTATGAATTTTTGTGTGAGAGGAATAAATAAAAGTGAAGAGTAGTCTGAACACAACACACATTTTATTGAGAGAAGTGAATATAAGTATCAAACACTAAGGTCAATATATGTTTCTGTGTGTGAGGGAGATGAATAGAAGTAAAGAGAAGACATGAGGGAATACATATTTCATTAAAAGAAGTGAATAGAAGTATCAAACACTAAGGTAAAAATATGTTTTTGTGTGTTGAGAGATAAATATAAGTAGAGAGAAGACAGGATCAACACATATTTTATTAAAAGAGGGCAATAAAATATCAAACACTAAGGTCAATATATGTTTCTCTGTGTGAGTGAGATGTATAGAAGTAAATAGAAGACATGAGGGAACACATATTTTATTAAGAGAAGTGAATATAATTATCGAACACAAGGGTCAATGTATGTTTTTTTGTGTGAGAGAGATAAATAGAAGTAAAGAGAAGACAGGACACAACACATTTTATTAAGAGAAGTGAATATAAGTATCAAACACTGGGGTCAATGTATTTTTTCGTTTGTGAAAAGTGGTTTTTTTTACAAATCCAATAATATTTATAGGTATTTGCTTTAGTCCTAAGTGGAAAAGCCGAGAGGGGTCTATATTTTGATGGGTATCCTCCTTCGCGAGGATAGTGGATAATATCAACTTCCTAGGGCCGAAAATAAAGGTTCAGTTTAAGGTCAATAATTTCTGATTGGATATTTACTATAATGTGTGCCGGTTTGACCCTGGGTCGAAAGATCCACGTTATTCGGGTGAATATTACTTCAAACAAAGGTATGGATCTTGAACTACTTGATTTTTTTGCGTTTTTGTTTTAAATGGTCGAACAATAATTCCAGGGTTACCTGTCTGGCATTTCTGCTATGGTATTTGAAACGCACATCGCCATTCGATCGAAGAAAAGCCTCAAAGGAATAATAGAAACAATGCAGGGAGGACTCTAGGGGTGAAGATAGTCCAATTAAGGGATCCCACCACTGAGTTTCGAAAGTCTCTGATTTTGTATCCAGTATTGGGTGATGTGGTCTGAAAGTAAAATCGGTAAAAGGACACCTTCTTGATGCATCAGCCGTCTCGGCTTTTGAATGAGACAACACTAGTTGGAAGTGCGTGCTCTCGAAGATGTTCGCGAAATTCACTAGGTCTGCCTGGTCCAGTAGCTCTGTGAGGACTTCGGCTGAACCGGAGGTGATGACGCTTGTGGACTACCCGTGAATATTTGGATCCTCTAGGAACCACATATATTTCTCATGATTTCAGCGGAAATAGTCATCAGCTGTAGCTTGTCTGGAGCATAAGCAAAGATAGCAGTTGACGACTGACATTGGTTGACGCTGACGACGGTTATCTTACCTGGCGACAGGATAGTACTCCCAGAGAGGCGCATAGACCAGTTCAAATTTTGTTGAAGGAAGTTGAAGAAAAGATTATTGTTCTCTGTGTTCAAGAGACAGATTTTGGTAATTATCCAGGGTCGTAGCGTTAGATACCTGCACTAAGGTTAAGTCAACGTCATACTGCCGCAGGAAGTAGCAGAGGTCCAGGCTTCAATGGCGAGGGCAAGGCCACGCACATCAAGATTGATAATACATAAACTCATCGATATTATAGGATTAATGTTCTGTACCTTGACAGATTAAGGATAAACAAGGTATTCCTCAAGGGTCACGAGGTGATATCCAAGGTATCGTAGGCCTCCTTTCGTTCTATACTTGATATAGCCCTTTTCTTCCACTATAAAATATTCCAGCCCAATGGTAGGAGCTCTTAAATGACCACTAATCTCTTTTGATTATTCTATTTGGATAGTGGCTGATTTTATCTAGTGTTGTAGCTTAGGGAGAAATTAAAGCGTTAATTATTGAACCCTCCTGCGTAGTTAAGGCGGCAATCTCTTCAGTGATATTGGTTGTCGGGATTTACGGAGGGGGCGGAGAACAGGAGAGGTGCCACTGGATCAGAAACTGATGCAGGCGGAGCAGAGACTGGTGAAATAAAATCACGAGATGGCGAAACCGTTTATGCCAGCAGAGCAAGAGTAAGAGGATAAGTCTGAAAGAAGAGTAACCACATGGAAAATGCTTCTAAGTTTTATTGAAAGAGGTACAGAAATTCTAAAGACATCGCTTTTGATTTAATAATCTACCGTGCTGATCCAAATACGGATACACATTAATTATATTGACAGTATTACAGAAGTTACAAAGATAGAAAGCCGTACAACATTCTCCCACAAAAGAGGTAAATATTAAAAGAGAGGACACATATTTCATTAAAAGAGATCCAAAAGTTGCAAAGGATATAAAAATGTATTATTCTTGAGAAGGTTAAAAAATACAAAATATAAAAGAACATTCATAATATATGAACAGTTGTAAAGATGTTAAAAGGGCATAGAATCACCTATAATTTTGAGATATGTTTATTGAAAAAGGTAAAAAAATTCAAAATCAGAGAGCCACACATAAAGTTTTCAAAATGTGCATAAATATCAAAAACAGGCACTACTTGATTTTAGCAGATGTACGGAAGTTTCAAATACGGGAGCCAAAGGTTTATATTTATTGCTATACGGAATTTTTCAAAAAGAAGGGCCACACATAAATTTTATAAGAGAGTTATGATATTTCTGAAAAAAACACGTTTAATAAATCGACACGCCAAGTTTTCCTATTTGAACAAAAATTAATGTATGTGAAAAACATGTATAGGGGGAAAACGATTAAAATTTCAGAACAATTAATTGCTTTATTTCAGAGTTTGATGGTCACAAATTGAGAAAATCAATATATCGTTGGAATCCCAATGTCTTGGAGGCAAGCTTCTTTCTGGCGTATAATGGACGGATAAAGAATCCGGAATTATGTGCCGCAAGAATTTTTTTTGCCATATTGTCTCCAACTTTCGGACTATATATTCCAGGATGGTTGAAATCGCCTTGTCATTACGTCCCAGATGTGCTCTATGGGTGAGAGATCAGGCGACCTTGCTGGCCACGGAAGAGTTTGGCAAGATTGAAGACAATTACTAATAACGTGTGCCGTGTGTGGCCGGGAATTAACTTGTTGAAAAATAAGCCCGGAGTGATGTTATAGAAACGGCAACAAAACAGGCCTGTATATCCTGTATATCTACGCATGATTGTGTTGTCAGGGAACTAGGAATGAGTACCAATGGGGTCCTGCTATCACATAAATGACACTCCAGACCATATGTCTTATAGTGGACCTGTGTGATGTTCGAATGGCCTTACATGGTCCACAACAAGACTTTATGGTCTAAGGTGCCATTTATGCAGTTCCAAGTAGATCTCTCCTGACACCACTGTAGTTTAACGTGTCTTTGTACAGGTGTGAGGGGTTGGCTGTTATATTCCGCTATATCAGTCGTCTGTTGAAGGTTATTTTGGACCCTTTTCGGTCACACGTTGAATGATAAATAGCGTTAAATCCTTAAAAAGCGTCTTGCCTGATATCTTATACCATTTTTCACTTATAAAATAAACTCTTTTCCCTGACTTGTGGTCCTTATTCTAAACACCGAATTTGCCAAGACAGAACGCAACATTCATTTTGCTATCATATGTGTTGAAGAGGAAGTCTAGAATCTACAACTACTATATAGAATATACGTGAAGTAATTAATTAACATGGCAGCAGAGACAATCTACTTCATTCTTGAGGAAGTTCTCGAGGTCCTGGCAAGCCACAGACTGTGTTGTGTCGTTGCTGTTTTACTGTGTGTGATACATATTCCAGCCGTATTTATATTTTCTCCTATACTCGCTTCTAGTATGCAACGTCGGTGGTAATATACGAGTATGATCCTTAAATTGTGAAATAATTGCAAAGGATTTAAAACCATATATTTTATCGGCATAATTGCAAAAATTGTCTTTATTAAATGAAAATTGAAAGTTTTCAAGCGTTAGCTCATCATCAGGCCAATTGTTTCGCAAATGCCTACAATACATATATGTCGAATCCTGTCGACTTTCTGTCGAATGCTGTCGACTCTATGTCGAATCCTGTCGACTTTCTTCTTTACTGTGGGATTTCGGTAGTCTGGTCTGTTGTATTGAGTCGTGGGGAAAGATGATGATTGCGCAGTCGTGATGGTGGTGAGTGGTAAGGCACACAGAGACGAATCACAGGGGAAGCCGAGGCATCAGAGAGAGGGAAGGCAGAGACCAAGTAGCGGCCGGCGGGCCATCCACCCCGTTCACAAAGACTTACTAACGATCTGTCTGCTATCTTTCATCCAGTGAACTGACTGACTACTGCGGGACAAGCTCTTTTTATATGCTCAAGTCTTACGTCACCGGACGTCTGACGCCATGGCGTCGACAGGGCGCTTGACCTTATTTGGCTGCGGGTAAGCTCTGTTACGTCATTTTATTGGCGTCGCGTTGACGCGACGGTTGACCTCATGGCTGCGGGATAAGCCCTTTTGGTTTCTACGTTCCCTCTAGATGTACCTCTTTATTTAATTGAACGCTCAAAAACGATATATACAAAGTTAAATTGATTAAAGGAGGATTGGGCACAATGATTAAAAGTTCATATTAGATTAGGGGGTGTAAGAAGAGGTGGTGAGTATTTACACAGGTGTTTATGATTCTTAAATTACCATATATATATATATATATATATATAGTGTAGAAACTATATAACAAAATTATAACAGTGATTTTAATTTTAAAACTTAAGGAGCAAACTGATAATAATGATAACTTATATCAATTAGATTTGATTAGATTAGCAAGCTAAATCTAAATTAATTATAATAATAAATAGTTATTTAATTTTATAGTCCAGTTTTGTATTAAGATTATCTTCACTATTATGATCATTTAAATTCAGATTATAAAATTTGTAAAATGTTATTAATTTGTAGATAGAGAGAGAAAAAAAAAATTCTTTACTTCTAATACATCCTCAAGTTAATTATATATTTATAATTAATAACAATAAAAATTAACAACGTAACGTCTATTACATCGGCTTTTACACGTCATTTAGACATACTCTAATCCTATATATAGAATAATCGAAGAGAGAATATATATAATAGTTAGAAAAAAGAGAGAAAGACAGAACCATGCACTTTTAATCAAACTAATAATAAGGAAAAAATAAAATTTTTGTAAAGAAGGTAGATAAGATTGTTAGTATATATATATATATATTTTTATGATTTTATATTTTATCCTTTTTTTTTAAAGATTTTTAAAGGTTTTTTTATTTTATAATATGATTATAAATAGTTGTATTTAGTAATATATCTATAGTATGAATTAACATTTGTTATAAGTTTGGATATTATGTTTTGAAACCCTAATGGTAGACCAGACATACACAAAAAACTTTAAATTGAAATAAATTGGAAAAAGAGATCTGCTGGACCGGGGATCTTCAGATAAAAGTCCAACGACATTTCAGGGGTGAAATGGGGTCAAAAGGGGTGAAATGTCGTTGGACTTTTATCTGAAGATCCCCGGTCCAGCAGATCTCTTTTTCCAATTTATTTCAATTTAAAGTTTTTTGTGTATGTCTGGTCTACCATTAGGGTTTCAAAACATAATATCCAAACTTATAACAAATGTTAATTCATACTATAGATATATTACTAAATACAACTATTTATAATCATATTATAAAATAAAAAAACCTTTAAAAATCTTTTAAAAAAAAAGGATAAAATATAAAATCATAAAAATATATATATATATACTAACAATCTTATCTACCTTCTTTACAAAAATTTTTTTTTTTTCCTTATTATTAGTTTGATTAAAAGTGCATGGTTCTGTCTTTCTCTCTTTTTTCTAACTATTATATATATTCTCTCTTCGATTATTCTATATATAGGATTAGAGTATGTCTAAATGACGTGTAAAAGCCGATGTAATAGACGTTACGTTGTTAATTTTTATTGTTATTAATTATAAATATATAATTAACTTGAGGATGTATTAGAAGTAAAGAATTTTTTTTTTCTCTCTCTATCTACAAATTAATAACATTTTACAAATTTTATAATTTGAATTTAAATGATCATAATAGTGAAGATAATCTTAATACAAAACTGGACTATAAAATTAAATAACTATTTATTATTATATATATATATATATATATATATATACCTCTATATATATTGCAGGCATTTGCGAAACAATTGGCCTGATGATGAGCTAACGCTTGAAGACTTGCCATTTTTTTTTTTAAAATAAACTTTTTCAATTATCCCGATAAATATATATGGTTTTTAATATATGAACCGTATGAATTTGGAATATTCAAATTCTGAAATTGGCTGGGTGTAATTTAGAAGAGAGAGAGACATTGACATTTGGAATAATTTTATTGACAATTAGTCAATTTTTACGAAAAAATAATGATAATAAAAGCGAATAAATGATGGGAATGTACAATGATTATAGGAGCTAGGGAGGCTCCACCACCTTGATAAGGTCCTCCTCCAGACGAGGAGGGGGTCTTCTTGGACTCCCCGCATCTCCAGGCCCAGGAAGTGCTTGTAGATGCTGTCTTGGCAGATGCCATGATGGCCAAGGCGTCATCCTCCAGGTCATGCCCGAAGATCCAGCTCTGCAGGTCAGGGGGCCGCTGGATGATGGTGAAGGCCTCCACGACGACAGACCGGATCCGCCTAAAGGACCAGTAGCGGTGGGCCAGTGACAGGTCCCGGACCCACAGGCGATGCATGACTCCCGGGCTGAGGCCGTATGTGCTGGATGGGGAAGGGCATGCAGGGCCAGCCGCACGCCAACGTCAGCATTGTGCCCCGAGAAGGCACCTCGCCGGAGAGAAAACCAGCTGATGGTGATGGCGATGCTGACGTGGGTGAGTCACCGTCCCAGCAGCTGGGTGATGGGCAGTGCAGTCAGGCTTGGACGCTCCAGCATGCGACGGGCAGTGCGGGTGGTTAGACGCTGGAAGGCGGTGGTCGTCCCGCGCGCCACGATTGCGTCCGCCAGGCTAGCGACACGATAACGTTCCCGAGCATTTTGGGTGAGTAGGCGTGAGCAGAAGCTCACCATAGCCGCGACGTCCGTGAGAGGGCCACGCGTAGCGATGGTGATGTTAGGAGGAGGCCCGGTCGCGCCAGCCCAGCCATCTTGTAGGAGCCAGGAGCTCAGGGGGCCGCAGGAAACGGCAGTCGCCCACGACCCGAAGAGCCTGTAGGAGTGCTGCTTATAGGATCCGGTGGTTCAGCTCTAGGATCTCCGCCGCAGCTTCGAAGAGGTGAAAACGCGGGAGAAGCCAGGTACCAGGAGTGGAGGCAGGAGACAGCCACATCCCGCTCTCGGCGAGCCACGAGTGAGCGTTGCGGCCTCCACGCAGTACTGCCTGGACGCCCTTGAGGCACGACAGCTGGAGCTGAGTTCAGACATCGAGAAGTCCCATGCCTCCCACGGTGATCGGCCGCGGTAGGATGCTGCCGAGGGGCCATGAGGTTCGAGCGACGAATCGAGCCAATCTTGCCTGCAGTCTTGCGATGGCGGTCTCGCTGGGCAGGTAGGCCTGGAGATGATAGAAGATGGCCGAGAGCACCAGGCTATTGGCCACTTTGGCTCGACAAGCAAGTGAGAGACCGCGGACAAAGGGGGACCACTTAGAAATGGCCCGCTCTAGTAACTCCTGCAGATGTTGGTCTTGGGCCGAAGTTCCCATTCAAGGAGTCACTATGGTCCCTAGGAAATTTATTTTCTCTCTGTTCCAAGAGATCTCCAACGGAGAGTCGGTGCGGTTCCTCCATCTCCCGCACCAGAGGCCCTCGCTCTTGCCGAATTTGACTCTTATTAATGACGTACGCCTGAAGTCTACGAATATCTTCTTGACGACCTCTAGCTGCCTATCCTCGCGGATAAGCAGGACGATGTCGTCGGCGTACGCCAGGACATTATCCCGGCTGAGTAGCTGCGCCAGGCGAAGCAGGAGGGGCCCGATGGAGTTAGTGAAGAACGCCGCGCTGGCAGCGCATCCTAGCCTTACTCCGTTGAGCATGTGGAACAGAGGAATTCTCCCAATTCCTTCTATTCTCGCCGTCGCCTCGGCCCCAGCGTAGAGAAGAAGAACCCACCCCACGAATACAGGTGGCAGACCAATGGAGAGAAGAATGGACTTCAGGAAGCCTCTATCTAGCGTGTTAAACGCTGACTCCAAGTCGGTGGCGACGACTGCCAGCGGGGTTTGATCTCTGCAGGCAGTGGCAATTTCGTCAGCTACGCGGGCTATGTTCCAGTCTGGTGTTCTACCTGGAACGGCGTAGCTCTGGCATTCAGGTACGATGTCCCGGAGATGAGGTCGCAGTCTACAGTAGAAGACCCCGCCGAGGACTCTGTAGTCCGTCGTTGGCCTAGGCCTAGACCACCATGAGGGTTTACTATCAGGCACATTTCGCTGCGCCACTTTCCTAAATGGTGACCCTTAGGGTAAATCCATGCAGCAAACCATCGATGTCATCCGGTGAGCACGAAGGGTGGGAAAAGAGCTGACGAAAGCCAAGTCTCTCACTGCTGGTCCCGTGATCACTCGACCTTCGCTGCTTCGTAGAATGTTGTCGACGACATTTCCCTGCAACGAAGACGAATAGCGCGCCCCAGGAGGGATAGTCCGAGTTGATGGATACATCCTCGGGCTTGGCTTGGACGTATTTTCTCGCCCTCGAGAAGTAGTCGTCGTCGTTGTTGCGCAGGTCGTGGTGGGACTTGATGGCGGAGGCCAGATGCGTCTTGATTTGTCCCCACCTCTTCCAGATTTCCGCATTTTGCATGTCTTCGATGTGTCCAAAGGCCTCGTTAAGAAGCGTTTCCACTGTCCCAACGACTAACCTAGATCGGAGCATGCTAGAAATGCATGGTGGACGAGGTTCTGGGGCCTCGCCGATTTGGAGGAGGACCGCACGGTGGTCAGAGTTTTTGTAGTATAGGCTCCAGTATCGGGTGACGCGGTTGGAGAGTCTTGATGGTAGGAGAACTCGATCCAATCTGCTCGCATCCACCCGGCTCCCGCAACTGGAAATCCTTGTTCGAAGTTGCGCGGCGTCGAAGATAGCTGCGGCATCTACGAGGTTGGCCCGGTCCAGGAGCTCCACAAAGGCTTCGACTGATCCGGACGCAATGTCGTTCGCAGACTCTCTCGGAGTTATTGAGGTCCCCAAGGACCCTCGCGTCTTCATTGACAGCAGCAGCTGCGGTGGCCTGTAGCTGCTGTAGCTGCTCGTCAGGTGCATGAGAGAAGTGGCAGTTGACAAATGTCGCCTTTAATTCCTGGATGGTGACGTCGAAGGCGGCGATCTTACCAGGGGACAGGATCTGTTGCCCGATGACCTGTACGCCGGATGAGAAGATGCAGGCGAGACCGGATCCTCTGGCGCCAGATGCTGGAACAATTTCTGCCCTGTATCCCAAGCAGAGGTCTTCGACGCTGTTCAGGGTGGTGACATTAGTCTCTTGAATGAGTGCAACGTCTACTGCATGCTGCCTCAGGAAACAGCACAATTCGATGCTTCTGTGTCGAGCGGCAATGCGCGCACATTAAGGCACGCAAGGCCGAAGCTCTTGCGCGCTTTTTTTCTTTGCTCTGATGTCAGAAAGCCGTTTGTAAAGGGCTGACTTGGAGCCTCCAAGTTTTTTTATGAGTCGTTCGTTCAGTAGGTACAGGGTCAGCTTCTGTTCTGCGCTAATCTTTTTTTTTTTTTCATGAGCAGCCTCAGGTGAGGAAGGGACACGATGGCTTCTTTTACCTCCTCTGCCTTCAAGCCTAAGTGTGTAATATCTCCAAAGAGAGATCTTGGGAAACGCTCGAGGAGAGTGTCAAGCTGAAATAGGGCCGTTGATCCTGCCCTTGGAGACAAGGATCTAGATCTATCCTTGCTTTTATGATGGCTGGAGTTGTTACCTCTGTTGATGTCGAGGTCTCCCTGGGTGGAGGTTTCGGGAGAGTTCTGGTGGTGGGCTCAGTCTCGGGAGCTTTGGCCTCTTGAGTAAGTGGTGTGGAGGACATCTGTGCCGGGGCAGCCACTGGAGCAGGGTGGTTTAATGATGCAGGTAGCGATGCAGCTGCAGTGGTGTTAGGAGCAGGCGCCTCTGCCTCGAGGGTTGGAAGGTGTTTGCCTCCCTGATAATCCTGGGGCAATTCATTTTCTTGCGGCCCATTCTGTAGCACTTGGAGCAACGGAAGCCGTACTCCAAGCAGGCCAGCGCAGAGCCGCCCTTAGCAGTCACAACAATCTTCTTAGTAAGATCTGATTTTTCCCGTTGTTGATAAGGATGAACGCCGTATTTTTGAGGTCCAGCCAGGTGTAGCCGCCGGAAGAATTCACGGCAGGTGCGATGGAGACCACCTGGCAGTAGGGCCTCAGAGTCCTGATGATGTCAGCGTCTTCAAAGACGTATGGAAGCCCGCTGATGGTTATTTTTTCTGTCTTCTTTTGGTAAGGTAGGGCTTTGAGGAGGGATCCCTTGACCATAAGTCCGTCCTCTATGATCGTCTCCGCCATTTCAGGCCGCTCGAGGACAACTAGGACCTGTCCGGAAGCTTTTCCCAGCTGTACAACGCAGCTTTTCCCCAGTTTATTTTCCAGGGCCTTGATGTAGTCCACTGGAGTGAACTCCGGAGAGTAATCCATATAAACCATATGATCAAAGGTTCCAGCAGCTGCTTTGCTCCGGCATTGATCCAGAAATTGTCTGGAGACTTTGATTTGCTCAATGATTTTCCTGGGGCGCGTCTGGGGCGGCGCAGTGTTGTCCCGGGAGGCTTTAGTCTGGTGAGATGGACCAGGTAGAGGCTGGCGCACCTTTGCCGAAGGAGGTGAACCATTCCTCCTTTCACATGGTTAAAAAATGTCCTATTCGTTTTCAACGATGTCGGCCCAATTCCGGTTTGTTTTAGATAAATTTTCATATCAGCCGCTTGTCACCGGCGATTTTGCATATTCCCCGTTAGTATAATTTTTAGAAACGTTTTCCGCCGATATTTCGGCAATCCGAAAACACATCACTTATCTCCATCTTCTCGCCCTTTATTGCCGGAGAACGCGGAGCTTGCGCGCCGCGTGGCCGCACGGCCGAGAGAAAGAGAGAGAGAGACTGGGGGGTGGGGATCTTAAAATTCATTATTGGTAGTAGTCAATAGAGCGGGACAGCTGCTCTGATGAGAAATTTCAGTTTTCTTGATGATCCTGCTGAGATGAAATAGGTGAAAGAAGGAGTCCGCTACAATGGGGGAAGTTAGTTCTGTGGAGGACCATCTGGTGAAACCTGATCATCGGTGCTGCAGGAACGATAGAAGTTGGAACTCTCGACAGGTTACTGTAGCTTTCGACGGTTGAGATATATTTCGGCTACTGGGATAAGACATACTGTACAAGACCAGACTATGACCGACGCTAGGTAGCCACAAAGCACTGACGAAGATATTCAATGGCATGCTAGTTGTGGGCAGGTCGACAATATTTCCCCAGTGCCGTAATTATCGTGAGATGGAAATTTTTTAGAGGCAGGTAAACTAGAGAAGTGAGACTATCAAAGGATACAGAACAAGTCATTACAGCGCACGCTATCCAACGCTGGGATGTGTATAACTCCAGCAGAGCATTGTGTGTGTGAAGTTAATCTCAAAATTTCAATATTTCTAAGTGGCAAAGACATTGAAAGAAAAATACGAACACACATATATATATAATATAATGCGGCCTATATGATGGTATAACGAAGTTTGACAATTATACCGCAAATGTTTCTTTTGTGTGATGTTCATCATTACTCTTCACAATTCATCCTTTCATACTTCATCTCTCTAAGGTTAGAAAAAATCGTTATTTCTCCTTAAAATAAATTACGATTTTTCGTTTAAAAGAAACATTTGCGGTATAATTGTCAAACTTCGTTATACACACATATATATATAGATCACGATAAAGGCATCTCATTATCGTGCAACTGAAAGTTTCTGATGACTTGCGCCATCTATCGGAATAAAATCAACTATTCATTGATTTTTAATTATTTCAATTGGCCAAGCCATCAGAAAATTTCAGTTGCTCGATAAGGAAATGCCTTTTTCTTAATTTATGAACCATTCTCACTACAATTTCACATTTGTACTATTTTTCACATATATAGGGCAAATTATATTTCATTATCTCAACCGGTTTAACTTTTACAGATCATATCTTAACCTCTTGTTATTACTAACCAGTCAAAATGATATGTAAATATGTCACGTTAGGATGGCGCACGACATCGTGTCACGGAATTACCTTAAGGAATATAGCACTATATGACAAGCATGTTAGGATTCTCAACCCTGTAATTTTCTTATTTATAATTAAACTAGAAGAATGACCCGGCTTCGCCCGAGAAATCCTCCGAGTGAAGTATCCTTCATACTGAAAGTACATCAATAATAAATAGTAGAAGTGCCATAGAATAGCAATACAGAAGAAACACATAAACTACAGGAAAAAAGTGTGTAATGGCAAAAATTGTATTATATTAGTGTTTAGGTATTTGATTTAATTATTTTTTGCAATCCATTTAGTTGTTTCAAAATTAATATAGTTTAAATAGACGGCAGCTTTTCCACCAAACCCCCATTAACCTTTGAAATTGCCTGAGTTGAGTGACTGACTGTAAAGAATCCTGAATGCGATGCCCATCTTCTCAGTAAGAATTTAAAAAAAAAAAAGTTTATAAAAAAAATTATTCCAAAATACTGGCATGTAAATATTTTTCTGTAAAAAATAAAACAGCATATGGAAATATTAGGCAAACATATGTGTTCGCTAATGATTGCGACTGCATTTTAAACTATTTTTAAAAAGAGATTTAAACAAATAAAGGCCAGAACAAAAATTAATAAAAAATATGAAATCCATTATTTACATACATTCACAAAAGCAAACGATGACAGAATTGAGATGCCTCTGATACTTGTATATTTTAATAATATAAATGAGTTTTAAAAATTGTAAAAAAATATTGCATCGGCCGGGAATCGAAGGCGAGCATTCTGCCACTGAACCACCGATGCTTATAGGAAATGGCCATATTTGGGTATTTATTCCATTTACAAAAGCAAACGATGGCAGAATTGATTGTTTATGACTCTGATACTTGTATATTAATCCCTATATATATAAAAGTCAGTGTATGTATGTATGTATGTGTGTTTGTTTTTATGTCGGCTATAGACGTATAATAGAATCTGGAAAAACTTATAGTAAAAATTTCAGGTCTCTATCCCGAATATTCTTCGAGTTATTTGAAAATTTGAGTTGTAAATTTGCCTTTTCTCTCGCAGGCAACGCCTCTAGCGGTGAAGATGGGAGGTAATATCATCTGAACTAATGTACATGTAAAGCGTGTTTTAACAGGACATAGAGAAAAATATGGAAGATATATTTATCGCTTTTTTAGCCAAGAAAAATTGGAATTGACAGGTTCTGGGCAAAAATAGTTGTTTTTTTAGTCAAAAAAGGATGATGATAATATTGCTGTATCATGTTTGATTATCAGATACAAAATTATATCGGGAAAAATTCCAAAAAGCAGAAACCACGGATGAAGCCAGTTGATTTTTGGTATGCAGGAACAAAATTCTGACAGAAAAACATTCATTCGAGCAGAAGACACAAAGCCAGATCATCTCTCTATAAAATATCGCTTCTCAGACACAAAGTTTGGAGCGGGACGTTTCACAAGAGTGACATCCACGGCGCCAATTTATAATTGTAATGAATAGTATTTGAATAAAAACATTTAATCGGGTAAAACCCGGGCGTTGCCCGGGTCATTCGGCTAGTATATCTATGTTATGAATATTTTGTTGTTGTTGTTAGATAAGGCTTGATAAGACAAAGGATCGATAAGATAAAGGGTTGAGGTGCAGTCGTGATAAAAAAAGATAATTATTTACCGTCAAGTAGCTTTTATTTTCAATTACTTGAGGAAATATTACACACTAGCCGAGTGACCCGGGCAACGCCCCGGGTTTACCCGAAGGACCCACAGGTGAGAAACTATAGAAGAAAAATTTTAACAAATCAGAAAATGAAATTGCAAACAACAGAACTACACTACTTTAAGGACATGAGAGCACATGCACTGTATCACCATACGTGTACCATTTTCAAAGACCCTGCTTAGGATTAAAACTTCTCGGAAGCATAACAATAGTACCAACCTAGAGGTTAACTGGTGTGGATGCATTCCTCTGGGAGTGAGACTATTGAGAAATTCAGTAGGGAGTTATTTTGCTTCTCCGCATTCTAACACTCCAACTGTTAACACTGCGGAAACACTGACTCATGTTTGGTAAGCAATTTCAGGGAAGAAACTATCGACATTGGATTAAATAAATTATTAATTAAATTGCATTAAATAAAAATTATTAGATTTAAATAAATATTATTAGAGTGGAAAAAAAAGAAAGAAATTAACAAATTAGAAAATAAAATTTCGAAAAATACAACTATATTGCAGATAAGATAAGAGGACCTTATTAAAAAATACATAAACAAACTGTAATTCGACACTCGATAATTCGACACTTTCGATAATTCGACACTTTCGATAATTCGACCATTTTAAAAATCAAATTTACAAGGTTGATTGTTGTTTAAATACAACTTTGCTTTTGCATGCATAAACACAGGCTCTTGTAGCAAGAACCCAAATATTATTTATAGTCATAGCAAAAGCCAACTTTAGTGAAAACTGATGCCTCTTCAGAATGAATGGAAGACTGAAATCTGAAGGAGCAGAAGATATGGGTCATTTATACTTTCACCAATGCCTTTAGGATCTTTGCGATGGAACGCGTATGGTGTTTCAGCGCATGTGCTCTCATGTCCTTGAAGCACATATACTGACAGTGCCCAAAGTTGAACACACTGTATAGTGTCTGAAATATCTTTGGCCCCTTCGGATACCAACCTTCGCTTCATTCTAGAGAGGCGTTAGTTTTCACTAAGGTTGGCATTTACTATGACTATAAATAAGGCTCAAGGCCAAACCTTGGCTACAAGAGCCTGTGTTTACGCACGGACAACTTTATATGTGGCTTTTTCAAGTGTGCGAACATTGGATAGCATACATGTAAAGATGACCCATATTTTCTGCTCCTTCAGATTTCAGTCTTCCATTCATTCTGAAGAGGCATCAGTTTTCAATAAAGTTAGCTTTTGCTATGACTATAAATAATATTTGGGTTCTTGCTACAAGAGCCTGTGTTTATGCATGCAAAATCAAAGTTGTATTTAAACAACAATCAACCTTGTAAATTTGATTTTTAAAATGGTCGAATTATCGAAAGTGTCGAATTATCGAAAGTGTCGAATTATCGATAGTGTCGAATTACAGTTTGTTTATTTATTTTTTAATAAGGTCTTCTTATCTTATCTGCAATATAGTTGTATTTTTCGAAATTTTATTTTCTAATTTGTTAATTTTTTCTTTTTTTTTCACTCTAATAATATTTATTTAAATCTAATAATTTTTATTTAATGCAATTTAATTAATAATTTATTTAATCCAATGTCTATAGTTTCTTCCCTGAAATTGCTTACCAAACATGATTCAGTGTTTCCACAGTGTTAACAGTTGGAGTGTTAGAATGCGGAGAAGCAAAATAACTCCCTACTGAATTTCTCAATAGTCTTACTCCCAGAGGAATGCATCCACACCAGTTAACCTCTAGGTTGGTACTATTGTTATGCTTCTGAGAAGTTTTAATCCTAAGCAGGGTCTTTGAAAATGGTACACGTATGGTGATACAGTGCATGTGCTCTCATGTCCTTAAAGAAGTGTAGTTCTGTTGTTTGCAATTTCATTTTCTGATTTGTTAAAATTTTTCTTCTATAGTTTCTCACCTGCGGGTCCTTCGGGTAATGTATATAAAAAAGCAAAGCCCAATTCTAAACCCAAATATTTTTTTTTATGAGAAGAACATCAACATATTGCATGATTACGGCAGTCCATAGCTTCCCTGACAAAAATTCACCAAGAAAGTTAAATATTCCAAAACTTTTCTGTGTGTAAATTGCTAAATATGTAAAAAACATGTATACAAAAAAGCAAAGCCCAATTCCAAACCCAAATATTTTTTTTATGAGAAGAACATCAACATAATGCATGATTACGGCAGTTCATAGCTTCCCTGACAAAAATTCACCAAAAAAGTTAAATATTCCAAAAATATTTCTGTGTATATATTGCTAAATGTGTAAATAACATGTATATAAAAAAGCAAAGCTTAATTTTAAATTTCATTATCCTTTCCACAGGAAAAGCATCAAAATACTGCATAAGTACGGCACTTTTGCAGCCGCATGATTACGGCAGTCCATAGCTTCCCTGACAAAAATTCACCAAGAAAGTTAAATATTCCAAAATTTTTCTGTGTGTAAATTGCTAAATATGTAAAAAACATGTATACAAAAAAGCCAAGCCCAATTCCAAACCCAAATATTTTTTTTATGAGAAGAACATCAACATAATGCATGATTACGGCAGTCCATAGCTTCCCTGACAAAAATTCACCAAAAAAGTTAAATATTCCAAAAATATTTCTGTGTATATATTGCTAAATGTGTAAATAAAATGTATATAAAAAAGCAAAGCTTAATTTTAAATTTCATTATCCTTCCCACAGGAAAAGCATCAAAATACTGCATAAGTACGGCACTTTTGCAGCCGCATGATTATGGCAGTCCATAGCTTCCCTGACAAAAATTCACCAAGAAAGTTAAATATTCCAAAATTTTTCTGTGTGTAAATTGCTAAATATGTAAAAAACATGTATACAAAAAAGCAAAGCCCAATTCCAAACCCAAATATTTTTTTTATGAGAAGAACATCAACATAATGCATGATTACGGCAGTCCATAGCTTCCCTGACAAAAATTCACCAAAAAAGTTAAATATTCCAAAAATATTTCTGTGTATATATTGCTAAATGTGTAAATAACATGTATATAAAAAAGCAAAGCTTAATTTTAAATTTCATTATCCTTTCCACAGGAAAAGCATCAAAATACTGCATAAGTACGGCACTTTTGCAGCCGCATGATTACGGCAGTCCATAGCTTCCCTGACAAAAATTCACCGAGAAAGTTAAATATTCAAAAAATTTTCTGTGTGTAAATTGCTAAATATGTAAAAAAACATGTATACAAAAAAGCAAAGCCCAATTCCAAACCCAAATATTTCTTTTATGAGAAGAACATCAACATAATGCATGATTACGGCAGTCCATAGCTTCCCTGACAAAAATTCACCAAAAAGTTAAATATTCCAAAAATATTTCTGTGTATATATTGCTAAATGTGTAAATAACATGTATATAAAAAAGCAAAGCTTAATTTTAAATTTCATTATCCTTTCCACAGGAAAAGCATCAAAATACTGCATAAGTACGGCACTTTTGCAGCCGCATGATTACGGCAGTCCATAGCTTCCCTGACAAAAATTCACCAAGAAAGTTAAATATTCCAAAATTTTTCTGTGTGTAAATTGCTAAATATGTAAAAAACATGTATACAAAAAAGCAAAGCCCAATTCCAAACCCAAATATTTTTTTTATGAGAAGAACATCAACATAATGCATGATTACGGCAGTCCATAGCTTACCTGACAAAAATTCACCAAAAAAGTTAAATATTCCAAAAATATTTCTGTGTATATATTGCTAAATGTGTAAATAACATGTATATAAAAAAGCAAAGCTTAATTTTAAATTTCATTATCCTTTTCACAGGAAAAGCATCAAAATACTGCATAAGTACGGCACTTTTGTAGCCCCCCTGACAAAAATTCACTAAAAGAGGCAAGTATTCAAAAAAATATTTTGGTATATATATTGCTAAATGTGTAACAAACATGTATATAAAAAAGCAAAGCTTAATTCTAAGTTCTAATATTTTTTTATAAGAAAAGCTACAAAAGCAAATAGGGAGTAGTGAAGCCATTTAGCCATTTTCAAAATCTGATTGTGAAAGAGTAAAAAAATGAGTAAATAAGAGCAAATATAAAGAAAAAGTATTGCTAAATGTGTAATAAACATGTATATAAAAAAGCAAAGCTTAATTCTAAATTTAATATTTCTGTGTGTAAATTGCTAAATATGTAAAAAACATGTATACAAAAAAGCAAAGCCCAATTCCAAACCCAAATATTTTTTTTATGAGAAGAACATCAACATAATGCATGATTATGGCAGTCCATAGCTTCCCTGACAAAAATTCACCAAAAAAGTTAAATATTCCAAAAATATTTCTGTGTATATATTGCTAAATGTGTAAATAACATGTATATAAAAAAGCAAAGCTTAATTTTAAATTTCATTATCCTTTTCACAGGAAAAGCATCAAAATACTGCATAAGTACGGCACTTTTGTAGCCCCCCTGACAAAAATTCACTAAAAGAGGTAAGTATTCAAAAAAATATTTTGGTATATATATTGCTAAATGTGTAACAAACATGTATATAAAAAAGCAAAGCTTAATTCTAAGTTCTAATATTTTTTTATAAGAAAAGCTACAAAAGCAAATAGGGAGAAGTGAAGCCATTTAGCCATTTTCAAAATCTGATTGTGAAAGAGTAAAAAAATGAGTAAATAAGAGCAAATATAAAGAAAAAGTATTGCTAAATGTGTAATAAACATGTATATAAAAAAGCAAAGCTTAATTCTAAGTTTTAATATAAAGAAGAAATAAGACACAAAAATGGAGCTAAATTCAAATGAAAACTATAACAAATTAATAAAAAAAAATAAGACCTAATTCAAATGCCACCATCATCAGACAAAAGAAAAAATGAGATTTTATTCTTTAGTTCATTTATTCTTCTGTCTGATGCTGTTGCTGAAACGTCACACACTATTGAAGACACTATAAAAGATAGATTAAAAGTAATAATTCAATCTACAATTCGAAAAATAATATAACCTGGTGAGTTCCCAGAAAAGGTTAACTTTGGTAGGCGGCGCTGTACGTTGACACCGCCGTACCTTCGAGCCGTTTTACACGAGTTAAAGCGAAGATTTTGGACATAGTGATTTTTACATTTCGATCTTTTATATTAATATATATACTTACTATTTCGAATTATTTTTCTAAAAACGAACATTATTTTTTTTTAATTATCTGAAACTAACCTAATTCAACTTATCTAAAACTAACCTTATTAAGCGATTAAAATAACATAATTTAACCTATTTGAATCTAACCTCATATACACTTTTACCCTACCTTTTCATTTAAAAATTAAATTAAAATAAGTTTATATTAAATAATAACATTTTTAAAAATCGACTTTCTGGTTCACACTTTTGTATCTAATCAATTATGTATTTCTTTATTTCTCTCTATAAAAGTACGCAATTGTAAACAAAAGAATTGATGATGATAAATGCAAAAAATCTACGATTGTAAAATAGATTAAATTAAAAAATAAAAATAACTGTTAACATTAGGAAAATAAAAACAGGCCTATCATACGAAGAAAAAAATAACGAAAATTTTGGTATATAGATCGTTATGTGTAGTTCAGAATCTTCGGAGGAGATAGCTCACGACTTTACAATGGAAAACTCTGTTACGGTATTATCTATATAGATTAGTTAGTTTCACATTATATAGAATTTATAAAGTTAATCCTATATTAGTGATTTAAATGGATAGATATATTAACTACGCATATTTACAACAAAAACTATACAACAAAACTGAAAGTCTTTCTAAAAACGATGATAACAAAAATAAAATTATCAATGAATAAAAAAAAAATATATTTTTTTAAATATAGAAATATTTGAGTTTTTAGATTATATAATACACTGCGTGACATTGAAAATGGAACACCAAGAAATAGTGGCCAGAAAGTGATGAAACTCGGCAGACAGAGAGAGACAGGGACGAACAATAAGTGATCTTTATTTCAAAATGATAGTCATAATACAGAGCGAGAACGGCGTCGGCTTAGTAGCAAGTAGGACCACCGCGGACAGCGATGCACGCAGCAACACGTCTAAGTAGAGAGTCAATCAAAGTATGGATGGCGTCCCGAGGGATGGCTCTCCATTCCCTCTCAACCATTTTCCACAGTTCGTCTTCTGAACACGGCTGTGGCAAGGCATGCAAACGGCGTCCAATGATGTCCCAGACGTGCTCGATTGGTGAGAGATCAGGAGAGTACGGTGGCCAGGGAAGCATCTGTACATCTTGCAGAGCTTGTTGGCTAATGCGAGCAGTGTGCGGTCGGGCGTTATCCTGCTGATAAAGGGCATTGGGTACCCCCTGAAGGTAGGGGAGTGTCACCGGTCGCAGCACATCATCAACGTATCGTTGGGCCGTTATAGTGCCCTGAATATGAAGTAAAGGTGACCTGGAATCATACGAGATTGCGCCCTAAACCATGATTCCACGTTGTCGCACGGTGGAGCGTTCCACAATTGCTGCCGGATTGGACCTTTCTCCACGTCGACGCCACACGCGTACACGGCGACTATCACTGGACAAGCAGAAACGTGACTCATCTGAGAACACGACCCTGTGCCATTCCGTCATCCACGTCGATCTAGCCCGGCACCATTCCAAACCTTGGCGCCTATTCGGTGGGGTCAATGGCAGTCTTCTTAGCGGACGGCATGAGTGCAAGCCATTAGCAACCAATCGACGGGAAATGGTTCTGGTCGAGATGGAATGATCTAGGGTGTCTTGCACATGTTGCAGGATGGCGGTACAAGTGGCTTGTGGGGCCGCCACTGCTTGTCGAAGGATACGCCGATCCACACGTGCTGACGTCACTCTGGTTGCACCGACATTCCTATAAATTGCCACATTTCCTTGTTCCAACCATCTTCTCCACAGTCGGTGCACCGTGGACGCACCAAGGTGTGTATCAGCTGCGATTTGACGTATGGACCAACCTGCCCTTTTCAGTCCGATCACCATGCCCCTCGTAAAAGCGTCTGTCTGCTCGAACTGCCTCCGTTTACGATGACCTGGCATTCTCTGTTATTACACGTGTCTTTTGACACAAGAACAAAATTTCTACAATGATTTTCCTTGAAGAAATAACGACACGAATACTGTCCTTTCTGCAAGTTCCTTCCCTTATATCTTACTCCATGTGCGCACGAGGACTGCGCATTTTACATCATTTGCATAACTCGGTTAGGCGCGTCTACCCTGAAATTTGCATAATTTTCTGGCCACTATTTCTTGGTGTTCCATTTTCAATGTCACGCAGTGTATTTCCCCCCTGTGAACAGATTCTAAAAAATTAAGATTTTAAAATAAAATTGGTAATTAAAAATAATTAATTAAACGAAATCAATAAACCTATAGAAATAATTAAAAATAAAACAATAAAAATCAATATCCACATTTTTTTTCAAAATAAACAAATGAAAGTTTAAAATGAAAACATAAATCCTCCAGGGAAAAGATTCTTTTAAAAATATTTTTATTTAAAAATATCTCGAGCTTTCGGGCAAGTAAGCCCTTCTACGGGAGAAACTATTTTACATCCTTAATACGCCACAATAAAATAATATTTAAACTTAAATACAGTCCTTTAGTTGTTTACATTTGTTTTGAGGCATAATCAACGCGGGCTTCTATTGCGCGTGATTCACTTGGAGGTTATGGGGTGGGCTCAGGAAATATAATGTTATAAACTTCCGGGATATCTATTCTTCTGTTAATACTATTGTGCTTTCTGGATATGATGGATTCTATTATTAGTCTCTGTAGTCTATTGGGGATGTTGGAGTAATGGGTCTTTGGTTCTGATAGGGAGAAGGAATGGCCTGTTTCTCTTATATGTTGGTATACTAAATTTATTTATGCTTATGAGGTGATACAGCAACGTCTTTACAATAAGAGAGGAGACAAAATGAATCAAATCTAGAAAAAAGAAGTGAGGACTTCTCGGTCATTAAAGTCTGAGAGGCAAGGCCTTCAGCCAGTTCAGGGCTTCCTGGGTGACAGAGTGGAGATTGGAGATTCCTCCATTGAATTTGTACAGCGGGCAGTCATCTAGTATATGGGACATTGATTGTGGGACGTTGCAGGCACAATTTGGATCTTTGATGTAGCCCCATAACTTCATCAGCTCTGCACACCTTCCCTGTCCTGTCCTAAAGCGGTTTAGAAGCACCCATTCTCGTCGAGGGAGGGAAAAACCTGGGATCTTGACACTTGGGCTTGTGATGAGGTTCTTGTTTGGGATATCGGAGCTGATCCAGGAATTTGTCCATGCTTCTGAGATATTAAAATTTTGGGAGAGAAGTTGGTTTCCTCTGGACCATATCGGATTCCTTGATTTTAGTCTATGTTTTGGGGGAGGCTGTAGGATTGGGTTAATTTCGAGGTCGGGTGAATCCAAGAGTTTTTGGTACATTTTCTTGGTGGCTTCCTTTCTGCGTAGCTCAGGCGGAGAGATGTGAGCAAGAACTGGAAGCCAGTCGATTCTTGTAGGTTGGCAAACCCCTGTTATAATTCGTAAGGTAGAATTTAGTTGTGTGTCTATTAGCTTCGTGTGGCAGCTCCCCTCCCTTACTGGAGCACAATACTCAGCCGTGGAGAAGATCAATGCCAAGGCAGAAGTACGCAGGGTGTTGGCATCACTGCCCCAGGAAGAGCCGGCCAGCTTATGGAGAATATTGTTACGTGATGATAGTTTCCCCTTTAACTTGGTGAGATGAGTTTTGAAGGTGAGAGTGCGGTCAAGATGAATGCCTAGGTATTTGGGATGTTCGCTATGAGTTATCTGAGAGTTATTGATAAATAGTTTGAGTTTTCTTTCAGCTCTGTGATTGTTAAGATGGAAACAGCAATGTACAGATTTTGCAGGATTAAGCCTCAGAGACCAGTTTTCAAAGTAATTATGTAGAGTTTCAAGATCTTTATTCAGTTGAATTTCCAGTTCCTCGAAAGTCTTTGCTTGGGCTAGAATGGCTGTATCATCTGCGTAAATAAATTTCTTTGAAGTTGTTTGGGGAATATCATGGGTGTACCAGTTATAAAGAAGTGGAGACAAGACTGATCCCTGTGGGAGGCCATTATATATAGTATATTCCTTGCTAGATTTAGAGTTAAGGTATACTGTGAATTTCCTGGGTGAGAGAAGAGAAGACAAAAGATTGAGGGTCTGTTTGCATTTTAGCACTTTAGCAAGTTTATAAATCAAGCCATCAATCCACACTGTATCATATGCACTCGAAAGATCCAGGAGCACAACTGAAGATTTCATTCCCAGTTGGAAGCCATTTTCGATGAAGGATGTCAAGGATGCAACCCGATCGCAACAACTCCTGTTGCCTCTGAAACCCGCCTGTTCCACCGGGATTTCTGGGTCCAGAATGGGAGTAAGTCTGGCTAGAATGATTCTTTCCAGAAGCTTGTGGGTTGTACAGAGAAGCGCAATTGGACGAAAATTTGCTGAGCAGGTAGGTTCTTTGCCTGATTTTAGGACGGCAAGGATTTTTGATTGTCTCCATTCTTTTGGGATATTGCCGGTTTCCATTATTATTGTGAAAAATCGAGCCAGCCATGATTTAGCCCTTTTTCCCAGCTCAATAAGGAATTCCGCTGGTATTTCGTCATTGCCTGCAGCTTTGTATTTTTTGGTTAATTTGATTGCAGTTTCTATTTCCGTTATGTTGACTTGACTTGAGAGGTGGCTTAAGTTATTAGATTTTGAAAATTCTTCTTTAATTCTTGCCTTCATGGCCTTTTTTTTTCTTTTAGGAATTTTTACTTTAGAAACTGTTTGGAGATGTCTTGCTATCTGGTTGGGAGTTATGTTGGTTATGACGGAGTTGGTAGCTTCCGCATTTCCAAGCTTTCTTAGGAGATCCCACCCTTTCCTACTGGAGTGTGTGAGATCCAGGTCTGAAACTGTCTGCATCCATTTCTCTTTTCTTGAAGAATTAAGCTGATTAATTAGCATCTCTGCTGTCTCCTCATTGTCGGAATCTTTGTATCGTCTATAGAGCTCCTCGGTGTCTTTATCCCAACCTGGGATATATTCCTTTCTGTGACCACGGGGGATAAACTTCCTTCCGGCTTTCATGAGGAGACCTACAAATCTAAAATAGTTTGAAGGCAGAGGTTGAATTCTGTTGATGTTTTGATCAATGTAGGCACGGAAATTTTCCCAGTTTGCTTTTTGAAGATTCCATCGAGGGAGGAAGGGCTTCAAGGTCACAGGGATGAAATGTCCTACCTCGAGAATGATTGGGTGGTGCTGGCTTTTGGGAAATTTTTTAAGTATCCTCTTCGTAGTAGGGATTGGCTTGTTATTGTGGTCAGTTGATACAAAGCATAAGTCAGGATTTGTTCTGGTATTCCATCTGCCTGAAGAAAAAGATCCATTTTGTTTTGGGTTATAAATAAGGTGAAGAAGGTTATTATTTGCCCATTCTTCTAGCAGCTCACCATTGGTGTTGGTTGTAGTGTATCCCCAAGAATTATGGTGCGAGTTGAAGTCTCCACAATATAATGAGGGGTGAGAAGTGTTTGGGAGGACTTGCTGGTTCCAATCTTGTGAGGGAGGCTTGTATATATTATGAATTGTTAAAGAATCATGTGTTATTGAGATAGAGTGGGAGCTTTTGATTGATGGAAATGCATTATTGGATATATCTTTTTTGGTCAGAATTGCCAAGCCGTATCTAGGGTGGTTTTCATATGCAATCAGATCATAGTTTGGGATTTTAAGACGACTGATATGGTCTTCAGAAATGTGGGTTTCCTGGAGAGCAAATATGTCAATATTCTCATCTCTTCCCATTCTTTCCAGAATCTCAGTCTTTGCTGTGGTTAGGCCTTCTACATTAATTTGGCAGATTCTGAGGAAGCGGCCAAGAGGTTTTTTGATTGTTTTGGACTGTTGAGGTGTTGCACGGTTGTCCAGGCCGCGTAGTAACTTTCCATTTGTGTAGCCTATAGCCCCCACCTCTGTAGCCATGGCGCGGTTTTCCCCCTTAGTACCGCCGGAGTTAACTGTGTAAGATAAGTTTGACATATCATGGGTGCATAATGTAGCTGCTGTATTGTCCGTGAGGTCAAGAGACGTACGGACCTCTATGGTGTTGATCTCTTGGCGGAACGACTTGGAAGTCGGACTCGGGCCCCCCCACTACGGCAAAGTGGATCAACTTCGGGGGGGGGGGGTATCTACTGTCTTGGTTGTCGATATTTCGTTTATGTTCTGATATTCTTATATTTAAATGTCTGCCAGTTTCGCCAACATATTTGGTTTTGCATTCGTTGCATTCTATGGAATATATGGCATTTTTAATATTGGAAGGATAATCAACAGTATTGTTCTTTGTTATGGGGTTTCTTAGTAACGAATTTAAATTAGGTGAGTTGCTGAAAAATGTTTTGATCCCAAATTTATTCAGATGACGGGCTATAGAAACAGATACTGGTGAATAAGGAATACTGCTAATAGATTTATAGATTGGGGAATTCCGAATTTCACAGGGGCTATAGAAATGTCTTAGAATAAACGATAAAGGATATTGACAAGTCTTCAGATTTCTTAATATATTCTGAGTTTCTTCTGTTTTAAAGGTTTGAAGTGAGCAGTGGCTATGGATACGTTTAGTTAAGGTCTTTACGGTATTGATTTTATGGCTGAGTCGGGGTTGAAGGATGGCTTATAATAAACAGTTGTTTGGAATTGATTCTGTATGCGAAAAATTGTTATATCTAGAAAAATGTTTTCGCATACAGAATCAATTCCAAACAACTGTTTATTATAAGCCATCCTTCAACCCCGACTATATCCGTTTTTCCTCCTACTGCCCTCAGCCATAAAATCAATACCGTAAAGACCTTAACTAAACGTATCCATAGCCACTGCTCACTTCAAACCTTTAAAACAGAAGAAACTAAGAATATATTAAGAAATCTGAAGACTTGTCAATATCCTTTATCGTTTATTCTAAGACATTTCTATAGCCCCTGTGAAATTCGGAATTCCCCAATCTATAAATCTATTAGCAGTATTCCTTATTCACCAGTATCTGTTTCTATAGCCCGTCATCTGAATAAATTTGGGATCAAAACATTTTTCAGCAACTCACCTAATTTAAATTCGTTACTAAGAAACCCCATAACAAAGAACAATACTGTTGATTATCCTTCCAATATTAAGAATGCCATATATTCCATAGAATGCAACGAATGCAAAACCAAATATGTTGGCGAAACTGGCAGACATTTAAATATAAGAATATCAGAACATAAACGAAATATCGATAACCAAGACAGTAGATCTTTAGTATACCAACATATAAGAGAAACAGGCCATTCCTTCTCCCTATCAGAACCAAAGACCCATTACTCCAACATCCCCAATAGACTACAGAGACTAATAATAGAATCCATCATATCCAGAAAGCAGAATAGTATTAACAGAAGAATAGATATACCGGAAGTTTATAACATTATATTTCCTGAGCCCACCCCATAACCTCCAAGTGAATCACGCGCAATAGAAGCCCGCGTTGATTATGCCTCAAAACAAATGTAAACAACTAAAGGACTGTATTTAAGTTTAAATATTATTTTATTGTGGCGTATTAAGGATGTAAAATAGTTTCTCCCGTAGAAGGGCTTACTTGCCCGAAAGCTCGAGATATTTTTAAATAAAAATATTTTTAAAAGAATCTTTTCCCTGGAGGATTTATGTTTTCATTTTAATATTGATTCAAGGGATTATTTTTATCGAAAAATGAAAGTTTGTTTACAAATAATTTATATAATTATGAAATTATAATAAAAGTTCATATAAGAAGTATAAATATGTGATTCATAGGAAATATGGATATGAAGCAAAAAGGTATTTAAAATTTGAGTAATTATGTCTTTATGCTGGTATCATTTCAAAATATCAAAAAGCAGTTAAAAATGTTATTTTTACATGGTTGAGTAATGAAACGCTAATAGATGTATGGAGTGACATTAAGTTATTTGTGAAGGCTTAAGAATTGGTGCTGATATTTGTTCTTCATTGTCCATGTCCAAAATATGGCCTTCCTGTAAAAAAGATGGTTTATCATCAATATCTATTAACTTTGTGTTAGAATTTTGATTTGCTATTGAATCATTTTCTATGTTAGTGCTATAGTGAAGTAAAAAATCTGCTTCTGGGTAAAATAATTTAAGCTTATTAGAGTGTATAATTTCTGTTTGTTTTCTTTGGGGTAAATTGGGTTTATTAATTTCATATGTGACTGGAGAAAGTTGTTTTAAAATAGTTAATGGGCCTATATATCTTTGAGTTAATTTGCCAGTGTTTGGATAAATAAAGATTTTTACTAAAACCTGATCTCCTTCTTTAAAAATGGTTTCTGGGTGTTGAATATCATGAAGTTGTTTGCTGTGTTCATGGGATTTTATGGTTCTTTCAATGGCTAATTTTCTTGCCTTTTCTATTAGTGTATGTGTTTCTGTGTCATGTTCTATATACTGTGGTTGTATTCCATAGTATAAGAATTTAGGAGTAGAGCCTGTTGTGGTATGTACTGTTTCATTATAGCTTTCAGTAATTTTAGGAATATATTTTGTCCAAGGAATCTTTAAATTAGCATTATATTCACATCTTAACCTATTAATGATAGTGGAATTTAGTCTTTCTACTTTTGCATTTGTTTCTGGATGATGGGCACTGGTGAGTAGATGCTTAACATTATTCCTCTCCAAAAAGTGTTTGAATTTACTGCTGAGAAAAGCTGCATTTCTGTCAGTTATTAATATTTCAGGTTTATTAATTTGGAATAAATTTCTTAAACAAGTTATATAGGAATCAGTTGATACAGATTTTGTTGGAAAAGCCCAAAGGAATCTACTATGGTGATCTACTATCATATGGATACTGTGTCTAGTTGTCCCATAATTATGTAATCCGCCCAATGTATCTAGAGAAAAAATGTGATTTGGGTGTGTAGCTATTGGCATCTGTTGTAGTGGTCCATAAACAATTCTGTTATCCCTAGACTTGTTGAACTGGCAAGTTTCACAATGTTTGGTGTAATTAGCAATATCCCTAGTCATATGCGGCCAATAATAGTGTGGAGAAATTATTTTAGTCATTTGAGTTGTTCCAATATGTCCATGCTTTGTATGTACTTTGCTTAATAACTTCTGTCTTAGTGTCTGTGGTACATAAACTCTTTTAAAACCCTTTCTTTTAATTGTAAAGAGACCATTTTGTATTTTAATTTTACTATTGTTAATTTGTTCTGTTGAATGGTGTTCTTTTAACTCATTATATGTTAGGTAAAATGAGACAGGTGCTCTTGACAGCATGTCTGCTTCTATATTATTTAATCCGTTAATATGTTTTATGTCAAAGCTATATTGAGATAGAATTAAGGACCATCTAAATAATCTACCATGTGGGTTTTTAACATTTTAAATCCATTTTAAAGGTAAGTGATCTGTGTGCAAGGTAAAATGTATGTTGTGTAGGTATGTATGAAATCTTTGTACTAAATTAATGGTAGCTAATGTTTCAATTTCTGAGGCAGTATAATTCTGTTCATATGGGTGAAGTTTTCTTGAAAAGTAACCTATGGGGTGTAAAATGCCTTGTTCATCTGGTTGTTTAAGATCTCCTGCTACTCCTAGACTTGAGGCGTCTGTGAATAAATGACATGGTTTTGATGGGTCATAAATATATAGTACAGGTTGTGATATGAGTGAATTTTTAAGTGTTTGGAAGGCTTGTTCATGTTTCACACTCCATAGCCAAGGAGCATTTTTTAACAAAAGTTCATTCAAAGGTGCCCTAATTTGCGCATAATGGGGAATAAATTTATTATAAATATTTATGGTGCCTAAAAATCTCTGTAAGGTTTTAATATTATATGGTCTATTCAATTTTAAAATTGCTTCAATATTTGTGTTATTTGGTGTATATTTTCCTGAGTTAATAGTATATCCTAAGAATTGTATTTTTTTTTGTAAGAATTTGCATTTATTGAGATTGAGTTTAATATCCTCTTGTTCGAATAAACCTAACTAGACGAATGGCCCGGGCAACGCCCGGGTTTTACCCGAGTGCGAATATATTTTAAAAACGTTGTCTTGGGTGGTCGCTATTGACAGAGATGTCTGTATAGACAGGTGTATGTATCACACTGCTGATAACAGGGTTGTCTAGAGTGGTCGCTATAGACAGGGTGGTCTGTATAGACAGGTGTATGTATCACACTGCTGATAACAGGGTTGCCTAAAGTGACCGCTATAGACAGGGTGATCTGTATAGACAGGTGAATGTAACACACTGATGATAACAGGGTTGTCTAGAGTGGCCGCTATAGACAGGTGTATGTATCACACAGCTGATAACAGGGTTGTCTAGAATGGCCGCTATATACAGGGTGGTCTGTATAGACAGGTGGATGTATCACACAGCTGATAACAGGGTTGTCTAGAGTGGCCGCTATAGACAGGTGTATGTATCACACAGCTGATAACAGGGTTATCTAGAATGGCCGCTATAAACAGGGTGGTCTGTATAGACAGGTGGATGTATCACAGCTGATAACAGGGTTGTCTAGAGTGGTCGCTATAGACAGGGTGGTCTGTATAGACAGGTGGATGTAACACACTGCTGATTACAGGGTTGCCTAAAGTGCCGCTATAGGCAGGGTGGTCTGTATAGACAGGTGGATGTAACACACTGCTGATAACAGGGTTGTCTAGAGGGGGGCAGGGAGGACACGTGTTCGCCGGCAGCCAATGGGCGCGCATTCTATCCGTGAGCTTCAGACATACAGACAGAATAAGGCAATTATATAAGTAGATATGTCATCTGAATGTTTAATGTGTTCTTCATAAGTTTTGGAGTGTATAATAATATCATCAAAATAATTTAAGGCATAGTGTATGTTATGTTTAGTGAAAACTGATTTCATAATCCTTTCAAATTGTGAGGGTACATTTTTAAAACCATATGGAAGTCTGTTCCATTCATAACATCCTAATTGTGTTACAAATGAAGTTTTATCTCTATCTTTTTCATCTATAGGTATCTGCCAGTATCCATTTTCAACATCTAGAATAGTGTATATTTTTGACTGTGATAACCTATCTATAATTTGTTCTATAAGTGGAATTCTGGAACTGTTTTTTGATTAAGCTTTCTATAATCTATACAGAGTCTTGTGGGGTGATTTGGGGTATCAGATCTTTTATTCACTAATAATGCAGGAGAACTTTAGGGGCTAGATGAGGGTCTAATAATATCATATTTTAATAATTTTCAAGTAATTTTATTTTTTAATAATTCAGTTATTTGTTTTTGTATTTCATCATTATTGTAAAATGATGTCCTATATGGCTTTTGTGCTATGGGAATATTATCTAAAAGAGATATGCAAATTGGGTTAGTTCTTATGTGTCCTATATCAAAATTGTGTTTAGAGAAAACATTCCTATATTTATGCAAAATATCTGAAATTGTTTGATTAGAGAAATTTGGATTAATATCTACTTTACTAAAGTCTAAATATGAATTATAATTTGTTATAGAGTATGGTTGTCGCATACTGTGAAATGAGTTAGAATCAATAATGGGATTTGAATTAGGATCTATAAGTTTAACATTTGTAGTTGGTATATCAAAAGAATTGAAATTATACAATGGGTTGATATTTAAAAGAGATGAATTTTTAACATAGTATGGGTCTGGAATACATAGGGTGGTAGCATATGACTTCTGATTATCAGTTTTTGGATTAAAAGAATACAATAATTTATAATTTTGGAAAAGAAGGTTTTTTGAGAAATCTATTTGTAACTTAAATAAATAAAATGTTGGTAAACCCCTAAAATAAGATATTCTATTGGACTATCACAAAAAAAAAAAAAAACATTTCTTGATACTTTGTAATTTTACCTAAGCTAAGCCTAACCAATATTTTGTATAATGGGTAAGTAAATCCTTCTACCTGACCTATTCTTTCTTTTGGGGAATTATCTAATATTTTATAATAAATAGAGTTTAAATATTTTAAAGGGATAACAGATATGGATGATGCAGTATCAAGTACACAAGGTAAAGATATTCGGTTTATAAATACAGAGAAAAGTAATAATGTTCTACCTGGGTTGATGCGCTTCGGATGATTATTGTTCTTAAGTGGGCAGTCTCTATGGAAATGGATCTGGTTGGGTAGCTGGTGTGATGCACATATTTTGCAGGGGTATGGAGGCTGGTTCATTGATTTGTGGGGTTCTTGCTGGTAGTGAGTTGCTTCTGCTGTCCTGGGAAAAGGCTGGTATTGATGAGCTTGGGAGAAGTTGGAGTTAAATCTTTTTACTGGAGTGCTTGTACTTGTAGAGGGTTGTTGGGTTTCTTCTTCTTTATTTGTTGATAATTTTAATTGTGTTGTAATTTTATACCGCATTTTATAGAATATCATTTATATTGATATAAAAATGTTTAATTAAGTTTCACGAGTTTTTTATCGAAGGTAAAATAAACATAAAAAATATATAATATAATATTATATACTAGCGGATGTACCCGGCATCGCCCGGGTTTTACCCGAGTAAAGGTTTGTCTAACGAACATTTGTTAAAACAATTCTCTATAAAATTATAAAAAAAAACTAGCCGAGTGACCCGGGCAACGCCCCGGGTTTACTCGAAGGACCCGCAGGTGAGAAACTATAGGCATTGGTTCCTATGCCTAAAAAATTATTTAAAATGAAAAAAAGAAGAAAAATACTAACAAATCAGAAAACAAAAGTGCAAACAACACATCTACACTACTTCAAGAACATGAGAGCACATGCACTGTGTCACCATACGTGTACCATTCGTAAAGACCCTGCTTAGGATTAAAATATCTCCGAAGCATAACAATACAACCAACTCATGTTTGGTAAGCAATTTCAGGAAAGAAACTATAGGCATTAGTTGAAGAGTTTAAATAAATATATTTAGAGTGAAAAAATGACACAAATCAGCAAATAAAATTGCAAAAAAATGCTACTATATCGCAGATAAGACAACATATAAAAGGAATGAAATTATTTAAAGGACCTCATTAAAACTACATTTCTAGTTTTATATCTACAATATAACCTCGATAATTCGACCATGTTTTGTTGTCCTGACCTACAGCCTATCATATAACAAACTGTAATTCAACACTATCGATAATTCGACCATTTTAAATTTCAACAATTGTTTGTTGCTCAAAGATAACTTCACTGCTAAAAAGGTATTACAGAGAAAACGGCTGACATTGTAAATGTACAAAATGTATGTATAGAGCAGGGGAATACTAAATAAAGACCAAAATCAAATTAATTGATAAAAAATAGATTATTGCCAAAAAAAAAAAATACAAAAAGTATTTTTTTCTCCTTTCTTATCTTCACTCAATCATATTAGAGTGTCAAGCTTGTAAAGCTTGAAATTAACAACCATCATGATTGGGTGAAGTAGAATGCGTCTGCCTTTGTCATCAAGACTGGGAGCACTAATCAGTGGCAGGCCACTGACTTAGCTCCAAAAGAATGTATCCCTGGATTAGGAGCCCTTACAAGGTACTATCAGCCGGGCCAGCTGAGCTCAGGTTTTTTTAGTGAGTTTGTTACTGCTCCCCCTCCTCCTTTTTCATCCTGGCTTGGGACCGGCAAAGGCGGAGTTTTTTTTCTTTCAGGTGAGAAACTTTAGGCATTGGTGAAAAGTGTAAATATATATTTTGGAAATGAAAAAAAAAGGATAAAATAAATCAGAATATAAATTTACAAACTATATTTCAGAGGAGATGATTTATAATAGGAATTCATTTAAATGACCTCATTTAAAACTACATTTTATATATACTTGGGTTCAACTTTACATGTATGCTATCCAAAGTTCGCACACTTGAAAAAGTCACATAAAGTCGTCTGTGCGTAAACACTGGCTCTTGTAGCAAAGGTTTGGCCTTGAGCCCTCTTTATAGTCATAGCAAAAGCCAACCTTAGAGAAACATAAAGCCTCTCTAGAATGAAGCGAAAGTTGGTATCCGAAGGGGACAAAGATATTTCAGACATTATACAGAGTGTTCAACTTTGGGTACTGTCAGTATATGTGCTTCAAGGATATGAGAGCACATGCGCTAGAACACCATACCTACACTATCGATAATTCGACTATTTTAAATTTTAACAATTGTTTGTTGCTCAAATATAACTTCACTGCTAAAAAGGTATTACAGAGAAAACGGCTGACATTGTAAATGTACAAAATGTATGTATAGAGCAGGGGAATAATAAATAAAGACCAAAATCAAATTAATTGATAATAAATAGATTATTGCCAAAAAAAAAATACAAAAATATTTTTTTCTCCTTTTTTATCTTCACTCAATCATATTAGAGTGTCAAGCTTGTAAAGCTTGAAATTAACAACCATCACGATTGGGTGAAGTAGAATGCGTCTGCCTTTGTCATCAAGACTGGGAGCACTACTCAATGGCGGGCCACTGACTTAGCTCCAAAAGAATGTATCCCTGGATTAGGAGCCCTTACAAGGTACTATCAGCCGGGCCAGCTGAGCCCAGGTTTTTTTAGTGAGCTTGTTACTGCTCCCTCTCCTCCTTTTTCATCCTGGCTTGGGACCGGCAAAGGCGGAGTTTTTTTTCTTTCAGGTGAGAAACTTTAGGCATTAGTGAAAAGTGTAAATATATATTCTGGAAATGAAAAAAAAGGATAAAATAAATCAGAATATAAATTTACAAACTATATTTCAGAGGAGACGATTTATAATAGGAATTCATTTAAATGACCTCATTAAAAACTACATTTTATATATACTTGGGTTCAACTTTACATGTATGCTATCCAAAGTTCGCACACTTGAAAAAGTCACATAAAGTCGTCTGTGCGTAAACACAGGCTCTTGTAGCAAAGGTTTGGCCTTGAGCCCTCTTTATAGTCATATATTTCAGACATTATACAGTGTGTTCAACTTTGGGTACTGTCAGTATATGTGCTTCAAGGACATGAGAGCACATGCGCTAGAACACCATACCTGTTCCATCGCAAAGATCCTATAGGCATTGGTGAAAGTGTAAATAAATATTTTGGAAATGAAAAAAAATTGCCGATATGACAACATATTAAAGGAATAAATTCATTTTAAAGACCTCATTAAAAACATAAAGTCGTCTGTGCGTAAACACAGGCTCTTGCAGCAAAGGTTTGGCCTTGAGCCCTCTTTATAGTCATATATTTCAGACATTATACAGTGTGTTCAACTTTGGGTACTGTCAGTATATGTGCTTCAAGGACATGAGAGCACATGCGCTAGAACACCATACCTGTTCCATCGCAAAGATCCTATAGGCATTGGTGAAAGTGTAAATAAATATTTTGGAAATGAAAAAAAATTGCAGATATGACAACATATTAAAGGAATAAATTCATTTAAAAGACCTCATTAAAAACAACAATTCTATATTTTTATATATACAATATAATCTAATTAATTCAACACACGATAATTCGACCATTTTTGGAAGTCTCGACCTACGGCCTATCATATGACAAACTAATTCGACACTTTCGATAATTCAACTATTTTGGAAAATCAAATTTCAACAGTTTATATTTGTCTAAAACCCCTATTATTAACAACATATTAGACTGCAGAGTGCAAAAATGTAGAAAAGTGTATGTATATAATTGTATGCATATATTTGTATGTAAATAATTGTATGCAAATAATTGTATGTATAGATCAATGAGTAAAATATTTTTTTTTTTGCTTATCCCTAGTACACGTGGTACAGGCCTTGATAATCATGGTGGGTAGAGTAGGCGACTGCTTTAACTGTAAGTAGACCACATGTCTAAACATGTGAAAAGCAGTTCGACTTTGCATTTACAAATGTGCCAGAGCCCCGTTTGATTACTTGCGCTTGCTGGTGGGGTTGGACTTTTTCAAGAATCGGAAGCCATTGGAGCATTTTTTTTTTTAAATTTTTCAGAAAAAAGTGCCCAATGCGGGAATCGAACCCGGGTCGTAGCGGTCGAAAAACAACGGCTTAGACCATCCTTCCACCAACCCCCAGTAAAATAAGTAAGTAAATTCATCAATTCATCTATATCATCAATTCTGTCTTTTATGTGTCTATCAGTTTCTCCTATGTATAGGCTAGAGCAATTATTACATTTTAATGAGTAGACTGCATTTTTGAAGTGTTTGGGTTTTAGGGGGAAACTGTTTTTGGTGATAGGGTTTCTAAGTAATGTGCCTAAATTAGAAGTATTGGAGTAGAAGGTGCGGATACCAAAGTTTTTTAGATAATTGGATATGTTGAGGCTCTGAGGGGAAAAAGGAATAGTGCAAATAGATTTATAACTATGATTAACGGCTGTTTGTAAAGGGTTATGAAAGTGTCTCATAGTTAATCATAGTTATAAATCTATTTGCACTATTCCTTTTTCCCCTCAGAGCCTCAACATATCCAATTATCTAAAAAACTTTGGTATCCGCACCTTCAACACCAATACTCCTAATTTAGGCACATTACTTAGAAACCCTATCACCAAAAACAGTTTCCCCCTAAAACCCATACACTTCAATAATGCAGTCTACTCATTAAAATGTAATAATGAACATATCCGAAATATCAGAAATAATGACCCTAGATCCCTCATAGCCCAACACATTTCAAACACAGGACATACTTTTAATACAATAGAACCCCGTTCGCATTTTTCTAACATTCAGCATAAATATAAAAGATTGGTTGTCGAGGCGCTGCTATCTCTGAAATATAATAGCATCAATAGGCACATTGAGATTCCGGAACTTTATAATGAAATATTTACATAAGCTGTTCACACAACAACCTATAGATTCTTTAACTAGCAGATTAAACCATATATTAGCATAATCACATTTCTCCTATTACCTGATTTGTATATCACACATAAAACTTAAATTTTATCTCTCTAAAAAATAATAGTTTTCTTGTTTATGCTAATCACCTGTATATATATAGACGTATCTTGATTCTCTGTGTAGTTTTATTCCTGTTGAAGGGCGACATTTTGCCCGAAAGCTCGAACGCATGTTCATAAAAAGAAACTTATCCTCTTTGTCTTTGAATGTTCTCTCTTTACCAAGTTACTCCAGAGGATTTTACCTTGTTTAAACAAATATAAAGAGAAAGTATTGCTAAATGTGTAACAAACATGTCTATAAAAAAGCAATGCCTAATTCTAAGTTTTAATTTTTTTATATAAGAAAAGCTACAAAAGCAAATAGGGAGAAGTGGGGCCATTTAGCCATTTTCAAAATCTGATTGTGAAAGAGTAAAAAAATGAGTAAATAAGAGCAAATATAAAGAGAAAGTATTGCTAAATGTGTAACAAACATGTCTATAAAAAAGCAATGCTTAATTCTAAGTTTCAATATATTTTTTTAAATAAAAGCTACAAAAGCAAATAGGGAGAAGTGGGGCCATTTAGCCATTTTCAAAATTTGATTGTGAAAGAGTAAATAAATGAATAAATAAGGACAAATATAAAGAGAAAGTATTGCTAAATGTGTAACAAACATGTCTATAAAAAAAGCAATGACTAATTCTAAGTTTTAATTTTTTTTTATAAGAAAAGCTACAAAAGCAAATAGGGAGAAGTGGGGCCATTTAGCCATTTTCAAAATCTGATTGTGAAAGAGTAAAAAAATGAGTAAATAAGAGCAAATATAAAGAGAAAGTATTGCTAAATGTGTAACAAACATGTCTATAAAAAAGCAATGCTTAATTCTAAGTTTCAATATATTTTTTCAAATAAAAGCTACAAAAGCAAATAGGGAGAAGTGGGGCCATTTAGCCATTTTCAAAATTTGATTGTGAAAGAGTAAATAAATGACTAAATAAGGAAAAATATAAAGAGAAAGTATTGCTAAATGTGTAACAAACATGTCTATAAAAAAGCAATGCCTAATTCTAAGTTTTAATTTTTTTTTATAAGAAAAGCTACAAAAGCAAATAGGGAGAAGTGGGGCCATTTAGCCATTTTCAAAATCTGATTGTGAAAGAGTAAAAAAATGAGTAAATAAGAGCAAATATAAAGAAAAAGTATTGCTAAATGTGTAATAAACATGTATATAAAAAAGCAAAGCTTAATTCTAAGTTTTAATATAAAGAAGAAATAAGACACAAAAATGGAGCTAAATTCAAATGAAAAACTATAACAAATTAATAAAAAAAAATAAGACCTAATCCAAATGTCACCATCATCAGACAAAAGAAAAAATGAGATTTTATTCTTTAGTTCATTTATTCTTTTGTCTGTTGCTTTTGCTGAAACGTCACACACTATTAAATTATTTGGATTAGGTCTTATCAATGAGAAAAAAAAGATGCCAAAGAGAGATGAAAAGATGCCAAAGAAGATAACCAGATACAAAAATTGTGCTAAATTCAAATGAAAAACTATAACAAACACTTATATAAGATAATTATTATAGAATAAAAGTAATAATTCAATCTACAATTCGAAAAATTTTTATAATTAAATGAAAAACTATAACAAAGTACTTACATAATCAAATGAATCAGAAATATATATTATTTCAAAACGCATTTTTACGCATTTCAAAACAAAGGAATTGATGATGATAAATGCAAAAAATCTACGATTGTAAAATAGATTAAATTAAAAAATAAAAATAACTGTTAACATTAGGAAAATAAAAACAGGCCTATCATACGAAGGAAAAAATAACGAAAATTTTGGTATATAGATTGTTATGTGTAGTTCAGAATCTTCGGAGGAGATAGCTCAGGACTTTACAATGGAAAACTCTGTTACGGTATTATCTATATAGATAATAGATATATTTTGATAATTTGAAACTCGTAAATTTGAATCTCTCGATAAAGTGAACATTTTCCCCCGGTCCCTGTGTGCCGTGTCATCCTGAATTTTGTCTTTCCTAATTTTCTACATTACAAAATTATCGTTTTATCTAGTGAACATTTTTTCCCGGTCCCTTGAAAAATACTCGATAAGTTGAATAAAAAATCAATATTAATTGGTTCCCTCGGTAATTGGAAGTTAAAGGAATAGTATCTTTGCCTTGGAATTGTATCATTATTACAAAGCAATAACGCGCCATCTATACATATAAAATAAAAGGATTTAAAAGCGCGAATGTCTCTCCTACAATAATACAAACCTCTACTGTCCCCACTGCGATGAAAGCCCTCTCAAGCCCTCCCAATATATTTTTTCATCGCAGTGGGGACAGTAGAGGTTTGTATTATTGTAGGAGAGACATTCGCGCTTTTAAATCCTTTTATTTTATTGTATCATTATTCTTGTCTCAAATAAATTGCCGTGTCAATATCTTTGCCTTGGAATTGTATCATTATTCTTATCTCAAATAAATTGCCGTGTCATCCTGAATTTTGTCTTTCCTAATTTTCTACATTACAAAATCATCATTTTATCTATTCTCCCAATATATATGTTGTAGATAAATGATAAAACTAACTTTGACTTGTGCGCAATTAATAGATAGAGAATCTTACTTTTGATAAATAATCTTTAAGATAATAAACTTAGTGATAATAAAACTTATAGATAAAAAAACTTGTTATCATCGTCGCAATGGTGGCGCTGCTTGCGAGTTAAATCTACAAATCTGCAAATAACTCTAAGGATATTCAAGATATTCAAGAAATTATTTTTCAGAAACCTTCCCAGTACTATACTAAATAACTTCCCAAAGTTTCATGGCGTTCCAATGAGTGGTTTGGTCAGGCATAAAGGACACACACACACACACATACATTCATTTTTATATATAGAGATAATGGTAAAAATGTAAACATTTCAACACGAATATTTATTTGTGCCTAAAAATAAAATATTATTTTTGTGTATTAAATATGGTTATTATTGAACTTTAAAATTATTTTTATTTAAAAACGTAATGTAAAGTTTTAAAGGTCCCGTGAAGTATTTCACGCCGACATTCTTTATTCAAACCTTTTTGTCCAAAAACAAATAAATTTATTAACTGAAAGCTATTGTTATATATTCTGGGCGATAATATACAGTAGAACCTGCACATCGCTGTTTTAAAGATATTCTCTGGGGAGGAATATGTGCTAACACAATAATAAAATAGGCATATATGTATATTGGATTGAATAAAATATTTATTTGCCAATATTTCGATTGGCTGAACACCAACCTTAGTCAAGACATTACATTTTGTATATAATTTGTATAAATCTCATATTTAAACTAATATATTTTTTATCATTTAAATATCGATTGATCTATATTCGGAATAATGATAAATGTAGTTTATTATTTTTATAACTTGGTAAAATTTTGCAAACGTTAGCCCCAAAGTATAAAAGTACTAGAGTGAGTTTATTATATCGACCCTGAAAATGAGAGAATCCCCAGAAGATATCAGGGAAGTGTGACAACGTCTAGATAACAACAGAATACAATAAAATAAGACCTAATCCAAATAAATAGATAGTTTGTGACGTTTCGGTAATAGCATTGTTACCATCATCAAACAAAACAGATGAAGGTAACAATGCTATTACCGAAATGTCACACACTATTAATTTATTTGGATTAGGTCTTATTTTCGTGTATCAATAATCTATAATCCAAATTGTGCTTTACCAACAACCACATAGGTAGAGGGGAACCTACCTGTCCTGGTATAGGAGGCTCCAGTCCAAGAAAGTCTCCATCCTGGGAACATCAACAACCTCCTGAATCCACCAATTACAACACTAATTAATCTAACTAATGATATTCATATTTTTGAATATCGTTTGGTGGTTATAAGTTGGTTTGTAAAAAATATAGCTACATCAATCAATAATTTATTTAATTCTCACTCTCCTCAGGGGGGACACTCTCCCCAGAGTAGTGTGGCGGCCAGACACTGAAACTTCGAGAAATAAATAAATAATTGCTTAATGAAGCTATTATTTTCCGAAGTTATTTATGTTATTTCATAACTCATTTAAGTACATTTATATAATTACAGAATGCGTTCATTCAGTGGTTCCTGTAGTGATGGCGACAATCAATACATCGCATGAATCCAATTCATTTCTGTTCTCGTTATTACTTTTCCCAAAAAAGCAATCTCTCAAATTTTCATCTATTTCCATTGGATTCTTAGATAGATATTATCAAATGTTTGATGGATACTTCAAATAAAGTTCACTCTCTGGCGGAGATATCCTCTAATTGGTCCGTTGCATGCGCAAAAGACTGATGCTATTCTCGTGTGTGAATCATCAGTCTCTTCAGCGTCCATAAAATATCATAATTTCCAGATGTGTATATTAGTTAAATGATATAGATATCGTCATGAATAAAAGTTACCTTCTTATTAAAAAGAAATCAGAAACGTTCAACAAATTTCGAAATTATAAGTATCAATATACGATTATTTATCATCAAGCATTCTAACTAGAGGAAAACACACATTTCCCTCCACTTTTACTTATCATTCCTGAATAATGGATTGAAGAAAGATATTATATATAACCGCCATTCGTTGGAATATTTGCACATTGCCGAGTATCTCCAAGAGCATACCAGATGATAGCAATTTGAAATTATAATCATAATATAGTGTTTATCCATTTAAATATCAGAACATTTTTTTTGTGCTCGTTTGAATTTTATTCGCGGAAAATCGTCACAACACTTAAATATCAAAAAGCCAAATCTCAAAACAAATTCCAATCTGGAGAGAAAATTGCCGGGCCAAGAACATATTTGTCCTGATCACAGAATAGAATTCAGTTTCATTACATCGACTCAGAATAAATTTGAGCCAATCATCACTTATAATAGCATCAAAATGTATGATCGATATTTGCATCCCATATAAGGCGGCTTGATTGTCGTTATTGAGCTAGGTCGGAGTCATTGAACATCAAGAGTTGCGAGCGTCACATACCACGTGAGACAGTTTATCAATTCTTGGATACTTTGGATGATTTCATGCAATTTGTTAGAAACTCAATGAATTAACGGCTTGTATCATTTGGTGATCAAAAATCCATAATTTGACTTTTTATTCTGGTTGTTTGATATATCCATTGTTATTGTTATTATCGAGATCTTAAGAGCATTTTTTTATTTTATCCATCGTGAAGCAATGCTGGGTACATCTTTGACACTACAACTCAGAAAAATATTTTTAAAATACATTTTTTTATTTACTTCACAGGCGTATGGGATTATAGCAATTAACTTGATAATTCGACTAGTTATGTTTCAAAAGTAATTTCATTTTTTTAAATCCTAAAGGCTTCTCACTACTTTGCCTATTTTTCATTGCATTTCTTCAGAATTCTTCGGTATGGTGAGATAGGCTAGATTTCACGATCGCCATTAATCATTAACTATGTAAGACTTGGCAGTTAAGGACTCGATGTTATATCAATGGACGGCAACTTTATGCTAACAACGCTTGTGATGATTTCATACATCGGCACATCATATACTGGATAAAAATGAATAGGCGAAGAGAAAGATTTACAGAAAAAAAGGTCAAAGACAACAATGTGACAATAATTTTCCTATATTATAATAAAAACTAAGGTGAAGCTAGCTAAGCTAAGGTATTTTCCTGACTTCTCTCCTAATGGGAAGGGATCATTTTTGATTTGGAAAAGTTTTAAATTTCAATTTTAAAACACATATATAATCTTTAATCAGGAAATAGATAATGAGTTAGTTTTTCTAAACCATAATAAAGAAAAATAGATCCATAATTATTGTTTATATTCACACTTCTGTACCCCTCAAATCCGATATTTACACGAAACCAGTTCAACATAAAGGGTTTTATACTGTATTGAAGAAAAATATATGTGTATTTCTTCGCTATCATAATGAAGAAGATGAAAACATCACACGCATTTATTTGAATTCAATAAACATCGGAGAACCAACATTTACATAGAGCCAATTCCAAATAAAATCTCTTCACCATAGTGCGGAATATTCATATCTCCCGCGCCGTTATACTTATTACACAACAGTACCATCCTTTATAATAACAGTTAAATAGTAGTCAAAATAGATAATTTACTTATTATATTTTAAAATAAAGTCTTATTTTGGATTCAATAAGAGTTTTTATTCATCCAATATTTGGATGGACCAATCGTCCATCTTTTACGAGTTTTTTTTTGTGTCCATCCATTTTGTGTTTGGTCCTTCGAAATATTAGATAAATAAAAACTCTTATTAAATCCAAAATGAGCCTTAATTTTAAAATATAGATATTATGGATGGCTTTATATTCAGAATTCCCTCCATTGTCTGGAGGAACTGTGTAGCTCTAATCACGGACACAGCCCCCTAGAGTGAGACGCCGGCTAAGGATCAGCGGCTATCGAACACAACGAGAACTGAGCTATTTTTAACCTCTCCAGGATTTTCAATTACAAGCGGTCAGAAGACTTTACTAGTATGACATAAGAGGTTTGCAGACCCGGTGTCCCATTAACCGATAACCAGTAGAGTTGAACCTTTTCCGGTTTTTTGAATGATCGAACTATAAAGTTGTCCCTGAGTTCATAAAATATTATGATTATTTTGCATACTTTGCAAGTGTTTACGAACTTTTGGGACAACCTTGGTAATATTGATAACTTTGATAAAATTATAACAGAATTCTCTTATAGAAGAATGATTTAATATCTGATGTTATTCTATATCAAGGATGCCCAATCAGCAGGTGGGCCAAGTTTCAGAATTGCAAGGTTGTCCCAAAAGTTCATAAAAACTTGCAAAATAAATTATAATAAGAATATCTTTACGAATCTTTGGGAGAACTTTATATTAAATCACACACGGCGAATTCATAACACACAGAGATCATAAGCGGGGAACTATTCCTGCCTGTCAGTAAATAAGCGCAGGACAAAAGGCCTGGAAAGAGTGTGGGTATTATTTGTATTATTGAAGCTCCTTTCCATTTTGAGTTTTACATTCAATAAAAACATCAGAGATATTGCAACAGCATGACGATCAAAGAATTCCATCTGAAAAATGCGGCTCAGATCTTTAATAGGCTAGAGGGAAAATGGTAAAGAATATCTTAGCAATTATACAACTATCAGAAACAATAAAATGTTCGATATATTTTTAAATCTATGTACCATTTGTTTCGTCATTTTCCAAGTACGAGGGGTGTCCCATAAGTCCGTGGCCCGACCATGAGAACGAAATATTAGAAACTAATAAATTTTACCATATATACCTTAAAGCCTTGTATAAAGATATGTACATTTTTAAGTTTCTACAACTAAACGTTTTTTTTTTTGTTGTTGTTGTTATAGGTTCTGAAAGAGGACAAGAAACAGGAATCATCTAAAATGGAGACAAACAAGTTTCGTGCTGTAATAAAATATCTTTTTAAGAAAGGAATGTCGCCGAAGGAAATCTATGAGGATATGGTGGATACATTAAGGGAAGATACTCCTTCCTATAGCACAGTAAAAAATGGGTAGCTGGGTTTAAATTAGGGAGGATCAGCACCGAAGACGAACATCGACCAGGAAGACCTGTTGAGTCAGTCACTCAAGAAAACATCGACAAGATACATGATTTGGTTATATTGGACAGAAGAATGACAGTTCGTCAGATAGAAGAGACCTTGGGTATTCCAAAAACAATAGTGGATCGGATCATGAGAGAACACTTGGGCCTCAGGAAGCTTTCTGCCCGTTGGGTTCCCAAACCTTTGACACCCGATCAAAAGGCTGTAAGGAGTAGTTATCTTCGGCAATCTTGCGTTATTTGAAGCTAATCCAGAGGGATTTGTTAATAGATTTGTTACCATGGATGAGACTTGGGCCCATCACTTTACACCAGAGTCCAAACAACAATCCATGCAATGGATACACTCCGGTTCCCCTTCCCCCAAGAAAGCCAAGACAGTTCCATCAGCAGAGGGAAGGTTATGGTGTTTGTCTTTTGGGATTCCGAGGGTGTACTTCTTCTAGACTTTCTGAATAAGGGTCAAACCATCACTGGCAATTATTATATAAATCTTGTGAAGCTACTACGAGAAGCTATTAAAGAAAAGAGAAGAGGAAGGTTGTCCAGGAAGATTGTCTACCATCAAGACAATGCTCCGAATCATCGGTCGCTGCGAACCATGGCTGCTATTTATGATTCTGGCTTTGAACCTTAACCACATGCACCTTATTCACCAGATCTAGCTCCGTCTGACTTCCACCTATTTCCTCATTTGAAAAAATCATTTTCTGGCATTCATTTTGGGTCAGATGAAGAGGTCATTGATGCTGTAACCTCATTTTTTGAGTCACTTGAAACATCGTTTTTTTTTTTTTTGGAGGGCATAAAACCATTAGAACATCGCTGAAAAAAGTGTATAGACCTTAAAGGGGATTATGTTGAAAAATAAATCATAATCATTTTGTTAGTCATTTTCTTTATATGTCGGGCCACGGACTTATGGGACAACCCTCGTATATTTAGAACAACATTTTAAAAATGTATTGTTTTCAAATTATCGAATAAATGTATAAGATTTCATTAAATACCCAGATTTTATTTCGATTATTACAAATCATAATTTTCACTTCCATAGGTGAACAATAATTCATGTAAATCCGTTTATGAATTTACATTTTCTCTTTTCTCTGCTGTATATAAACAGCCTATCTAGGAAACTATGTAATACGATAAATGCGAGAGAACGCTGATTGTTCAAATAAAAATAATTCCGTATGGATCCAAAAAATTGCGTCTTTTCATTATATTATATTTACACGTGGGAAAATAGAAAATACCAACGTGACAATATTGCTCAAAATTAAAATACACTTTGCCCATTAAAATGTTTTATTTTCTTGACGTTTTGACAAAAATATTATTTCTTCATCAGGATTTTATTATTATCCCTAGTACACATGGTACAGGCCATGATGATAATGGTGGGAAGAAGTTAGCGACTGATTTTACTTTAAGTGCAGCACATATCTACGCATGTGAAAAGCAGATCAGGAAAAATAAAAGTACAGCATTCGGAAAGGCGTTATAAATATATATCAATTTACAACGCCTTGGAAAATGCTTTCTTTTTATTTTCCTTACGAGGACAGAGTGTTTTTGACGAAACGTTAAAAAAATAAAATATTTTATGGCCGATGTGTTTCTTATATATAAGAAGTATGAATGTAGCAATCTCTGTATTCAACGTGAGGATGCATAGACAATATATTTTGATCGAAACAATTTAACGTTATTTTTACTAAAAATAAAGGCGAAATTAGACAATTGTCAATTAAAATAATTTTATTTGCATCTTGTCAATATATGCAAAAGTTGCACAGTCTGCATTTTAAAAAAATATATATATAAAACACTGTGTACAATGAATATGGCGCCTCTGCCAGCGCTGCAGAATTTGGTGGAGAATCGCCAGCGGGTTCAGCGACACCACGCATTTCACTATATACGAAGAATACGTAGATCGCGTATTTCGCCGCTGAAGAGATGTTGATGGCATGGAGAGAAATTTTCTGATTAAAAAAATAACATTCTGTGTGTGTGTGTGTGTGTATATATATAAAAGTTTATATTTCAATATAAGGGTGCAAAATGATAATCGATGCTAATTAAGAATTTTTAGAAATATTCTCTCTATTCTGACATCTTCGATAATGTATTGGAGTTTCCTTTATATATATGAAATATGCATATCATTTTCATATATACATACTCATATATGGCGCTCTGCCATCTAAAAAGCACATGTGCCTCATGTCAGGATAAGCCTCCATTATACCTATATATGTATTTTATAATCTGAAACTGTAAATAGTTTTTATTTTTCAAAAACATTTATTTTAATTTTTTCATTAACTCTTCTACATTTTTGACCATAGTTTTAGAATATACCGCTTTGATATTGTTGTAACTATGTAAAGTTACCTTTTTTATAATTCACTAATGTAGAATTTATTTTATAAATTCTATATAATTGTGATAAATATTTAATGTATAATTTGCTTAAATAATTGACAACAAAAACTACTTGATAAGTAAATAATTATCTTTCCTATTTTCACGACTGCAACTTCAATTCCTCAATCTTTTCAACAAAACATTATATTCATAACATATATATATATTATATTTATATATCATATAGTCATTTTAAAAAAAAGATACTCTCTAGTGTTCTCAATTTTATATGCTTAATTTAACATATCAAAAGAGTATACATGGATATCTATTGTTTAAAAGTTAAGTTTATATTTATCGCAAGTTAATTCGCCAAATAAATAAAGTCATCAAAGATTTACAAATTGACAGATACCTACAACGATGGGTATATTGTATATCTCAATTGTGAAAACAAAAAATTGAATTTTCTTATTATCAATACAAAAAAATGAATTCTACTAAATCAATTGGAGAGAATTTAAGTGAATCAATATCTTATTTAAAAAAAAGGGGGAAAATAAGAGGAAATATTTGATTAAATTACAAACAATCAAAATTTTTATAAGAAATATCATCATCATCTTTTATCATTCTATTGGATTGGGAATTAATTTGGGGGTTTGGCACCGCTAGAGCATCTTCTGCGATCGATGTGACGTCAGAGGGCGCTGCGACACATGATGGCGTTTGGAGCGGCGGCCCGGGGTCTGCTGCTATCGGTATGTCTAGCCGTGCCTGTCGTCTGGTCTGCTAACGTCACAGCAGGTAGGTGGGCCCCTTCCTCAGATTATTTAACCAGGAGATACCACTTCTTTTCCTCCATTTTTTTACATCACTCAACAATTGCGCAAAAGAGAAGAATCAGATTCACATCCTTATACAAATCAGAATTTTTTATTTTCAATCGTGATTAAAATTATTCCAATATGCAAATATATTTTAAATAAAAGATTAAGTTCACTTTAGAAAACGTTACTTTTCTCTTCTCTCTTTTTATTTAAAATTGCGTAATTGACTTTCGGGATAAAAACTCCTCAACAGGCTTTGAAACAATGTACAATAATGCAACTGCTAACCCAATGTTACCCTCGACAATTTCGATATATAAGAGCTCTCAATATAAATTTGAATATTTGATTTTTCAGACTTTCATCTACATGGAAATAAAAAAAAATGTTTCATTTGATATCGAACTCATAAAAAGTTAATATTTATATTGAGTTAAAATAAATAAATTGTAATAAATATTATGAACTAGCGGACGTACCCGGCTTCGCCCGGGTTTTACCCGAGTAAAGGTTTGTCTAACGAATCTCTCGATAAATTGAACATTTTTCCCGGTCCCTTGAAAAATACTCGATAAGTTGAATAAAATCAATATTAATTGGTTCCCTCGGTAATTGGAAGTTAAAGGAATAGTATCTTGCCTTGGAATTGTATCATTATTATTGTATGGAGGTACCCGGCTTCGCCCGGGTTTTACCCGAGTAAAGGTTTGTCTAACTAATCTCTCGATAAAGTGAACATTTTTTCCCGGTCCCTTTAAAAATACTCGATAAGTTGAATAAAATCAATATTAATTGGTTTACTCGGTAATTGGAAGTTAAAGGAATAGTATCTTGCCTTGGAATTGTATCATTATTCTTGTCTCAAATAAATTGCCGTGTCATCCTGAATTTTGTCTTTCCTAATTTTCTACATTACAAAATCATCGTATCATCATGATAATATTTAGAGTAGATTGTTGAATTATAACAGATAAATTAGAATATTTATCTTGATTATTTTAAAGCGAAAAGTTATTTCAAAAATTTTATTTGCTAGAAACCTTCCCAGTACTATACTAAATAATTTCCCAAAGTTTCATGGCGTTCCAATGAGTGGTTTGGTCAGGCATAAAGGACAGACAGACACACATACATTCATTTTTATATATATAGATAATGTTGAATCATTTTCGTACTAAGTTTTCTTTTTTATATAATTTACGAGGGTCATCCAATAAATAAGTTTCCCTATTTTTTTTTTCGGCGAACGAAACGTTGTAAAAATTAGTTAGTAGGTAAGAAATGGTCACTAGGATGCGTTGGAAGCTGGTGACCTTTCAAAATCACTCTACTCGTACGCGCAAGTCCGTAGCGCTTCAGTTTCCATGGAGCTACCACTGGTGTACGTGTCCACTTGCGAACTCTGTTCTGTAATTCGTTTTTTCACAGCGAAAAATGAAACTGCGGTCAATATTCATCGCAATTTAGTGTCAGTGTATGGTGAAGGATGTATGAGCATCCAAATGGTTCGCCGATGGCGTTCATGGTTCTTGGAAGGACGGCAAAACGTGCATGATGACGAGCGAAGCGACAGGCCCGTTACTGCTACGGACAATGCAGCCGTGGCTGCTGTTCGGAATGTGGTGGAAGCAAATCGCCGCGTCACCATTGACGAAATAATGATTCGACTGCCTCCTGGAATCGAAATTGGATGCTCTTCGATTGGAACAATCATGTCAGATGTTTTGAATTTGAATTGAAAACAGGCGGAGGCGAACCACTGGCTACGAAGACAGGATACGGCTTGGTACAACAGTGGTATCAAAAAATCGCTACAACGGTACCAAAAATGTTTGGACAGAAATGGTGATTATGTAGAGAAGTAGTCTATGAGTTGTATAATGAAAATAAAATAACTGCATAATTGTAAATAAAGTTGTTTATTTGTTACAAAATAGGGAAACTTATTTATTGGATGCCCCTCGTATTTATTTATATCTCGAATTAAATAACATTTTTGTAAAAGATTTTACCTTTATTAATTTTAAAATTTACAGCTAGAGGATCTTATTCGAAAAAAAGACACAACGGTCATACAGGATGTCAATCAACTAATGCAGAACATGATTGGTGTTAAAGCATCTTTGTACCTATAACTTTATAAATTGGTTCATATTTCTAAGTGACATGGGGGATTTTAGACAGAATTAAGGAAAGCGCGCATGCACAGAGCTATAAGTGTCAACTGAATTGCTGAGTATATATAACCTTAAAATTATAACTTGAATGTTGGTAAATCAACATGTCTGAATAATAACAGGATATGGAAATTTATCGAACCAATACGTCAAATATTTTATTAACTATTTTTCTTAATTATAAGGTACTATTCGAACAATTTAGATGGTAAACGGTTCTAAAAACCTTAATAAAGCTTTTCTTTAATATATAAACCTAGATATTATCGAATTTGAATATCAGTTATCTATAAATTCTATTTATACATATTTAGCACATTGTACCAAAAAACGAGAGCATACCTATCCCTTTATTTATGCATTAGAACAATGTATCACGTTTATCACCCGAGTAAAAACCTTTACTAGTGTTTATAAGGAATGACGTAATAAAAAACGGAGTGCATTGTTTTAATGAAAAATTAAAGAGAATGAAGCATACCGCAAACTTCATTTTGTGTAAAAATATAGCATTATAAGAATTTATTTAATTTTTAGTTGTTTTTTTTTTTTTAATTAAAAATGAAATCTCATCAAAATACAACAATAATGTAGCAACCAAGAAGCAGTTTTCACAAATAAAAACAGTAGCGCCTTAAGAAAAGTAAAACTCTTGTTCAATAATACCCCTTCAAAATTTACATTGTAGTCATTTTCACCTGAAACGAATAAATGTTTCTTGAAATATTAAGCTCAGTTTCTTTTAAAATGTTAAGATTTTTTCTCTGGGTACACGTAAAGTTTATAAATTCTCAAGAGAATGCATTAACTTACGGTATGTAAATTTTGTCTTCGAAATAGCTTAGATTGCTACTTTTATCAATATTTAGAAATTTGAAAAAAAAAATACTAGCAAGCAGGATTGGTGTGAAAAGACCATATTAAATAGAAAATTATATCAAGTGTGGGAATGAGGTTTTGGAATAGCCGATTTAATACAGGCTTAAAAAATTAAGAAAACATAAAAATATTTCTATTTTTATTCATTGAGTTCGATGCCTAATTTACATTGCAAATTGTTCTATACTTGGGCCATACTTTATTGTATTTTATTTTATTTTTTAATAACTATTCTAATATTTTCAAATTTTAAAAATATATATTTATTTATAATAATTTATTCTCTTGCATATTACTTATAGAGTAGAGAGTTTCTCTATTAACAAATCAGAACACTGAGTAGTATTAATAGTAAACAACAAAATACTCTCCCTTTAAAAGATTTTTCATTTGCTGTCTGTCCGTCTTTCTGCCTGTCCAAAAATATTTTAATTAATTTATGATATACTTACAGAACATCTCGAAATATGAAATTTGGTACACCTTTTCAAACCTAATGACTATGCAAAGTTGACGAAATATCGAACTTCTGGGTGGACGAAAAATCACTGATTTTTATTTTCTTTTTATATTTTTAAGATCAATTTCAAATAAACTTACACAGGCCTAAAAGTCTGAAATTCAGCACACTCGTTTAAACCTGATGGCATTTCAAGTTGGCAAAATTTTAGACTTCTGAGTAGTCGGGGTAATCAATAGTAGACCGCAATTTCTATAGAAACTTTCAAATTTTGTTATCAATTTTTAATATACTTCCTTACTATACGTAGAAGTCTATCCCTGAAAATTATAATAAACATTTATTTTTTCCTCCATCTTTCAATTTTTATTCACAACAGGATTAGGGCTGAAAAAATAATCTTAATTATATATATATATATATATTTAATAAAAGAATATATTTTTATTATTGTTTGTTATTTTGTTTTCCGCCTTTCACATACCAAACAATAACACATACCCTTACTAAATTATATATTCTCATAATATTCAATAAATATTTTGATATGGTAAAAGATGAACAGCCTCGCAAGGTAAATAGAGCACCAATACAATAGAGAAATAAGGAATCCTCCATGTACCTAACCACCATAGGCCTCTAATATCCTTTGTAAAACCAAACCATTTCCTCTAAACATCTCCACACCAATTTATTGACAAATAGATAAATACTCTTGTAGGGTAGGCCATCAAGAAGAATATGCAAAGTACCATATTATCTGTCAAATGGCATGTTACGAGTTTTAAACTATAACACTACTAAACCTAACTATCATGGCGACATTTCAACTGGATAGTTTAATGGGGAAATACATATGCGTAACAACTGGAGAGAGAGAATAAACAAATCAGCATGTTATCGAACTAACTAGTATATTCAAAGGTTGACACATGACAGTGGCTCTTATCAACTTTATATGAAGTCAAAGTTACATCAGTTCAAATAATGAGAAAGCATTTGAAGAACAAAAACATCCACAAACATTTCTTCTCCACTTATCTTCATTATAGAAAATTCGATTTTCACCAATCACATACTCAAATTATACTTTCATTTTTAAGAATTCTTCTTCATACAAAACCCCAAAATCATCATTTAAAATCAAAATCAGAATATGCCTACATCCATCCTAAAAATCATTTCTCCTTAAATCATTTTTATAAATAAAAACGTTACTACTTAAAGACTCGGATATTTGCGCGTTTAATATTGCTTGATATGATACACACATGCCTTACGTCATATATTTCCTTTAATTATAGCAATCTATATTGGAACCTATCACCACGTTAATTCACAAGTTTCAGGAATCTATGATTGATGACCATAACACTTCATAAACTAGGTTTTCTATACTATGAATTCTGAGAGAACCGATCTGAAAATATTGAGAGTGGCCGCAATATAAATTTACTGTCAGACAACTGTTTCTGACAGTTCTCCTAAACACTAACCATAACCCTACTCCGGGTAGAGAATTTTTCTAACTACATTAAAATCATCCTTCATTCATATTGTTAAATTATTTTAAATAACGATTCTTAACCTAAAAATTCACCAAATGCTTGGAATGTTCTCCCGCACATGTCAAGATTTCGTCGTTCTTATGTCTCCACGTTCTACAGCCACCTTCCTATCACCGGAACCAATTTTCCACTCGGACTGAACAGGATAGAGACAGCAAACTAATGATCGCTTAGGAGACTTCAATAAAATAAAATCGCTCTTCACGCTGAAAACAAAATATACAACGCTCCTGCAGAACAACTATTAGGACGCCGAGAGAATCCATTCGCAGAACCTCTTAAGATAAATCTCGGAACCACCAAGATTAGCAAACTGTGGATCATAGCTTCCATAGGGAATAAGCTAACTAGCAAATATTCATTATTTTCCCACAGTTTATTAATTTCTCTAATATGTTGATCACTTTCTCTTCTAACGATTATAAGTACTTATAAATTTGATCGTAATAAATCATTTAGTCATATTGGCGTTTGTATTTTTCTCAATATTTCTACGTGAGACTAAACATAATTAACAGATATCTATTTCATTGAGGGATATGTCAAATCCACAGTGATTAAGGCAATAGAAGCTACAGTGAGTCAACAGATGCTATCTCCCAATAGTTCTCTTTATTCCACTTGGCAACATTTCAAGAAAAACCTTTCTTTTGGCCAAAAATAAAGATTTGAAATGAAAACAAAATAAAGTTAAAACTCTGGTTTAAAAATATGTTAAAAATAAAATTCTATGTCAAAATAAATTTTGAATATATGCATACTATGTGTGAGTGATTTGAGATTAAAGATTCGTTCTTCTATAGCTGTTTTCAGAATGATTTTAAAAAATTATTTCCATACTGATTCGCGTGTTCTCCACATTGATTGTAATTCTTTTATTTTTTTATTTGTTCAAGTAATTCATAATCGCGCTTTATTATTTCTATCCAAGAAATTAAAGTTCACTCTATGCAATGGAGAATTTAGCCAAGACTATCCACACTACACGTTTTATTGTCCGGCACTGGAGGAAAACAGAAATTCTCCGTCAAAAGATTGATTTTGAAATCAATTCACCATATGTTCTAAGGAGAAAAGTAATGAAAATCAAGCTCAATGCGTAAGATTCTCACGAATATTGTAAAACAGAACAGACAATAGGCGCAACACAGATGATGGATCCAACTTGAAGAAAGGTCGATGTTAATCTCCATATTATATGTAGATAACTGCTATGTTTACTTCTGTATCTGGGAGAATCCTGTATGGGACGAGTGTCCTTAATAAAGACCTTTTTCTGTTGTTGTTCAGGTAACTCTGTTTATGTTCGTTCATTCATAGTTCCTATAGCCCCACTCGTCTCGTCCACATATGTAGATCCTTCACATTCCATAGAGTACTTTGTATTTGATTTGGTTCCAACTCTTCTGTCTTATTTGCTTTTGGTGTTCCTAGCATTCCTAAAATAAATCTTCTAATTATTTTATCAACAAGTAATAGGATAAAATACCAATTACCTATTTTTAAATCGTAAATCCCTTTTGAAGTATGACTCCCATATATTTTCAATGAAAGTCAGATTATTGATATCCTTCTTGTTTGTTTCAGTTCTCAATTTGCCAAATATCTTGTTATTCTTTATTCCAAGCTTTTTAAAGCAACTTTGGTACTTGTCAAAGGGGCGAGATGTATCATCTGACATATTGAATACCTTTTTGTTGCTACTTTCTGCTGGAAAACCATATTTCTTTCCTCCATAATAATAATAATTTTTGTTCATGATTCAGGACATTATGTTTTGACTTTCGTCATAAATATTAATAAATCGATAACTTATTTTTCTGATGTTGAACAATTAAAAACATCTAACAGATCTTTCACATTTGGAAGTTGGTGGATCAAGGGATCCAGCTGTTGCTACACGCCCGATGTCATACTAGCCGTTGTTGAAATATGAGCCATGCTGTCTCAGAAAAACTGCCATTTTATCTCTACTGGAGGTGTTTGAACTTGGTACAGTTCTTCGGGCGTCCGACCTTCTTTGCTATGAGTTGACCTAGTATCTTTTTATCATTTTATACTATACCGCGGCCTACAGAGATATATATTGCCACGTGGAAAATTAGGGAAGACAAAAAAACTTCAGGAGGAAACAAAATTTATTTCAGGGAAGGACCAAACTAAGAAAGGTAAACAAAGGATAAGCCACGAGGGAAATTTACAGAGTCGCAAGATATAAAAATAAAAATGACCACTCTGTTAAATAAAAAATAATAAAATTAAGAAATACTATTTACATAAATTAAATTAATACATACTATGTTACATAGCTCCTTCCCTATGGGAGCTGTGACCCACAGCTAGCAATTATTGTAGATACTGACGTGGATTTGACGTGCTTTGACGTCCTCACACGGGGCACCATGATGTCAGGAGGACAGAGTTTCCTGGTATTCCCCCTTATCTGGACCGACCGGTCGGGGTAAACAGTGGCGTCACGTGGAAGGAGGATATATCTCAGTTCTCCCGACAATATTTTGGGGGAGGTATTCGAATTGTGTGGTGTCAGTTTCAACTATCATTTTTATAAAGATATTAAACCATTGAGAATTAATTGTGCATATAAGACTATGTATTGTGAGTATAAATATACATATATAATTACGTATATATATATACACTGTTGTCATGAAGTACATTTAAAGTGAATATAAAGTCGAATGCACATGCAAGGTTACTAAGGTCCAGTGCAGCTCTTGCTGAAGTTGACAGCCAACCCGGAGGCCACGCGGAACTCTTCGATGATCAGGGACACGAGCTCAAACTGAGCGTTAGTGGCGCTTTAATTATAATTTAAATTATAATTTCAGTTATATTAGAAAAACAATTTTAATAAATATTATGGATATGTAAATATTTTTTTCTAGAATTTTAATTATATTATTAATAATAAAAATAATATTTTTATTATGTCATATACACACAAACTCTATAACAAAATATTCGACGCTAAAGAAGGAGTTGTCCGATTGGGACAAAATTTGGAGCATTTGAAAATTTAAAGTGAAAAAACTATTCAATTTCTGTAAAATCGATTGCTATATTCTAGAGCTTGATCGTCACAAATTGAGGAAGTCAATATGTCGTTGGAACCCCACTTGCCTGGATACAGGCTGCCTTCCGGGGTTTCATGGGCTGATTGAGATTCCGGATGGTGTGCTGCGGGATTTTTTGCCTAATTGTATCCGAATGTCGAATTAAATAGTCAACGTTCCAGATAGGTTGGAATCGCCTTCCTTTCACGTCCCAGATGTGCTCTATGGGTGTGAGGTAAAGCGACTTTGCTGGCCTGGCTTTGCTGTGTGGATGGGCATTATCTTGTTGAAAAGTAAGCCCGGGGTGATGTGAGAGGAACGGCAACAAAAAAGGCCGTAGAATATAATCTACGTACCGTTGTGCTGTCGGGTGCTAGGAAAGACTCCTAATGAGGCCCTGTTGTCAAATGTAATAGTACCCCAGACCATAACGCCCTATTGGGTACCTATGTGGTGTTCGAAGTAAGCCCAATTTCCTCATGCTGACCAGGATGTCTCCAGACACGTTTGCGACAGTCGTCAGATAACAGTAAGAAACGGGACTCGTCACTAAAGACTGTATGTCTTCAGTCAGCGCAGTTCCAACTTGTTCTCTCCTGACACCACTGTAGTCGGCTTGTCGGTGTATGGAGGTGAACGGTCGGCAAGCTCTTTTATTCCGATCTCTTAGTCCTCTGTTGATGGCCATTTTGGACACTTGTGTGCTAGTCACAAGTTGGGTGGGAGATAACGTCGAATCCGGTGCTGCGACAGCCTTTCTGACAATCGTTCTGTCTTTCCATTCTGTTGTGTCCCTTTGTCGACCGCTATCGTCCTGACGTTGAATTCTTCCGTTGTTGACCCACTCTTGCCAACATCGTCTAATAGCCGCATCACTTCGACACAGATGTCGCGCAATTAGTCGATCTGACCAACCAGCCTCTTTCAATCAAATGGCACGACCTCTTTCAAACTCTGACATGTGTTCGTAATGAGCACGAATCTTTCGGCGAGGCATTGATACAGTAGAAATATACTTATCGTAAAATATTTAAACGTAAATTTTGAAAATCTGATCTAGCCGCTCCGAATATTGAGACCGGAATTCTCGTACTGGATGTTTAGTTCAGATGCGCTGGAGCTCTTGCTTCCCATAAATCAGCCACCAAACATATTAATCACTTGCATGTTTGGTCGAAACATCTTTGTATACTTATTTTAATATAAATCGGACAACTTCTTCTTGGTGCGTTTAAATTTTGTTATAGAGTGTATATAAAGAAACTATTTAACGAATATTTTTTTATTTTGAATAAAACAATTTTCTACTCTCTACATACTGCGATAGAAAATATTGCGAGGGTCTAGCTCAACAGTGGTGAACACTCCAAGAATTTCTTTACATTTCCTGATTTATGAGCAGAATGGCCAATATCAGAGTGGGGGATTAAACTGACGAATCCCTGTTCACCACTGATGAGTCAGGCCCTCCCAATATTTTCCATCGCAGTATGAACAGTAGGAAGTTTTTAAAATTTTATAAAACGTGTTAAATAGTTTAATGTTCTCTAAATGTTAAGATTTATCAAAAGTATATTCTATATTTTATTAGTAGTGAGAGATATGGGTAAAAATTATTAAAAGGCATTGTTACCATCATCCAAATATCTTTTTGATCGAACCCGAGGTTTTATAATCTTTTTACTTTTGGACTGAATTGCTTTTTTCAACAGCCGAATTTATATTGCGTAGTGAATGTATATCAGAATATGATACCGCCTAATTAATTTATATATTAAAATTACTTTAATAATTTAAATGACCTTTATTATAGCAAATATGTCAATGGCACCTGTGGGACAAATAATAAAATAATTTATTAATTTTCATTTATTCTTTTTCGTCTTCATCACACCTTTATTTGGAATCTATTATTATGTTTTTAATAGATTTCATGAGATGTTGAATATGTATATTTACCATACATTAAATGGGTTGCATTTTAAATGTTGCGATATGAAATAATTATGTATTATTTTTAAAAGATAAATAATAGGAATGGTGATATAATTTTATATATAGTCTATGCACACACACACACAATAAAATATCTCATTATAATTAATAGAATTATATCCACAGAATAGAGAAAGTAGATCCATACACTGGCGCTAGACGGCCGAGTCGTCTGGCCCATATTTACATGCACATGATTAACGCAATTACTGGGACGTGACTGGAATAGGACCTTGACAAATGAACGAACGAACATAAAACACAGAGATATCCCATGGCAGCGTCTGTCCAATCAAGTATTTAGCCTGTAATTTTGGATTACAACTATATAGTAGTATTATCTGATTTAATTTTCGAAAATAATTATTATCCTTATACTAATTCTTATATACTCTTACTTCAAATACTCTCATTTCTAAATATAGTATTCACTTCATTATATTTTATGTTATTTCAAGTTAAAGCGCTATGTCCCCCTAGGAATACTTGCGTTGACATACATGTATGTTTCTACAGTTGTCTACACATATTTACAACAATATCAGGCCGTAAATAATAGTTATAAACATAGTGGGTAGAGGTTAGCGACTGCATTACTGTAAGTGCACCACATGTCTAGACATGTGAAAATCAGTTCAACTTTGCACTAACAAATGTGCTAGAGCCCCGTTTGGTTGCTTGCACTCGCTGGTGGGGTTGAACCTTTGCCAAGTATTATTCACCAAGTAATAAGAAAAACACGAAATTTTGGAACAACCTTATATTTTATACGAGAAGGAAATTCAGATGTGATGGTATTTAGAGAAATCATGTAGGGATAGACAAAACCCTATCTACATCTGAAACTGTAATCCATTAAAAATCCTGACACCGATTTATTTACACCTATTAAGTGCTATACACGTGGGAACGGTATACCTTATATAGAATATAATATTATTGTTAGCTCTGGTCGTGTTTTCTGTTTCAATAATAGCATAAACACCTTTCAAAATATAACAATTATAAGCTCTACTTGTGAATTGTTTATAAGTTGGCAATTATAATTAATTATAGAAATCTCTATTTGAAATTAAAAAACCTGATACATTTAATCGACACCATTCTATGTGTGAAGCATCACAAAAAGCTGAATATATCAATAAATACGAATAATTTGGTCCTAAAAGATATAAGCAAATTTTCTATAAATATATATATATATATGTTAAATCAAAGTATTATTTTATTTAAAATTATATTTCATCGATTCAAATACTCTGTTAAAACGACCGCCAGAGGTCGTGCTTCCCCTATAAAAACTCTTTGTTGTTCTTCCCCGTCGGTCGGCTCAAAACATTTGTACATTATGTAAAAAAGTTTTTCATTTTTTTATCCTTACGCCTTAAGCCAGGCAGTACTTTAATCAAATTATGTTCTTAAATATTACTTTAGCTCAAATAAAACAATCTCTGATAAAAACCATTTTTGTTATTATACTTTCAAGATTTTAGCCACGACTGCATCACCAATACTATTTAGTCCTAAAAAGGAACCAGCAAATAACGAACATAGTATAATCCTCAAGATAACCAAAATCAAAATAATCTCAACAATTATAAATACAAGCAGAAAAATCTCTTTTCTTTATATAAGATATATATATATATATATGAGATAATCAAGTGTGAACAAAATTGCCTTTCTCTCCTTAAAAAAAAAACGACAGGAGACATCAGACTTCTACTTGCTTAAGTTTTGTCCGTGAGTGTATATCCAAACAAATATCCACCTATATACTACCTGCTGTTCAATAAAGAATAGCTGAATTAAAGAAGTGACAGAAAAATAAACGGGGTTTGCGAATCTTTAATACAGGAACCACCCCCGGGGAAAGCCACAAGGATCCAGCTCAGTAAGAGCAGTTAACCTGATGACAGATACGAAGACGTCACAAAATTAGCGCATATAACAAGGATGCAATATTTTCCCATATCTCGCAGTACCGACAGTACAGTACGACAGAAAAACAAATTAATTGATAGATTACAGGGCTGCGCAAAAGAATAAACATTGAAAAAAGAAAGCCGTATGTAAAAAACGAGCGCCTTAAATAACTAATCTTTTCCAAGCAATTGTGTAACTAGGCAATCTTGTGTAGGACATAGGTCCCCAATAAAAGGCTTGTTGATAATTGATAGCAATGTAACGCTCCTTCTTTCTCCCTACTATCCTTTGATCAGCCGCTACTAGAGTGATTTCTTCCTTGGATGCTGGGCCACTCTGGGAAAGACAACTGCGCCTTCCAGGCTATTTTAACCTCCCTTCCCACACAGTCTATCTTTATCTAACCATTTCTAAATATTATAAAATATATATTTAGTTAAAATACGTATTCTTTTTCGAATTTAATGTTTTTTTTTTTTTTATTACCATTAAATATTTTAATTTTATTCAAATTTTGATCTCTTATCTTTTATACTATTCACCTAAAAGTTGATATACCAAAAGCCGCAACTTTATGTAGATACAAGTTCATAAATAGAGAGAGACACCTTCAAAAGCAACATGTTAGAACATTGAAGGGCCGATACGGCCTAAATCCGTGGAATTTCAAATTTTGATGAGAGAAACGTTTCCTCTAAACCTTTTTTGTTTCTTACAGTAAAAGCAGTCGCTAACTACCCACCATTATTATCATGGCCTGTACCACGTCTACTTGGGATAATATATATATATATTTTAAAAGTCTATTTTGATATTTTTTAAATTTCCTCTCTCCACATTTTACTCCGTATTGACTGAGAAGTCAATAAAAGTGTTCTAATTGTCAATTGTCACATTTCACTCCTTTTATTGGTATATTTAATTCTAATGGAGGAGAGATACAAATTATTTATTATAAAAATAATTATGTATATGAAACGTTACTATGATTATCTATACACGCCAATATGCAGAGAATATTGTTTTGCGTAAAGGAAGAGTGAAGACTAATCGTCTGACTTCATTTATTTCAATCACGCGCCTTTTTATATAGTTACAAATATTTACATAATTCCTAACAGCGTAAAATTTACATCTACTAATAATTTATAAGCAGAATGTGACATATATATATATAAATATTTTGGAAACCTACTCAATAAGATAAAAAATAAATTGTAATGAAAAGGATTTTCATATTATGATACATTAGCGTGCCATCTGTTATGAGAATCCGAAGCTATTATAGACGTGTATGATTCTTTAAAAAAATTGAACAATTTTATACTATCGTTATTGCAATGAAGATTGTTGTATTTTCATATTGTTTGAAATATTTAATCATATGTTTAACCTCTCTCTATCTCGAGCCAGTGAATAACTCCTTTAAGAGAAAATAGAAATAACTTGTTTTTTTTTTAACTTCCTTTTGTGTTCTGAAAATATTTTAATATAAAAATAGTCTCCATATTTGTGATTCATATAATATTATTATATCTTATATAGCTATAGAATGTTTATATCATATTGGTATAATACTAATACATAATACCTAATATATGGAACAATAGAACCTCCATAAGAGGAAGCTCCAGCTAGAAGACATCTCACTACAAAGGAAAGTTTTCATCGCTAAATTACCCTTTTTACCAATTAGCAACTTTCCAGTAAGAGGATACCTCTCATTTAAGGACACGTTAGTTCTGAAACTAGTTTTTGTCGTTCATAGAGAGGTTTTACTGTATATATAAAATGTTATAATATGTTTAAAATGTTATAATCCCTTGATAAAGGTTGGCGTTCAGTCAAATGAAATATTGGTAAAATAAATGATATTTTGATCCAATATATGCCTTTTTATTTAAAGATTTACTTATGGCTTGCTCTATTTTCATAAAGATTAATATTTTCAAATTTGTATATTGTATGTAATATATATTTTCTATCAAGTTTTGCATCTTTGTTTAAAGAGAAGATGATTGAATAACCGATAATATTTGAGAAAAAAAAGCTGAGCAGATATTTCAAACAATTTTACTATTGTGGTTCAAAAATATTCACATTTTCCCAACAATTTTAAGATGAGATTATTAATTTTAAACGTGTTCAAATTCAAATAAATTAGTGAGACAATAGTTTAATTTTAAAATTTTTGATTAAATATAATTTTTTAAATTATTAAATATATATATTTTTTAAATGCATATATTTTAAATTAATTAAATATATTTCCTAATTATATATAAATATAATAAATTATTCACTGGTCGAATTATACTTTGCTTATAATATGTGCATGCGTCATTAATAGGTATTTATTATTTAATTAATAAATTTAGGAAATATAAAAATCGAAAAGATATTTGTGGGTATTTTAATTGTATTTAAACGTTTAAATTGTACAGGTTATTAATGCTTTTAAAGATAATATTTACCATTTCCAACTAATTAATTGAATATAGTTAATTTTATATTCAACGTTTTTAGGTGTATATTAATTATGCATAAAAATTTATAATATTAAATATATATTTGCCTATTTTATTACCAGTGTAGTATTCTGTGTTTAAAATATTTAAGATCATCATCATAAACAATAATAATACGATGTATAATGTAAACAACGTGTTAATGTCAAAATATAAATATAAAGTGTAATAAACAATTAGTAATAATAATTTCATCTGGTGAGTAATGTTTAATTAAATAATAACTATACAACATAAATTGGCGACGAGAATTTGAAAATATAACTGTAGCCCTAAAAAAACAAGTATGGCAGCCAACCTGACGCCACCTTTACCCATGAATATGAATGCAAGCAATTTATTTGCGGAATATAAGCAATGGATGGAATCCTATGCCATTTTTGAAATAGCATCTGGAATTTCAAAAAAATCGGATGAAATTAAGAGAGCAACTCTATTGCATTGTTTAGGGCCAAATGTACAACGTATATTTTTCAACTTGCCAGATGAAAAGGAAAATTATGAACAAACTAAAATGGCTTTAGATAAATATTTCACACCTCATAAAAATGTGGTCACTGAGAGATTTAAATTTAGACAAAGAGTCCAGAAAGATGATGAATCGATCGACAACTACCTAATTTCTTTAAGAGAGCTTTCTAAATCTTGTGAATTTGGGAATTTAGAAGCTGATATGATAAGAGACCAAATAATTGAAAAATGTAACAACAAAAAACTTAAAGAAAAATTGTTGCAACAAGAAAATTTGACACTGTCAAAAACCATTGATATTGCTAGAATGTTAGAAATTTCTAGAAAATAAATTGGACTTCTTGAACCTCAAAATGATCAAACATTAAATAGAGTTCAAAATAAACCTAAAAAGCACTATAATGCTAATAATTTCAACAAAGGTAGATTCACTAATCAAGGTACCCCATCATTTTCAGGTGCCTCAAAGCCTAAATGTTATCGCTGTGGATTAGATACACATTCAGCACAAGAATGTGGTGCTAAAAAAATGACTTGTTCATATTGCAATAAATTAGGACATCTTTTTAGAGCTTGCAGGAACCGCCCAAATCAAAATAATAATAGAAACCACAAAAATTTCAATCAACCTAAAGTTAAGACCATACAAGAAGAAAATAAGACTGAAGTAGGTGAAAGTTCAGATGAATATACCTACTATACAGGTGCTGAAAATAAAGAAAAAGTGCAAATAGATGGTAGTGAAATAAATATGATAATTGATACAGGGAGTGATAGAACTTTCATAAGCCATAATAAGATGCTTGAATTATATGGCCATAAAATTATGCCAAAATTACATGACACCACCCGAACCTTTTTTGCCTGTGGTCAAGATAGACCTCTTCCATGTTATGGTTATTTCAATGCTGTGATTTCTTGGAAAGAAAATTCAGTTTCAGAAGAAATTTATGTGATTGATAAAAAAGTTGAATCTTTGTTGGGAGGCAAGGCTAGTTTTGAACTAGGTATAATTAAAAGGGTAAATCATGTAAATGAATCAATGTCTACTAATATAGAAACTCTTGTTCAAGAACATGAACATCTTTTCCATGGACTTGGAACTATAAAAGGCTATAGTCATAAAGTGACATTGAAAGACAACTATAGGCCCATTGCCCAGAGATACCGTCGTATACCTTATGCAATGGTAGAAGCAGTAAATCAAGAGCTTGATAAGATGCTAGAGAATGGAATCATTGAAGAAGTGCATCAAGGTTCTGAATGGGTTTCTAACATAATAGTTGTTCCAAAAAGGGATAGTGAGGAAATTAGACTATGCATAGACCTTCGGGAAGTGAATAAAGCAATATTGAGAGAAATACATCCAATTCCTACAATTGACAATATGTTACATGCCCTTAAAGGTGCTAAAGTATTTGCAAACCTGGATGCAAAAAAAGGGTTTTGGCAGGTTGACTTAGACCCTCAATCACGACCCCTTACAACTTTCATCACGCACCGTGGTTGTTACAGATTTTGTAAAGTTCCTTTTGGTCTATCAAGTGCTCCAGAGGCATATCAGAAAGGAATGGATTCAATTTTGCTTGATTTGAAGGGTGTAATTTGTTACTTGGATGATGTCGTAGTTTACGCCAAAGATAGACAAGAACTAGAAGAAAGGCTTAGAAAAGTCTTACAAAGATTTGATAAAGTAGGCATTAGGCTCAACAGGAATAAGTGCAAATTTGCCATGGAAGAATTGGATATTTTAGGTCACATTGTTATTAATGAAGGTATTAAACCTGATAATAGGAAAATAGAAGCAGTCTTAAATTTTCCAATACCAAAAAATATTGAGATGTTAAGGTCATTCTTAGGAACTTGTGGGTTTTTAAGAAAATTCATACCTAATTTTTCTAAATTGGCAGAACCTCTAAATAACACAGGTCTACAAAAAAAAACTTTTTTTTTTGCACAAGAGAACCTGATGGTGTTTCTAGTGTAACCTTTCATGCTGAACACAAAAATCTAATCAGAAATTTCCCATCACGTATGGTTTTTGCGTGACGGTCTTTTTTTTAGTATTGGGATAAATACATGCATCCAACATGAAAGAGACTTACGAAAACATGAAACTGCTTTTGAAAAAGATAGAATATGAAAGATACGGTTGGAAAATATGCAGCGATTTGAAAGTCGTTGCTCTCTTGCGTGGATTACAGCTTGGATATACAAAATTTTGTTGTTTTCTGTGTGAGTGGGAAGCAGAGATAGGGAAAGGCATTACATTAAAAAAATCTGGCAAAACCGCGTAAAATCTTTACTCCAGGATAAAAAATATTGCAAATCTACCCCTGATCGATTCAGAAAATATTTACTTACCACCATTACATATTAAACTGGGAATAATGAAGAATTTTGACAAGGCAATGGATCGAAATATGCCAGTGGATTTGCCTACCTAAAACAAAAATTTCTAGTATAAGTGAAGCGAAGATTAAAGAAGGCATTTTCGTTGGACCTCAGATTCGAGAATTGCAGCAGGATGGAAATTTTCAAAATAGTTTGAATGAAGTTGAAGCAGCAGCATGGAATTCCTTTAGAAACGTTTGCAAAAACTTCTTAGGAAGTGTCAAGGTTGAAAATTACCTAGACATAGTTAATGATCTGTTGCTTTCCTACAAGGCACTGGGATGTAACATGTCCCTCAAGATCCATTTCCTGCATTCACATCTAGATTTCTTTCCAGACAATCTTGGCGCAGTTAGCGATGAGCATGGTGAGAGGTTTCATCAAGCTATATCAAGCATGGAGAAGCGGTACCAAGGTAAATGGAGTCCCGCTATGCTTGCCGACGACTGTTGGGCACTCAAGAGGGATCTACCACAAGCAAAGTATAGAATAAAATCCACTGTCACTGCTTTTCAATAATAAATATGTTTCGTTCATATATGCCTATATATTAACAATATTTCCAAATTCAAGTAGGTGTATCTCAGAAATATTGTGTAATAGAAAAAAACTTATGGTATATTTGGATTCAGGACATGTAGATAAGATGCTATTTCTTTGTGGACAAAGAAAAATATTTTTGATAAACCAGTTACGTGACATTGTTTGCAATTTTTAGTGTATTTATCCCAATACTAAAAACAGACCGTCACGCAAAAACCATACGTTATGGGAAATTTCTGATTATATTTTTGAGTTCAGCATGAAAAGCTACACTAGAAACATAATCAGGTTCTCTTGTGCAAAAATCTTGTTGACCAGTGTAATTTGACTAGAAAAAATGTTAGGTGGAATTGGGATTTGAAAACAAATAAAGCATTTCAGGATCTTAAAGAGTCACTAACAAAAGAGCCATGCTTGGCATATTACAACTTGAACTCACCAACTGAATTAATCACAGATGCAAGCCCTATTGGTCTTGGAGCAGTATCAATACAAACACAACAAAATGGCATTAAAAGACCCATTGCATATGCCAGCAGATCCTTAACTGATACTGAAAAAAGATATTCACAAATAGAAAAAGAGACATTGGGATGTGTATGGGCAATTGAACATTTTAACACCTATATTTGGGGAAGGAAATTTGTGTTAAAAACAGATCACAAACCTCTAATCTATATGCTGAATCCTAAAAATGGAGCTGTTTTGCCTCCAAGAATTCAAAGATTGAGTTGGAGATTACAACCATATATGACTTTGAAATTGAATTCATTCAAGGAAAGCAAAATATTGCAGATATATTTTCAAGACAACCTCTTTCTAACACAAGTGATGAAAAATGGCTGGAGGACTATGTTCATAAAGTCTTATCCATCACTTCTGAAGAGCTTCAAGCACTGTCTTTGAAAGAGATAAAAGTTTGTACAGAGCAAGATCCTTTGTTTCAAAAACTGAAAGATATGGTTCAAAAGGGAGTTTGGCCATATCCTTTGAATGAAGAATTCAAATGTTTTTATAAGTTTAAAGATGAACTCTCAATTTTTGATAATCTTATCTTAAAAGGAAGTAGAATTTTGCTACCTTCAAAACTAATAAAGAGAGTCTTGAGAATTGCACATGAAACACATCAAGGAATGACAAGAATCAAACAACTGTTAAGAGAAAAATATTTTTGGATAAACATGGACTTTGACATTGAAAATTTGATTAGAAACTGTCCAATTTGTGTAAGGAATCAACCATTGATAAATGATCAACCATTGCAAATAGTTCCGTTACCATCAAAACCTTGGATGAAACTTGGAATTGACATAGTTGGTCCAATTGGCCATCATTATGTTTTAACAGTGATCGACTACTATTCTTCATATCCTGAAGCAATGATAATAGAAGACATTTCCAGCAAGACAATTATTAAAAAATTGATGGAGATTTTTGCAAGACATGGTTATCCACATGAAGTTGTAACAGATAATGGCTTACAGTTTGTAAGTACATCAATGGAAAGATTTTTAAAAGAATGTGGAATCAGGCACATCAAAGCCTCACCCTATTACCCAAAAAGTAATGGGAAGATAGAAAGATTCCATAGATTTCTAAAGAAACAATTTAATTCAAGTTCTGAAGAAGGGAAAGATTGGAAAGAAGATTTATCCAGAATTTTAATGTCTTACCGAACTACTCCAAACAGATCTACAGGAAAGACTCCAGCATTCCTATTATTTTCAAGAGAAATCAAAACTAAATTAAGCTCACTTGTTAATGATGCAGAAGAAGATGAATCCAACATCAAAGAATTCAATATGGTCTACAAAGAAAAAATGAAAACATATAATGATATAATTCGGAAAGCTTGTCCTCATAATTTTGAAATTGGAAATTTAGTTTATGTGGCAAATCCAAATAATGGAAAACTTGATTCAAATTTCAGATCAGAACATCATGTCATTCTTGAAAACACTTCAATAAATTCTTTTAAATTAGTCAACACTAAAAATTGGAAAATAATTCATAGAAATGCTAAACATTTGAAACATGTTCCTACTCAAGAGAACAATCAAGGCATTTCTGACTTGATTCCAGAAGAGAGCCAGGAAAATCTTAGTTCAGATTCAACAAGAATTGAACACCTCAACTCTTCTGATGTACAAATACCAGATGATAATTCCTCAAACCAAGACAAGGACACTTCTTTAAACCGACCAAGTTCAAGTAGAACAGGGTCTACATTTAACCCAGTTGTTTCAGATAGACTTGATGCCGAGGCTCTTCACCAGTTGCCACCAGAGGTTTCTCCACCCTTGCCGACTACCAAGGAACCCGTGATCACCAGGAGTGGAAGAGTCGTCAAGCCATCATCAAGATATAAAGACATGATTCCTTTCATCTAAAGGAAGGAGGGAATGTAGTATTCTGTGTTTTAAAATATAGATTAGAGATCATCATCATAAACAATAATAATAATACGATGTATAATGTAAACAACGTGTTAATGTAAAAATATAAATATAAAGTGTAATAAACAATTAGTAATAATAATTTCATCTGGTGAGTAATATTTAATTAAATAATAACTATACAACAACCAGATATTTTCTCTCCAAGCTACTTTCTAGCTTAAACTTTACAAATTTATTTTTTGTGGTGTTTTAAAAATGCTTTAAAAAAGTTTGAAGCAGATAAATGGTGGATTAGAATGATGACTTAATCAAGAAGGGCATTTCCTGGTCGAGCGATTAAATGTAGCTGTGGTTCATTGCAATCTATCGGGAAAAATACCAAACGAAAGTTGATTTTTTAATTAATTTAAGTTTATTTCAACAAGGTTTAAATTGATATTCAAACAATTTTAGTATATTTTGATTCAGATATACACGTATGGCAGATAAATATACTGGATAAATTGAGTATACGCGGTGAGAATATTCAAACGAACATATCCGTTGTATGTGCTACAGTTGGCTAATACAGTAATACAGTTCATAATAAGGGAAGTAGGAATGGGGCACGCGGTACTGGAAAGTGCTGACTTTGCTTTAACTTTTTTAAAGAAAATGATTCCAAGAATATTAATCAAACATAATCTTTATTGATTTACAAGAGAGAGAACAAAATAGAAGAGAAACTTATAACATAGTAAACAAAGATAAACCTCTTTTATTACGGTTAGCGTCTATTTACTTGTTGATCTTACACACACATAGTCTGTGAGAACAATTAATTAATTAAACTTAAAATATATATATATATATATAAAGAAAATATGCATATATTGGATTTATAAATATTTTTATTATTCCGATATTTCGAGGGGCAACTCGCCTCTCTTTATCGAGGATGTTTGTGTTTCTCGCTAAAACTCGTGATAACGCGTGAATCACTCTCGTTCTACAAGACCAATGAAATATTACAGTTAAATATTACATTTTTTGTATATATACAGCTAATATTAATATAAATATATAATTATAGATAATTATACAACATCGAATGACAGCAGAATGGTTTCCTTCGATATAGAATCTCTCTACACCTCAATCCCGCACGATAAAGAACTCCTGGCCCTCAAATAATTTCTTGAAATCCACCCAGAAATAGTTCTTCCCCTCTCTAAAGAAGCATTAATTGATTTAATCAAACTTTGTTTAGACCATAGTTATATTAGTTCCAAAGACAGATTCTTCCGGCAAATTAAAGGCCTACCAATGGGCAACCCGATTCCATCTGCATTAGCCAACATATTTATGAACGAAATAGCTGATAAAATAATTAATTATAATTAATTCAAACCAATTGAAAATAGTATTATGGCTAAGATATATTGATGACATTTTTTGTCTAACTGAAACAGACATTGACATTTTCATCATTTTAATAGTCTCAAACCTTTTTTGAAGTTCACCTATGATATAGAAAGCAATAATTCCCTAGCCTTTTTGGACATTCAGCTCAAAAGAAAACAATATACATAGAAGCTTGCATATACAGAAAACCTACTCACACCGAAAACTATTTGAATTTCAGCTCCTTTGGTCCCATACATAATAAAATAGCCGTAGTAAAATATATTTCCAAATAGAATAGAAACACATTACTCAAATAGAAATATTGCAACAGAATAAAGTAATAGAATTTTCAAAGAATTGATAAATAATAATTATCCCAAAAAATATACTGAAAAACATTTTCACAAACATAGAAATATACTTTAAATAATAGTCATGAGCAGTCTCAAAAATATATTGCTCTATTCCATATAGCTACGGCTCAGAGAGAATTGCCCGAATTTTAAAGAGATATAATATAATTACAACATATCAATCTGCACAAAATCTTCGACAAATCTTACGCCACTCAGATACAAAAAATACATCGAACCAAGAAAATACAGTCAATGTAATTTACAAAATTCCCTGCCAAACATGTCAAGCTACTTACATTAGAGAAACCGGTAAATCACTTAAGGATCGTATCAATCAACATAAAGCAGCCTTAAAAAACTATAAGCCATTATCCCTCCTAGTTGACCACTCCCTAAACAATAACCATGTACCAGATTTCAAACAGGCATCAATCATATGCAAAAATATTACAGAAAAGCATTGCAGATTGTTTTGAGAAAGTTGGGCTTCTGCAGAGGATAAACAAAGTATAAACAGAAAAATTGATTTTCCAGACATTTATAAAGAATTTATATCTTAATTATTTGAAAATAACTATGTATATACTTTATATTTATTCATTATTTTATTTTAAAAAATTGTTTACCATTAATTCATAATTTTTATATATGAAAAACATAATTTGTCAAAAGTACTGCCTGGCTTAAGGCGAGTAGAACAAGGAAAACAAAAGATTATTTACATAATGTACAAAGATTTGAGCCGGCCATCAGAAAGCAACAACAACGAGTTTTATAGGGTAAGCGCGACCTCTGGCGATCGATTTAACAGAATATTTGAATCTATGAAATATAATTTTAAATAAAATAATATTGTTAACAATTACTCTGTTGTAAATCTATATACAAGGTATGTCCCATAAGTTCCCGGACTGGGTCCATAAAAAAATAAATAAAAGAAAAATATAAATAAATTTGACTTTTTATTATAGAAAAAATATCTGGCAACACGGTTGTACCAATATCGAGGCGGTACGTGCGCGCGCCAAGGTCATTCTAATTTATTTAAAGGTTACACCTAGCGCTGCGGCGATTTTACGATGGAACAAAAATTGAAGCAGAGGATTTGTATAGAATTTTGTGTGAAACTTCAAATATTAGCAACCGAAACTTTTGAAATGCTTAATAAAGCATTCCCCAATGACGCCTCAAAAAGAACAACTGTTTTTGAATGGCATTCTAGATTTAAAGCTAGCAGAATTTCCATTGAAGATGATCTTCGTCAAGGAAGCCCAAAATTTCAAAGGACTGATGAAAATGTGCAAAAAATCACCGATTTGATAAAATAAAATCCTCGAACCACTTTGCATGAGCTAGAGCAAGGCATAGGCATCTCTAAAACAACGATTGGAAGGATCGTAACATAAGATTTGAAGCTCAAAAAGACTCCTGCAAAATTCATTCCAAGATTCCTTACTAATGAGCAAAAATTGTGTCGGCTTGCAACCTGTGTGTGAGGACATGTTGGAAATGATAAGAACGGATCCGGAATGGAAAGACAAGATAATCACAGGCGACGAGACATGGGTCTATGGCTATGACCCTGAAACCAAGCGTCAATCTGCCGAGTGGAGAGGTCAGGGTGAGCCTAGACCCAAAAAATCCAGAAACAAGGTGTTGCTGATCGCTTTTTTGGATAATAAGGGCATTGTTTATCACGAGTATCTTCCTGCAGGCCAAACAGTTATTAAGGAAATGTATTTGGGCATTTTTCGCCGTCTAAGGGAAGCTATTCGAAAACAAAAGGCCAGAAAAATGGACTAATGGTGACTGGATCCTACACCATGACAATGCCCGCCCTCACACAGCGCACTTGATGACGAGCTATTTGGCGAAATACGGGACACAAATCCTATCTCAACCACCCTATTCCCCAGACATCGCACCAAATGACTTTTTCCTGTTTCCAAAACTTAAGGCAGTTCTAAAAGGAAGACATTTTGACACCAGGGATGACATAATAGAAAAATCGCCGTTAGCATTGAAGAGCATTCCAAAAGAGGCCTATAAAAACTGTTTCGACAATTGGGAGAAACGATGGCGCTGGTGCGTTGAAGCAAGGGGGGATTACTTTGAAAAGTTTTAATATTTTTTTTTAAATATCTTACCTTTTTTTAATATATGGACCTAGTCCGGGAACTTATGGGACATACCTTGTATGTAGATAAAACAACAATAATTATGTATAATATTATATTTATATTAATATTAGCTGTGTATATACAGAAAATGTAATATTTAACTGTAATATTTCATTGGTCTTGTAGAACGAGAGTGATACACGCGGTCTCACGTGTTTTAGTGAGAAACATCCTCGATAAAGAGAGGCGAGTTGCCCCTCGAAATATCGGAATAATAAAAATATTTATAAATCCAATATATGCATATTTTCTTAATATAATATCCATTATGAATTGCTCAATTTTCAAAATATATAAATATATACAACAGAAAGTGAGACCGTGAAAGGTTGACCTAGTACCTGACATTACTAGGTCTGCGGGATAGTGCGGCCAATTAAAAATTGATGCACGGCGAAGCTGGTAGTAATTAACATGAGACTCATAGATAAACACCCGCGTGCGCTGGAACTTAAGCCAGGCTGGAATTGCAAGTAGCATAAATGCTCGGCCTACAGATATGCCTATTTAATTTTAATATCAGTACCTGACTATTCTCTCTTTTTTCTTATTTTTCTAATCTGTTTTGCGTGCATAGCCAAATCTGGTCTTAACTACCCATTTCTTGATTTTTCGGAAAGCTTTTTGGACTAGATTATTTTTTTGTCCTTGAGGTACAGCCTGTACCATGCTGATGAGGACCAACAGCCCGATACGCGAAGTAGGCTTTTCTTGATATATTGAGAAAACCCTTTGGCCAAATATAATGGAGTAACCTAAATCAACTTTTAGTTAATTTTTAATCGATTAGATGGCGCTCGAATTACACAGATGAACGGTCAGGAAATGCCTATTTTGTTTTTATTATCACCACCTGACTATTTCTCTCTTTTTTCTCTTACTTTTCTCAAATTTATTTGTATGATATTTCTTTGGTAAAAACAATCTTTTTATGGATGAAATACAGGGTGATCCAAAAGTCTTGCACAACTTTAAAAAATAATAACTCCGCGAAAATTTGCGCTAGAGCAATGTGGTAAACACCATTGTGTTCAGAATGCAATAGGAATTTTAGGGAAAATAATGAAAAATTCGAAATTGATTTTAGTTACTATTTTATTCGCTAGATGGCGCTCTTCCAGAATCAGAGATCCAGCGGTCAAATTGTTTGATAAATTGAAAAATATAACTGATCGACACGTATTTTTCATTTTTGAATACCAGGAAAGACCCCTTATATTATCAAATGATATATTAATAAAACACCATTTCATCAAAAGTATAAAATTGGATGACGATTTTTAAATGCAATCCTAGATATGTAAATGCAAATAAGTAAATGCAAATTAATACATGTAGCAAAATATATATATATATTTCAGATGCGGTTTTGTAAAATAGATTGAATGGTTGAGAAACACTGCTGAAATCAATACCTGAATTTTTTAAATGATAATATAGTACCAAAAATTATAATGGCACTACTAATAGGATTTCTTTCTGTAAGAAATGCATAGTTTCTTGACGAATTGGCGACACTTGCTGATTTAACTGGAAATTTGTCATGATCCAATAAATGGAATAAAGAGGGGGGTGACAAAATCTATTTGTCGAACTTTATTCCAAATACCCTATGGGCTTGCCAAATGTTATCATTGCTTATTATACTGTGCAAAATTTTAAAAATGTGTCCCTTCAAATAAAAATCATTTTCAGATTGACCTTTTGCGTTGATTAATCTTCATTTTATAATATTTTTTTGGCAAAATTTCTAAAGTTAGGGATGTACAGATAATATTCCTTATGCTATTTCTTCTAATACGCGAAAGGCGATAAACATAAGGGGTAAAATTGTGCGTACCAGTTTTATTAGAGAAGTTATAACACTTTGGTCTGCACGACATAAGATGTGAGCAAATGATAAACAAAAAAAATTACTGTTCACAAAAAAAAAAGAGTCAAGATGAGAGGACAGCATTTATTATCACTATAACCCAACACAAAGCGCTGCAAAATATAGGTAGATAATATAATTCCTGGCAGCTTATATTATGAGGTAACTGCCTTCTCTCTTGTATTAGGTCCCAATCCTTGCTTAATGTGGCGCTCTTCATTCTCAAACACCGCCTGCAGACGATAGATGACAGATTGGACAGCATTAAATAACATATCTGTTGAAATTGATGAAACCTGCCGTCTGATAGAAGCCTTCAACATGGCCAATATGGTAGGCCGGCATCGATAAACACGCGACTTAATGTACCCCCATAGCCAAAAATCGCAAGTCGTCAAGTCTGGTGATCTTGGAGGCCACTGGTGTATAAAGTGGCGACTTATCATACGATCTTCACTGAACGTATCCTTCGGCAAATTATTGGCACCGCGGGAGATTCGAGGAGGTCCTCCATCTTGCATGAATGTTATTTCGCTTAGTGCTAGTATGTTCTGCAATATGGGAATAATATTTTCTCTGAAAACTTGAACATCACGTTTACCAGTTACAGAAACAGTTTTAAAAGTTCTTCCATTGATTTCTTCAAAGAAAATTGGCCCAATAATAAAAGAAGAAGTGAACCCACACCAAACTGTAACTCTGGGCTGATGAAGTGGCATTTCTGTAAAAATCCTAGAATTTTCTCTTGCCCAAATACGGCTATTTTGAGTGTTAACTTCTCCTTTTAGAGAAAAGCGAGCTTTATCTGTCCACAGAACATTCGACAGCCAGTTTTCATCAATATCAATTTGCCGGAAAACCCACGCAGCCAATTCTTGATGCTTCTCAAAATCGCCGACTTTTAGCTCGTGATATCTTTGAATTTTGTACGGGTATTTTTTAAGAAAAATTCTTAGCGCTCTCTAAACAGTTCCATACGAAATTCCCTTTTGTCGAGAAACTTGTCGAGTACTTACTTCTCCATAGATGGATAACGTTTCAATAGCTTCAACATTCTGCGAAACCGTAGCAGCCACTGACTTGCATGTCTATGGTCTTCTACTCCGAGGTTTTGCTTCCAGAGATCCGGTCTTCTCAAAATATTTTATCATTCGCCTTAGAGAGTAGCAACTCATGGGTCTTTACCGCTCCGAATACCTTTAAAGGTACGAAACGCTGATAAAGCTTCAGTGGCAGATTTTGAATAGCAATAAAAAAAATGTCACCAAGAGTGCTTTATCCTGTATTAACGGCATTCCAGAATAAAATAAATTATCAAAGATAGATAAATATTTTTCAAATAATTAAAATAAATATAATCGATAATGAGAGAGAAAGAGTTGAATTAAAAAATTAGAAATTCATTATCTTCGAAATTTAATTCGCTGATAGGATTCTAGCAAACCGTATCTAAAATATCATTTTTTTTGCTACATGTTTCAATTTGCATTTACCTAGTTTACATATCTCGGATTGCATTTAAAAATCGTCATTCAATTCTTCTACTTTTGGCGAAATGGTGTTTTATTAATTTATCATTAGATATTATTAAGGTTCTTTCCTGATATTCAAAAAGAAAAAGATACATGTCGATCAGCTATATTTTTAATTTATCAAACAATTTGGCCGCTGAATCTCGATAAAGAGCGCCTTCCTTTTAACGTCATTTTAAGTTTTGGAAAGAAGAAGAAATCACATGGGGCGATATCAGGAGAGTAAGGAGAATGCGGCAAGACAGATACAGAGTGTTTGGCTAAATAGTCTTGAACAATAAGGGCTCTATGAGCAGGGGTATTATCATGTAGCAATTTCCACTGTTTTGATTTAAAGAGTTGGTTTATTTTTCTTCTGATCGCATAACGAAGGCGCACAATTATTTCTTTGTATGCCTGTTTATTAACCCTTAGTTACTCGCGTCAATTTTACTGACGTTAGTACTCGCGCGGGGTCTCGCAGACCCCACCAATATTCTACAATGAATAAAATGCTTTAAATATCAAATATAGATATAATTTTTGCTTACAGCTAAAAGAATAGTCTCTAGTTTAAAAATTTGTCAATTTATCATAAAAACCTACATAATAATTATTTTTATTTGATAAAATTGTTAATATGGCAAAAAAATCTAAACTATCGATTAATAAAAATAATTTACTATAAAATATAAATGGAAATCTGAGTTATCCTTTTGCACAAATCTTGAAAAGTGTTGTTAAGTGTCCAGTATAAATGTGTTTAGAGCGTTTAGCACAAATAATTAGGGATTTTCGGCCTTTGGAGCGATCACAATATTGGCAAAATTTCCGTTTCGCTGATGTGACCCTGGCCGATTTTCTTCCTATAGAAACAAGAACTTTATATCTGTCAATTAATTATAGCATTTTAAAACTTTACTTGTTGTGGCTTATCTGTAGAAGTATGTGAAAAAATAATATTTTTGATTTCTTTTAGAAGAAAATATTGATTTTTCCGTTTTTGTAGGTTTGGGTCAATTATCCCAAATGCAATCCCTTCAATAAACGGTCTTCATTTTAATATTTTCAAAATTTTGTTCCTTTTATTTATAACTTTTGTTGAAAAATTGATGAGATCAAAAAAGTGGTACAATGGCCATCTCCTTGTCCTCCTACTTACTGTGTAATTTTTACACAATGGATCAACTGCATCAACACCTGGTTCATTTCATTACATTTATTTTATCTCTGATTTAGATTTACCACTAGAATCAGAATCTATTTGTTTTGTGGAGTCCATGATTGATATTAAAATAACTGCTTTGGACTTTTTGGTACATATGAAACCAGTGTACTCTCTCTTTTCTTGAATCCAAAAATGGAAGAGTGAGTTGAACGTAGCTTTTGTAGCAAAATATTGGGAGAAATTTCGTTTTATTTTTTATTTATTGTTCATAAAAATCTAAGTCAAAGTCATAGATAAAATATATAAAGTGTTACCGAGCTATAAGGCAGCTTACCTATTTCACCATACTTGAAAACTAAAGTTACGTTATTACTCGCGCGGGGCCCAATGGACCCCAACTCCATTTTATTGTCTATTATAGGGCAACAAAATCAAGTTAATATAGGTTTGCACATATTCATTGTCATATAAAATTAAGCTATTAAAGTTTTGATCTCCAAATGTTTTATAGAATTCTTGATATTTAATGAAATAAGTGTGTCTGGGGTCTATCAGACCCCGCGGCGAGTACTTAAGGGTTAATCTTACCCCCTCTTTAATAAATTCATAATAAACAAGTCCTTGATAATCGAAAAACACTACAAGGATTACTTTTCCTTTGGGAGTTGTCAAGACGAACTTTCTTCTTCCTAGGAGAACTTGGTGTGTGCCATTCGAGTGATTGTTTTTTGGTTTGTGGATAAAAAAGAAAGCACCATGTTTCATCACCAATTATTATTGTTTTTCAAAAATCAGATCATTATTTGCAGTTACAATTAAATCTTTGCAAATTAATAATCTGGTTTCTCTTTGCTGATCTGTTAAATTTCGTGGGACAAAATAACCACAGAGTTTTTTCATGTTTAAATGTTCAACAATAAATTATGGGCAACTACCATACAAAATTCCAAGTATTTCTGATATATGATCAATAGTATTTTTTTTTATAAGCAACAATTATATAACGTACCTGTCCAATATTGCGATCCGTTGTTGACGTCAATGGCCGACCTGACCTTAAATCATCTGCGATGCTCTTACGGCCATCTTTAAAACGTTTATACCAGAAATAAACTTGCGTTCGTGACAAATTTTCGACTTCATAAGCTTCATTCATTAATTATAATGTCTCTGTGAAATACATTTTTAATTTTACACAAAATTTAATATTTGCCCTTTGCTCAAATGATGACATTGCAGAAATCGACGCAAGCTAAATACAAAAAAAAATATGCCTAAAATGAAAACTACGCATGCGCATTTACTGGCGTTGCTAAATTAAATTATAGTTAAGGCTTTGTTCTTTACAGTAAAATTGATTTTTCATTTTCAAAAATTGTTTTATATTTTATTTTTTAAAAGTTCGGGAACCTTTTGATCCTACCGTGTATAATACTCTGTTCAAAAATAATAAATATCTTTCTACCAATTCCCAAAAAATCTTTTAATTTTCATCATCTTATTCTCGGGTAAGAGGGCTTAAGCCCAAAAGATTAAGAATCTTGATAGAGTTTTAAAATAAACCTATCCCCGAATGGCTTGCTTATTTGTATCTAAAATAATTGGCTACAACATATATTGTATAGAAAGTGGTATGAAATATTTATTCCATTAATATATATTTGAATAAAAGACTCAACTAATTATTTTTAAATCCCCAGGTTTACAATGAATCAGAATATTTGGACATTTTAGATTAGTCCATGTGGTAACAAATCCAAACTTACAAAATGTCAGAATAGATAGAGACACTGTATGTCGCCCAATGTCACTTTGCCCCCGTAGATATAATAGAATAGTGTGATACACTACCAGCTGGAAGGTAGTTATGCAGAGTCTCACGGAACACATAAAGAAGAAATAACGTCGTCATAAAAACATCTCGTTAGTGGGAGTGACTGGAAGACAGCAGCGGCAACAATTCGTTTGGCTGAGGGGCCACCGTGTAATTGGTACGGTATAATACCCCTCCGCCATAGAATATCGAAGTAAAACATTCATTGCGAGCAGATTTCCAGAGCGGCTAAGTTGGCATTTCTTTTCTTGGCTTATCTTTTAAGACGAAATATAGGTGAAGGCCTAGATTGACTTCAATAAATTGGTAAAATAGTGATATTTTAAACTGATCAAATAATATAAGTATTTGATGTGATATATACTGTGGAATAAAATATTAATCGAAATATTTTGAAGGTTTAATAAGAAAGCAAAGTTAATTACTTATTCATACCTTTGTAAAATATATTTTTCATGGGCTGAAAATTTTTGTAAATAATCATTGGAATATTCAACAAAGTTAATTTTCCCTCGAAACGATCAGGTGCCCAATTGTGAAAGTAACTTCATATAAAACCCCGAAACGAAGATAGGCGTACAGCCTAGTTAAAATTTGGATTTTTTTAATAAATAAAATATTTTATTTTATTTTGGATCCAAAATATGCTTATTGATTAATTAATAAATATATATATACAGGCGAACAGACAAACAAATTTCGATATATACAAGGTAAAATCAAAAGGTTCCCGAATTTTTAAAAAATTAATTATAATATATAATATTTATTATTATATTAATAAATAATTATTTTTTCATAGTGTAGTAATTTAAACATCTTTTTTTTTTTTTCAAAATAGGAGCCTTGGTTATCTGCACATTTTTTCCAGCGTGTGAAAAAACTTGAAATGCTAGTTCAAAGTCAATTTTTCTCAGCTTGTTTAGCTCCACCGTCGCATTTTCAATTACTTCTGATGACAATGAAAAGCGCCTCCCTTTTAACGTCATTTTAAGTTTTGGAAAGAAGAAATCACGTGGCGCGATATCAGGAGAGTAAGGAGGATGCGGCAAGATAGATACAGAGTGTTTGGCTAAATAGTCTTGAACAATAATGGCTCTATGATCAGGGGCATTATCCTTAAGCAATTTACACTGGTTTGATTCAAAGAGTTGGTTTATTTTTCTTCTTATCGCATCACGAAGGCGCACAGGTTTTTATTTGTATGCATGTTTATTAATAGTAATCCCCCCTTTAATAAATTCATAATAGACAAGTCCTTTATAATCGAAAAATACTACAAGCATTACTTTTCCTTTGGACTTGTCAAAACGAACTTTCTTCTTCCTAGAAGAACTTGGTGTGTGCCATTCAAGTGATTGTTTTTTTGGTTTGTGGATCAAAAAGAAAGCACCATGTTTAATCACCAGTTATTATTGTTTTAAAAAATCAGAATCATTATTTGCAGTTTCAATTAAATCTTTGCAAATTGATAATCTAGTTTCTCTTTGTTGATCTGTTAAATTTCGTGGAACCAAATTACTCAAAAGGTTTTTTCATGTTTAAATGTTCACCAATATTTTTTGGCAACTACCATACAAAATTCCAAGTATTTCTGATATCAATAGTATTTTTTTATCAGCAACAATTAAACCACGTACCTGTCCAATATTGCGATTCGTTGTTGACGTCAATGGCCGACCTGACCTTGAATCATCTGCGATGCTCTTACGGCCATCTTTAAAACGTTTATACCAGAAATAAACTTGCGGTCGTGACAATTTTTCGACTCCATAAGCTTCATTCATTAATGCTAATGTCTCTGTGGAATACATTTTTAATTTTACACAAAATTTAATATTTGCCCTTTGTTCAAATGATGACATTGCAGAAACCGACGCGAGCTAAATACTTACAACAAAAATGTGCCTAAAATGAAAACAACTCATGCGCATTTACTGGAGTTGCTGAATTAAATTATAGTTTAGGCTTTTACTCTACAGTAGAATTGATTTTACATTTTTCAAAAATTGTTTTATGTTTTATTTTTCGAAAGTTCCGGAACTTTTTGATCCTACCGTGTACATTTTCTGTTCGTCTGTTTATCGATAAACTCCTAAACCACTGTTCCACAAGATACTAAAATTTAAAAATAACCTCTTTTAAAACCTAGGACTGTTTTAGGATAATTCTATTTTAAAAAATCTAGATAAAATTTCACCCGCTAAGCAATTTTGATGTTTTGAGTTTATATATCGATCTTAATCTATATATTTATCCAGACTTGCAATGTTGTAATTTAGAACTTTTGAGTAAGTTATAAGGCTGGTTTTGTAAGTGTTATTATTATTGTTTTTTTCCCGTTTGTAATTCCAACATATTTCCGCTCCAATTTTTATAATACCCAGTTTATAACGAACCATGGAAATTTTAAGGGATTTTTATCAAAAATTGGCGCGATTGAAGACTCTAGCTGTCATTGTGGCAACGAATTCCAGGACTCGAGACACCTACTGCTGGAATGCCCACTCTTCTTCACCGCTAGACAACAGACAATAAATAATGTAGTAGATCTACAGGTATATCAATTTGAAAATAGGAGAGAGAATTATCATAGATTTAACTATTTTTGTAATTAAATATATGATTTTCTTTCAAAACTGAAAGGCTCAGGTTCCTAATATATATTATTGTTTCTCTTTTTATTTCGATTACTTTTTCTTGTATAATATGTTTATAACTGTTTCTGTTAAAAATGTAAATCGACGCAATTATCCCTTGCCGGGATATCGCGTTTTGTGTGACGAAATAAAATTAAAAAAAAATTGTTTCAATTTAATTTCCAAATATCTTGAAAATGACCATTAAAATTATTTTAATCACTAAGCCGTATTTCCATTTTCATCAATATATCTACACCATGTGCCACTGAAATATTTAGAACCAAATTTTTTTAACATCTGCATGAAGAGAAAATCAGTGGCAAACAATAAATGGTCTTTATTAGAACAGAATACACCTATACACTGAGCGACATCGCCGTTCAGTCAATATGTTGCCGATCCAACTTGGGTGGCTATGTCAACACGTCTTGGTACTGACTCCATGAGCGGGCAGAGGTAGGTTTGAGAAATGGCTGCACATTCCCTGTCAACCATCAGTCACAGTTTATTTTCTGAGCGCGGCTTTGGCAGTGCACGCAAACGACGTCCAATTATGTCAAAGACGAGCTCTATAGGTGAGAGAACAAGAGAGACTGGTGGCCATGGAAGCACCAAGGTTTCGTGCAGGGTATGTTGGCTGATGCGTGCTGTGTGGGGTCGGGCGTTATCCTGCTGGAAAATGGCATTCAGCACAATCTGAAGGAAGGGTGCGTCAACCGCTGCAGCACGTCATCCATATATCGTTGGTCCGTCATAGTGTTCTCAATACGAATCAGAGGTGATCTGCTATCATAGCTCCCAAAACCATAATGTCTCGTTGTCGTGAGGTGTGGCGTTCCACAGATGCGGCCGATTTGGACCTGTTACCAAGATGGGGCCAAACTCTTACTCGGTGACTGCTATTTCTAAATAAAAGGTGAGTATCATAAACTGTGCCATTCTGTTATCCATGTGGCTCTATCCCGACAAAATTGCAATCGAATTGCCTGTGCCATTGGAACAATGGCAGTCTTCTTAACGGATGCCATGAATAAAGGCCTCAGACGACCAATATGCATATATTATTTCTTGTCGATATAAGAGAATCAAGAAATGGCGACAGAAGTGGACTGTGTGGACCGCCAACGCCATCCGTTGGTCTAGCGTGCTGACGTCACTCTTGTCGCAACAGAATCACTCAATCATGCCACATTTCCTTTTTCCAACCATATTCGCTATAGTCGGTGCACTGTTGACGCGTCGAAGTATTTGTCCGTAGATATTCGACGTAGGGACCAACCAGTCCTTCTTAGTCCAATCACCTCTATTGAAATCGTCTGTCAGCTGAAACTGCCTCGGCTGTTGGCGACCTGGCATTCTCTGCTGATAAACGCTTACTTTGAGTAAAAAAATATATTTCAAATACTTTTCCTATCATACAGATAGGTGCCAAATATTGGCAAATTTGAAACTTTCTTCTCTTATATTTCAATCACCATGCACGGGGTAGCTGCGCAATAAACATCATTTACATAACTCGGTGAGCTAATCTTACCTTTAAATTTTAATATTTTTCTGCTTGGCAATTATTTATGTTGCAAATAAAGAGTCTCATGCCGTATATATTTATATAAATAATGAAGAGTAAAAGAACCATAATAAATTGAATAAACTACATATTTTAATTTTAGGTGAATTTCCAAATGTATCATTGAATATTTAAAATTTTCAACGACAAGATATATAGAACAACAAAACCGAGCTTATAAAGTGACTTCATGGTGTAATATATTTATAAAAAAAAAAAACTTGGCTAACACACATTCACAAACCACAATTTTCTCATAAATAAAGGTAAAGTAAAAGGGTTTTCCTCTTTATTTTATTATACATACACTCTATAACACAGAATAGCGATGCACCATGAGCCAGTTGTCCGAATTTGATCAACGGTGGAATTTGGTGGCCGATTTATGTAAAGCAAGAGCTCCATCACATCTGAAATGCGCATCCATCACGAGTATTCTAGGCTCTATATTCGGCTCGACAAAAGCTGACTTTCAATGTTTCCGTTTATTATTATTTTTACCGTAAACTTATTTCTACTCTGTATCAATGCCTCGCAAAAAAAATGTTTTCATTGAGAATATATCTCAGAGTTCAAAAGATGTCGAGCTCTTAGATTGAAATAATCTGGTATTTTGTATACAGAAGTACGAGATAAATATGGAACCAACTAAATATAGACTGTAAAGTGATTATGAAATAACAGGTTATATAATTTATGCACTTTAATAATAATCAGCTTTTTTACCTATATAGCCCAACTGTCGGAATAATAGATCTAAAATATGTGTGTGTGTGTTGTTGATCGTCTCTTCTACTAATTTAAAAGTAAGAATTTTGCGTACAGAGATAATTTTGCGATAAATATTTTCTGAAATATTTAGAATTCTGCTTACTCTGTTTCAATAAATTGAGAGATGAATTATTAGCTGGGTTTAGTACATGAGCATTAATGCCAATGGTATGCTGTCGTGAAAAACCTTTTGAAGAAAATACAATAAAATAATTTTTAATCACAAGTCGCCTTAGATTGTGCTCTGATAAAATATAATATATAACATATACATAAATTGAGAAAAGTATTAACTGACTTGATGCGTAAAGAATAAATAAAATAAAATATTACATATTTACATATCTACCATAATATTTGTGCCAGTCAAGTAAAACAACAACAACAACGAGTTTATTAAGGGAAAGAGTATATTAAGATCTGGCGATCTGTTTTACAGAGTAGTTTGTTCTAGAAAATATAATTCAAAGTAAAATATTTTTTTATATGATAAAATACATATGGTGAGCTATATTGTTGTACTCTCTTTACGGCAGTTCTGTGAAATGGGTGTGAAATGGTATTTTGGAACCTAAACTCACTGAATGGTTGGTGATAGGGCGATGCAGCCAAGTAGATTATTGACTGTGCAGTCGGGTGATTACATATTGCAGCGTAGAGTGGTGTATGGCACACACGAAGGATGACATTGAGGGAATAAGAGATATGCAAATCGGACTGCCTCTTAATGATCAACATCTAGGAGGTGACGGCGACATTCGAACCAACTGGTAGCAAGCTTCAAGTTAACTGACACGCGGCGGGTTAAGTAGCTCCACTTGATCTGCGGTAGACTGAGGCGGTTCTAATGGCGTGCGTTCTATTGCAACAATATGCGACGCTGGGATTATGTTAATTCGGCCGCCATTTTTCTTTATCCTTGGTCTTATTGATTCTTTGTTCGCTTCACACAGGCTCATCCTAATTAGATTGTATATGGGGGGTAGATACTGATTGGTGACTTGCTTTTGTTTATAATTCGATTAGGCTAATACAAATATACATATATACCGATATAATATATTTACTCTCAAATATGCTTATTTGAGTACTTTTTTTATAAATAGAGCTCGCGCGGCAATAAATTAATAAGGAGACACTAACGAAGACTTAAATTAACACACATACGCCAAAGGTAGAATAATAAATAAAATAAAATGAATCAATTTTTACTCTTGTGTATAGTTTATTTCATTATACTATCATTTATAAAAATTCATTTGGCACTATGGAATTTTCTATAAGTTTGAAGAATATTCAAATACACTGACAGCCAAAGGTCAAGTACACTGACAGCCAAAGGTCAAGTACACTGACAGCCAAAAGTCAAGTTACACCCGGTTGTTGATTCATAAATATAAAAATAAAGCACTTAAAAGCACAAATCAGCAGTCTTGTATTTAAAATAACATTATGCGTAAAAAGATATGCAATGTTTTTCCATACACACATATACAGCTTTATTAATACCACAGGTCTTAAAAGATTGTAACAGGAAGAAAGCATTAATGACACTCCTATACTCCAGGCAGCGCAGAGCCTAACAGCTTCCAGGTCCGACACATGTCCAGTGGCCACAGAATTCCACCGTACATAGGTTAGCGTATGACTGAAAAGTCGAGTGTGGAACCAGCAGCGTTTTAATCTTCGCTTTTCTCATCCAAATGGACCGCGATATTCGGCGATTCTATTAATATCCTCCGAACGGTGACTGCGGTCTTGTAGAATATATATGAACCAAAGAGAAGACCATGATAAAACATAATATGCAAAGTTATTCCGATATATAAATTAGATACGGCACTCGAACATTTATTTTTCTCTGGCTAGGTCTCTCGCCTGGCTCTGCTGGGTTTTATTGCATAAACATTTTTGAATCGTTTCTTTTCAAATCGAATTTTATTATTTTGCACTTCAATGACTCCTAGGCATCGTTTAGCTGATTCTTTAAGGTGGCGTGCTATTGAATGGATGGAAATGAAATTAAGCCAAGCTGATGCAGCAAGGCGTCTAAATATTTCAAGAACGGTGGTCTCACGCCCCGGTATCATTTTCAAGACAAAGAAGATGTCTAGGGAAGACCTGTTGCAGGACGCAATAGCTACCAGACGCAATAGAGAGGTATCACACAGGATGCCTATTTATAAGCTTGAATCGGTCTCTGGAAGAAATATTTCTGTCCAAACTTTGTCCAGAAGGCTTAATGCTGTTGTTCTCTAAGCAAAACGCCCAGTTTCATGGATCCCATTATAACCGTTACACAAAAAGGCACTTTTGAATTGAAGTCTTCAACATAAAGACTGGAGAGACATCGACTAGAGCAAAGTTCTCTTTACAGATAAATCCTGATTTAGCTTCCAGAGTTATTCTCAACGATACAAGATATGGAGAAACACGATATAGCCTATCAAATGTAAGAGAAAGTCTACCTTGGCGGTGGCGGTGTGATGGTGTGGGCAGTCAATGGGCGCACCGATCTGTATCATGTATTGACAGTATCTTCAAAATATACATATCTTGGCTACCCCTTAACTACCAAGAATACAACTGCTTACGTGGCGCAGTACTTTAAAAGCAAAGCATTGGTTGCTACAAATGCAGTATGGAGAATACTATCTAAGTCAAGAACCAAATCGTTCGGAGCAGTGATGAAATTACTTGACTCCATAGTTTTATCCACGTTGTTATACTCGGCCCCACTGTGGGCGACGAATCAGATAGTAGTTGTAAACCAGATCCAGGATATTTTCCTACGGCGATTTCTTGACCTACCCAAATATACTCCGGGCTACATCTTACGAACAGAAACCGGAAGGATGTCCCTTGAATTACACATTACGAAATTAATTCTAAAGTTCTGGATACGGATTTTAAAAATGGACAGGACAAGATTACCCTATGTTTGCTTGTCCCAGCTCTGTAAAGTTTCAATTGTGGGAAAAGCGGGAAACAACTTTATTCATAACTTGAATAGCATCATTGACTCTAGGGGTTTTTCTTTTCTTAAGAACTGTGAAGATTATATGGTTGTGCGAGGAGAAATGCCTAGAATTATTCAAACCACAGTGGGCCAGCTACTCCAATTTGACCGAGCTAAGACAACCTTCCTTTGAAAATTAAACGATTTATAGCCTGTCAAAGGATTCTATGGCTACTTTTCCGCGAGGATATCACGGGATTTTGGAACAGCGACCCTTTAAATTGCTACTTCTGCAATGTTGGCATCCAAGACAATTTGGTCCACTATCTATTCCATTGCCGATTCCTACATGAAAAGAGACTGGAAATTCGCGAAATTTCGGAGCTAGCTCACTACAATGAACAACATGTATATAAAATATTTACTGCTCTCCTGCTGGATAAAACATTTGTTTATAAATATTTTAAATTTTTCAAGGCGATTGATAAAATGAGAGAAGAGGTGCTCAACTCCACAGACAACGGCTGATTGCTCCCCCTCCCCTCTAGATTGCTTTTCCTCCTCACTCATGTACATATATATCCTTTTAGGGGTATCCCCTTGTAAGACAAGAGTGTCTTAATAAAGGTTTTTGTTGTTGTTGTATTTAAAGAAGGTTTACTGACTGGTCAAAGGTATCGTGATTAGAGCTATATGGTTTTCCGTTGTGTTAATGGACGATAAAGCTGGTCCCCACAGAGCGAACCTGGTGACTCAGTATCTACAAGACACTAGAAATATGGACTGGTCATTCAGATCTCCAGATTTCAATCCGTAAGAACATTCCTATATACATATATAAATATTTAATTATGAAACATATATTGGATCAAAATATAATTTATTCATTAAAGAGTTTTTATGGATTGCTCTATTTTCAAAATACATTGGTGTCCAAAAAATAAGAAACTTTTGTTTTTTAATGATGTGTTTTGAAATATGCAACGCTAAAAGCTAAAAAGTAATTTAATTAGGTATTTTTAAGTCTTAGAATTTATTTATCGCAACCATTCGATTCGGTAAAATTGAAAATATGCAATTTTTTGCTTGTCTTTATAAGTGTGCTATTTGGCGTGTCGTTTACCCCATCTAAAAATTGTCCAATTATAATTTTATTTAATCCTTAGTTAATTATGAGTTTACGAAAAATTTTAGCAGATTATTTAAAATGGAGAGCTGTTGAAAGAATGGAGGCAGGGCAATCACAAGTTGAAGTAGCAAAATGGCTAAATGTGAATATCTCTGTGGTCAGAAAAATATGGAAACATTTCATTGAGACAAGAACCATCAAAAGAAAAGAAGGTTCTGGTAGAAAAAGAAAAACAGCTACCTCTGAAGACCGTTATCTGGTCGTAACTGCCAAGCGCCATAGGGAGACAGCTATTCAACTCTCTAATGAACTCTCAAGTGCTACTGGAACGAGAATTTCAAGACAAACTGTTTACCGAAGGCTTCACGAAGGTGCTCTATATGCAAGACGACCAATGGTCTGTATCCCTTTAACCTCTGCTCACAGGAGAGCCCGCTTGAATTGGTGCTTGGAACATCACGCCTGGACTCATGATCAGTGGGCCAATGTTCTCTTCAGTGACGAGTCAAGATTTAGTTTGAACACAGATTCTCGACGAGTTTTCATCTGGAGGGAGCCTGAAACCCGCTATCATCCCAGTAACTTCGGGGAAATAGACAGTTTTAGAGGGGGCAGTCTCTTAGTCTGGGCTGGCATCAGTTCTAGCAGACGCACACCCCTCCACATCTTTTCTGGAGGCACTTTAGCTGCCCAAAGGTACAGGGACGAGATCCTTGAGCCCTATCTAAGACCTTATAGAGATCAAATTGGTCACAATTTAATTTTAATGGACGATAATGCTCGTCCGCATAGGGCTAGGCTAGTCAATGAATATCTCCAGAGTGAGAATATTCGAAGGATGGATTGGCCAGCCAGATCTCCGGACCTGAATCCAATAGAGCATGTGTGGGATGCTCTAGGGAGGCGTATTGGAGCTCGTCACCCCTCACCCAGAACCCTCGTTGAGCTAAGAACTGCTCTATTGGAGGAGTGGGGTTTACTACCCCTGGACCTCCTCCAAAGCCTGGTAAACAGTATGAGGGCTCGCTGTGAGACCTTGATAGATGTTAGAGGTGATCATACTCCCTATTGATATCTTATTTCTTTAAGATCTGGAACCTTAGCTTTGTGTATGTTGGTAATAATTTGCATATTTTATAATTTCAAATATTTTTTTATTTCCATATAGCTAGTCAAATTCTCCATAGTTTAAACTATTTGTATACTAAATTTTATATTTGTTAATAAATTTTGAGAAATTTTAATATTGGTTAAGTTTCTTATTTTTTGGACACCAGTGTATATAAATATGTGAAAAATAGGATTGTTCTAACAGCTCAATTTAGGATTTTTAATGACAAAGCGCCAAATGTATTTTCTAAAAATCATTACATTTGTACTTTATATATTTTGAACATCTGAAATAAAAAGCTAAACTATATCGTAAAATAAATATAGCTGTATTTGAGTACCACGTATCGGTCTATAAGACTAAGAAAAAAATTATATAATCTTCTTACATATAAAAGTCAACGTGTGATGTCTGTTTCGCGTTAACTCAAAAACTACTGAACCAATTGGTACCAAATTTTGAATGTCGCTTTTTATAAACCCGAGGAAAATTTTCGGCTACATTTTGATTAGTATTTTTGGCTATTTATTTTTCATTTGAAAACCTTTTTTTTTACGCGGAGTAAATACGAGGCGAAGTAACAACACCAGGCCAATTAAGTGGCCAATGAGCGTTCTGCATTTTTTTTTTTCAAGTTTCTTGCGTACTTTTCTTGAAATATATTTTTATACGAGTGTTACTTTTTTTTACAAAAGTATTGAGTATTGAGAGAGAAATTTATATTACTAACTATATTACGGTAAGTGCACACAATGCAATTAAAAAAAAACTTTACAAAATTAGCGTTACTGTATTTAAATAATGGCTTTCGCATTTTTTATTAATTTTTGTTCTGGCGTTTGTATTTTTTATCTCTTTTTTTAAAAAATCGCTTAAAATGCAGTCGCAGTCATTAGCAAACACATATGTTTGCCTCATTTCCATGTGCTCTTTTATTTTTTTACAGAAAAATATTTACATGCCAGTATTATGGATTAATTTTTTTATAAACCTATTTTTTCTTATTCTTATTGAGAAGATGGGCATCGCAGTCAAGATTCATCTCAGTCACTCACTCAACTCAGGCAATTTCAAGGGTTAATGCGCTGGGGCAGGTACCTCGGGGGTTGGATGGAAAAGCTGCCATCTATATAAACTATATCGATTTTGAAACAACTAAATGGATTGCAAAATAATAATTAAATCAAATACCTAAACACTAATATAATACAATCACACACGTTTTGCCTGTGGTTTTATGTGTTACTTCTGCATTTCTATTCTATGGCACTTATACTATTTATTATTGATGTACTTTCAGTATGAAGGAAATTGCACTCGGGGGAATTCTCGGGCGAAGCCGGGCCATTCTTCTAGTAAATAATAAATCAAATTAAGTTCTAAATTCACGATATCGTTACTCGCCGCTTTTATTTTTGTTCATAGATTCAGTTATATACATTAAAAATCTTCAAAATATATATTAATTGCAATATTTGCATAAATATTATTTCCATTTTATTTTGAATATACTTGTATATATAAATATAATTTTATTAAACTTATATATTATTCTCTCCTTGTGTTTCTCAATTCAAAAACATACCTGGGTTTGGATAATAAATGTTCTGAAAGCTAGCCCTCACCTAATGAATTAATGAAATAAATCTTGCAAACCTATATGATATTATCTATAAAAATCTTCGCAATTTCTATATCAATGAGTTAGTCTCTATTCCAGATATTTTACCAATTAAAACCCCCATCCACGGGGTCATCAGCCAGGAATAACTAAAGTTTATGTCAACTTTAGTAAGCGTTAATTTAAATTTTGCCCGTAAAGTTGTATTTAAGCGAATGGGTAAGTTTGCAATTCCATCTTGGTCTCTAATTGGGAAATTTGGCGTTTGTGCTAATCACCGCCAACCATTATTTGGTCATTTGACGGCTCATCAGAACATCATCAAGCTGTGATTAGGCCCACCTTAGGTGGCAACACCCTGAAGACGTTAAAACACTGAAGATCTGAACTTAAATGGAGAAACACATTTCAAACATTTCAGCGTAAAATACACAGAATATTGTTTAAAACTGATTTTTTTTAATTAAGATAGTGTTTAGGAAATTTAATTGTTAGGTCAAAGTTTTCTTTTATTAAATATATATAGAAAGATATTAAATAAATCATTTTGTATATAATATTGTAGCAAAGTATTTATTATAATAGGAGGGGGTGGTTAGATAGACCAGCGCCTTGGTTCAGCTTTGAGTTAATTTTTTAATTTGATAAATATTTATCGAGAAAAATTATATAGCATACGATGTTTCTATTCGTTCAAATGGCTGAGAGCCAATCGCTATCTGTAGCCACTGAAGTCATCAGTATCTTTAGATTTCCACCGCCTGACATGGCCCTCGACGTTCAATCTCGTAGATCGACGAATCCACCTCTAGGTAGAAGAACAATGATAATATTTTCGAAGCGATTATCAAAGAAAAAGCGACAACTCAATTTGAGTAGGAGGCTAACCGGAAAGTTAAGATAGGCTGCGTCAAATCTTCGGCTTTAATTCCACTCCTAGAGAACATCTCCCTGCGCTCCAGTCAAAAGTAGACGAATATACGATGACTTGACGGAACAAGACAGACTTTGGCAGTCGATAAAGAGTCAGGTATATCTACCTAGACTTCTTGCAGACTTCAGCCAGGTTTAGAATGTTCAGAATAGATACTGTATATATAATATAATTATTCTCGATGTGTAATTTTCTTACAACATAAATCTTAGATTATTAAAACATTGGATCAGTAAACATGAGGGCAACCATTTCGTTAAATTACATTACTTTATTTTTCATATAACATTTTTGTAAACAAAAAAGGTGATGATGATAAATTCAATGAATATTTACACAATCATAGAAAAATTATATTAAACCTTTATATTGTCACTGTATAATATTTGCATATATATTTTCAATTCATCATGTAAATTATCCTATAATAACTATTATGTAAATAGTAGCAAAAAATTGTCTTTATAAAAGAAGCTTGTTTTGGCATGCAGGCAGAATAAACTTTCAATAGAAAACTACTGTTCGCGTGATTCCTAATACTTATTCACACGGAATTCCGTGACATTTTGGTGAAGGCGCTGGGTAAATCCTACTAAAGAATAAAACGGCTGACTTCGTAAATTTGAGAAGAAGTCTCCGACTGAGAGGATTACCACCTGATGGTCATCACAAGGAACCAACAATGTTGAAAAGCTAACCAGGAGAAACTTCGGCTCAAGTCCCATCAACCTACATCTCTTTGCAGCAGCCAAGATATCCATCCACTTTCGTTGGAGATGGAAGTGAAGATGCTCAAAGGTGGCTGAAAGATTACCAGCGTGTGGCAAAGTTCAACAGATGGGACGATTCTATGTGTTTGGCCAATGTCATATTTTTCCTGGCCGGAACAGCCCGACAATGGTACGAGAATAATGAGGACCTACTGACATCCTGGGAAGTGTTTCAGAGGTTTTGGGTTAAACCTTCGGACAACAGGAGGAAGAAATGAAGAAAGCTGAGATCATTCTGAAGACAAGAGCACAGAAATCCAGTGAATCATCCGAGTCATACATTCAAGATGTGCTATACCTGTGTCAATTGGCCAATCCTCTGATGGACGATGAAACAAAGTTGGGACATTTGATGAAGGGAATAGCGGAGGACATCTATCAGATACTGATCGCTAAAGACGTTGAAAAAGTGGATCAGTTCCTAAAGGAATGCCGGAAAATAGAGTTGATGAAAAAACGACGAATAACTGCTAGGAAATTCGAAAGGCTCCCAAATGTGGCTCTCGTGGCTTACGAGGAGGAGGATCTTCCCTCTATGATAAGAAGAATTGTCCAGGAAGAATTTCAGAAGGTGAAAATACCCTCAACAGCATGCTTCCTTGGAGTTGAGCAGAAAGCTGAAAGTGCGCCTCTGGAGGATTTGATAAAAAGAGAGATTAAAAGGGAACTTGCTCCCATCACAGGAAAGAGTAGCTTCCCGAGACCCCAGAGGAGTTATACCAGGCCGCTGCCACCGCCAAGATCTCCTGAAAATTCCGAAGTAAGGAAGACTGACGCCTGGAGAACCCCAAACGACCAGCCGATTTGCTTTCATTGCGGGCGACCGGGACACGTGGTGAGATATTGTCGAGATAGACGACGTATCTTCGAGGAGGCTAGAGGAAGAAGAACAAACTATTTTCCTAACGCCGAATTCAGCAGATATGACGGGGAACTAGAATCTGAACTGAATAAACGCTACCGGAACCCATCTCCTTATCCTGGCCGCGGAAGATCGCCGTCGAGAAGAAACAGCACTCCGTCGCCTTCCCGCCCATCTCCTCGCCGCCAAGTCCAGGAAAATTAAGAGGCGCGGCCTATACAGGAGGTAAGGCCGCCGATGTAAGTGAAATTCCTCCCCCTCTCATTACTACTAATATGAAACGTAACTTTGTGGTGATCTCCGTTAACGGACAGAATATTGAAGCATTGGTTGATTCCGGAGCCGATATTTCGGTCATTTCTGAAATTTTTCGCCGACATTTGCGGATCCCATTCTTTGTTGAAAAAGGCCTAATTTTACAAGTGGCAAATAATAAATATGTCGAGACTTTGGGACGCTGTAATATACGAATCACCATTAAAGAGCTTGAAGTTCGTTTCAACTTTGTCGTACTATCTGAATGTAGCCACCATATAATACTCGGTTGGGATTTCTTTCAGGCAACAAATGCGATTATTGATTGGGGAACGGGCGAAATGCACCTGGAGGAGTGCGCAAGTCAAGGTATAGAAGATGAAGATCTAGCCGTATATGCTTGTGAAGATTGCATAATCCCAGGCCGCTCGATTAGTAAAATTGCGGTTATTAGTGAAAAGGTTCAAGGCGCAAAAGATCTGATCGTGGAGGGTCACAAAGATCTCCTCTTGAAGAAAGAATTGGCCATTCCATCATCGGTCATCAACTTCCATCACGGAAGAGGAGACGTATGGGTCACAAATGCAACATCTCGGAACCAAATAATCCCTGCAGGTATGCTCGTGGGCAATCTAGGTAAAATTGGAAGTAGTGGGATATTCAGTATAGATATGGATGACTGCAAATAAATTAGAACCAACATTAAAAACGAGGATATACGTCAAAATATCTTATCTCAAGTAGATGATACTTTAAGCAAAGAACAGAGATCAAATATAGCTGAATGTTTGATAAACTACGCGGAGATTTTTGACTTTGAGAGAAGAGCAAGTAGACCTTTCTCCGGCGTAAAGCATAAAATAGACACTTCAGACAACCGCCCTATTAAGCAACGACCTTACCGTGTGTCACCTACTGAAAGGCGAGCAATACAGGGAGAGGTCGACAAAATGATCAAAATGGGAGTCGCACAACCATCCGAAAGCCCCTGGTCTTCTCCAGTGGTCCTAGTAAAAAAGAAAGATGGGTCATGGAGATTTTGCGTGGATTATCGAAGGCTCAATCGGATCACGAAAAAGGATGTGTATCCAATACCAAGAACCGATGATGTTTTGAATAGTTTAACGGGAGCCAAGTTCTATTCCAGCATAGACTTACGCACAGGTTATTTGCAAATAGAAATTGATGAAGGAGACCGTGAAAAGACAGCTTTCGTCACCCCTGATGGTCTCTGAGTTTCGAGTCATGCCGTTCGGCCTATGTAATGCCCCAGCCACGTTCGAAAGAATGATGGACAATCTGCTGGCTGGACTCAAGTGGACAATTTGTCTTTGCTACTTGGACGATATAATTGTCTATGCGTCCTCCTTTCAAGAGCACATGGAACGCCTGGAAAAGACCCTTAAATGCATCCAGAAGGCAGGTGTATGTCTCAATCCCGAGAAGTGCCGATTTGGATCAAAGATAACCAAGGTATTAGGGCATTTGGTTTCAGAGGAAGGTATACGCCCAGATCCTGTAAAAATAGAGGCCATCATAAATTTTCCGACTCCAAAAAATACAACTGATGTGAGAAGTTTCATCGGATTATGTTCTTACTATAGACGCTTTGTGAGGAACTTCGCGAATAAAGCAAAGCCATTACACGAACTACTGAAAAACAATACTAGGTTCGTTTGGTCAAAAGAGCAAGATGAGTCGTTCCAGATATTGAAAGCGGCGTTGACTACAGATCCTCTTCTCGGCCATTATAAAGAAGAAGCCGAAACACATCTGCACACAGACGCGAGTGGACATGGCATTGGGGCAATATTGATTCAAATTCATGAAGGAGAGGAAAAGCCAATCGCCTATGCTTCAAGAACCCTCAACGCTGCAGAAAAGAACTATTCTACCACAGAGAGAGAATGTCTGGCCGTAGTATGGGCTATTTACAAGTTCCGGCCTTATTTATTCGGGAGGCATTTTACTGTAGTTTCCGATCACCATTCTCTGTGTTGGTTAGCCAATATAAAGGATCCATCAGGAAGGCTAGCCAAATGGGCTCTACGTCTTCAGGAATTTGACATTTCTATTGTTTATAAGAGTGGAAAAAAACACCAAGATGCGGGCTGCCTTTCACGAAACCCTCTTCTAGACACTGACGAAAACAACATTCCAGAGTTGATCTCAATTACCGACGTAAGGAAAGAACAAGAAAAGGACGATCAAATTACGAAAATAATCCAAGGTAGCCAATCTAAAGGCGATGGAGATTTTAAGTTAATCGAAGGTATTCTTTACCGCAAAAATTACGATCCCATGGGCAAAATGTGGCTTCTAGTGGTTCCTAAACAGATTAGAATTGACATCTTGAGGGAAGCCCATGATTCACCGATGGCAGGACATTTGGGATTTGTCAAAACCTACGATCGAGTTAGAAAAAAATACTTTTGGCCCGGCATGTACAGATCTGTGAAACAATATGTGTCGCATTGCAGAGAATGTCAAAGGCGAAAAGGATCCACAGGGCGCCCACCTGGACAACTGGTACCAATCCCACCTGTAGCCCGGCCTTTTCAGATGGTAGAAATAGATCTGTTGGGGAGATTTCCTGTTTCGAACAACGGCAACAAGTGGATCGTGGTTGCGACAGCTTATTTATCTAGGTACGCAATGACCAGAGCAATACCTAATGGAAGTGTGGAGGAAGTTGCCAAATTCATGGTAGAAGACATATTGCTGAAGCATGGAGCTCCTAGAGAGTTAATTTCAGATCGAGGTCGAACCTTTATATCCAGAATATTAAAGGAAATCAACGACCTCTGCGGGACCATACATCGATTTACGTCAGCCTATCATCCACAGACCAACGGCTTAACCGAGAGACTCAACAAGACTCTCGCTGACATGTTGTCCATGTATGTCGATGTCGAGCAAAGAAACTGGGATGCAGTGCTCCCCTATGTCACCTTCGCCTATAACACCTCCCAACAAGAATCCACTGGGTTTAGCCCTTTCTATCTCATACACGGACGAGATGTAGAGAGAACACCAGTCTGGAAGACTACGTGGAGAGTATGGTGACAAATGCTGAGGATGCACGGCAGTTGGCTCGGTTGAACATCTTACGATCACAAGAAAGAGACAAATCTCTATATGACCAGAGCCACAGACCAGTCCATTATCAGACAGGAGACCTGGTGTGGGTGTTCACGCCTGTCCGTAGACAAGGGTTGGCGGAGAAGCTCCTAAAGAGATACTTCGGCCCTTATAGGGTGAACAGACAACTCTCCGAGGTAACCTATGAGGTGGAGCCTTTGGAAAAAAGACCACGGCAACGGAAAACAAAAGATATCGTCCATGTCCAGCGGATGAAGCCATATCGGAGCCCAGGAGAGCAAATTCAGGCCTAAGAAATAAGCATAACCTTATCGGAAAAATAGGAGGCAAGTTGGGAAATTCTTTTATTATTATTATTATTATTATTTAAAATTAATTTTGCACTTCTAGTTCGTTTCTGAATTTTGTGTGTATAATTTGTTAGTATGTTGTAAAAGCAGCAAGTCGCTGCTTGCTTTTGAGAGGGGGGTAATGTCACTGTATAATATTTGCATATATATTTTCAATTCATCATGTAAATTATCCTATAATAACTATTATGTAAATAGTAGCAAAAAAAATGTCTTTATAAAAGAAGCTTGTTTTGGCATGCAGGCAGAATAAACTTTCAATAGAAAACTACTGTTCGCGTAATTCCTAATACTTATTTACACGGAAATCCGTGACAATATAAACATAAATATTCTAAATAAATTAAACATTCTCCCGCCACCAACTTGATGGGGGACCATCAAAAAACATTATATAGGTAACAAACATAATTTTACAATAGGTCTTCTGTAAGTCCCATTAGCAGTCTTGACTTCTTCCACTCTGATTCTAGCGTCATCTCCTGGAAACACCTTTGAAATTCTTCCAATCTTCCATGCTAGTGGAGGTTGTTGTTCATTCTTTATCAACACCAGGGATCCTTCCTTAATGTTGGGTTGGGGCTTACACCATTTGGATCTTTGTTGAAGTTGTGACACATATTCTTGGGATCATCTTGGTCAAAAATGATTCATTGATTTTTGAATTAATTGCCATCTATTTGGCAAACTCATTGCTATGAAGTCATCTTCATCGGGGAGCGCTGTTAAAGAACCACCTATTAAGAAGTGACTAGGAGTCAATGCCTGTAGATCTTCAGGGTCCTCAGAAAGAGGACAAAGAGGTCGCGAATTCAGGCAAGCTTCAATTTGTGCTAAAAATGTTGTTAGTTCTTCAAAATTTAGCAAGGCACTGCCCATTGTTCTTCTAAGATGATATTTGATGGACTTACCTCCGGCTTCCCAAAGTCCACCAAAATGTGGAGCTGCTGGTGGAATAAATTTCCACTGAATTCGTAAGAACTTTACTGGCATTGTGACATAGTTTCCCAATAATCTTATGCGCACCAACAAAATTAGTGGCGTTGTCACTATGAATTGTTGCTGGTTTACCTCTTCGAGCAATGAACCTTCTTATTGTGGATATGAGAGCATCTGTGGTCAGACTACTGATTAATTCTAGATGAATGGCATGAGTGCTGAAACATATGAACAAGGCAACGTAAGCATTCATGGTTGAAGTTGTACGTCCCATGTTCCGTTTAATCAGAAAAGGTCCTGCAAAATCTATTCCAGTTACCAAAAACGGCCTTGACCTGTTGATCCTTGCAAAAGGTAGATTTCCATTAATTAAAAAGGAGCTTCTTTTTTTTTACGAAATCTAGCGCATTTCATGCATGTTCTTAAAATTTTTCGTACAACATTTCTTCCAGAAGGTATCCAGAATATATTTCTTATTGCTGCAAGCGTAGCTTGAGTTGATGAGTGAAGATTATGGACATGAACATTGTTTACAATAAGAGTGGTAAGATGATGTGATCTTGGAAGTAAAACTTGGTTAATCCGATCACCATAAACATTTACATTTTTTAATCGTCCGCCAACTCTAATGATTCCCATTGAATCCAAAAAGGGACATATATTGTATATTCTACTCTTATTCGTGATTGGCTTGTTGCTTAACAAGCAATGCTTTTCTTTGGAAAATTCAATAGATTGAACACACTTAACAACTGTCAACAGGGCATCATTCACCTCTCTTAATGTTAAGGGCTCCCTGTTCCTTGAATGTGAAGGCATTCGACTGTTGTTGACAAATCTTAAGCACCAAGCTATGATACATTTCAGTTTGGTTAATGATGAGCAGTTTATCACAATGGATGGAATTTCACACTCAATTGTACCAAAATACGTCTTGATTTTTTCTTCTTTAAATTCTTCCTTGGAGCTATTAATGAATTTCTTAATTTAAAGGGCAGGTTCAATTAGCCATGGTGGCCCATTCCACCATAGTGGATGTTCTACTAAGTCGGATGGAAATATTCCACGTGATGCACAGTCTGCTGGATTCTGCCTTCCATCAACATGGCACCAAACCCCGGAGACAAGCCGGTGTATCTTCCATCGGCACGGCTCGGAATTGATCCAGCATAAGGCTATAGTAGAATCAGACCATAAATATATTTCATTGATGGTAAGAGGAAAGTTTTCATATACAGTTTTCACTAATCTTGCCAAAAGTAGAGCAGAACCTAATTCTAACTTTGGAAGTGAAACCACCTTCATAGGTGCGACTCTTGTTTTTGCCACTAAGAGAAATGTCTTAGCGCTTGTGTCTGAGAGGATCACCTTTAGATACATAAATGCTGCATATGCCTTCTGTGATGCATCACAAAACCCATGAAATTCTACCTTTATAAAATTACCTGGTACCACGCATCTTGGGATCTGAATGTGCTCTAGCGATGGAAGATCCTGGTTTATCAAAGTCAGCTTCCTTCTTAGTTCCTCTGGAATTGGGTCATCCCAATCCAAACCAGTCTTCCAAAGTTCTTGCAAAATCAGTTTAATAGTGGTCGTAAATGGTGAGATCCAACCCAGTGGATCAAATATTTTAGCAACCTGTGATAGTATTCCTCGTTTTGTCATAGAGTTCAGTGGCAGAGCTATTCCCTTAAATGTGAAACCATCATTTCTTGGTTGTCATTGAAGGCCTAAAACGTTGACAAATTCCTTGGATTCCTCAAACCCAATATTTGTGTTGGTGGATCTTAAATGATTTGGTAAAAGTGACAGAATATCAGGAACATTGGAGGTCCACTTACGAAGTTCGAAGCCTCCTGCACTTAGTAAACCATAGAATTCTTGCACCAAATTCTTGCCTTCATCTACTGAAAAAGTTCCAGTTACTAGATCATCAACATAAAAATCTGTCAATGCTATTTTGCTAGCTTTTGGAAACTTACTCTGCTCATCCAAAGCCAACTGTTTGATGATACGAGTGGCCAAAAATGATGCATAACTAGTCCCATAAGGGGCAGTTTCTAGCCGATAGTCCTTTATTTAATCATGAGGATCATTCCGCCATACAATTCTTTGGAATTCCGAGTCTTCTTGTGATATTCTAATTTGCCTATACATCTTGGCGATATCAGCATTTATAGCAACAGGATGAATTCTGAATCTCAGAATGATGTGAAACAAATCCTGTTGAATTTTGGGCCCTGGAATTAAAGCATCATTCAAGGACAAACCTGAATCAGTCTTTGCTGATGCATCAAATACTACTCGCAAGTTGGTGGTGCAACTTTTTTCCTTTATTACAGGATGATGAGGCAGATAGTACCTTCCCTTAATGATATCTTCCTTTGGTACTAAGCTCATATGTCCCAATTCAAGATATTCCTTAATGAAGCTTCTATATTGGTCATAAACTTCAGGTCGTGGAATCAAAGATCTTTCCAAAGAACAAAGTCTTTTGATCGCATTGGATCTTGAATCTCCTAATTGGCAGTCATTCCGAAATGGCAGTTGTACAACATATCTGCCTGTGGAATCCCTTCCATGTGTTTTCACAAAATGGATTTCACTTTCATTTTCATCCTTAGATATAGAAGTCACATCAGGAATGGATTCCAATTTCCAAATATTTTCGACTATATTTTGGGTTTCCAGGCATGCATGATGAGACTGAATGATATTCCTAATACTTCTCCTACTACCCTTAGAGGAAACTCTTCCAGAAAGGAGCCATCCTAATTTAGAAGAAGTAGCAGTTAGTTGTTCTTCATCGCCGATATATGTGCACTCGCCAGTGAACAGGGTCATAGCTAACTCAGCACCAATTAATATGTCGATGGGAGCAGAAATATTATAATCTGGATCAGCCAGAGGCATGGTTTTGAGATGCGCCAAGTTTGACTTTGGACATGTAAGAGTTGGCAAATTATTTGTCCACTTATCCAACACCAAGGCGTTCACCTTGAAAAGTTAATCTGATTTGAAATGTGGCGTAAATTCAAACTCCACAAGTCCATAAGAGTGACTCGCAAAATGTCCCGATATTCCCGATATTTGCGAGTGTAAGGTAACATATTCAAGTCCTAGTCTTTTTCTACATTGTCCTGATATAAAGTTCGCCTGAGACCCTGAGTCTATCAAAGGTCTACATGTCTGAGGCACACCATTGTTATCCTTGATTTTAATCCTAGCGGTTGCAAGCATGACATTTGAAAAATATTTCTCATTACTTAAAAGACAAGTTGTATTTTTGATGTCTTTTCCACACTCAAATTTCCCTTCATCAACTTCTTGAACCTTGGTTTCTTGGTGAATCAAAGTGTGGTGTCTTTTCTTGCAAATTTGACAAATGTTTTTCCAATAACAATTCTTTGCTAAATGGTTTGGCTTTAAACATCTGAAACACAATTTAGCCGAACTGACAAAATTCACTCTCTCTGACTCGAGTAATTTAGAAAATAAATTACAGCTTTAAAGAGCATGTGCACCTTCACATTTAAGACATTTTATCATATATGAATTATAAATATTCACCTTTTGCAATTCCTTTTTCATTGAATTTCTCCACATTTGAATCTCTATTTGGTAAATTCTGCAAGCTTTTTGCGTGAACTTCCAAAAATTCCATTAAATCCTTAATTGAAGGCACAACTCTTGGGTTGTTCTGCAATTCCCATTGTTTTCTTGTGGTTTTATCAAGCTTATCTTGTATGATCTTGACAAAAAATACCTCAGATAAACTATCGATTTGGTAACCCAATACCTTCACTGTTCTTACTATTTCTTTGCAGCTATCTAGAAGTTTAAACATTGAATTATGGTTGTCATCGGCTAATTTTGGTATTCTTAAAGCATTATCTATTTGGGTGAAAATTAGATCCTTTGGGTTATCATATCTTGTTAATAAAGTTTGCCAAACCTCAACATAATTATCGGCTGTAATTGGAAATGCGTTGACCAGTCTTAGGGCTTCGCCTCTCAGTTGGCCTTTCAAATATTGTAACTTTTCAATATCAGGTATTTTTGAGTTAGAACCAATTGCAGAAAAATAGATCTTTAAATGAAAGCCATGAATCTAATCTGCCATTGAAAGTTGGCAACTCAAGTTTAGGCATTTTAACATGTAAATTAACTTATTTTTTCTCAGATGTTTCTTGCTTATTATGCTTTAAATCTAATTCACACTTTAATCTTATACACTTATCTATACAAATTTCTACTTCGTCATTCAAATCATCATCCTCAAGTTGCTGCAAGAAAACATCACTCATTTTCATCAAATCATTATTTGCATAATCTAGTTTGCATTTCGTTGCAGTAATATCTACCATAGGCACAATGGATTCGATATTTTCCTCTATGCCTTTTATAGTTTTTTTATCCTTTTTAATTTTTTAATTAAAGTTTCTACATCCATAATTGCTATTAAATTATTTTCCCAAATACTTTTAGTTGAAATATATGGTTACAAAATACTTATAAGTTGCCCTTTTTTTAAAATAAATTTTAACTTGACTTTTACTTACGTTCTATCTGGCTCGAGGGACCAATGTATAATTCTTCTTGATGTGTAATTTTCTTACAACATTAACCTTAGATTATTAAAACATTGGATCAGTAAACATGAGGGCAACCATTTCGTTCATTTACATTACTTTATTTTTCATATAACATTTTTGTAAACAAAAAAGGTGATGATGATAAATTCAATGAATATTTACACAATCATAGAAAAATTATATTAAACCTTTATATAAACATAAATATTCTAACTAAATTAAACAGATACCAAATAACGAATATAAGGATGACATATCATGCTTGGTTTCTCTAAGTTCAGCTTACCGGCAACCTAGCGACATCGAAGATGCGGGTTTTTCAATTCAAATAAATGTATAATTGAATCCCCCCCTTCACTGGGTTTGTTGGCATTCATTATTCGTTCTGCGAGATGGAAGATGGCACATCAAATACTGACGTCAAACATCTATAACGTTTTAAACCATTCAAGCCGTTCTTTTAATAGCCTCTTCTCCGAACGCTTTTTGAACCATTAACAAACTCTTTCAGAAACCGATTCGCCAAATTTGAAACAGAATTTCAAGCATACCTGTTGTTCGATTAAAATTTCCATCGCACAATTCGCCAAGCGGCTGAAGCTGAAGCTTTTACCGGGTAGCTCGATCTTTCAAAATTTTCTAAAAACGATCATTTTTTTATTTAAGCTCGTTAGGATTTTTTTAATGGGAGTTCAGTAACGTAATGATAAACCTTGTATTTTTCATTTTTATGTGTTTTACAAGTAGAAAAAATGTCCAGTTAATTGACAATATCTCATCTACATTGGTACGATGAATTCATGTTAGTTTCATATAGAATGAGATCCTTCTAGATTGGAGCATTATGTATGAATATATACAGATATGAATATTGCAAAAAAAATCATAAGACACACCGCAACTCTTTTTATTTATTTGATTAAAGGAAGCTTTCGGTCAAGCCCTTTTTCAGCTAACCAAATATTGTTGCTTTAATGATTTTTTGGGAGAATTTGTTGTAATTCCCAATCTCTCCTGTAACATAGAGATAGGACTATTACATAATACAACAGGTTTCTGAAGATGAGTTTCTCTTTATTTTATTAAAGCAGTCTCAAGCTTTCGGGCATCTCTGCCCTTCTACAGGACTATTACCATTTTTATATTTTAATTATTCTGACCAATATTTCAAACAAACTTATTTTAACAGTATTTTAAACAAACTCTCAAAATTAATTGTAATAATTACGATTAAAAATATTCTAAATTATTTTGATGGCGCTGAGATTCAAAAAAATATTATTCTATCATCAGTCACCATTAAGATTTCAAGGAAAAGGAATAAAATATTCCCCACATTTACATATTTCTGAGGATGATGCTATCAGCAGAATGATTTATGCAAATCGTTCGGTTCAATCAATCGATGGTCATAAGTCGTGAGGTCACCATATTTAAAATGGAAGCGTGTTAATGGGGTTCCATAGCGATGTTCTCGTTAGATGTCCCGACTGTGACTCTATATGAGCCTCGACAAATTATCCATGTAATGATCCATGCTGATTTATTGATTACTTTATTTCTTCTTATTCCAAAATCACTTTACTAGGTACCGCTTAAAAAGAGCAACCTATTTTATGATATTTTCAACAATGAATAATATATGTGAAGGTTATTCATATATTAAAACAAAGGGTCCAACGCGGGATTCAATCCCGGTTCATGGCTGTCGGGAATAGAGGGTTTTACCCCCTCGTCCTCCAATAATATATATATACACCATTAAAAACATTAATGCTTTTCTTCGAATAATTATAATAAAACAACTACTTCTAAAAAAACTTACTGATATTATAGAATAATAAATGAGAAAATTTAGCTCACCATTAGTGAACCCTCTCAGCGGTTTCACCAATTTTATCTACCAGACAGCTCTACTATTGTAATGTAATAATTACAAGGTTGTCCCAAAAATTAGTAAACACTTTCAAAAAATGAAATACCACTTTTATTCTCCGTTTTGTATAGTATATTTGTATTATGTATAAAGTAATTGTATTATGTAACAACAACAACAAAAAAAGCCTTTATTTAGGGTCACTGACCCTATACAGGATTCACCAGAGGTATGCATAAGAACAAAGCAGTGAGACAAAGGAAATAACGATATATACAGAGTAAAAAGAGAAAGAGAAAAAAAAAACAAAAAAAAAAGAAAAGGAAAAAATAATAATAAGAAGAAGAAAGAGGGAAGCAAGAAATCAACACAAAAAGAGTAGCAGTAAGAAAGTGAGGAGTGAGTATCACTTGGCCTTCTTCTGAGATATGGACTTGTGGAAACCATAAAACGCCGTAGCAATATACTTATTCTGGGTCATATTGTCAATTATTGATGGAAGTGAAGCACAGAGTTGCCCAGTTTTGAGCATAAGGGTTCTTCTTTCAGAGCAGAGCAATCAAAAATATAGTGAGTGATTTCATTTTTTAGTTTTGAGTTACAGAAGGTACAAGTCGGGTCCTCACCGCAGAGCATCTTGGTGTGGTTTTCTCTAAAAAAACTTGAAAGTATTCTAACTTGTGCGAATTGTATTATGTATTATATTATGTATTCGCCGTAATAATTTTATTCGCCAAGTAATAAGAAAAACACGAACTTTTGGGACAACCTTATAAAATTTCGATGTGATTTCTTTGAGCATATGCAATTATATCAGAAAAGTTCTAAAATTGCTCGATCGGTAATATTTTAGAATTTTTAATTCCAATTTTTATAGGAATTCTGTATTTTTGAGGAAATCAATGTTTGGATCTCTCTCTTATTTTAAACACATGTTCCTATTTTTTTAAACAATTCGCAAATATAGTTTGAAGAATAAGAATATTCTCTATGCAACTTTTAAAATCTCTACGTTTTTACATTCTATCCACTTGGATAGCACAAAGCATTTTCCCAAGTCCCAAACTATACTTGATGGCAACAATCAATGCTATAAACCTATGATGGGAATAGTAAACATTTTTAGGGTTTTTAATGTTGGATATAGTTTCAATATAGCCTGAATTTACAACCCATTTATGAAAATGTTTGTTAGGTAAAAAATGCATGTAGACTTTAATATGGTAAAATTTATTTTTTAATATTTTATTTATTCAATATTGATTTCAAAATCTTTTGGAGTGACTCTTGTATATGAATAAAATATAAATCAATAATTTGAATAAAATTATCGCCTTTTAAAAGTTGAATAGGATCTTTAATTTTTCAAACACGTTCAAAAAACAATAAGCCTCTGTAAAATTACCAAACAAAAGTATTGAAATGTTAGCTACAAATCACTCTCAACTCTGACCCTCCACAATAGGGAAATATCTTCTACTCCTCGACTTCAGATTATCGGCCATATTAGAGTAAATTCCAGTATTCAAATACAGGGTGATCCAAAGGTTTTGCAAAGCTTTAAAAATTAGTGACTTCCGGGAATATTTGCGCTAGCGCAATGCGATAAACATCATTATACTCAGAAAAAAATGAGGATTTTTTATGACAAATGATGGTATTTATAAATTATTTAAATTGAATTTTAATCGCTAGTTGGCGCGCTCTACCAGAATCAGAGAATAAATGGCCAAATTGTTTGATAAATTATAATTGATAAACAGGTGTTTCTCCTTCTGTGGAATACCAAGGAAAAACAAATAATATCTGATGATAGGTGAATAAAACACCATTATCCCAAAAATAGAAGAATTAGATGACCATTTTCAAATGAAATACGGGATATGTAAAATAGGTATTCGCTAATTGAAACATGTTGCAGATAGAATTTTTATTTTTGATGAGGTTTTGTGAATATTTCGAGTGCTTGAGAAACACAGCTTAAATCAATAGTAGATAAATGTTAATATAAAAAATATGAAACGGGACTGCTAATAGAATATCTTGCTATAAGAAATGTATTTTCTTGACAATTCGGTGACACTCGAATATTTAACTGGATATTGTCAGGATCTAAATGATCAAATAATTATGAAATATTAGGGGTCATACTTTATTTCACATATTACTTCTAATTTATAATATTAAATTACAGATTGTTTAAAAATTATAATTATTTTATTTTTATTCGAACTCATTGTTCCCTCCAAAAGTACTCAAAATAAAAAAGATTTGAAAAATAATGGTTCGACTTATTTCATTTTGATACCCCCAAAATAATCATTCATACTTTAACATTTTTACGAAATTAAAACATTCGCTTCAAACCTGCATACAAACTGTACTTTTCCTTCAACCTTTCAACATAATAGTGATTAATAATGGTACTTTTCATTTTGGTCTAATCCGGAGAAATTTTAAAAACACCATCTTATCATGGACCTTCTTTTTTTAAAAGATGGAAGGAATATCTTGATAGAGAATTGTAAATAGTTATTACAAGATTAAAAACCGGACATACTAGACCCATTATGTTCATTGATGGAGAAAATGTTTTTCCTGTCTGCTCGAAATGCTCCAAATCCACTGCAACTCCAGCACATATCCTGGACTGTATTGGAGCTAAGAAGGAAGACCTATACAAGAACCCCAAAACTATAGTAGAAATATTTATTGCTCTCAACTTTCATAACCAGGTGTAATCTTACCCATGGGATAATAAAAAAAATACAAGTTTAGTTTTAAAAAAATTCGCGAATAAGGTTGATTCACAGCAATGACACTTTTAGTAAGAATATGATATTTAAAATGTCTTTATAAATATTCATCTGGAATTAACTTTTTTTATTCATAATAAACACAAATTTGAATAAAATAGGGATTCCAGAATAAATGTTTTATTATCATAATTTTTACCAATTATTAAACGATGATCCCTTCAAGATTTTTTTTAACTTTAAATTTTTGTCCCTGGACACTTTTATTTTTCCGTTTATCATTACTCTTCACAATTCACCCTTTCATACCTCATCCCAAAGGTTAGAAATAATCGTTATTTCAGCTTGAAATAAATTTTGATTTTTCGTTGAACAGAAACACATGCGGGATAGTTTTCAAATGTAGTTTTACAATCACAAGCCGCATTATAATATATTGTACTTTATATATATATATATGTCAAAAAATAGTACAAATGTATCATTGTACTGTGATAAGGTGCATAAATTAAGAAAAAGGCATCTCCTTATCGTGCAACTGAAAGTTGCTGATGGCTTGCGCCATCTATCGGAATAAATATCAACTATTCTCGTTGATTTTTAATTATTCCAGGATTGGCCAAATACCCATTCTTGATTAATCAAGAAAAGCTAACCACGGACGCGTTTCGGGCTGTTGGCCCTCATCAGCGTGGTGCAAGCTGTACCTCAACGACCAAAATAATTGGTCATTAAGGCATCCTGAAAAATCATGAAACGGGTAGTTAAGGCCAGAATTGCGTGAGGACACTATACAATGTGAAAAAATAGTACAAATGTAACATTGTACTGGGATAAGGTGCATAAATTAAGAAAAAGGCATCTCCTTATCGTGCAACTGAAAGTTGCTGATGGCTTGCGGATGAGGGCCAACAGCCCGAAACGCGTCCGTGGTTAGCTTTTCTTGGTTAATCAAGAATGGGTATTTGGCCAATTCTGGAATAATTAAAAATCAACGAGAATAGTTGATATTTATTCCAATAGATGGCGCAAGCCATCAGCAACTTTCAGTTTCACGATAAGGAGATGCCTTTTTCTTAATATATATATATATACTAGCCGAATGACCCGGGCAACGCCCGTGTTTTACCCGATTGAATGTTTTTATTCAAATACTATTTGTTACAATTATAAATTGGCGCCTTAAATAAATGCATATATTAGTTAATAACTATAGCCTATGTGCTTTATCTGTCTATGTACTGTTGGCTTCCGTAGGCGTCTCTTACTGGGAAAAAGAAAGAGAGGATTCCATTTAGTTATTAACTAATATATGCATTTATTTAAGGAGCGACCCGCTCCAACACAATAGTTACAAAAACCAAAAAGCGAGTGGGGGGGGCAAAGGTGGCGTGATCGTAGCCAACCAATAGGAGAGCGCCATTCCAAAAAAAAAAAAGCAAACGGTGACAGAGATGAAGAATTAAGAACGCATGACGCTCGTAACTGTATATAGAATATTTACGATTTACATTCTATGAATATCTTCAACATCAAGTTTACTTTAAAGAGTAAATTATAAATATTGATAACTTCGGCTGACATCAGAGGATAAATTTTTTGGGGCTAGGTGATGAGAATAGATAGAAATTTATTATCCTTTCTATTAATTGTATACACCTCGTTTTTCTAAAATTATATCAATAAATATCCGACAATCAATTTTTTTTTTTTTTTTTAGGATAAAACTCACGAAGAAAATAGACTGCTCTGAGAATTTTTCAATTTCAATCAAGATCTCTGAGGTGGAATTTACCAGAAATATATTTGTAATTTGTGTAAAAATAAAGAGTTCTGTTTTTATGATTGATTTAGCTACAAAAAAAGATGGGTCACTACATTTTAAAAAGAGAAAATTCGCACTAAAATAATTGTAATTATCATGTATGGTTAGCAGGCTAATTCCTCATATCTACTTGAGAGGAAAATTTCCAAGATGTAAATATTAACTCTGAATTTGGAAGGTAAGTTAGGACTACTCAGGGGATTTACAATATGAGAACTAGACAATTGTCAGCCAGGTATTGGGGATGTACCGAAGCATCAGTTGACTCAACGTTTAATTTGTGAGAGCAGTTCCCTGCTACAACACTCGTGTTATTTAATCTAATCTCGCTCTCTTTGACAAGGCAGTTTCAAACTCAGCTTTTCTTCGTTTCTATTGGAGAAATAGATTGCAGCTAGAGAAGAAACTTTACTTTTTGAAACAAAAAAATGTAACATAATATACTTCTATATATACAGCACAGTCGCTGATCGAAAAAGTTGCAACAATACCATATTTTGAACATTTCAGAAATGCCATTGTTCTTTCCTCAAGCCCTATCGATGACATATTATATGTTCGAAATTTTTTAATTTAAAATTATTAATTTTCTTTAGGAAGTAACTTGGTTAATTATATATAATATAGAAGAGTATATACAATATAATATATAATGTTGTTGTTGTCGTGTCCAACCCTGAGTAAAACTTAAAAAAAAAAGAATTTTACCAATATATTCAAAAATATAATTATTTTTATTTGCTAATTATCCACTTTAACTGGAGAAATAAGGCGAAGAAATTACATTTCACAAAGTTCCTTGGTTCTAAATACAGAAGTCTTTGAAGGAAGAATTGAATTAGAGTAGCTAGCCGTGTGTTTTGCCAACCCCCGAGGACACACATGTACCATTCTAAATTAGATTGTGTGTGTTTATTGTCTAGAGCCTGCTGGTTGAGAACATACTATTTTGGATGGATAACGTTTTCTCTTAGGTGATTCCATTTCTTTATTGGAATATCATCATGATTTATACGGTGGGTTCTTCACTTCTTGGATGTTCATATTTGAGTCACAAATTCTATACAGATTTATAGTAATAAAAAGTATTTTTTGTTGTTGCCGTGTCTAATGAAGAGCCTCAGATGTTCCCATGCATCTCTATCACAGCAGTCGCAATGTCCACTATCATGGGTGGGTAAAGCTGCTTCTCTGGGTCCATTTCAATTTTCTGCAAGGCTGCGGCCATTCCTGGGCATGAGAATATGTGGGTATGTGTTAGTTCCACACCAAGACAGTTTTTGCATGTCCTGTAGGTTCTTGTGCCATCTGGATGTATTGACATTTCTTTATTATGTTTCGTTCTGAGTAATTTTTCAATGAAGAGCAATAAAAAGTATTTAATATAATTATACAAAAGATATATAAACCCAGTTTCTTTAAAAATAGACCATCATAATTATTTGTGATTTTCAATGTATTTCATGAAGATCACATGGGAATATCTAGGAAATTTGTCTTAGATTTTTATTTTAGCAGGATGGAGCAGAAATAGATCCTTAGAACTCCTCCCAACCCATCAAATAGCTTCCAATTCTTCTTTGATATCAGTCAAGTATTTGCCATAAATTATTGTCAATGATTAGAGTCAAATAACTAATTAAATGGTGTTTTGTCCGCTCTTTTCAAGATATTTATATTAATTTGAAAGTATTTTTTATCGATAATATAATTTATTTTATAATATAAAGTCGTCAATGATATAGTGGGATTCTCGTTATTTATGATTATTATATATTTGGGTTATTTATATAACCCAAAACTATTTTCCTTTGATTATATAATTAAATTTATAATGTATAGTCTTTAATGATATAGTACAATTCTCGTCGGCCTCATGTTACTGTTATATTCTAATACATTTCCCTCGTGAAATAGAAATACCACGTTCATATGTAGTTAGGTGTAAGATTCATTGCTTGTCAAGTTGGAGAACAAACAGACTTGTAGCAGATGTTATCCAATCAGCTCGCTGTACGCGTCTGCTTTTTATAAACCCTTTACACTTGCAAGCCTTTGTTTTTTTCTTTGGGTGCCTTATCTTACTACCTTTCATCAATCATTATTCCATCACCAGCACCATGATTCTGCACAAATCACTACATAAATATATATATACAAAAATGATTATTTTTTAAAATTGTTAATATTTATAATTATTAATTTTATAATTAGGTATATATATTTATAAAGATGAGATATTGCAGGTAGGATCAATGAAATGAAAGGTGACTTATTCCATCAAAACAAACGCCTGAACTAGCGTACTTATGTCGGTAACAAATCCTCAACACCAGGTTTGGTAAACCCGAATGGCTAATTACCATCATCATTTATATTGTGGCCATAGTATTGACCTAGCCACTTTGTTGCTAAAAAAACTATTTTCAAATTTTGATTAGTACATAGATCACTAGCACATTCCATTTTAATGAACTAACATGGCCCTTATACCGAAACCTCGGTCTCCAGGTCGGCTTTCTTGGTTTGCCGATGCTGATGTTGTGGCTTTGTCACTGACCCGATCCCGCTAGTTGGCTGAGACGATCAATAGATGGCGCCTAGCTATTGTCCATCTCAAGAAAATATGACATTTTAGAGGGTTACCTGAACTACAGCTTCTTCATTGCTTCGGCGTGGTAGATAAATTCAAAGAACTAGACATAAACATCCAGGGGCATCTCGCAGGAGGCGAACATCTCCTGGAGCAGGGATATGTAAATTAGACATCTATCGTTGGACCCACAAGAGACATAGGTGAAACGCCTCGAGACAAGGATATCAGGATGGGGAAGGGCATAAAGGGCTCAGTGAGTGAGATGTATTCCTCGCTTCCCGAGAAGCAGTTGCTACGCAGATCAGTCCAGAAGGTGGTGGCTGGATAACATCCACGGCAGAGCCCAGCGTACCTCCAGGTCTTCTACAATGTGTGCTCGCAGCTGTGCAGATCCAGTGACGGCACGTTCTCTGGATGGTAGCGCGAGTAAGGGATGTCGTTGACCCCTTAAAGACGATTGTCTCCCCGGCGTTCCGCAGATTGCTAGATATGTCGCTCTTCAGCAGTAGACGCTGCCGTCCGGAAGCACATCACATGTATACCGCGCTAGGGCAGAAGCACAGAAGCCTTTAACAGTCCAGGCAAACAAATCTCGAAAGCCAGTAGGTCTGGTGGCGGCAAGAAAATACTGTGGCTTTGATGACGCAGGGTTTGGGAAAGTGGAAAACTTGGCGATCCCGTTAAAGGACGCTGGAAACGGCCTCCCGGGAAATCAGCAGTCTTGACTTCCTCGCTATGAACCAGACGTGAGGTGGCACTCACGTTTCGCAGAGAACCAAACAAGTGTAGCTGTTGACGGTCCAGCGCAGTGATCTCTACTCCGCTTTCAGGCAGGCGACAGAAATGAACCAGCTATGTTCAGAAGCCGACCTTACTCTCGGAAACCAGCCATTTCAGGAGGCCCCCTAGAAGCCACGAAACTCAGCTCCTTCCCCGCACAAAGCATTCCAGCCGGTCTTGCATCTGGCAGATGGTGGCTTTCGGTGGTTAAGGTGGTGCGTGATATACCCCAGGACCATTCTGTTGATTTCGCGGTCCCGACCCAACAACAACTGACCGCAAGTAAAGATCACATCGTGAAGTCCCGCTCCAAGAGCCTCGTCGGGTTAAAGGCCTGGTAGGTAACGGTTTTCTTGGACAATTGTGCTAGAATGTTGAAGATATTTCCAGGGAAATATCCGACACCGGTGCTTCCAGGAACCTCAACAAAGGTTACAGCTTTTGTTTAAAGTAACATCCAGATATATCGTTAAGAAATATTCGAAGATCAGGGGCTTTCGAGTCGGTGCAGCAGGGAAGCAACTCCGATACTGAAGAAGGCAGTCTTGGAGATGCAATCCTCTCACATCCCGTTGATAAGCAAGAAAGCCCTGGTATAGACATCTATTTATCGGTAGAAGACAGAGACCCGACCATGGAAGTCAGATTTTGGGCTAAGCTTCTATAGCAGACCATCTGACCGCCAAAATCCGACTTCATGTCCAGCAAGATGCTCCTGGCATGTCATGTTTGGTGCCGAGGCGATTTCAGAATGTTTCGAAAGGAATACCCTCTAGGAACGGCGTACGTCTGACACTCGGCAAAAGGTCTGGCAGACACATGCCTATGAGGCTTAGGTTACAGTTATCGGTCGTTTTGAAGTTGATTGACCGGATTACCTTAGGCAAATCTACATTGCGACTTTGCTAATAGAATGACATTTGTTGCGTCTCGAAAATAATGGAGAGAACCTCAGAGCAAGGAAGCCTCAAAGAATTGTCAAAGTACAAGGGATATAAATATTTAAATGCGTTGTGACAAACTCGCAGGGTAATTCGCCCCATATAGAAGCATGGCCAGTTAGTAGACGGTGAAGAGATTCCATATTCTGGCATCGGAAGACGTGAGCGAGAAAGAGCTGGTACCAGTCGTCGAATTTCAAGAAGAACACTTCGGTATGGAAGCCAGTTATGATTTCAGCTGAGCTTGTGAGCCTGGATGAAGCTACTGCTGAAGAGTCCCAGAAGGAAACGCTGTAGGTGGGATGATAAATTCATCTGCTTCTGAAAAAGCGCCCGAGATCCGACGAGGAACGTATGTCAGAGCGGGTAATGTCGCCCTTTAGTCCTCGTCTCAAAAAATGACTTGCTCCTTCAATTTATCAACCACCCGACTTAGAGACGACAGCACGAGAGAGATCATCTCACCATAACAAGGGAAGCTTTCAGCCTGGTCTATAGGTTTCACAGAATCAAAGGTGAAATTTTGTTAGTTGTTCCTATATATCGTGTCTCGATGATTGTTTCCGTCCTATCGATGAACTGGCCTGATCGTTAGAGTTTGTCGATCAAAGAAGTCTTGCAGAAGTTGGTTTTCCCACTTATATCAGGACGATACGGCAGTCGTAATAAATGACGCGAGGCCTGAAGTCTGATGGAAGTTGGATTCTGTCCAAACCACGCGAACCGGCTTTTAATGGTGGCGATCCTGGTGTACACAACGGTGATGTAGCCATTACAGTCTTTTACTTGGTTCAGGGAAGCAGGTTTCAACCTCATGCCTCTTTAGAAAACGGCAGATCTGAGTTTTATGGGGCATCTCCGCAATTCGAAAGTTCATTTGTAACATCAGGTCGAATTTCTGGAATGCAACAGGGTTATTTTTTCTCCTATCTGTATAGAGCAAGAGCGTTCTGGTAAAGTATGTCTCTTTTCTGCTTGAGGTTGAAATGGTTAGAAACTTTTTATGTGTTGAGGAATGCCATTGTTGTTAGATGCCTCGATGTGTTCCTAACTAGGCCAAGTGGTTGAACTCTATCAGAGCTTCAGAGAACTTGTTCTTCTCAAAAATAACATTCATTTGACTCTTAGCCATGTTTAATGTATTCTGTAATATGACGGAGGCTTCTTGTCTTCATTGAGCTCTTTGGAGTGAGAAGTGCTGATATAATCGCCTTATCTGTGTATGTTCTGCGGTGGTGGTGCTGTTGCAACGAGAGAAACTCTCGAGAGACATTGCTCTCAAATTAATATTAAAACATATAAATACGAATTCACATGTACTATAGACATTTGAGAACGGAAATATGTGAATTTCTGTTAATAAATCTTCTTTATATTATTGGTTTTTTTATTATATTCAATCAATGCATAACAAATACGTTTTAATTTAATAAAACTTTATTTATCATTTAGATACAAACATACATATGTAAAACTAAAATAAGAAGAAGAATAACAACCATTGATGATGATAACTATATTTATAAAAATCTATTGATAAAATATTCCGTGATATATCTTAAATTCAACAAATGCCCCCGTAAGATTTAGCTGAATATTTTATCATGGTTTTAAAATTTATAAGTATAGACAGGTAACTAAGGTAGTAGTTGGAATGGCCGAGCATTGCGTCATAACAATGACGTCATCTAGATGGCGGCGACATCCCCATTTATTTGTTTACAACTTTTAGGTATTGTTAAGCCTAAATATTTGAATAAAGCAATATTTGACAAAAGATATAAAATCAAGTATTTAAACTAATAATATTACAATTTAATTTGAAACATATGATTAAATGAAGTCAACAATCTGTTAACACTTCATATGAATATAGTAAAATATGCCTTATATTATTCAAGTTACAATAACCTTTAGTTATAGGCTAATATTTTCAAATTTTATTAAAGTTCAGTAGTTAAAGTTATGAGATAATATTGCAACAATTTAAAAAATAATGAAATTTCCCTTTACTTAAGGGTTTTGTTAAGATGTCAGCAACATTTTGATCAGTATTTATATACATAATATCAAAGCTATTATATACACATAAGTTGGTATTTAAAAAATTGATGGTTCTAATCAAGTGGTTAGATTTATTGCTAGTTTGTCCAGATTTTATCAAAGTAATTCCTGATTGATTATCACAAAATATTGTTGGCTTACAATTTTTGCCAGTTAATTCTTCAATCAGATATCGTATGTAAATACTTGTCTTTACACCCAGTGTAAAAGCATAAAGTTCAGAATCTGTAGTTGAGAGACAAACATTTGGCAAGCTTTTACATGACCAAGAAATAAGATTATTTCCAAATTTAAAGGCTATACCTCCAAATGAACATTTAAAATTCTTTGAATTCCAACTTGCATCTGTAAAGCCTTCTAGCTTGGTGTCACCCACAGTATAAACTAAACCTAATTTTTTTGTGAATTGTAAATATCTTAATACTCTTTTGGCAGCATTCCAGTGAATTTCTCTAGGATCTGTATTGTATTTACTTAAAACAGTAACAGAAAATGCTATATCTGCCCTAGATTTACATGCCAAATAAAGCAAACTACCAATAAGTTCTTGGTATTTATGCTGATCTATCTTTTTAGAACTGTGGAAATTTCCAAAATCTGTGTTAACATCCATTGGTGTAGAAACACCTTTGCAATCTTGCATATGGTATTTTTGTAATAATTTGTTAATATAGCCCTCTTGTTTTAGAGTTATTTTATTTTCATGCTGAGTAATCTCAAATCCTAAAATGGTAAAATTATCAGCATTTCTTTTTAATTTAAACTTTGATTCAATTTTGCCTATGGCCACATTTAATATATTGATATCTGAGTAAATTATTATCATGTCATCAACATATAGGCCTAAAATAAGATTAGAATTTCCAATTTTAAATTCAAATAAACATTTATCAGAATTAAATCTAGTAAACCCTATTTTAACCAAATGATCAGAAAAAGTATTGTACCATACCTTACTTGACTGTTTCAGCCCATACAATGCCTGGTTTAACTTACAGACAAGATTTTCATCAGTAGGCTGATATCCTTGAGGTGGAAGTAGGTAAATGTCCTCATCTAATTTTCCATATAGGAATGCAGTCTGTACATCACAGTGTATTAAGCTCCAACCCTGTAACACACAATATGCTAAAAGTGTTCTAAAGCTGTCACTTTTCATCACAGGTGAGCAGATATTCTGGAAGTAGGTTCCATCCTTTTGGCAGCATCCAAGAGCCACAAGTCTTGCTTTGAAGATAGTTTGTCCTGTTGATGGATCAACCTTTGATGAATATACCCATTTAGATTTTATGGGTTTTACCCCTTTAGGTAGATAAACATGGTCCCAAACTTGATGTTCTTGTAGAGAATTCATTTCCCTTTGCATGGCCTCAATCCAATATTCTGGATTTTTGCTATTAATGGCCTCTTCATATGAGTTGGGTATAGGAATTTCATCCAAGGCAAAAAGGTTGTGTTCTGTAGGATCAAATGTTGGATCAAGTCTTGAATCATCTGATAATTCTTCTTCATCTGAAGAAAGCTCACAATAATATTTATTTCTTGCACTTGGCCTGAGGTAGGGAACAACATTATTTTGTTGTTGTTGTGTAGCTTCTTCAAGTTCTTGAATGTTGGACTCTTCTGATGGTTTATTTTCTGAATCATAATCAAAATTTTCTTCTGGAAACTTAAAGATGCAATAGTCCTGTACTTCATTTTGATCACTCTTTAGTAATGATACTCCTTTTTTATTTTCTATAAATTTTACATCTCTTGATTCAACTATTGAATAAGTGTTTGGGTTAAAAATTCTATATGCCTTTCTGTTTGATGAGTAGCCCATGAATATACCTGAATGTGTAATCATGTCAAATTTTGCTCTTTTTTCTTTTGGTATCCAAAATTCAGCAATACAACCAAATGTTCTTAGATGTGCCACTGTAGGCTTTTTACCTGTAAAGAGTTCTTCAGGTGTTATTTTCAAATTATGTTTGTTTGGTGTTCTATTTTTAGTATAAACAAAGTTATGCATGGCTTCTGCCCAAAATTTGGTGGGAAGCTCTGATTCTACAAGTAGTGTTCTTGTTCCATTTATGATGCTTCTATTAGCCCTTTCTGCTATGCCATTTTGCGGTGGAGTGTAAATAGTTGTTTTTTGGTGTATAATGCCTTTATTTTTCAGATAATTCTCAAATTCTTGATTTACAAATTCAAGCCCATTATCACTTCTTATGCATTTAGCTCTTTTATTCAATAGGTTTTCAGTACTTTCTAAAAATTCTTTGAATATTTCTAAAGTATCAGATTTTGAATGTAAAAATTTAACAAATATTTTTCTTGAAAAATCATCTACTATAGTTAAAACATATTTTGCAGATCCAATTGAGAGTTGTTTGATTGGACCTATCAAATCCAAATGTAGTAGCTCAAGTGGCTGGTTTGATTGATTTTCAGTAACTGTCTTAAAGGGTTTTCTTGAATACTTTCCTTTTATACAGCTGATGCAATTTTCCATTGATTTCTGTTCATTGTAGTCAAATTTATAAACTAATTGATTCTTTTTCATTATTTCCATGTATTGATCATTTATATGTCCAAGTCTTTTGTGCCACACTTCCCATGGGATATTAGTTACTTTGAAAGTGATATCTATTTTATTATTATTTCCTTTTATAAAATATAGGTCTCCTACTTTGTTTGCTGTAATTATAGTATATCCAGCTTGATCAATAATATGTCCTCCTTTTTGATCAAAAATCACTTTGTTATTTTCTTGTACAAGTTTGTTTACGGAAATCAAATTATCAGTTAAACTAGGGACATGTAAAACATTATTTAGTATTAAAAAATGATTCACACCATTTAGTTTCACATTTCCTATGTAATTTGATTTGGTGTAGCTCCCATCAGCTAGAACAATTTTTCTTTCATCAGGTTGAATGTCTTTCATTTGCTCAAGAGAGGATGTCATATGACAAGTTGCTCCACTGTCTAGAATCCAACCTTGATATTTATCTTCCTTTATCTCCTCTTCTTTACTGATTGTGGTAAATGTCTGTTCTTCTTTTACTTTAGCAGCTGTAGCTCTGGGCACATTTTGTCTTGTTTTCCAAGAATGTGTGTTTGATTGTGGTCCATTGTTCTTTCTTGTGGAATTTTCTCCTTTGTTTTTTGGGTTGTACCAACAATCATTTGCTTTATGTCCATATTTACTGCATATGAAGCATTGAATCTTCCTTTTAGGTCTTGTATTTTCAAATGTTGTATTCCTATTAAAGTGCACATTTTCTTTAGTGAACATTTTATATGCATTAGGATTTTCTTCTTTTTCCTGAAATTTGTATCTCTCTAGATAAAGTTGTACAATTCTTCTTATGTCTAGAATTCCTGGATCACTAATGCTGCTCAATTGCATCACTATGATATTGTATTTTGTTGGTAAAGCCTTTATAAATGCATCTACAAATTCCTCTTCTTCAATACTGTTTCCCAATATCCTTGCAGTTTCTAGTAATTTTTCTGATCTAAGTAAGAACTGATTTAAATTTTCATCCTTTTTCATCTGCATTCTGAAGAGGTTATTTTTAGCCTCAATTTTTTGTTTTTTTATATCTCCTTCATATCTTCTATGAATTGAGTTCCAAATGTCTTTTGTAGTTTTGCAATTCAAAATTAAACTTACTTGACTATCATTCATTGCACTAGTCATTATTCCTTTTGCTTGGGCATCCTTGATACTCCAATCTGTCTTATCATCTAATTGTGGCGGGTCTTCATATAAATACCTTTTTAATCCCTTTCCTTCAAGGAAGGCTTCTATTCTGAATTTCCAGCTATGGAAATTTTCTCCATTAAATTCAGGAATTCTTATATTTTCCGCCATTTTGAATGTTCTTATTTTAATTACGTACCGCTTTAGATTTCAGGAAAATATTTTATTTACTTACTTTTATCAACCACGCTCTGCTACCAATTATTGGTTTTTTTATTATATTCAATCAATGCATAACAAATACGTTTTAATTTAATAAAACTTTATTTATCATTTAGATACAAACATACATATGTAAAACTAAAATAAGAAGAAGAATAACAACCATTGATGATGATAACTATATTTATAAAAATCTATTGATAAAATATTCCGTGATATATCTTAAATTCAACATATATATTTTTATTAAAAAATTTATTTCACATTAAAAGGTTTCCTTATCTTTATATTCTCTTCTATATATTTTGAGATTTTTGTTGCAATTCCTTGATATAAATGCTTTAAACTCACAGTAGATATATATTTTCAATCGTGATATTTATATAAAACTGCGCTATGTTCGTTACATAAACGTTGAGGAGCACCTCATGGCTTGATCTGAATTCACAACAGTTTACAACCTACTATGTTGAAAAGTATAAAGCATGTAACATATACTCTATCTCTGTTACACCAAATTTTTGAATGCATCATGTATACTTCTTATAAAGTCTAATAGCGAACGAGAAATGTTTATTATAATATAAACCACTTTTAAGAAACTTTTCTCTTTTCTGCCCACTTAGACTTTAGGTTCTAAGGGTATTATATCAATTAGTAAAACTTCTGGTATGGCTCATTTATTGTAGGTTCCTTCTTCTGCCCTTCTTTTTACTAATTCATGTCTTGAATAATTCATTACTCTCTCTATTTCTAGTTAACTTGTATACACTTCATATCCACTTCGTGTATTCTCCTTTAATACTTTTTGTAAACATTTTGCCTATTTCTTGACTACTTTTTATTCATCTTGGCTATATTTATTTTCAACTTGTATTACTTGTATAACTGTGCTACTTGAATACTATCTTCATACTTCTTGGCTACCTTTTCTTCAGTTTAAGATTCATTACAGTCTGGATGGAGATATTAGTAATGTGAAGAAAATTTGTGACAAATTTCAGTCGACCAATCATCGTAGGAACCATATCAATAATAAAACAGTTGCTATAAGAATTATAAATTTTTAAATAAAAAGGCATATATTGGATCAAAATATAATTTATTTTACCAATATTTCAGTTGGCTGAACGCCAACCTTTAGCAAGGTGTAATAACATATTAATGTGTGTCAACAACAAACTCAGCGCCATTTTACCATTTAATTCCAATGCTCTGCAATGTATACACACCATCACAGATCAGGGCCCATTTTCCACCAGGTTCACCTGATTCCCAGAATGGTACACTTCTGTTAAAGCGGTGACATTGATTAGAATTGGCGCTGAGTTTGTTGTTGACACACATTAAATATGTTATAACACCTTGATAAAGGTTGGCGTTCAGCCAACTGAAATATCGGTGAAATAACTTATATTTTGATCTAATATATGCCTTTTTATTTGAAGATTTATTTATGGATTGCTCTATTTTCAAAATTATAAATATATTAAGGTACTTTACATAATTAATATTAAAATGTTCACTCTTATAATATATATACAGTAGAACTCTAACGTCTTTGATTCGAATATTTATTTTGGTCCCTAGAATTTACTATAAATAGAATTTCTGTTTTTAATTTTCGAATTTTATTTTGGTCCTTGGGCTTCGAATTTTCCAAAGTTTCGACTATATATATACATATAATAAAATAAAATTTCAAATTATAAATCCAAAACACTAATGAGAAGCGCTACTTTATCACCCAAATGTGATCTGTACAACCGATTAAATTTGTATAAAAGATTCTTTGAGAAAAAATGTAATTCCCCAGATCAATAAAAGTTATAAACTTCTAATAAAGGAAGTTGGGCAAATCATCTTTTTAATTATCATTTCACAAAATGATGCTTATTTAAATGGTAACAGAAATGAAATTGCTTACAGGAAAATAATAGAACATCGGGAAATAATCAATAGTCGAACAAAAATTTATTTACACCTTATCTACCGGTGGAAATTCAATTTAGAAAGGGAAGAAAATGGGAAGTGGTCAAAATGATTATTTTTTCGTAGAGAATCAATAAAGAATTAATATATCACATTCTTTTGCACTAGTGGCCTCTAATAAATGTTCTTGTATTGATCATCGATATCGTTATTGATTCCTTATTAATCTGGTGTTGTCAGAGTGTATGGAGTTTTGTGGAGTTTAATGGTAGTATTCTGGAAATATAATGGATCAATTCTTATCTCTAGATTAACAATACTTTATTTGACAATACAACGTATTTTATTATTATTATTTTTGTATGGGTAGGTAGAAAGATGAAATAATAAATATATAATGAGAATTTTCTTAATTTATTAATCAATCAGGCGCGATATTCGAGTATTTGGACCTATTACAAAGAAAACAACAAACAAATTCAAATTTAAACTTAAATTTGAAATACTTTTTTACGCATGTAAGAAAATACAAGGGTAACTCCAAAGGTATTTGAAATCAATATTAAATAATTAAAATATTAAAAAATACAATATACCATTAAATTCTACATGCATATTTTACTACTTATGCAAGATAGCATCCGTGAAAACCAATTATCGAAGCACTTACACCAGTCATCTTCGGGGATGGAATTTACGGCATTGATAAAGGCTTTTAGTGTTTCATCAGTATCAAATTTTATCCCTTTCAACAATAACTCAATTTTTGGAAATAAAAAAGTCACAAGGTGCTCGGTTTGGTGAATATGGTGATTTAGTGACTAATTGGACACCAGAGTTGGCTAAAAATTCTAATGTTTGGGCTGAGGTGTGCGGTCTTGCATTGTCATGGTAAAGAAGGACTCCTCTAAGTTGAGCTCTTGGTCTGTTTTGCTTGATTTTTTCAAATACTGTTGGAAGGCATTTTGTTGTATACCAGTCACTATTAACTGTCTTTCGATCTTCTAACTTCACAATATCAATGAAACCAATTTTTCTAAAAAAAAAAACAAGCGACTATTTGTTTTCCAACACTTCGAGCTCTGCCAACTTTCTTAGGAGGAGGTGATTTTGAAGAACACCAAAGAGAAGATTGCCGTTTTTTTTTTGGATCAAAATTGTAAATACAAATTCAGTCACCTGTAATAATTTTAGAAACAGCCTTTTATTTGCCTTCATCAAATTTTTTCAACATGCAATTACCCTATTTAACGCGACCAAGTTTTTGTCTTCAGTCAAGCTGTGAGGTACCCATCTATTAACAAGTTTTCTGTATTTTAAATGATCATTAATGATAGAGCGGATTGCTGCCGATCCAATGCCCACACTTTTCTCTAACTGCTGATACGTAAATATTCGATCTTCTCTAAGTAAAAATCTTGCCAGCTCAAATTTTTCTTGGATGACTGCTATTGGTGGTCGACCTGAACGAGTTCATCTTCAAGGTTGGTTTTTCCAAATTTAAATTCATTAAACCAATTAAAAACTGTTCTAATAGAAGGAGCTTTATCTCCTAAAGCTTGCATGTGATTCTTTAAAAGTTTAATTACTTTTATAAACATAAAATATCATGGCGCGTAAAATTTCTCTGGTGAAATCAATTGTGTCAGTTGCAAATGTTTAGAAATTACCGCTGCAAAGTCGCGCCCTCTATGAGTCATATTACTACAGTCTTGTTACTATTTTATGAAAATGTTTATTTTAAGTAAAAAAAATGCTTGTATATTTTAATGGTATAATTCATTTTTTATTATTTCAATTAATCAATATTGATTGCAAAAACCTACGGAGTGACCCTTGTAGTTTATAAATGGTTGATACATTGAATTTAATAACCTTAATTTTTCATGTCTAGTCAGAGAGATCCTGATATCTGAAATACTTCCTGCAAAAGGAATTTTCAGTTTTCAAGAGAAATTCATACCAATATTGATGCCAGAGTTCCTAAAATATTTTATATAGACTATATATAGATGTGAAATTCCATAAGTGGGCTTTGTTAAGAAAATCGTTGAAATGCATAAATTTCAACCAAATTTTGAGCATTTATGTAAAACAATATAGAGAAATTTTGGGAAACATCAAAATATTCAACTTAGCTTTTTTAATTTTTGTTAATTAAATTTCCAAAATATCACAACAGAATATTGTGGAATGCCAAAGAATATTGCATTTAATATCTTTTTTGGCTCGTCAAACTATACTGGCCCTACATAAATTAACCTATGTCTACCAAATATATAGTTTGGTTCACTATCTTAGCTTAAGTGAACATCTTTCACCCAATCATAGACCTAAACAATTTCCTGGGGTTTTCCCAAAGGTATTTTTTGGAGGATTTGACACAAATGTAGACATTATGGAGAAGGAAAGAGGGGTATACTTTCTGTCGGTCAGAAGACCTGGAAGAACCACTCAGTGCGACTTTGCTTTTTTTGGTTGGCCGCTCCTGACATGGAGTGCCCTTTGTAGCCGCTACCAATTGATACCTTCCTACATTAGCCGGGTGTGTAGCACAGGGTAGCCCTACCAGGAGTTAAACTCCCAACATCCTGTGCTACCTGTTTATACCCTCCTGCCACTTTGAGACTGTAGAATAGGATTTTTTGGGAGAGTTTTTCCACTATAAAGCTCTCTATTAAGGTATTCAAAAAGACCAGGGTTCAAGATCGGTAATCAGAAAATAATGCCTATGAAAATTATTAATTTCTTTTGAAAGGACTTCTTCTATTTCGTGTAGTCTTACATTAGTTAAGAATACTATACATGGGAAAATATTCACTGGAATACTATCCGAGCTGGTCAGTCGGCTAGTAGGATATATTATTCAATGTTTTCACGGTGCTAATCTCAATGTATCGTTTCTAGCGGAATATTAGACACTTGAAATATATGCTGTATAAGATATTTTTATTTATCATGAATAACACATGGAACAATGTTACTTGGAAATATATTATTTTCGATATATCTTTCATCAGTTCTAGCCCTTTTCCTCTATGAGTATCATGTTTATATAGAAAATTAAGAGAGATTATATATATATAAGTTTTCATGTTAACGAATTTCTCTCAAGTTCCCCCAAAATTGTGAATTTTGAAATAGATTCACCTTATTTATTTTACACAATATATAACCCTTTTTTTCTATAAATAAAAAAATAACTTTATATTATTTTCAAATCTGATGTTTTTATACGCGACGTAATAAAAGAAATCCTCATATTTTATAGTATACTATGTTAATGAACCTTAGGAAAAATAACCCTGTAATTTTTAAATGTGAAATATTTTAAGAATGAATAAAAAATGTTTCTGATTCATTTCGGTTGACTTTGCCATAGACATTTGAATAAACTGATCCCAAGAATATTGATCAAACATTGTATTACAAGAGAGAGATTAAAGAAACTTATAACATAGTAAACAGAGAAAAACTTCTTTTTTCTTACAGTTAGCGCCTATTTACTTGTGATTGTGCAGACATATACTCTGTGGGAACAATTTATTAATTAAACTTAAAATGAATATATAACAATTTCGTTGAAATGAGGGCTTTAATATATATAAACATATATTTCAAGGAAAATGCGTGCCCTGAAACGCTCAATGAACATTTTTTCTGGCAAAACGCCATCTTTCGGAAAAAATAACTTCTAATCGTTAGTTCAACCTTTTCCTAGGATATTGGTCAAACTATCGCTGAAATCAACTATTCGTTTATATCGATTCCAATAGATGACACTTTACTATATAAAAGCTTAACGAGCTTCACAGGACATGTATTTTCACTCATTTTTAACTACCTGACCTTTTCTCTTCTTTTTTTTTTTAATATCAATTCCATGCATAAAAAATATGTATACCTATATATTTACATATATATTAAATATAAATAAAATATATCAAATATATAATTATAATTCCAAAATAGTTCATTATATAATAAATTTATATATATATATATATATATATATATATATTTAGATAAAAGAAAGTTGCGGTTTACTTTTATTAAAATATTCGGAAAACCTTACGCAATACATATATATATGTGTGTGTGTGTAAAATTTATTTGAAAAAAAATAAGCTTCTGGGACTGAAGTTTTTTGGTCGCAGAGGTACAGCCTGTACAATACGCTGATTAGCGCCAACAGCCCGAAACGCGTTTGTGGTTGGCTTTTCTTTATTTATTAAGACAATAAGTTGTCCAAATATCAGGGAACAGGCTAAAAAACGTTTAGTTGATTTCTGTTCCACTAGATAGTTGCTCTGCTATCTAAAAAAGCACATGTACTCGTGGTCAGGATATGCCTTCTTTATTTTTAATATAAATATGTTATAAATACAAAGATGAATGAGATTTCCGTTGTATTTTAGAATTGTTGAGATTATGCTATGGTAATGCAGTCTTGCTTAAAATCTTGAAATAATAATAATAAAATGGTTTTGATCAGTAATTGCATTAATTGTGATAAAGGAATATATAAAAAGACATAATTTGATAAAAGTAATGCCTGGCTTAAGGCGAGTAGAATAAGGAAAACAAAATATTATTTACATAATGTACAAAGGTTTTGAGCCGGTTTTCGGGGAAGAGAAAATATCTTTATTTTTGAGCCCCGATGGACTCATAAAGCGGAATATATACAAAGCATAGTTGGAGGGGCCTGGGGATGGGTGGCCAGGGATCATCGCCAGGTGAGCCGGGATGTAGAGGAGGACCGGGGGGGGGGGGGGGAGCAGGGTGATACGCGGAGTTCAGGGGGTGGCAGAGACGGGTTCAATGGTGTTGAGCCCAGGGGTGACCGTGGAGAGCAGAAAGACCGCAATGATTAAAGTGTATGATTTTTAAGTCCAAAAGGTGTAGCAGGCAGACAAGCCGCAATGCACAATGTCAAAGTAACAAGGTGCTGCACGCAACCAAGGCTGTTCAAAAAGGTTAGATTCCCCAGGCCAGTGAAAATAAAAGAAAGACAGCTGTTGTTTAAATAAGAATATTAGATGAAGCGAGAATGATTCAGCAACTGATGGGAAAAGATAGATTTTTTTGTAAAAATGAATATATTAAAGTTTTAGATAAGATTACTGGTGAGGGTACCAGTGCTAAGACAACCAACCAGAAAAGTACACCATAGATTGCATAGCGCGTTCAAATGGGTCGCTGCGTAAGTCGATTTCTCGAGCAGCCCGCGCCGTCGAATCGCCAAACCATTTGCCCTCTGTCCTTGGGTTACAGAGACAGCGTCAGGGGCGTTCACATACGCAGGGCAGGTCGCGAAACCGATCTTAAACAGCGGCACATGCCAGAGTTACGTCTACGAGCGGCCGCCAATGACCGGTGTTAACCATGAGGTGAGGAGTCCGAGTCACTCAGGTGATCGGAATCCTCCGCGCGGACGCGTGGCTTAAGTCTATCAGAGGCCTTTAGGAACTCCAGGCAGGCTCGCCAAGTGCTCCTGTTGAAAATAAAGTCTTTGAGTGACCGCGGAGTGTACCCTAATTCTTCTGCACAGGTGGAAAGAAGGGGGAATCTAAGGGCATCAAGGCTGCTGCACTCAAGCACGATGTGAGACAGAGTTTCTTCCCTGTCAGCGTCGCAGTAAGGGCAGGAAGGATCGTCAATGACGCCTATCCTGTGGGCGAAACTGTCCGTCCACGTGTGTCCCGATAGCAGGCCAACCACAATGTTCTCGCTAGGGACGATGTACGCATACCTTTTGTCTAAAAGACTCATTGGAGTAAAGCCAAAGCGGGTGTGGATAGAAGGAGCTAGAGAGAGGAATCTGCTTTCCCATGCTTCACCCGCCCGGCCGTAGATTGCCGATTTTACAAACGACAAAGGAGCGAGTTTGTAACAGCTTGGGTCAGCAGACTCAGCACCCCGCTTTGCGAGTGTGTCCGCAATGTCATTACCCACGTTCCCACTGTGGCCCTTGATCCATTGTATGGTGCATCTGTTCCCATTGCGATTCAATCGCGAAATCAGTAGCAGAGCTCTGTCGATAAGGTAATTACCAGTCTTAGAGTTCAGAACTGACTTCACGACTGAGAGGTTGTCCAGGAAGAATCCTAAGGTTAGATGATTTGGTAAAGTGGTTGCGTTTTCAAGTGCCTTAACCAATCCAAGGGCTTCCGCCTGAAAGACAGAACAATGAGGGGACAGAACATGAGATTCACGTATTTCAGGTGCACAATCGAGACAAGAGAACCTGTACACGCCGGCGCCAACTCCATCTCTGGTTTTGGAACCATCTGTATAGTATGCCACGTGGAAAAAAAGAGCAGGAATATTACTGGGAGTGGAGTAATAGGGGGGGGTAGGGGAGAGGATGTGGAAAGGGAGGAGGCTCGAGTGGAATTTCAGCGTCAAGCAATCCATACTTTTTAAGGTATAGCTCAGTTTTAGCAGAGATTTCCAGATCGAGAGGAAGGACTCTAGAGAGGGAGATAAGAACAGCGTTGCTGGTTGATCTGAAAGCTCTACAAGCTCTCACTAGGAAAGGCCTTTGAGCACTCAGTAGAACATTTAAGGAGCGTTGAGAAAGATTAGGAAACCATACCGCCGAGGCATAGGCAATGGCCGGAACAACCACTTGCAGATACAGAGTTCTCAAGGCGCGGTAACCAAAACCAAGGTTGAGATTAGCGGCTGCGGTCAAACGCGGCAACATGCCGCGGACCTTGGCGCAGACTTCAACTACGTTCTGGTAGAAAGATAGACGTTGATCAAATCTCACTCCCAGCACCTTAATTGAGTCGCACCATTGGATTGGCCGTCCGTGGATAACTAGATCCCGGCGCGGTTCAGGCAGTCTCCCGTGTGGTCTGAGGAGAACCATAGCCTGGCACTTGCCCACGCTGAGTTCCAGTTTATGCAAGCTGCACCACCTAGCGATCATATCTATGGTGTGTTGGGCCGCGGGAAGTTGACTAGGTCGGCATCCCGAGACCACCACGACCAGATCATCCGCGTAGGCTTGCGGGAAAACATTATTCCTGTAGTCCAGCGTGAGGAGTTCGTCAAAGACAATATTCCAAAAGAATGGGCCGAGGACTGAACCCTAGGGACATCCTTTGGAAATTCGTCTCGACACAGTACAACCATTCATAGATAGTCTCACAACACGGTTACATAGAAACGAGTTTATCAGGTGATAAATGTTTCTGGGACAAACGCTTTTGTGCAACGCTCTCAAGATACTGGAGTGGAGCACGTTGTCAAAAGCGCCTTTAACATCAAAAGAAAGAAGAAGACAAGATTTCCTATTTTTAATCGTCCGGGTTATAGTAGATTTTAGATTTAAGAGTGCGGCTGTAGTAGATCTACAAGGCTTAAATCCGAACTGGTTTGGAGGCGCTTTACACATCCTATCGGTCATCCACGACAGCCTAGCAAAAATTAGACGCTCAAGGATCTTGCCCAAACCAGGCAGCATCGTGATTGGACGGTGTGATGCGAGAAAGTCCTCCTCACTCCGCTTGGGGACGAGAACGACGTCCCCCAGCTTCCATGTAGATGGAAAGTGGCCAGTGGTTAAACACTTGTTGAAAATACTTAGAAAAAACGTCCGAAAATGTTTAACTAGTTTGACGATAAGAAGAGGTGGCATGCCATCACTACCAGGAGAAGAAGGTAAGTTCACCTTATCCGCTGTCAACAACTCGTTATCTGTAAACAAAGGGTCGTTATCAGATGACGATGTGATGACTTTGCTTAAATCTTTGTGTTCTAACATGGTATCGGGCGGGACGCGGCCGAAATAGTAATCTAATACGTGATTTAATGTGTCCCGCGGACCTTCAGTGAAGCCGCTACCAATTGGGAGAGCTGAGAGGGGTTTGCGCTTAAAATTTACCTTGATGAAACTGTAGATTCCACCCCAAGGGCTGATTTCGCAACGCGAGCAGGCTGCCCTCCATGCTTCTTTCTTAGCCAGTCTCCTCGCACGGCGATATCTTGTCTTCAGTCTTTTGTAAAAGACCTCCAGCACACCCTTAACGACACCGCGTGCCTTTATAAAGGCCCGCTGTGCCTTTTGAGTGGCCCTTTTGAGAGGATTCAAATCAGATTTCTACCAAGAGATGGACTTGAGGTATTTATCACTTCTGGTACGGGATGGAATGGTGTTTAGGCATGTGTGAAAAATCTCTTCGCCGAGTAAATTAATTACATCGTCGAGGGAGGATGAGTCACGCACGTTTTCTAAAAAAAGATTAATATTTTATATTTTTTGGCTGAAATGTTCAAAAACTCTATCCCAGTCAGCGCGACCAAAGCTGAAGTATATTTCGCTAAATTTGTTTAATTTAAATCTGGTGTTGTCCTGTGAAGAGGGAGCGAAATTTAGGTTAAAGACGAGGCGTTTGTGGTCAGACAACTCCTGGTACTCAGGATGCCAATCGGTAACGCTATTTACAAGGCCAGCACTACAGCAAGTGGCGTCGATGGAAGAAGAGCGGTTGCCCTCCTCCCACGTCACCGCGCCGTGAGTGTTGAGCACATGCAAATAGTTGGCATCAATAAAGTTTTCAACTAGATCTCTCTTAGGTGAGTGATGCCTGAGGAGCAGAGGTTTATCCGACCACCTAAAAGATTCAACATTTAGATCGCCGCAAAAAATGACCGCGTCATAGTTCAGAGAATTAAGGCTATAATTTATCTTATCGAGAAGAGGGGAGGGATCACATGATGGCGGAAGGTAAACATTACAAAGAAGAATACTTTTACCACTCAATTCACACATGACAAACACGACATTAACACTGGACAAATGAGTCAAATGGACAAATTTAAGGCTAGGATTTACTACAATGACCATAGCTCCCAACCTAGAGTTTGTAATAGGGCCATAGCAAACTCTGTTAGATGGGATTGGCAGCGATGGGATTTTGCCGCGCGCGGCTGGGAGCTCTTGTAAAAGTAGTAAATCTATGTTCTCCTAACGACAATCATTCAATACTGAATACAAACAAGGCTGAGAGCATCTTATATTGATTTGTAGGCACTTGAAAACATTCATTTGACCATCAACTTATTGAACTGATCCTGGGCATCTCGCATGTGCTTGCACATCATGGAGTTGGCATTGTGCTTGTCACCGCACCTGTGACACTTAAGCACGCTTTTATTTTCACAGGCAGTGGTAAAATGTGCACCCGCACAATTGGCGCACTTGGGCGCTTTGGTGCACTTTTTACCATCAGTGTGCGTCCTGTGAGAGAGGCTACCGCAGATACCACATGGGAAGACGCGTTTCGCCCGAGCGAGCCTGAGGAACAGGAAGTCAACAGTGACGCGGCCGCGTGCAAGGAGAGCTTCCTCGATACCCTTACTGACCTCTATGATAGCGGTGGAAGGCGAACCTTCCTTCCTAATCAATTTAACCAGCTTCAAGAGCCGCCGCTGTTATTAATTAACTGCGGGGCTATCACAGGGTTTTCCATCAGATCAGACACCAGATCAGATTAAGATTTTTCGACAGGGATGCCGAAAATTGCCAACCTGGGCCTGAATGTCGGGTTTGGTAGGACTTCAATGTTGGCGGTCTTAATTCCGTCCACAAACCGCTTTGATTCTGCAGAATTGGGAAAGTGAAGGACAAGTTTTTTGTCCTTCCCAGTTACCACCGTCACATCACAACTGTGGAGTCTTGGCAATTTTGGCTCTGATGGCCTCCAAAGATAAGTTGTTTGAGGCAATTTTTACATGGTTTAAACTGTTCTTTAACGTCTGCTCGTAGGTTGAACGCGCTGGCACTCTAGGGTGTACAGTTGTGGTTTGGTTGGACCTAATTTGGATAGTAGAAGTATCTGGTTGGGGGATCATTTTAACGGGGTTAGGAGGAGAGGGAGGCTTGGCCAACCTTTTCCTAAGTTGGATGACCTCATTTTCAACTATTTTTACATTTTTTTTAAGATTCTTAACACTTCAGTTTGTAAAGCGTTGAAATTCGCCTTACATCGTCTTTCTATACTATACATTTTCGGGGAAGAACAACAACGAGTTTATATATGCAAAGCGTGACCTCTGGCGGTCGATTTAACAATATTTGAATCTATGATATATATATATCCAAATAAATATACTCTAAATAATATATTAAAATGAAATTATAAATTTATAAACAGTACCTTTTTTTAATAGACATGTTTCATAATGGAATATTACATGTTTTTATGTTAAGAAACATTTCCTAAAGTACTTTTGACCCAAATGTTCCTGATGTTGTTGCATAAGAGACTAAAATTCTCAACTAGACACTTGAAAGAAATCCGAGAAAAAACTGACGATGGATAGAGCTTGGTTTATCAACTCTGTGAGGAAAACATTCCAAAAGATGGAACCGCTTGAAATAATTATCAGAGGATGGAGTGCGAATTGTATTTTTGAAGGCGCTGACCCGTGGTTTGTTCAATATTTCGATGGTTAAATACCAGAAATCACCCAACAGTAGCGTGCGTGCCAAACGACATCGTATTGTAACTATTTATATACATTGTTTTTGTCATCTGTATGCATCATGAACTTTTATTAATTGCTTCAAGAACTTTCTGGTTCAATAAATTCAATTTATACTTCGAATGAGTAAACCTTGAAATCTAGTTTTAAAAAAATATATTGTAAAATAGTATTTATTAATTTTATTTAGGAACATAGTATTTATTAATTTTATTATTTTTAATTAACAGAGTGGTCATTTTTATGTTTATATCTGGCGACTCTGTAAATTTCCCTCGTGGCTTATCTTTTGTTTACAATTCATAGTTTGTCCTTGCCTGAAATAAATTGCTGTCTCCTCCTGAAGTTTTTGGCTTCCCAAATTTTCCACGTGACATTTTGGTGCAGATGCCGGGTAAGTTAGGGAAGACAAACTGAAGAACGCCGAGAAGAATTTGAAGCCATGGGTGCTGTTATCTACATTTTTAAAGACTGGCTCCAGGATTCCACCGCCGTGTCAAAGCCAAGACTTCCTTCCAAGATGACGATGTCCCTATAGACGACGATACGACGACAAAGCCGCTCTTCACGCCACAAGAAAATGGACGCAAAGGTACTAGGGACAAAGTTTCAAGACTTCGATGGAATCCTTGGCAGAACCAAGTCAAATCCACGTCAGTATCTACAATAATTGCTAGCTGTGGGTCACAGCTCCCATAGGGAAGAAGCTATGTAACATAATATTTATTAATTTTATTTATGTAACATAGTATTTATTAATTTTATTATTTTTTATTAACAGAGTGGTCATTTTTATGCTTATATCTGGCGACTCTGTAAATTTCCCTCGTGGCTTATCTTTTGTTTACAATTCATAGTTTGTCCTTGCCTGAAATAAATTGCCGTCTCCTCCTGAAGTTTTTGTCTTCCCAAATTTTCCACGTAGCAATATACTTTAATGAACACCGTTTTTTTTTTTCATATGACCAGCCCCCATTAAGTGCTGGTAACCTAACGGGGCATCATGTAAGTATAAAGTCAAATTACCTACACCTATAAAAACATTTACTGGTACATTTGTATTATGAGTAGTCACAACGCTATTATACACCATATTCTTTAGGGTATGAATCCAATGTGTATACTCAGAAATATATATATGATGAAATAGAAGATATGATAATCTACTAAGAACACAGGTCTACAAAAAAAACTTTTTTTTTTTTTGCCGGAGAAACCCTTATGTTGATTCTAATGTAACTTTTTATGCTGAATTCAAAAATGAAATCAGAAGTTTTCCATCACCAATAGTTCTTACAGGATAAACATTTTTTCTATAAATTGGTATATACAGTAATAATGCAGAAAATGTTACGTAAGCATTTTTAAGTAAACATTATTACATAAGCTAGCGCTTTATTTTTGACAAGAAGAGTTGATATGTGGAGCCAAAAGCTTCATTTTATTTGTTTTTAATTAAATGTTGCTCTTTAAGAATCATAAATATTAATTTAAATAACAAATTATTGAATTTTTAATTGAATATGTTTATTTTATAAAATGCAATCTGTTTTGCTTTCAAATCAAAAATTACGACAAGCTCTGGAATGCTATGCTCTGGAATGCTATTTGCTGAATAACAGTTTTGATATATATATTTAAATTTAACCTAACGATTTGTTTAATAAATTTGCATCAGAAGTGACAGGTAAATTTGAAGTGATCAGTTTATTATTCTCTATCGATTTGCTTTTATAAATCGTGTGCACTAGACTATGTCAATATGCCGAGGCGTTGCATTAATATTCCTGATATTTTCTGTTACATTTGTGGGGAATTAACTTTCAAAGTTCCAAGGCGAAACTTTACACCGCTCATCAAAAAGTGCTATCAGCTTTATTTTGGCTGTGAAGTCGGTGACCAAGATAATACTTGGGCTCCTCATCATTGTTGTGAAATTTGTGCTCGACGTCTTACAGGGTGGATTAAAGTTGAACCTCATATGCCTTTTGCGGCTCCAATGATATGGAGGGAACCTAAAGACCATTCTTCAGACTGTTATTTTTGTTTGACAAAGACTACAAGTATTACATCCAAATCAAGACATACAGTTGAATATCCAGATTTGCCTTCTGCTATGAGACCGGTTCCTCATAGTGATATTTTACCTGTGCCACAGCCTCCTGATAATGTAATATTTAGTGACGATGATTCAGATAGACGAGAGCAACAGTCGGATGACACAAATTTTGAAGCGGGTGCTTCATCTGAACCTCATTTGTTAACTCAAGGAGATTTAAACGACCTCGTATGTGATTTAGATTTATCCAAAAAAAAACAGAGTGAACTTTTAGGCTCTAGGTTAAAAGGCTGGAATCTGCTGTATAAAGACACAAAAATATGCTTTTTTCGCAAGCGTCAAGATGAATTTCAAGACTTCTTTTCACAAGAGAATGATTTAGTATATTGCAAAGATGTTGTTAGCCTTATGGAAGCGCTTGGTCAAGACCATGATACAGAAGAGTGGTGTTTATTCGTTGATCCTTCAAAAATTAGTTTGAAAGCTGTTCTCCTTCACAACGGAAATAAGTTCCCATCAGTGCCAATAGCACATGCATCCAATATGAAAGAGAGTTACTAAAAGATGAAACTGCTTTTGAAAACGATAAAATATGAAAGATACGGTTGGAAAATATGCAGCGATTTGAAAGTCATTGCTCTTTTGCGTGGATTACAGCTTGGATATACAAAATTTTGTTGTTTTCTGTGTGAGTGAGATAGCAGAGATAGGGAAAGGCATTACATTAAAATAAGCTGGCCAAACCGTGAAATCTTTACTCCAGGACATAAAAATATTGTAAATCCTCCCCTGATCGATTCAGAAAATATTTACTTACCACCATTACATATGGTCTTATTTTCTTTTATATTAAACTGGGATTAATGAAGAACTTTGTTAAGGCATTGGATCGAAATGCCAGTGGATTTGCCTACCTAAAACAAAAATGTTCTAGCATAAGTGATGCGAAAATTAAAGAAGGCATTTTCGTTGGACCTCAGATTCGAGAATTGCTGCAGGATGGAAATTTTCAAAAGAGTTTGAATGAAGTTGAAGCAGCAGCATGGAATTCCTTTAGAAACGTTTGCAAGAACTTCTTAGGAAGTGTCAAGGTTGAAAATTACCGAGACATAGTTAATGATCTGTTGCTTTCCTACAAGGCACTGAGATGTAACATGTCTCTCAAGAACCATTTCCTGCATTCACATCTGGAGTTCTTTCCAGACAATCTTGGTGCAGTTAGCAATGAGCATGGCGAGAGGTTTTATCAAGATATATCAAGCATGGAGAAGCGGTACCAAGGTAAATGGAGTCCCGGTATGCTTGCTGACTACTGCTGGACACTCAAGAGGGATGTACCACAAGCAAAGTATAGAAGAAAATCCAATGTCACTACTTTTCAATAAAATAAATATATTTCGTTCATATAGGCCTATATATTAAAAACATTTCCAAATTTCAAGTAGGTGTATCTCAAAAATCTTGCGTAAATAGAAAAAACTAATGGTATATTTGGAATAATCACAAAGAGTTAAATTTAGATAAAATCTGTTTCTTTTGGGACAAAGAAATATAATTTTTGATAAACCAGTGTAAGGTTTATGCAAAAATGCTTACGTAATGTTATTTGCATTTTTTGCTGTATTTATCCCAATACCAAAAAAAGGCTGTCACGCAAAAACCATGGGTGATGGAATATTTCTGATTAGATTATTGAGTTCAGCATGAAAAGTTACACTAGAAACACCATCAGGTTCTCTTGGACAAAAATGTTGTTGACCAGTGCTTGCCCGATTATTCTGCTGGGCGAATTTTATATTTTAGGGGAAATAAATAAAAAACGTTGATTCATATACATTTTAAAGTATATAAATTATAGCCATTTTATATTATATCAATACGAATATACAGATCTTCAAGTAACCCGCAAATTTGGCCGATAAAACAGTATTTCACCAATCTAGATGAAATAGAAATTATACACACAGATTTATTGAGACCATCCTTCTTATACAGATTCAATGCAGGAAGGAAGCATAGATGGAGCTCCTATACTCCAGGCAGCACAGATCCCAACAGCCTCGAGGTCCGACACATGTTCAGTGGCCACAGAATCCACCGTGCATAGGTTTGCATATCACTGAAAAGGCGAGTGTGAAATCAGCCGCGTTTTAGTATTCGCTTTCTTCATCCAAATGGACCACGACATTTGGCGAATCCATTATTGCGGCCATGTAGAATTTATATAAAATAAAGAGGAGACTTTGATCAAACATCATCGTATTCATCCAGTTATATATTTGTTGAATATCGGATTGAGACAAGAATAAGTCACCCAAGAGTTATTTTCATGATTTCATCTTGTATTCTGCTATTACATAGATCACAACTTAAAGGACAATCAGTCTTCCAGTGCTTTGATCGCCCATCGGAGTCTTAGAGTTATACAAAAAGTATTTTAATCACCAGAGTGATATATGTGAGTAGATATAGTTCTGCTGTTATTGAATTATTTAATTGTTTGAAGTGTCTGTAATGAGAGGTATTTAAGATTCACCCTTTGTCATTTTGAATGCTTTGTTCAGTTGATATTCGTACAACACCGGGTATTCCAGTCTATATAACAGTGTAGTCGGTACAACCCTTCAAGAATGATAAGTCTTTTGAGTCTAAAATAATTTACAGGTTTTCAACAAATTTTCAATCTGCTCTTGGATGGTTGTGCAATGTCCTGAGGTTGAAATAGCAATTATAACAGAATATCCTAAAAATTCTAATATTCAAAACAAAATACGCATTAGAGGGTGTCGGAAATAAAACAAAGATCAATCCCAATATTTATGTGCCTTCTTAAAACCATAGATATATATATTATTTTTACATACTTAGCTATATATAATTATCTGAATATAGGTGTATTTATATACATATTTTACCTCTTCTTTTTATCCATTTCTGCTGATATTGTTTTTACTGTTTTTCCTACTGGATTCCGCAAGAGAATCCTTCGTAAGACTGAGGGTCTAAAAAAAGAATGTAAATAATTGTGTTATATTCTCAGAGTTAAATACATAGATTGTATGTTTATAACCTTGTGTCCGAAAAAGAAGATAATTTTATACAACCTTTAAAAAAAGATGCGTTTATTTAAAAAAAAAATAATTTTATAAATTCTACACATACAGATCGCTTAATTCTATATTAAACTTGTATTGATATTTAATTCGGTAAAATGTGATGAGAAACTTTCTAAGTATAGGTGATATGAAGTGCTACAGTGAGGCGATGTGTTGCAGGAGGCGCCCCACAGAACTGCTATGTGAACGCCGACTGCCCCGACACCTACGTGTGCTCAGAGAGCCACGAGTGCGTATGCGAGAACCCAGCTGCCATCGCCACAGTCCACCAGCTCTGTGTCCTGCGTAAGTCCCGCGCTCCATCACGGACTCCTCTGAAAACTAATTTTGGAATCTCGTTAATAAGACACCTTCCACCATGATTTTTCCATTCAAAATAAAATAGTACAACTATATTATGGCAATGGTAAAACATTGGGAGAGGCTATATCATCAGTGGCGAACCCTCCTAACGGTTCATCCAGTTTAATCAATCATAACCTCTTAAATATTACATACATACTGTTCTATTGACTATTCTGCCCATATATCCGCAGAACTCTTTGAAATAATTCTTGGTTAAGAAGTTTAACAAACCTATGAACATAAGCTTTATGTGTGTGAGAACAATAGAAAATATATAAATATAATTTAAATATTACGTCAACATTGAACAATATGGCACTAAAGCTCCATAAAATAAAAAATATAAGTCATGGATAAAACTGAATATCGCCAACAGCATTGCCGCGATAGAATCGTTTTTCTGAGAAAGGACAAGCGCTCTGCTCTTTGGATGCAATTACTATGCAACTTTATTAAGAGAATAATATTTATAGATCGATATGATATTTTATAAATATATTCAATGCTAAGGTGGTCAAATATAAACTTTCTTAAAGCTCATGTCAATAGTTACCTTCAATATCTTGACCTATAATCCTATAGAGTACCAAATATATAAGCAGAATATCTCAACACTAGAACTCTGTAATTGATGAAGCTGGTTAAATCTATCGGAAGATTTATCACTGATGTGCCTTCCCAATATATAATCTTATCGTGTGCGGACAGTGTGAAGTTATTTAATTTGACAAAATTGCGCTAAACAATTGCATTTATTGAATATCGTATAAGTAGGTAATTATCAAAAATTACCCATTTAAAATATCATGTCAATTAATATGCTTTAAATATAATTTTAAAAGGTATATAGGCTCTATGATATATTATAATAAGTCAGGCTACATAGCAATACAATATGTTCTGACAAACACATTAACAGACTGAACGTTCAATTACCAGATTTAAATTAACAAGATCGCGATAGAAATGAATAGATGCTGAATAACACCACAATTTTATAATACATGTTCATCCATGACCTTATAATTTAATAAAATAAACAAGCAATCTAAGCATGAGTATCTTATTTCTATTTCTCTAGCTTTCGGGCTAACATACCCTTGAACAGGAGAACTAGAAGTGTGACTTCCAGGTACCTATACACGCCTGGATTGCTTGTTGATTCTATTAAACCACAATTTTATATTTAATATTTTTCCAAGATATTTTTAAATACCAACGGTTTACTAAACTGTCAGTAATTGGCCTAGCTACAGAGATGCTGTTCTTTCCAATGTATCATTTGTGTTGACATGTATGTTGCCATTATCACCTCCCGGAGAAAGGCACGCCTCCTCACACCTTCTCATAGCCTACTGAAGCCGTTACAGATTGGATTCTAGGTCCTTTATTGCAGAGTTGATTCTCCCATGAGAGATCGCATGGCCAAACCTGATCTCTCCTGAGGTGGTCTCTCATCGGAGACTCCGTCAATTAATGTCTATAGTTGGAATTTTTCCTGAATGAAATTGATCTAAAGAAGCATTGGGCTCCTCTCCCGTCAAATTTAACCTCAAAAATCGTGGATCTCTTGAAATAAAATCCGCCCTAGGCTGACGAGGGTCATTATCCCGAAACTATGGTCTCTAGGTGAACGCTTTTCAGTTTGCCAAAGCTGGTGTCGTGGCTTTGTCACCGACCCGAGATCGATAGTTTGCGGCGACGGTCAATAAATAGCGTCTAGTTTTGACGCTTAATTTGACGTGGGGGAGCCCAATGCTTTTTTAGAATTAGTGTCTAGTTATAAGGGATCTATCGACCAAAAGAGAGTCGCTAATGAGAGCGAGTACATCTTTTTTGAAATGGAATTCAGGCATGTTTTAATGTGATCTCTCGTGGTAGACTTCGGGTATACTGTACCCGAATCTATCCATTCAGTCAATAATAGAAATACAGCTCTAAATATTCTCATAGAAGTGAACCACTGACGTCTAGCCCCGAGAAATGACCCTATCCACCACTAAGTTCTTGCCACACGTCAGCGGGGCCAAAAATAGCCCCCAAATTAATCAAATAAGTACAAGAGGATTTAAGTGTAATCTTTATTATTCAGAATTAATTAGAAAGCACAAACCGTGATTGGTGGGAAGGTAACCAATGGTCTGCGAGTGACTGAACTCTACATTATTGCCGTGCCAGCGTTTTTATGCTTGTTAAAATTACATAGAGAAGCGAAGGAAAGTTTCTTTCCAAGTTATTTTGATGCTAATAATTCACTTTATGATTACATCATTGCTATACGCCTCTTCTCTGTCAATTTCAAAGTAATGGCGAGTTATTAATCACCATTATCTTTCCTAGCCATTTATTGAAGTTGTTACCTAAATGAAGTCAAAATATTTAAATATTTATTCAGGTTATTTGCCCAAATAGCTATGGTCTTGGTCTACCTGTAATGATATTTTCACGGGGATTGGGAACTATAACAAATTATCGCTTCTATTGAACACAGCAAACTGCGTCATTTAGAGTTAACTATCACTTCCCTCAATGATACATAAAAATACCTGTCAATCGACATCTCGTAGTTTATATATAATTATGTATTGTTTAAATTGGCAAGTGGTTCGACAAAATTTCTGAAATGAAGTGAAAAAAGGTTTTAGTTTAAAAAAATCCATAATATTTATAAATTCAACCTGTAAAAATGTTTTTATATTATATCGTATTTAAAAGTATAACAGCTTCTATAACAGGACGATGATGTAAATAATAAATCACCCGTGAAATACATTTGTTTTTATTCAGAAATATTCACTTTCTTGTTATAAACCCTTCATCAGAAAATGTAGAAAAATATTCCTATTTATTTATTTCAACACCCAAAACGCGATATCCCGGCTAGGGATAATTGCGTCGATTTACATTTTTTAAAAGAAACAGTTATAAACATATTATACTAGAAAAATAATTAAAAATAAAAAAGAGAAACAATAATATATATTATGAACCTGAACCTTTCAGGTTAGAAAGATATAATCATAAATATATTTACAAAAATAGTTAAATCTGTGACAATTCTCTCCAGTATTTACAAATTGCGACAAAAAAAGGGTATTCCAACTGTAGGTGTCTCGAGTGCTGGATTTATTCCTATTAATGATATTTCTAAAAAAAATACATTTGATGACAACAAGATGGCGCCTGACCCAGCCTTGGCGCTGATTGGTCTACACAACCACCTGAGCGTCACTATATAATAGTTAGCTGTCGCTTTGGTGTTCCGGTCAAAAATGCAATAATCTTCTAGATCTTCTAATATCTTTGTAGCTCGTGTAGTTGTGAGTAAAAAAAAATTCTCTAAAGCTGATTAATATTAAAATAAAAACGAATTACATAACTTGGGAATGTTTCTTCTTTTTTTACAATGCTTATTGTTTGAATTGAATGGCGATAAAATATATTTATGCCCATCAGAGGGAAAGTTTCTACTGCATGTCTAAAAAGCCCTACAGATCGTTAGACTTCTAATAAACTGAGACAAATCCAGGTACTCCTCAAGTGTCTTATATATGATTAACTAAAGGAGTCCGATAATTGAAAGGTGTTAAACGAATTGAAATCCCGCAATCTCGAATTTAAAGTATAAGGCAACATATGCAGGCATCAAGAAAGCCTCTTTCAGCATTCATTCCCCCTTTTTTTGCTTTATGTCATTCTTCAATTTACACCAAAAAAGCTTTGGAAAGTATAGTTATTCAGGCATTTCAAATCTAAATCTATTGGTTCATCGATTGAATATTTAAAATTTTAAATTTACCTCTTCATTCAACATAATCATGTTACAATGACAGCGGTTCTGGTCAACGCTAGCATCACGGCAAATCTGGACGTTGCGGAGATCGCGTGACAGGATCAATTGCAGGGAGGTGATCAATCAGTCTGTGACGTGGTTGGGCTGGACATTTCTTAATTTAACTGTGGAGAAGATTCGATGCTCGAATATATGGTGGTGTTCTCTGCGATATCCTCTCTGTGAAAACTTTGAGGTTTTTATTTTTAAATAGCTTTCACGTCAGCAGTAGTTAATACATTGTGAAAGACTGAGATTTATAAAGGGAAATATTCAGACTGCGACTAAATAAGGAAATCTCAATAAAGGTTATGAGTAGTGCCCTTCAAACTTGGAGAACATGTTCAATTCATTTATTCTGTAAGCATCAAAATACAAGGTTGTCCCAAATGTTCGTAATCACTTGCAAAAAATTGAAATGCCAATATTATTCGCCGTTATGTATAATGTCTTTGTATTATGTATAAAGCAATTATATTATGTATTCGCCGTAATAATATTATGTATTCGCCGTAATAATATTATTCGCCAAGTAATAAGAAAAACAAAGTTTCAAGAAAAACACGAACCTTTGTGACAACCTTATAAGACTACTTTTTTTTTTTTTACTTTCTATAACAAATAAAATATATTTTAAAAATTTTATTAATATTTTGAATAAGAATCAAATAACAAAAACAGACATATTAAGCTTATTCTATTCCAAAGTAACTATTCTAGTCATTTTGAATTAGATATCTATCAAAACATTTTATTAATCAGTACACTCTCTATGTATATTATTTTTAATTTTATTTAAATTTTTAATTTCAGTTTCAAAATATTTTCCCCAAATACTTTTATAAAAAATATATAAGATAAACTGACATTACATAAAAACGACATTCTAAGATCTTTCGTGACAAATGCACGAATACATATAAGCCATCAAAAAATGACTATTGTAATTTTATCGTGTAAAGAAGGGTAAAAGAATATGCACTTACCTGAAACAAATCTTCATTTACTTGTTTCTAGTTTAACAAATAGATTTATGTCTTCATCAAGTTTTTTTTTTTCAAAATAAAGTGTTATATTGTGTAGTTTTACAGTTTTAAAATCGTGTTTCTATCTTGTAGTTATAGGTTCTGGTGAAAGAGCTATTTTCGTCACTTCTTTACAAGCTAGAATGAGGTTTTCCTCAATTTTTGAAATTATAAGTTTTTTTTTTTGCAATTGGAATGGATGTATAAAAATGTTAATCAAAGTTATATACATTATTTTTTAATTCAAAATGCCATGTGCATATACGAAGCTTGATCCCTGATGTAATCAACCGAACTTTGAAGATAAAGGTTGCTTTGGCCGGCATTCATAGTTCTTTAAAAGAAGAGACATCTCGACATGAAAATATGATATATTTTCACCGTTTCAACAAATATATTTTGTCTTCGTCAAGAAAAAAAAAATTTAGCAAGCCGTTATAAATCTGATGTTAATTGGCCGTCTCGGCCGGTTATTTAAATTGTATACATCTAATTATTAGAATATATGTGATATCTTGGGACCTCTGGGACCAGTGTTACCTGATGCTAGACGAACCTCGATGTCAACTCTACCGTGCAGTCGTGGTGGAAGGCGACACAGCTGGGCCAAAGGTGAAATAAACAAACAGAGATTCCACTAAGAAGCGTCTGACGTCAAGAAGGAATGGGGTGAGGAGAGAGGGAGATCTTTAGAGCAAGTGTTACCTTGTTGAGAGCCAAGCGTAGACTGACAAATCTTGCTTCTCGATTTAACACCACGACCTGTCTTCTTTCCCATTGGTCGAAAGGTGTCACATGGCCTTTGGCTATTGGTTGACCTACTTAGGTATGGTCTTCTCTAATTGGCCTTGCGGCTTTCTTTGATGGAAGATACGTCCGGCCTTGTTCCGGAAATATTGGGCGTCTCTCTACTTTTATAACTTTTGCGGTCACCAGATACGTCCGGTCCTGTCAGGAAATATTGGCTTAAACTTAGCTCGCAGGGTTTCCGGGGTCAGAAGGTTAACTGTGACTTTATTAATAGTCGGGCTCTCTTCTAGGCCTACTTCTTAGGTTTGACTTCTACTCTCACCTAAGCCTGATTAGTTTTAACCTTAATCTTCTCCTGTTAGTCTCCATTCCTTCTATCTGTACAGTTGCGATACTTTATTAGATTCTTACGCGATACAGATTGATGTTAGTTGAGGCTTTCTATGTGCAGTACATAAGAAGTTATATACAGTCATGGGGTGGAACATGTGGTAGTAGATATCTAGACTATTTACAACAATTCCATGGTCTTAAATCATCACATATATATAAACAAAATATTTAACTTAACTAAAGACTATGATCTTGGAAATAAATATATGTAAATATGTAATGATAAAATATAACCAAAATAAATAAAAAATATCAATAATACTATCAACAAAGATATCACAATATTGTTTATAAATCAAGGTCTAGATATTATATACAATTTATACCTAGCGCCTTCAACTAATTTTCAAAATTAAGACTAAATATAATGTAATGCGTAATATCTCCGAATACATTTGTACAGGGTTGGGCACTATTAGAGAACAAAATGATGTCCATGGTAAAAATAAATTGGCAAATGAAAAAGAGCATTTATTACATATTAAAGTTTTATATAGATGAACACTCACCTTAAAGACGACATCATTCAACAGTGGCAATGACAGCTTCTATACGCTGTCGAAACTGACTGAAGACAGTAATGAGCTGGGTCTTTAGAATGTTTGCCATTTTATTCACTATAGAAGCTCTGAGAGCTGCAACAGTGTTTGGGAATGACTATTGGAATCCCTCTCAACTACGCCCTACAACTACGCGGATTGACATCTGGTGAACTGGGGGACAAACGTTAGGTGTGACATGGTCGTGAAGATTCTCGGCCATCCATTCTTGAGTTGTTCTGGCTGTATGCGATGGTGCTGATTCTTGTTGAAAAACATACGTGCTACCTTCCAAAGCTTGACAACTGTGGTTAACACCTCGTTGGAGGCATCACATCACCTTCACTACTAACAACACCTAGAACCATCAATGATGCTGAAAATTTGGCATGCATGACCACAGGTACCTCATAAAGGCTTTTACACATCCACAGATCATTTACAGACTATTAAATTTATAAAAAGACTGCAGTTGTGGAGGTTTTACATTTTGACTACAGAAATCTCAATGATATAACTGTGGATGACATTTATACCTTCCCCATAGTCAGCGATGTTACTAACACCCTTTAAGGGTCGGAATAATTCTCAGAAATTGATCTCAAATCAGGGTATTGACGAGATTAAATCGAAGGGAAGAACAAAAATAAATCAAATTCGCAACATGCCGTATGAATTTAAATGCAATGTAATGCTCCACCCACTTTTGAACGACTCGTGGATAACGTTAAAAAGTTTGAAATGAAAAATATCTCTATGCTATTTAGACGGTGTGTCATTATACGCATCTCGAAAGACTTAAGGCAGTTTTAAAATGTTTCTGTGATCCAAACTTATAATTAAATGCGAAAAAATGCAGACTTGCTTCTTAAGAACTAGAGATAATGGGCCGCATAACAATTCAAAATGAGTAAAGTCATCAGATTGAAATATCGAGGCGTTTGAAAAATTCAAAAAAAAAAAAATGAAATGGGGGCGGTCATTTTTTGAATATTGTTCTTACTACAAAGATTTATTAGACTTTGATAACTTAGCCGATCCCCATACTAAGCTTTAAAAAAGTCGTTTGAATAGACCAAAGCCCATGAGAATAATTTCGAAGATGTCTCTATTAAATTCACCTCTCCTAGCACATTTAACCCTCAAGTTACCACTTGCATTCACAAAGATATGTCGAAATTTGGACTAGTCGCAGTCTTATTGCAAACATTTTATGTACAGGAAAAGGTGGTATTGTATATCAGTAGAACCCTAACCAAATTATACTTAAACAATTTGACAACATAGAGGAGTTCGATGGAAGGGTGGTCTAAACCGCTACGATCCGGGATCGAATCCCGCATAGGGCACTTTTTATAATTTAAAAAAATGCTCCAATGGCCCTCAATTCTTGCAAAAGTCCAACCCCATCAGCGAGTGCAAAGAACCACACGGGGCTCTGGCACATTTGTAAGTGCAAAAGTCGAACTGTTTTCACGTGTGTAGACATGCCCTTACAGTAAAAGCAGTCGCCAACTTTTATCCACCATGATTATCATGGCCTGTACCACGTCTACTACAGACAATAAAAAAGACATATAAAATGATTAGCAATGGTCTGGGCCTCATTCAAATTACGGCCTTCACGGTAAACGGTTTAGAGTGATAAATATCATCATAGATCATCACGCTCTATGCTTGGCTTAAAATCCTAAGATATCCTACCTGAAGACTAGCCAGATGGGCACTAAAAATCCAGAAAGTAAAACAATGAGGTAATATACAAGTGAGGGGAAAACTAGTTGTCGACTGCATATCAAGAGGACCTTTGCCTGAAATTGAAAACCAAATTAATTGTGATAAAACTTATATACATATAAGAAACGAGAGCAGGACGAATTAATTGAAAATGCTAGAAAAAGGCTCAGGAGAAATTATGAAAAACGCGTCTTTTTACTCAAATTTAAAGAAACTAGCTGGAATCCTCTATAAAAAGAAGAAAATGTAGTTATTGACTACTTGTTGTGCCATTAAGCATAAAAAAGGAAATTATTAAAGAAAATTATGAACATATGCTCTAAGGGGGCCATTTAGGAGTTGCAAGAACTACAAAAAACACTAAAATATAAGTATTATTAATCCTCTATGCTAGAAGAATTCGAACTACTTAAAGATGTCACTTTTTTCAGAGTCTTAAAGGCGCAAAATAACTTTCCTCAATATTTTTTCAGTCTATATCTCCAATTAAAAGAGTTGGTATAGATTTGGTAGGCTCCCTTCCATCTACTGAAACTAAGAAAATGAATAGTAGTTTTAGGTGACTACAATAGAAGATATACAGAGACAAAAGCTGTTAATGTTGCCACAGCAATGGAAGTCGCTAAATATCTTGTAGAAGGTTGTTTTCCTTCTGCACGGAGCCCCTCTTTATCCTAATCAGCGATAGGAGCTTACAGTTCGCAACTTACCCATTGAATAAAATCATTGGAATTTGAAAGGAAAAGCGCTGCTTCAATGCAAAGCTACCGTCAAGTAAATTTGTACAGATGGGTTTTTTTTCAGTTTTATATTTTGTTTATTTATGCTGTTGCCCTTCTCTTGTTTAGAACACGGTTAAAATGTTGAATAAAATAAGTTTCGATAACCAGGAAATTTGTATTTTTAAAATATATGTGAAATTTGAAGGGTTTTATCAATCTATTTACTCGCATTGATGTTTTGGAATAAAAAAAAACAATCATTACTTATAATAAACTGAAAAAGTGCCTTATGTAAACAAAATACGAGTTTTAAATTTGAAAAGAATCAAAAAACATCACTCAGATAATTAATTAGATACTAAAACTTAATGAGAGCGTAGAAAAGAGCAACACAAAAACTTTGCCAATTTTTCAAAGAAATATTATTTTCCGAGCAAACGAACCCCACCATAGATACATTTTCCCAGTCGGGCACCTGTCGAAATTCGCATCGTTTTTACCATTTTATTTTTTACTCCAACTCTGGCGAACAAGTAAAATTTAGAGATTCTCCATTTGATGGTGTTGTTTAGAACGCCGTAAGTTCATCAAAGTGGGTATAAAATATAATTGACTAAATATTTTTACGTTTTCTTCATGGACGCAATATTTTTTCATAATGAAATCTAATAACTACAATCTGTTTATATATTAAATATATTTTGATATTATATGTATATTATATTAATAAAAAAGGGCTATTTGTTGAGCAGTCGTGGCATAAATATTGAAAGCATAATAATAGGAATAGTTTTGATAATAGATTGTTTTAATTGAGCTTTAGGATTATATAATAAACATAATTTGGTAAAAGCACTGCCTGGCTTAAGGCGAGTAGAATAAGGAAAACAAAAGATTATTTACATAATGTACAAAGGTTTTAGCCGACCAACGGGGAACAACAACAATGAATTTTTATAGGGGAAGCACGACCTCTGGCGGCCGATTTAGCAGTATTTGTAACTATGAAATATATAATTTTAAATATAACAATATTTCAATATAAAATGTATGTATATATGTGTGCATTTTAAAATTTATATATATATATATCCATTAAAAATGATTTTGAATTTAATTGTTAATATAAAGTCAGTTTAAACTCTTAAAACTGAACAATTAAAATGAATTTTCGAAACTATTATAGACGCGGATGATTCTTCTGAAAATTAAACATTTTCTACTATCATTACTGCAATGAAAAATTATTGGGAGGGCAGTAAGAGCAGTAGAAATTGTTTATTTTTTTAAGGAATCATATGTGTCTATAGTAGTTTCGAATTTTCATAACAGATTGCGTTCTAAAGCATCATAAAATAAATTTTCAATAATTATTAGTATATCAAAAGGATAAAAAATTAAAATGGGAAGATGAAAAGGGGAGAAAGAAAATATAGTATATATGTTGGATGTTTTTAAAATATATATTTTTCAAACAAAGTTCACGTAAAAAAGCTTCGGCTGTTACGCGTTAATTATGAGGAACAGTGAAAAAAGAAAAAGAGAAAAATAAAATTAGAGTAGAAAAAGCTAAATATACAAATAATGTATAATTAAAGAATAAATAAAATTTAAATGATTTCTTATAATAAAATATTGTTTTTTGAAATGTTCAAAGTTTTTTATTATAATAAAAATTCCTAGCTCAAATTAATGATACGACTTCTTTATTGTTTCTATTATTTTATATAGAGTAAAAATTGAAAACTACAATGTATCAACCAGTGTAAAAAGAGATTAGAACCAGATTGGGTCTTACCAAAAGCTCACCTAGCAACTGTTATTTGACAGTTTCGCCAATCTCTTAGACCAGGGGTCGGTAAACATTTGAGTCGTAAGAGTCAAAAATTACAATTAACAAAATTTATAAGTTCAAAAAAAAACAAAAAAATTGTTTCTTGCCAACAATAAATAGTACTCGCATATTTACGTATGGAACTATATAAAGAGCCGCAGTTTGCCCACATTAGACCTTTTTGTCGTTGCCATGTCCAAGTGAGTTTTAGTCTTCAATTGAAAATGGGTGCTGTTGTGTTGTTTATCTTTTATAAACTACAACTTATATATTTATTATTTAATTATAATTATTTATTTATCACACACATTTAAATTTAGTAAAGATTAATTATATATTTACAAAACACAGTCAGTGTATTGTTCTTAATTCCATTTTCTTAAATTCACATCACTTATATATTTCACACTATTCTACATATTCCTCCCTTGTTTAGTTAGTATCTAATCATGTCCTTAAATCTAGAAGGAACATGTATTTGTCTTCCACTTCTAGTGATGACAGTCTTGTTTTCATTCTCATTAGGTGATTCATTTGGGTATAAACAGTCCATATCAGATATAGCAATCTGCTCTTCTGGTACAATATCTTCTAAGGTTGCTTTTTGTTCTGGTAGATACCTTGAAGTACTAGGAAGTTCCATTCTAATTTCTGGAGTCTTAATCAAAGTGGTATTCAAATCAATTCCTTTGTTAAAATCTTGTAAGACATTGGCATGTCTTAAATGCTTTGCATTCCTAATGAAAAAGCTACCTGTCTCAGTATTGACTAACTTGAATGAATTTGGAGATATAGTCTCTAGAATGATAAATCTTTGGTTGTCATAATTTGGTGTCAACTTGCTTTTCATTTCAGTGTTTGCGACATAAACAATATTACCTTTCTTGAAGTCATGAGGCAAGGCCTTATTCTTGCTATCAGCATATTTCTTCATTCTTTCTTTATAGGCTTGATTATGCTCCATCACTTCTTTATCCATAAGAGAATCATTGTCATTTATATCATTGAGCTTATTTCTAATTTCCCTGGAAAAAAAGCAATAATGCTGGTGTTTTCCCAGTAGAAGGGTGTGGAGTCGACCTGTATGCCATTAGAACACATTGAAGTTCTTCTTTCCAATCCTTTCCTTGCAATTTTACTGAAATAAGTTGCTTTTTTAAATATCTGTGGAAACGTTCAATTTTTCCATTGCTTTTAGGATAATATGGCGACACTCTTATATGTTTCATACCTGATTTCATAAAAAATTGCTCAGTATCTTTGCTTACAAATTGAAGACCATTATCTGAAACTATTTCAATGGGAAATCCATATCTTGCAAAAATTTCTTTTAATTTTGAAATTATAGTTTTCGAAGAAATATCATTTATTATAATCGCTTCCGGGAACGATGAATAATAATCAATAAGTGTCAAAATTTATTTTGAATCAATTGGTCCAACTAAGTCTACTCCTACTTTATACCATGGTCTAGGAGGTATTGGTATGGTTGTTAAAGGTTGGTCATGCCTTAAAGGTTGATTGACTTCACAAATGTAACAATTCTTTATACGTCTTTCTATATCTTTGTCCATATTGGGCCAATAGTATTTTTCTCTTAAAATTTGTTTAGTTCTAGCAATCCCTTGATGAGTTTCATGAGCTAAGTCTAAAATATTTCTTCTAAGATCTGTTGGTATAACAATTCTCTTTCCTTTTAAAATGAGATTATCATAAACTGAAAGTTCTTCCTTAAATTTGTGCAAACTTTTAAGTTCATCATCATCAATTTGATATGGCCAATTTCCAGTTTGAATTATTTTAGTTAGAAATTTGAAAAATGGATCTGCTTCACTTTGCTTCTTGATATCATTGAGGGAAATTGCCTTCATTTCTTCTGAAAATATGGAAAGTACTTTTTCCACATAATCATCAACAATATTTTCACATGAAATATTTGTTAAAGGTTTTCTTGAAAATATATCTGCAATATTTTGTTTGCCCTTAAGATACTCTATTTCATAATCATAAGGTTGAAGTCTCCAACTAAGTCTTTCAATTCTTGGTGGCAAGACTGTTGCCTTCTTGGGATTAAGCATATAAATCAATGGTTTATGATCTGTCTTAAGTACAAATTTATTTCCCCATAAATAGTCATTGAAATGCTCAACAGCCCACACACACCCAAGAGCTTCTTTCTCTATTTGTGAGTATCTTCTCTCAACATTAGTCAATGATCTACTTGCATAGGCCACTGGCTTTTTGCTTCCATCATTTTGTCTTTGTAGTAAAACAGCTCCTAAACCTACAGGACTAGCATCAGCAATTACTTCGGTAGGTGCATTCATGTCAAAATAGGCTAAACATGGATTTTTTGTAAGAGCTTCTTTCAATTTTCTGAATGAGTCCTCTTCTTTCTTGCTCCACTTCCATTTTATGTCCTTTATTGTCAAATTATTAAGTGGTTTGGCTAACTTTGAAAAGTCTGGAATGAATTTTCTTAAAAATCCGCATGTACCTAAAAATGATTTTAGAGAATCTACATTTTCAGGTTTTGAAAAACTTAGAACACTTTCTATTTTCTTTGGATCAGGTCTAATTCCATCTTTACTAACAATATGGCCTAATATTTCCAATTCATTTAGAGCAAATTTACATTTACTTTTGTTTAGTTTGAGTCCAACTTGTTGAAATCTTTCAAATACTTTTTTCAGTCTTTGATCCAATTGTTCTATAGATTGCGCATATACAATCACATCATCTATGTAGCATAACACTCCTTCTAAATGATACAATATTGAGTTCATAGCTTTTTGAAAAGCTTCAGGTGCGCTGCAAAGTCCAAAAGGAATTTTGCAAAATCTGTAGCATCCTCTGGGTGTAATAAAGGTGGTCAATGGCCTGGACTTTTCATCAAGTTCAATTTGCCAAAAGCCTTTTTTTCGCATCAAGTTTAGTAAAAACTTTTGCTCCCTGCAATGCTTGCAATATATTGTCAACTGTTGGTATAGGATATCTCTCTCTAACTATGGCTTTATTCACTTCTCTCAGATCAACACATAGTCTGATTTCTTCAGTACCCTTTTTTGGAACTGCCACAATGTTTGAGATCCATTCAGAAGCTTCATGGACTTCCTCAATAATGCCATCTTCTATCATTTTGTCTAGCTCTTGATTGATGGCTTCTACCATTTTATATGGAAAATGTCTGCATCTCTGAGCTACAGGAGTAACATTTTCTTTTAGAGTTATTTTTTGACTATAACCCTTCACATTTCCTTGACCTTGAAAAAGGTTCATGTTTTCTTGTATCAAATTATATATATCCTTCGGAATAACTTCCTGTTGAATATTCCTTATTTTTGTTCCACGCTTTATAATTTCTAATTCGAAACTTGCTTTCTTTCCTAAAAGAGGTTCTGCTTTACCTTCAATCACAAAAATCTGTTCCTTTATAGACCTTTCACCCCATGAAACATCTGCAAAGAAATATCCACAACATGGAAGAGGTGAAGTTTGTCCATAGGCATAAAATTTCCTTTCTGTACCATTTAAAGTTGGCATTTGAGATTTAGGAAAAATATTTTTCAAATTTTCAAGTCCTATGAATGTTGTATCACTACCTGTATCAATAGTCATTGTTATTTCCTTTCCATCTATATAGATACTTTCTTTGTTATCAGAGCCTAAAAAGAAAGTGTATTCATCTGAGTCTTCATTATTTTCTGAAATATTTTGAATATTTCTTTTCTTTCCTTCAATATTTTTATATTTATTTTTATTTCTACAAACTCTATTAAGATGACCCATCTTGTTACAAAATGTGCATTTCATATTTCTAGCTCCACATTTATATGGAGGATGTGTAGTTAAGCCACATCTATAGCATTCTTCCAAATTAGGTACACTTACCTTGGAGGTGCTTCCTTTTTGATGGTACACATTATGAGCTTTTGGTCCTTTAACAGTTGATTCATTAGCTGCTTGGAAATTATTTTTATAGTTTACTCTATTTATTGAGGTCATATCTTCATTTGTCAATACTCTAAATTCTTCTTTGGCTGTTTCAAACATTCTTGATATCTCAATTGTTCTTTGAAGATTCAAATTATCTTGTTGCAACAACTTTTCTTTTAATTGCCTATTATAGCATTTTTCTATTATCTGATCTCTGATCATGTCTTCTTCTAAATTTCCAAATTCACAGGATTTGACTAATTCTCTTAGGGCAATGACTTATGAATCAATATTTTCATCTGTATTTTGTTTTCTTTGCCTAAATTTAAATCGTTCTGATACAATATTTTTTTGTGGTGTGAAATATTTAGTTAAAGCTTCTTTTGCTTTTTCATACGTATCTTTTTCTTCTGGCAAATTAAAGAAAATTCTTTGGACTTGTGGTCCAAGGCAATGCAAAAGTGTTGCCCTTTTAACGTCATCTTTCTTTGTTGAAACACCGCTTGCTAATTCATAAATTAAATATGAATTCATCCAATGTTTGTACTCGGAATACAAATCTGTAGCATTAAGGTTCAACGGTAATGGAGACGTCAAATTATTTGCCATCTTCTGTTACGCTTATTTAATTATTATTATTATTTTTTTAATCCTCGTCGCCAAATATGTTGTGTTGTTTATCTTTTATAAACTACAACTTATATATTTATTATTTAATTATAATTATTTATTTATCACACACATTTAAATTTAGTAAAGATTAATTATATATTTACAAAACACAGTCAGTTCTTAATTCCATTTTCTTAAATTCACATCACTTATATATTTCACACTATTCTACAGGTGCCTTTGCTACGTTATCAAACCTGGAAACGAACCAGATTTCGGTCAAATATTCCAAGGGTCCAGAGGGTGACCGCAGGAAGATGTGATCGGACTTATCCCCCCTCCTTAACCTTGTTTGGAGTCAAAGATTTAAAAAAAAAATATTTTTTTCGGAAAATTTAATTGAATATTCATAGGTATATGAATTTTCTTTTCCTGATCTGAAGCAAATGCGATTGTGTGTTCTATGTATGATATTGATATCTAGGGAAAAGCAGAATAATTTATTGAAAAACCCACTGTTGAACCTTATTAGTTAATTGCCTATTATTTTATTTTCATTATAAAGGTGTGAATTAAACAAAGGTATTTAAAACACAATAAATTCTAACAAATTATACTGAATTACGCTTAAATTCCATTTCTAAAATATTAAGATTAATATGAAATTTAGAAGTTTTGTAGTTTTTTATAACTATTATATTTAACAATAAAATTTTATTTAAATATTCCAATCGCTCAAAATTAACTTTAGTTACCATTCTTAGCACAAAACAACACATCACACTAGTACAGCAGAGAATAAAATAGAGATATAATACAGAGAAATCAAATAGTTCAAAATTCAACTAAACAACTCTAATCTAATCGATTTGATGATAATACGCTATGTATATATGGTAATTTAAGCCAACAACCCTATATTGTATATAACTTATAACAAGATTTTAATGTTGTATAATAGAAACACATCTGTAAATGATTATACGTATTATTGACATGTGTCATTACATCATCATATGTATTGTACTTTGTACAAACTGAGGACAAATAAATTAAACTCTGTAATAGATTAAGAGTTGAGCTAGAGAGATAGAAGTCACAACGTCTAAAATCGAGATAGATGTAAGTCACAAAACAACAAGGTCTAAAGATAGATTGGAAGCTGTCAGGACGGCGCCAGTAGAATGTCACCAGACGACCCACACTCTTCACATCTGGTGACATGCAAAACCCCCTTTCTCAGAAACGGTATATAAAACCCCCGTCCTAGCTAAAAATACAGTTAGTTTACCAGCTGCGTCAGCTCTCGTAGGTTGTACCCCTGGTCCATCTCATCCATCATGTAGACCAGTAAGAAATCTTCTATCTCTCCATCTTTTGCTCCTAGCTCAACTTTGATCTGTTCACGGAACTTTCTTAGTGCAACTGTGTCTTCGTTTTTTGTGTGGACATTCCCAAGCTTTCCACTCTGCCTCGACCACGACTGCCTGTACTCTGTGAAAACTGTTAAAGGTCTTACAAGGTGCAGAGAGGTACTGGAAAACTCCCCATCCTGACTGTTCCTCTCGGTCAACACAGTATAGCGAGAGTTACAGGGACTCACACCAGAGTTTAAGTCGACTGGATACCTCATCACAGATTTAGTCGACAGTATTCTACAAGAGGCTACCAGACCTCACCACATTACAGTTAGCCGACAGGATGACCAAAACGAAAGATGACACAACGAAGAAGGTAAGAAGACTGTCCAGATAAAAGCGAGAAAGAGCGAAGATGGAGGAACAAGCCCGCAATACCAACGAAACGACTGAACAATCTACCCCAAATAAGAAACGACATTGGAGGAGCAAATCGACCATTCCAACGAAACGACAAAGCAATCTCTCTCCCCCCAAAAGAGGTATTTACGGAAGAAACAGCTCGCCAACGCCAGGAGCAAGCTGACCACCCCAACGACAGAGTCGAAATGCCCGCAAGTCATGTAAATCGAGGTGAAGAATGGCGCAAACCCTGTGAGAAATTCACCATCTTCGGCCTGACATCGACAATGATCAAGGCAACAAGCTACAAACAACTTTACAGAAGTTACAAGCTTCTACAAGCCCTACATGGAGCGACCTTCACGTCAGCAGGAAAACAACCAGAGACCAAATTTCCTGACTGAACAATCATCACACAATCTTTTTTTGCTTATCCCTAATCACACAATTGTAATTTTTTAAAACCTACCTTAACTTTATCCTCAAGTTCACAACTTGATTCACCATTAACTTTGTATTTATATTTTCACTTTAAGCATTTTGAAATCAATTTTTACCTTTTTTATATCATTTTTTTATTCAAATTTTAAAACTTTCACACTCTGATTTTTATCAAATTTACTTTAATTTTTAATCAGATTATTTATTTATTTCAATTCAAAACGCTATGTCCCCCTAGGGACACTTGCGCTAAATGTACATACAAATATAACAAAGAAAACATTCAACATGAAAAGATACACAGAAAGTAACTTAGAAAGATTCATAAATATTATTTACATATAGAGATATTTTTAAATTTTATTTACAGTTACATCATTAAATTTTAAATATATACATATATACATACATATACACGCATACACCTATATATTGTTTACAGCCATATAATATGTCCAATATTTATTTGAGATCGTTACATCAAAGACCATTTTCTTAATGAAATCCAAAATATATTTACAAAGGAAATTAAATTTTATATATGTGTCCTTACTTGAAATTAAATCACTAGGGCCTAAAGCTATTAATTCGTTGTTGACTCTGTAATCTTGAAAGACAGGGCACTCTAGCAAGAGATGTATTGAAGTTTGTTCCACCAATCCACAGAAACATGTCGAATCTTGCACAGCCTGAATTTTCTTAAGAAAAAACCTGAAATTTCCATGAACTGTGATAAATTGTGAATTATAATAGTTTGGTCGAAAATATTTCGGAATTTCATAAGGAAAGAAACTTTGAAATGTTTGATTAGTATTCTTTTTCAGTAAATTAATCCTTGATATAATGAAATCTTTGAGTAAACCTGGAATATACAAATGATAAAATTGTTTATCTTCTGTTGATAAATTATTCAACTCATAACCTATAATCCTTGATTCCATATAATCAGTGATCAAAGGAATATTGGCTAAGGTGTGAACACAGTTATAACTGGTTGTTTTATATGTTTGGGTACACCATAGCAGAATTTGATATTGCATTGAGTTTAGTTTGTACATATATTTTTTGCTAATAAATTCAAATCATATTTCTGTTCCGTAAGTTAACGTTGGTCTTATTATAGATTTATAAAGTGTAAGCCTTTTTGGGTGCTAAGACCCCAAGATTTTCCACATATTGAAAAAAGAAGGTTTTTCAATCTTTGGGTTTTGTTTAGTATAATGTTAAGGTGAAGGCCAAAATTCAATTTGTTTTTCCATCTATTCCATCTCAGTTTTACTTAAAAAAAAAAAAAGAAAATTCGCTCATCACGCATTTTTACCAATTTACTAATCTTACATGTCGTTCTTAAATTTATCTAAAATGGTACTATCCAAATCTACAACTTAAAAAAAAAATATTATTTTTATTTTTTACAAAAATCTCATCATATCATAATTCAAAACTTATTTTTGTTTTTACAAAATCTCTCATTCATCATAATTCTAAACTTATTTTTGTTTTTCTTATTTGTTATCTTTATACCAAAACATCCATTTCCTAATAAAATTCTTAAAATTTTGTAAAAATCTTTGTCGTTATTACCATCTTATGTAAAAGCCACAATTCAAAATATGCTTGTCACTATCACGACAGTGCCCTTTTAAAAGGATCATTTTAACTACCATAATCAACGATTTAAAAATATATTCAAATTTTAAATATAAATTAACATAGGTAAAACAATTTCGTAATTTCAGTAATATTTTGTGATTTCTCTCTTGAGAGACGATATCTCAAAAACATAACAACTATCCTTTCCCAAAACAAGTTGAAAATAAAAATCCCATCAAACTACCACGCCAGTAGCTAAATTAGTCACAGACCGCCAAACTTATTACAATCGTTAATATTCGATAATAAATACACTCCCTCGTCTCTTCATTTTACATGCATAATTAACCAACCATACATCTCTCAACAAACGTTACAACACTCACACATCACTTTATCCAATTGGCAACAATTATTAGTGCGCGACTTAACAAAAAAATCCAATTTCGAGCCCCACGAGCTCCATAACGTCGCCCCACTAAACACTAAAAACAAAATTTCGCACTAAACGTGCCACATCCACTAACAATATAAAATTATCTCGATATGTGTTCGTACAACCACCACCCATGACTTTAGTAAATTTGTTATTTATGGTGAAACAGGTTAGATTTTGTACCAAACTATGACTTCATGTGACACCTTTCCATTCAATTCACTTCACAAGTGTCACAAGGCAACACAACAAAATTTTTATCACTTTTCAGGACAAAGACGCCCTTCACGCCTGTGACACTTCTCACCTCAAAGCGTGTCCACGTCGAAAGTCATATCTTTCACTCACTTCTAGCCTGAAATCATCGTATAACAATCTTACTAAGTCTAAACAACTTCGAAAACACAACCACTTACGAACATCGAGAAAACTATATTTTCAAATATACCAGAAATATGCCAATCTCAACAAAAGAGAAAGTCAGCTTCAAGTAAATCTCAAATATAACAAACCGTCCCCATGATTGACCACCCCAAAAATAGAACCCGGCAATTCCCGTGAAAAACAGGAGGAGTGACCCCAGTAATAGGATCCCCGAATCTATTTCAGTTACAACGCCCCGTCCACCGTCCTCCTCCCCTCACAAGGCAGATCTTGACCGCTAGCTTCATGATCGCCATTTTAAACACATGTTTCACACTAATCATTCAGATTTCCTCGAGAATCTCACAAACCATTTAACCACACCACACATATCAAACATTTTACATGTTAATTGATATCACCAATTAAAACAATTTGGTTAAGTCATATATAGACTTTATGATGCAAAAGAGAAATCATTCTCTACATATCACCATTTTGGACAAATGAAAATGTCATTTCACGTATTCCCAGCTTCAGAGAGTCATAGAAACACCGATGTTTGACAAAGGGATATTATCTAGTTACACACCACAGTTGTAACTTTTCTTCAAAAGAGACAATTATTGTTCAATTTTCCACTACTTAACATTTATTTAATCATTAATAACCTTCAATTATGTTCTTATTTTTGTATAAAATCTTGAATAATTATTTTTATTTTTACCTTTCAATTATATAATCAATTTTTATTCCAACATTATTTTCAAGAAAAAAAAACTTTAATCAAATTTAATTTTATTTTTCATGACATTATTTTAGTATTGCAAAAACATTTATTTGCTTTGAAAAATCATTTTTAATTCATTATTATATTTTTTTATATATTACATGTTTGATTTTGTCCACTTACACCTTTCTTTTTTACCCGCAATCATATTTCTATCTTTTTATTCACTATATTTTATATTTGTGTTTAAATAGCTTTATTATATGACAATGTTTATCATTAACTATCGGGCATGCAACAACTGCTTACAACAATCAAATTCTTTAACCACTTCCCTATACTTTGCATCACTATCTTTTCAGTCATTGCTTCATTTCATTGTAGAAAAACGACAGCACTGCTTGGCAATTTTTTTTTTAATTTCGTAATTTTAACAAACTCTTTGAACACAGTTCCCCAGATTTGAAATTCCCAACTTCTGGTCTGAACACGCTACAAGAGTTTATTTCAATCATCCGCAGAGCACATCACCAACGCATACAAAAAGCGTTCACTTTTTTCAACTTTCAATTTTTTTTTAGCTCTAGCGGACCACAATCAATCTTTGATTTCGAGTCAAGTCAGACCACCTACTGTCGCTACAACAATTCTACTTATCGCATGGCTCTACCACCCCTTTTAATCATATTAATAAGCAACTTTTCTTCGACAACTTTTAACCCAATAATCCTAATATAGGATCGCAAGTGAAACATTGCCAAGGAAGACGCTCAAGTCTATATCCTCGCTTTGCACCTGAATCTGATTATTTGGTTGCATGTGTAATGCTTACAATTGCATATTCTTCAACTACTAACCCTTTCCAACGCCCGCCGATATTCTCTTAGAATGTGAATCTTTATGGCATCATTTTATTTTAATCATCATTCTTAAAAATCAAACAAAAATGTCATTTTTATTTCACTTTTATATATCCAAACAACTCAGCTTGTTATAGCCCTTTTTAACCCTCATAGTTTAAATTAATTAAAAGAAATTTTAATTAGTTACTTGTGTTAGAGAGGCTTTACCCGCTTAAACCCGGATAAACCCTTTCACTCCCGGGGCCTATCTATGGTAATTTAAGCCAACAACCCCATATTGTATATAACTTATAACACGATTTTAATGTTGTATAATAGAAACACATCTGTAAATGATTATACGCATTATTGACATGTGTTATTACATCATCATATGTATTGTACTTTGTACAAACTGAGGACAAATAAAAAAAAACTCTGTAATAGAATAAGAGTTGAGCTAGAGAGATAGAAGTCATAACGTTTAAAATCGAGATAGATGGAAGTCACAAAACAACAAGGTCTAAAGATAGATTGGAAGCTGTCAGGACGGCGCCAGTAGAATGTCACCAGACGACCCACACTCTTCACATCTGGTGACATGTAAAACCCCCTTTCTCAGAAACGGTATATAAAGCCCCCGTCCTAGCTGAAAATACAGTTAGTTTACCAGCTGCGTCAGCTCTCGTAGGTTGTACCCCTGGTCCATCTCATCCATCATGTAGACCAGTAAGAAATCTTCTATCTCTCCATCTTTTGCTCCTAGCTCAACTTTTATCTCTTCGCGGAACTTTCTTAGTGCAACTGTGTCTTCGTTTTTTGTGTGGACATTCCCAAGCTTTCCACTCTGCCTCGACCACGACTGCCTGTACTCTGTGAGAACTGTTAAAGGTCTTACAAGGTGCAGAGAGGTACTGGAAAACTCCCCATCCTGACTGTTCCTCTCGGTCAACACAGTATAGCGAGAGTTACAGGGACTCACACCAGAGTTTAAGTCGACTGGATACCTCATCACAGATTTAGTCGACAGTATACTACAAGAGGCTACCAGACCTCACCACATTACATATATAATTCTATTTACATATTTTAATCGAGATATATGAAAATTTTATAATAATATTCTGATTTTTTATGCAATAAAAGACATATATTAATTTAATAAATAGATTTATATTGTCAATATTTCGGTTTTCTGAATGCTAAGATTTGTCAAGCATAACCATGTATACACCAACTGTCTCAGCGCCACATAGTGTTTATACAAAATGTAATGCCTTAACAAAGTTTGGCGTTCTGCTAACCGGAATATTGTCACAGAATAAATATTTTATTCAATCCAATATATGCCGTTTTATTACCTGAAGATTTAAATATGGATTTCTCTCTTTTGAAAATAATTCTAAAGTTTATGTTTCTAAAATAAAAGTGTCGGGGTCATATATTGAGGTATTAGTAATTCACGCTAAATCGAGTTAAGTGCGAAATTCATGATGAACGCTCTCTCCCATCGTTTTAATTTTTTGCCATATAAATTAAATGTTTAATGGTTATAGCTGGAAGAGTTTTCTTATAACTCCAACGCATTTTAAATTGTTATCAAATTTTAAAATTTTATTTTATTTCAATTTAAAGCGATATGTCCCCCTAGGGACACTTGCGCTGTCATACATATATGCCTTTACATTTGTCTATGCATATATATATACAATAATTTTAAGCCGTGAATAAAATAGCCATATTAACAATGAGAAAGAGAGAAAAAATGAGAAAAATAACTGTGTAAAAAAGAAAGAAGTGTGTGGCAATTTGGCAATCATTTGAATTCAATTAAATCAGTGTAAAATCTCTGGATATAGAATAAAATTAAATAAGAGAAGAGGTGTCAGTCAGCGACGAGATTGTATGATCAATCATAGTATAACTGGCGAGTCTCCAAACTTTTTCCACGGAGTTATAAGTGAGGTAAAAAAGAAGCTTTTTACTTAAAAGGCCGTGTAACAAACTAGAAAACTTACCACCTATATGACTTAATAAAGAAAATTTCCCACTGCCGCTACCATAATTGTTTTTTTTTTATCAAATCTAATTGTTTAAAATCGTGTATAGTTGAAACATGTGTTTTAAATCATATATTTCCTCGAATATATCAATATGCAATTTATATAAATAGTGAATTTTCATTGAAAATATATTGAAATATATTAATGTATTATTTATTTATTGCTGGCTGAAATATTCAATTTAGTCGTTATTCGTGAAGAAAACAATAATCTGGTATGGAAAATATAACAGCGACACTCCTGTCATACCTCATTCTATATCCTGGTAACATTTCACACATCCAGATAGTTCAAGCATTGTGGAAACACATACAGCATAAACAAATACGCACATACATTTTATATTTTATGTATATGAATATTTCTGTGTTTGAATAATAAATATGAGTCATATATTAAAATAGGGTTATTTTGTGTTCAGATAGAAGCACAAATATCCTTACCCCTTATGAAATATAAAACAATAAAAATAACCAAAAACTTCAAAATTTACAGATTAAATTTTAACAGGTTGTGTATATCCTGGTGGTGTCTTTTACATCTCCGTGGAAAGGGGGGGGTGCCATTGCCCCGTTAGTCAGCCACATTTCAGAGTTCCCTGTTCACGGTTGCCGTAGCGACTCGAGGCTCACGACACCGTACTTCACCCTACACGGCAGTCCCTTACTTATGCTGCTTTTCCCGCCCGCCACGTAGACAAAATGTTCACCGCCACAGTATGTGTGTCCTAAATATGTGAATGCCATAAACTCTGTCCACCCCGATATTGTGTTTATTTAGTGAAGTGGGTATCTGCAATCCAGGCAGTTCAACACCGGCCATTCCTGAGGTAACAGAACGGCTCCACTGATCTACCAATACTTGACATCTCGCTCAACGAATAATCAGTGATACAAATAGTTCTAGCAGTTTGATAGCAACTCTGAGTAGTCTTGAGGTGCATCTACAATATTGGCCTTCATGGTAGATTCAACTGGCGAAACCACTGGGAGGGTTCACCACTGATGAGTCGGGCCCTCCTATTAATTTATCATTGCAGTAAAGGTGGACGGTATAAAATTGTTTTATAAAAGAATCAAAGTGTCAAAAAAGAGTTTTAATTTCCTATAAAAGATGGAGCACTAATGCCCCATAATATATTCCTTCGTTAACCCGTGTATCCACCGTGATTATATCGGTATTTCAACATATAATTTGTTCATTATCATAGTATATTGAGTTTTAAAATGTAAGTCGAAATTTAACTGGTAAGTTGAATTGTAACTGGTAGATATGCAAAGTAGTATTTGTATTTATATTGATTGTATTATTCATCATAGATTAAGAGTATTAGACTAAATAAATAAAGGTGCCCCATTATCAGTATGTTTGAAAATTTCCTTGAAAATATATTTTACTAAATAGCCTATTGATAGGCTTAGCAAAAATACGATGTTTCTTTTAAGGATTTCGAGTTGTTTTGTACTCACTTATTTTGTAGTTAAGAGGACATCCCTTTTGATATAAACTAATATATATTTATTTAAGGAACGACTTGTTCCAATACAATTGTTGTAAACAAGCAGCGAAGAATCAAAACAGAAGTCATGAAGCGTAGAAGTAATGCGACGTCAGCACCGATGATGATAAAGTCAAAGTCTGCGTAACAATTCCCTCCTTACTTTGTTTTTATTCCCACGATGCTGAGGTTCTCCAGGTGTTTCTTCATCTGGTCTCGGGATAAGTCCTTTGTGAAGATATCTGCCTCCAGGTCCTGAGATGGCTTGTACAGAAGGCAGATGTCTCTGGATTCATAACAGTCTCTCAAGAAGTGGTACTTTCTGTTGATATGTCTACAGCGACTGCTTTGTTTAGGGCTGGAGATCCAGTTGATCAATGACTGACTGTCTGTATAGATCGCAGTTGGTTTTTCCATGAAATTCCATTCTTCCAGCTCTCGTAACAGGTTTATTATCCACTTGATTTGACAGCAGCTTTCACAAGAAGCTATCATTTCCGCTTCCATTGTGGAGAGAGCGACGAGTGGTTGTTTACTACTTTTCCAGTCTATAGTTGCTTCGCCGAGCTTCAATACATATCCGCCGTAGGATTTTCCATCATGAGTGGTCGACCAGCTGGCATCGGTGCAGGACTTCAGGATTCCAGTCTTCCCTCTTTCAAATTTCACTCCTAGGTGTCCAATGCATCTGTTTTGGTTGTCTGGAGTACTGTGAAAGTTTGCTAGTGATGTAAGCGATGTCGGGTCTGGTGTTAACAGCTAGAAACATTAGCATTCCAAGGGCTTCTTGGTAAGTGTGCTGATCACAATTGTCATCTTCAATATGATTGTCCAAATTGATTTCTTTGGAACCTGGTGTTGGAACTTCCTTACAAGTTTCCATTCCATATTTCTGTAATATTTGTTGTACATAGTGGCTTTGCTGTAGCGAAATTCCCTCCTTGTCTTGTATGATCTTGATTCCCAAAAACATGCCTTTACATGTTACATCCTTTATTTCCAGGTGATGTCTCAATTTATTGATGAATATGTTTGAGGTATCTTCAGAATCTGAGACAGTGATAAAGTCATCAACATATATCCCTACATAGAAGTATTTGTCTTCATTCTTACATTTAAATAGGCAAGGATCAGATTTAAGTTTTTCCAGTCCACAATCATGAAGTACTTGACTGAATTTCTCATACCACGATCTTCCGGATTGAGGTGGACCGTAAATACTTTTGTTGAGTTTGCAAACTTTGTTTCTGTCTTGGACAAATCCAGCAGGTTGTTCCATGAATATTGTATTTTCAATGTTTCCATTTAGATAGGCTGCTTTCACATCAAATAGTTTAATGACTGAATCTTTTGTTGCTGCCATTGACAAAATAGTCCTGAGGGTGGCGATTTTAATTACAGGGCTGAAACTTTCGTTGTAATCTCTTCCTGGGATTTGGTTGTATCCCATTGCAACAAGTCTAGCTTTGTAAGTTTTGTTTTTGTTTTCTTGGTCTTTAGATATTTTGAACACCCATTTACTTTTGACAACTTTAGCGTTTACAGGTCTAGGTACCAGTTTCCATACTTGATGCGAGTACATGTTCTGTATTTCCTCAAGCCTTGCGTTCTCCCAATGTTTCTCGTCTTCGCATGCGATGGCTTCATCATAGTCTTTCGGAATGGTTTCATTCGTAGTAGCCAGAACGTAGTCATCGAATCTTTTAGGTATTGTTCGAGTTCTTTGTGGTCTGTCTGATCCACTTGACTCTGTCTGTCTGTTGATCATGGTATCTGGTGCTGGCTCTTCAATATCAACATCTGATAGAACATGATTGTTCAGTTGTTCATCCTCCTGAATGAAGAAATATGTGTCAGTGTCCGTATTATTATCACTTTGTTTTTCTTCCGAGATGACATTATTGTTCTCTCTGAAGTGAATGTCTGCGGTTTCAAGAATGACTCTCGCTGTGATATCAAATACTCGATAAGCTCTTCTGCATCTTGAATAGCCTACAAATATTCCTCTCTTAGATTTAGCTTCTAGTTTGTGTCTTTGATGATTCTCGAGTTTATAGAAGACTTCACAACCAAATCTCATGATGTGAGAGACGGATGGCTTTTTACCTTCCCATTTTTCCATAGGGGTAGTGTCTGGGTCATTGGTTGTGGGAGTTAGATTGTACAGATATGCAGCTGTATCCACAATTCTGCCCAGAAGTGTAGGGGTAATTGGGAGTCTGCCAGAAGTGTTCGGCCTTTGTCTAATAGTGTTCTGTTAGCTCTTTCAACTCTCCCATTGCTTCTTGGGGTGTACTGGTAGTTAGTTCATGTTTAATTCCTTTGGATTCTATGAAGATTTCAAGGTTTTTTTTTTGATAAATTCTGTTCCGTTATCTGTTCTAAGTCGTTTTAGTTTTGAGTTTAGCTCGTTTTCTCTCTTTACACTAAACTTCTTCAAAACTTCTGCTGCTGAGAGTTTATCTTTGAGAAATTCTACAAATATTCTCCTAGAAAATCCATCTACGATGGTCAAGAAATATTTACTTCCGCCCAAGGAGTTTATTCTCATTGGACCACAGAGATCGACAAAAATGGCTTCAAAGGGGTAGCTTTCCTGATTGCTATCTGTGTGAACATAGGGTACTTTGGTCATTTTTCCCAAGGAGCAAGCATCACATTGATCAAGGGTACCATTTATAGAGTCCAAGCCTTTCAGAAGATTGTTCTTCAAAATCAGGTCTAATTTGTTGTCACTAGGATGTCCTAACCTTCTGTGCCATGCTGTCCTAGAATTGTCCTTTGAAATCAAGCAATGTTCATTTGGAACATGAGTTGCTTCAGATAAACGTGATAGGTTCAATGTGTACATGTTACCATCAAAGTTGCCTGTTCCTATTAGCTTGTCATCAGAAGAGTATATGTATGCTCCTTCATAATTCAAAAGAACAGAGTTCCCTCTTCTTACCACGCTTGGAATGGACATTAGATTTCCTTTCAGGTGTGGTACATGAAGGACATTATGCAGGGTTACCGCGTTGTTAAGTTTGTCCTTACCTTGTACAGTAGCTTGGATTAATCCTGATGAAGGCAGATTCGATGTGTCTCCCTTCTTCCGCTACTTGTATGCTTCTTCTATCCTCCGTCTTGTGCTCGATCCATTCACCATGGGAAGTCATGTGGCTTGTGCACGCAGAATAAATTATCCACACGTCCTGAGACGTCGGGCGTTCCTCCCTTGTGATTACATGTAGTGCGTATTCTGAAGTGGAGTTTCTTCGTAGGGATGGTTCCTCCGTTCGTTCTTGGATTGCTGATCTGGCCGTGTCTTTGTTTTGTTTTGGTCCTTTATGATAGTTCCTTGTACTGACCATGTTATTTTTGTTTGTTGTATTCTTTTGATTTCCTTTGTTGTTAGGGTTGAACCAATAGTCTTTCTTGAAATGTCCTTTTATTTTGCAAATGTAGCATGACTTTTCTTTGAATTGGTTGCCTGATGATATGAAAGCATTTTCATGATTTTTACTTCTGTCCTGTTTTTTCTTCTCGAAATCCAGTAGAGCTTGTCTCAAGTCTGGTAAGGAGATTTCTCTGTTTATTGACAGTGCTGCTGTGATCGTGTCAAAGTTAGGTGTGAGTCCTTCAACAATGTATCGTACAAGTTCTCTTTCTGTTACAGTCTTTCCTAGCTGGGTGATCTCTTGTGCCAGTTTCTGTGCTCGTACAATATACATGTTAACATTTTCATTTGGGTTCAATTTTAGTCTGGCTAGATCCAACATTAGGTCTATCCTTTTATTTTCTAGAGATCCATCAAACCTTTTCTTTATGTCGTACCAAATTCTTTTGGCCCTTTTATCGCCTCGAAAGATGATTATTAAGTCATCCGAAAGTGACAATATTATTAGGTTGTATGCTTCCCGATTCTTTTTCTTTCAAATATCATATTCTAGTTTATTTTTTGTAAAGTCTGACTCGTCATTAACAATTACGTCCTCGAAGAGATCTTTTGAATCTAGAATTTCTTCCATTTTCATGGACCACGTTGTATAGTTGTTTTCTGTTAACTGTTCGATTTTTGCTAAGTTATGTGTATCTATTTTCATTCAGCTTTTTCTTTCTAAATTGGCGGTTAGTCCAATTATTTAATTTCTTTTTTATTTAAATGGATCAATTGGCGGTTAGTCCAATTCGCGCGCCCAAACCACGCTCTGCCACCAAATTGATAGGCTTAGCAAAAATACGACGTTTTTCCTTAAAGGATTTCAAGTTGTTTTGTACTCACTTATTTTGTAGTTAATAGGACATCCCTTTTGATATAAACTAATATATATTTATTTAAGGAACGACTTGTTCCAATACAATTGTTGTAAACAAGCGAGCGAAGAATCAAAACAAAAAAGTCATGAAGCGTAGAAGTAGTGTGACGTCAGCACCGATGATGATAAAGTCAAAGTCTGCGTAACAAAAATGTAAGTTGAAATTTAACTAGTAAGTTGAATTTTAACTGGTAGATATGCAAAGTAGTATTTGTATTTATATTGATTGTATTATTCATCATAGATTAAGAGTATTAGACATCAGTATGTTCAGTACATATTATCAGTATGTTTGAAATTTTCCTTGAAAATATATTTTACTAAATCATAGGGAGATTATGTTCAAAATAAAAAGAAAATATATTTTTAGAATTATTTTAAATGATATTAAATAAGTATATTATATATTTTTTATGACAATATATCAAATCTTTTTACTTTTTAAAACGATATTTTAATTTTCCATTTTAAAATGATATTTCAATTTTCTATTTTAAAATGATATTTTACGTAATTTTCCCTTTTAAAACGATATTTTAATTTTCTATTTTAAAATGATATTTTAATTTTCTAAAATAAAATTATACATTCCTATATGAAAAAAAATATATAGATATTTGTAATATTTAATATAAAAATAATTATAACATTAAAATATATAATTTTTGAATATATATAAAAATATATATTTAATTTTTAAAATATATTTTTTGTCATCGAATTTTAAATTCTTGTCGTAAAGTGTGAAATTTATATTTATTCTATTTAGAAAAAAATACACTATTATTATTTTTTTTTTTTCGAATTCAAAGATACCAAAAGAAAAACAAAGTTTATCAAAGAACAAATGTTTAGGGAACTATTATTGAAAAAGAAGTCCCATCTTTTGGAAAGGAAAGGCTTCTTCCCACATGTGGGAGATGAGAAATCTCTCCCAAGAATATTTTACTTGATAGAACACATTTCTTCAAGTATTCGCAGTTGAACATTTGCCTAGCTAGCTATTTTTAAAAGAATCTTTCTCACGCAATTTTTAATGGTTGGTGTTTCTCCATTTTAATTCAAACATGAAATGTAAATATAGTTTATATGTGGATATTTTTAGAATATATTCGAGGTTTTTTTCAATAAAACGACAATATTTATAAAGATTAAAAACTAATTTATATATTGTATTTTAATGTGTTATAAGAGGTTATAGAGTTGAAAGAGGAGGATGTTGATCAATAAAAGAATAGGGCGCCTCTCCTGTATAAATAATCTGGCTCTTATTTTGACGAAGAAGGCACCTATCCTTATATATATTATTAAGAATTATAAATATTTTCTGCAGATTTTATTATCTTTAGGATTATTCTATGGAATTTTTGCTGGTTCTTCTTAGTACTAAATGGTATTGGTAATTCAGTCTTGACAAAAATCTTTAAGTATAATTATAAAATAGTTTCGATCAGAAATTGCTTTAATTGAGCTAAATGAATATATAAAAAAACATAATTTGATAAATTATAAGGCACAATTTGGATTATAGATTATAAACACAAGGTAATAAGACCAAATCCAAATAAATAAACAGTGTGTGACGTCACACACTATTTATTTATTTGGATTCGGTCTTATTACCTTGTGTTTATAATTTGAAAAAAGTATTGTCTGATTTAAGGCGTAAAAATGTTGTGTTTTAACTTTAAAAGCACACAAAAATATAATAAACTTGAATTTGTTTATTCAAGTATCAAAAAACAAATATAGCTTATAGAACAAATAATAATGAAGAAGAAGAAACATTTTAGTAAAAGCAAAAACAAAACAAAAGTACTGATCAAAAAGAAACATTTTAAATCGCAGATTAATATCTTCAACACTTCCCCTTAATCAGATATCAAATGTCCCTCACACCCAGTAGATATCTCAGCATTTGGAAACACGGCTTAGGGAGTCCTTTGGTCATAATTAGGGCCTCCAATCCCGGAGCCAAATAATGATCCCGAAATCCCGGTATTCTGCTCGAAAAATCCCGGGATTACTGGTTTGTGCATGGAAACCAGCGCAAAAATATATTTTTCTTATCTAGCATTTTAGTAATCAAACAGATGATGAGGTAGCACACTTTTAACGTTTTATTTAAACAGCTGCATTTCGGGTCTTTTTTTTCTGAGAGATTTGAAATTATTTTGTTGACATGCAAATAGTGGCTTCTTAAATTTATGTTTATACTCTCCATCCTGTACTCTGTATGCATCGGTCATCATGAACGCACTGCTCTGCTGTTCATTTTGTGAAACCCTCGCTAGCTTTTTTGTCATTTAATTTAAATAAAATTTATTTGATGTCATTTCATTAAATGCTTCGTCACTATCACGCATCAGCCTAAAGTAGTTTTCAACTTATACGAACATAAAACAAAGTCTCTAAAACAATATTATCGGACCTTGTTATTTCTCAATAGAAAACGCGTCGGACATTTTTGGTAAGCTTATCACGTCTTGATTGTGATGGCGAAGTTTTTTCCTTTTAAATCAGAAGTAATCCGGTGCTATTACCTACGAGACGGATCTGGCCAAAATGCACAGTGTATAGCGTGCAAAAGGATTTTGAAATGCGTCGGTGGGTCTACAAAAGGGCTGCATGTACACCAATTACAATTACAAGTAATTTTAATCACAATTGTCCTCATTATATATAGAATTACGAGTAATTATGTTTACATTCTAATGCAATTAATTTTTTTTGCAAAGTAATGCATTGCAAAGTAATCGTAATTACAAGGTAATGCATTACTTTGAATGGATTACTGCCCAACACTGCATTAAGAGATGTGGTCTAAGAGTTCCAAGAACAGTAAATATTTTCCAGATGTGTGTACAGTAATTGACAGATAATTTCAAACTGTAACCCAAAAGCAATGATTTAGTTCATAAGAAGGCGCAAAATATATGGCTTTCAGGTTGTTTTCATTGAAGTAAGTGCCACGTCATTGGCACTATATAAAAGAAAAAAATAAAAATACAACGAACGAAACGATATACTTCTTGGCGTAGAAAGAGCAATTGAGAAAAAAGCAATCCCGAATCCCGGGATTGAAAATATGCACCGGGATTGGAAGCCCTAGTCATAATGTCGGCAATTTGATATTTTCAAGAAATATGTTCTACATTGAAAATACCTTCTTGATACTTTTCTCTCACAAAATAGTGTCTTACTTCTATATGTTTGGTTCTCTTATGAAATTCAGGATTTTTGATCAATTTAATTGTACTTGCATTATCAACTTTTATAATTGGTTGTTCTTTTAGTAGAGAAATTTAACTGAAAAGTCTATTTAACCAAATGACTTCCTTTGCTGTATTGCTTGCTGCCACGAGTTCGGCCTCAGTTGTTGACAAAGACACTGATCTTTGTTTTTGGCTAAGCCAAGAAATAGCACCACCAGCCAGTTTACACACAACTCCACTGGTAGATCTTCTAGTTTCTGGGTCTCCAGCAAAATCTGCATCACTGAAAGATTCCAAAACTCCTACTTTATGACCCTTTTGGTACATAATTCCATATTCAGTTGTTCCTACAAGATATTTGAAGATTCGTTTAACTGCTTCCCAGTCATATTTTGTTGGTGCTGCAAGTTTTTGAGAAACTTTATTCAGTGCAAAAGTGATATCGGGTCTTGTTAAGCAGCTCAGATGCATCAGACTACCAATCGCTTCACGAAAGGGAACATTTTCTAGAATCTCTGCTTCTCCAGGAACAGTAGAATTATCAGTTGGTGTTCCTACTTTATTCGCTTGAGACATATTGAATTTCTCAAGAATTCTTTTTATATATGCCTTTTGATTTATCCTTTAGTTTCTTCTGTTTTGCATACCTACAATCTTTGGCCAAGTGTCCTTTTCTATGACAAAAGTAACATTCTCTTGTTTTCTGAAATTTTTCATTACTTTTGATAACTTTTCCTTTCATATTTTGCTTATTTTCATATGCATTTGCCATTATTACTGTCGAACTTGATGCGCTGCATTCATCTCGCTGTTGAATTCTTATTTCGAGTAACCGAAGCCTTTGTGTGAGATTGTCTACAGAACGTTCTTCTTTAGACACTGATTCCCAAACACTTTTAAATCAAAATATTCATCAGGCAAGGTGTTTATGATTCTGCACATCAGCATGGATTCAGGCAATTTCAAATTTTCTCGTTTAGTAAGTTCATTTTGCATATCATTCCATAAACTTTCTAGTTCGAAATGTGCTTTGAAATATCATCTTTAGGATCCTTCTAAAAATTAAAGAATTGATTATAGAGCATGTCTAATCTTTGACCAGAGCTTTGCTCAAAAACACTTAACAGTTTGTCCCACATATCTTTAGCACTTGAGCAGGGAATGATTAGTTGACTCACATCAGGCATCACACTTGGTGTAAATAACAATTGGGATATTGCATCTTCACTTTTCGATTTTAAATATGCCTCTTTTTCTTCATTTGTTTCTTGTTTTATTGGCTTTCTATATGTTCCATCAACAACGCCTATTACTTTGTTCATTGTTAAAAGCAATTTTATATTTTTCTTATATTCTGGCCAGTTTATTAATCCTTCCAATTTGGGAATATTCATACCCATTTTAATATAATCCATTCCAGCCATTACTAATATAAATTTTAACGTGATAAACAAAATAGAATTCTTTTTAGGCTTACCGTTGCTTCGTTTTTGTTATATTTCGCAGTGAATGCGTGGTTGGGTCCATAACCTGTTGTGTTTTAACTTTAAAAGCACACAAAAATATAATAAACTTGAATTTGTTTATTCAAGCCTCAAAAAACAAAGCTTTGCTTATAGAACAAATTATAATGAAGAAGAAAGAAACATTTTAGGAAAAGCAAAAACAAAACAAAAGTACTGGTCAAAAAGAAACATTTAAAATCGCAGATTAATATCTTCAACAAGAATAACAAAAAAATGAAAGGCTTATTTACATAATTTACAAAAGGTTTGAGTCGGCCATCAGGAAACAACAACAATAGGTTATATAAAGGGAAAGCGCGACCTCTGGCGGTCGATTTAACAGAATAGTTTAATCTATAAAATTCAAAATTTTGAAATAAAATAATTTTTTAACAAATATATATATATTAAAAATAAGGCCTATTTTGGATTTAAATACGATTATTTATTTACCGATATTTCGATGGATCAATCTTCCATCTTTTACGAGGTGTTTTGCAGTGAAGCACGCAGCAGGTCGCGCGCCCCAGGTGAGCCACTAGACGTTTTCTAAGCTTATTGGGCGATGAACCATCTAATATATACAATCTAAACAGAGTAAATATAATCAAAATAAAAAGTGATATATGTAAATGACTATTTATAATTAAGAGATATCAAATTAATTAAAGAAAAAGTGATATATGTAAATGACTAAGTGATATATGTAAATGACTAAGTGATATATGTAAATGACTAATGAAAATTAAGAGATATCGAATTAATTAAACAAATAAAATATCATGAAAATTGAAATAACTGTGAAATAAATATACAAATAGTAGTAATAGATATTCGATTAAAAATGGAATAAAATAACCATGTAAATAGCATAATCATCTAAGAGGTTCTAAACTGAGTATATATATCTGGCAAGTCAATCTTTCTATTGATACTATTCTTATTTTCTAATGAGCTCCAGCTTTCTAAAAATAAACGGCAATGTTTTTCTTTGATGTTTTGATGTATTATAGATGTGTGATCGAAGTCTGGAGTGTGACTATTGTTGAATGCATGATCTACCAGTAGAGATGTCGGGTTATGGCGCTTTAGTGCGGATTTGTGTTGGTTAATTCTTTCAGATAAAGGTTTGCTGGTTTCTCCTATGTATATTGCCTGGCAGGATTTGCATGGTATTTTATAAACCACATTCGATCTATCTTCTGGCTTGTAGATTTGTTTTGTATCAGGGTGACGGAAGATGCTTCTTAAATTCTGATTGGGTTGATATCCGTGTATCCGTATGTCCGTTCGTGATAATCTTCTACATCGCTCAACCAATCGTGATGAAACTTTGGGAAGATGTTTAGTATACTACCGGGATGGTTTCTGGCTAATTACTCTTTCGAAATAACCTTTCGTTGCATTTTTATTTACAATAAAACGTAAATTCACTCGCAATCAGCGCCCCCTCGCGGCAGACGTATGGCCTTAAATAGCCTCGCATGAGCTTATTTGTAACGTCAAGCTTTGCCTATAGGTTAGGTACACAGCTTCGTACCCCCGCAACCTAGGTTCGAGGCTCAGCGTGGGTAATTTTTTTTTTTCATTTCTTTTATATTATTGTAGCAAATTATTAAAAATATTATTTTATTTAAAATATAGGCCTTTTAAAATAAAAATTAACATGAACAATTTTTTAATAATATTTGTAACAAACCTAGGTTCGAGGCTCAGAGTGGGTGTCTTTTTTATTTTCGTTTCTTTTATATTAATGTAGCAAGGTCTGTTTTTACAGCATTATTATATTTTGATTGGTTTATTTTAAATATGTTTGTTATGAAGGCTCTATGTGATACTATTTAGAGCACAATTTACATTTTAAACACCTAAGCCCCCCTCTATTTATTATTGTAGCAAAGTATTAAAAGTATTATTTTATTTTAGATGTTTGCCATGACACTTTGGGAAGTTGTTTAGTATACTATCAGGACGTTTTCTGGCGAATTATTTTAGAATAATATTTATAACAATTATTATAGCGAAATTAAGACAAAGTGATTATATTCTGTGTTTGTGCATATATAAATATTTTACAGAAAATGTGAGAACGTTCTATTAGAATATCTCGAAAACAAAAAACAATACATATAAACGAGTTCACTGACATTTATTAATGCAGTGATTATAATCAATGCTTACAATGAAGGGCTATATTATCTATATATATAAAAATCACTTTCAAATTTTAACGTGACGTTCCATTCTCAATCCCGTAGGGCTTTATATCGGCTAAAACATTTTTATCTTTATAAGTAAATATTAACTTTACTGTACTGAATAGTTTAGTATAAGGTTAATTTAACATATTACAATTTAGCCACAGCAACGCGTGGCCGGGTTCGCTAGTATTGTATAGATTGACAAATAGAAATATGACATTTTGAACACTCACTCAGTCCAATGAACAATGCAAGTGTACACATTTTCAAAATTCTAGGTGGTCCAAATACCCCGGAATGAACAAAATTCTATATCTATTTTTAAATCTTATGTGTGGCACGAAGTCAAGTCGTAAACTGTTGGGAGTTGCTAATTGTTTTTTCAGCGATTGTTCAAGACCTCAAACGAGTTAGAAATCCAAATATTCAGATTCCTATATAAATCCTTTTGGAATTATAGACAAAAAAAAAAACGCCAAAGGTAAAAAAATATGTTGATTTATCTTTTATAATTTAGTAATATCTGATTCAAATATCATATCATATATATCACGCTTATATCATGTGTTAAGCGTATTAAGGCAAGTTTGGCCTTAAATACCCATTTCTTGGTTTTTCAAGGAGCCTCTGGGACCAAAAATATTTTTGGTCGTAGTGGTACAGCCTGCTCCACGCTGACTAGCGAAACGCGTTCGTGGATGGCTTTTCTTGATTTATCAAGAAATTGGGTTGGACAAATATCACGGAGCAAGTTAAATAAACGTTTAGTTTATTTTTGCCTCACTAGATGGCGCACTGCCATCTAAAAATACATGTACTTTTGGTCAGGATATGCCTTCATTATTTTAATATCAACCTTTTCATTTTTTCTATTGTTTTCTATTGTGTGTGTGTGTTTTGTGTGTGACAATAAAGTACCACACTTTTTCACAACATTATTGTAAATAGTTCCCCTTTCTCAATTAATATTTTGTTACTTTTTTAACTAATCAAAATATTAAGTAGTCATATTTCAATAATTATATTTGTACAAATTATCCCTCAACAATGACCCATTATATATATGTAAGTTTTTAGCATAATTCAATAAATTTAGGTTTCCCAAACCAAAAGCAAAGACGCACATTAAAGTTGTTAACCATGTTTGCCTACGTCACTTCCCACCCCGTACGAGGAATTGACCAATCCGTTGCGAGCAGACATGAGGCTAATTATGGCTTAAGTCCCAGTGATAACGGCTTTTTAAAAAGTATATTTAACTCGTTTCCATGTCTGTCGGACCAAAAATCTTGTAATCAATTAACAATATACTTCCAGAGCACGTAGAAGTCTGAAATATTGTACACTTATCAACCTGAACACTGTTCAACCTTCCAAGCAGAACTTATGGTCATTATCTACTCGATTAAATCTTTTCAGATTTGACCACATGAAAACTTCAAAGTTTTGTCAAACTACCAACTGACTCTTTCTGAATTATACATTCCTAGTTCCCCCAAAACCCAGCTTTATTTAGAAATCATCTGTAACCTACATTGTACACCCAATGTACAACTCAGCTGTGTCAAAGTTTACAGCGCCATTCTTGCTCATTCTAACTTACCAATATCTCTCATAACACTGGTCAACAAGATTTTTGCACAAGAGAACCTGATTATGTTTCTAGTGTAACTTTTCATGCTGAACTCAAAAATCTGATCAGAAATTTCCCATCACCTATGGTTTTTGCGTGACGGTCTTTTTTTAGTATTGGGATAAATACAGTAAAAAATGCAAACAATGTCACGTAACTGGTTTATCAAAAAATATTTTTCTTTGTCCACAAAGAAATATCATCTTATCTACATGTCCTGAATCCAAATATACCATTAGTTTTTTTCTATTACGCAATATTTCTGAGATACACCTACTTGAAATTTGGAAATATTGTTAATATATAGGCATATATGAACGAAACATATTTATTATTGAAAAGCAGTGACAGTGGATTTTCTTCTATACTTTGCTTGTGGTAGATCCCTCTTGAGTGTCCAGCAGTAGTCGGCAAGCATAGCGGGACTCCATTTACCTTGGTACCGCTTCTCCATGCTTGATATATCTTGATGAAACCTCTCACCATGCTCATCGCTAACTGCGCCAAGATTGTCTGGAAAGAAATCTAGATGTGAATGCAGGAAATGGATCTTGAGGGACATGTTACATCCCAGTGCCTTGTAGGAAAGCAACAGATCATTAACTATGTCTCGGTAATTTTCAACCCTGACCCTTCCTAAGAAGTTTTTGCAAACGTTTCTAAAGGAATTCCATGCTGCTGCTTCAACTTCATTCAAACTATTTTGAAAATTTCCATCCTGCTGCAATTCTCGAATCTGAGGTCCAACGAAAATGCCTTCTTTAATCTTCGATTCACTTATACTAGATGTGAATGCAGGAAATGGATCTTGAGGGACATGTTACATCCCAGTGCCTTGTAGGAAAGCAACAGATCATTAACTATGTCTCGGTAATTTTCAACCCTGACCCTTCCTAAGAAGTTTTTGCAAACGTTTCTAAAGGAATTCCATGCTGCTGCTTCAACTTCATTCAAACTATTTTGAAAATTTCCATCCTGCTGCAATTCTCGAATCTGAGGTCCAACGAAAATGCCTTCTTTAATCTTCGATTCACTTATACTAGAAAATTTTTGTTTTAGGTAGGCAAATCCACTGGCATTTGGATCCATTGCCTTGACAAAGTTCTTCATTAATCCCAGTTTAATATGTAATGGTGGTAAGTAAATATTTTCTGAATCGATCAGGGGTAGATTTGCAATATTTTTATATCCTGGAGTAAATATTTTACGGTTTGGCCAGATTTTTTTAATGTAATGCCTTTCCCTATCTCTGCTATCCCACTCACACAGAAAACAACAAAATTTTGTATATCCAAGCTGTAATCCACGCAAGAGAGCAACGACTTTCAAATCGCTGCATATTTTGCAACCGTATCTTTCATATTCTATCTTTTTCAAAAGCAGTTTCATGTTTTCGTAAGTCTCTTTCATGTTGGATGCATGTATTTATCCCAATACTAAAAAAAGACCGTCAGGCAAAAACCATGGGTGATGGGAAATTTCTGATTAGATTTTTGAGTTCAGCATGAAAAGTTACACTAGAAACACCATCAGGTTCTCTTGTGCAAAAAAGGTTTTTTTTGTAGACCTGTGTAATCTTTCCTTAAGGCGTTGCCTGCAATAAAAGAACTCGGCTCACACAGAATCTACGGATGGGCCTATACCTTATGGATTACTCAACCAGCAACCTAAGCCACGCCAAATATTTAGATATATATTCTACCAAGAATCTAATAGGAGAGCACTCCAAAAACCATCCAAATTGGCCATAGTTACGCACAAAAATTCTGAGTGAAATTTTTAAAAGAGAATCAGATATCCCCTCAATGCTAAAGAAGATCAAACCGTAGAGAGAGAGAACATCTCCTCTTCATCTCTCTCTCTCTGCTCAGCCTTCCAATACCAAAGATTTCAGATGGCCGATCTCATATGGATTTCCAAAATTAAAATTTTATCTCTGGGTATTTTCCTAAGAATAACTATGTTAAACGCTATTTAATATCTTAAAGTTCAGCTGCCATTCTAAACAAGTAAGAATACATTAGTCTGACTGACATAATGGGTTGTTAGAGACATATTTTCAACACACGGTATGAACCATTAGCTCTTCTGCCATTGAAAAATTAGATTTATAGGAGTAAAAATAAAAGCGCGGGACGAGGTACAATCATATATTGAGTGAAGATGTAAAGATAATAGTAAACATAAAAATTTGCTAATAAATCTCATTATATTAGAAATTCGCGATGATTGTCCTCTGCTGCTTTTATTTTTACTCATAGAAATCTTATTGAAAGTAGCTAAATGATTTATTCTTACATTTCAGTGCATTTTAATAAAAGCATTTTAAAAATATATTTTTAATAATTATTTTTTTCACGCACACACATATACAACATTAAGTTGCGGGAGGTTGATAGGCATGTACCTAAAAAAGCACATTTCCCTTTATTTTGCATCATAATTGCAATGATATCAGAATTACCACCCTAGTTAACCCCAGATTGATAATATTTAAATATCTATTCAATAGAAAATCTGGTAATCTAATAAGTCCATTTATATGTTTGTTCCTTTGGTTGTAGTAATTTGAACACCTTATTTAGTTATATAATGCAGAAAAGGATATCAAGAAAGTGATGTTGCAGTGGATAAATATCAATATTTCTGTTTTTCCTCACATAATATTAACACAAAGCAATAACGCGCCATCTATATATATAAAATAAAAGGATTTAAAAGCGCGAATGTTTATTTTATACATAAAACGAACTTCTACTGTCCTTACTGCGATGTTTGCCATCACCACACGTCAGTCACTACTGTTGAATAACTGTGTCCTCGTGCTAAGCTGAATTGGAAACTGTAACTGTACATACCATACAATCTCTGTTTGACTCAATGCCCAGGCGTATAAGTGCTATTTTGATGCCAAAGATGGTTATTCTGGGTATTGAATTCTCTGAATATATACTTCCAAATTTCTTGAAATTTTAAAATCACCCGTTATTCCAATTATAATGAATTTTCTGTAAAAAATAGACACTTCGGCCAGTTAGAGTTTTATTTTCTCAACGTTTCAACAAAATTCTTTGTCTTCGTCAGGAGAAATAAATAAAAAATAAAGCATTTGGCTTTTTTTAATGCTTTGCCATCGCAGTAAGGACAGTAGAAGTTCGTTTTATGTATAAAAGAAACATTCGCGCTTTTAAATCATTTTATTTTACACATAATACTGTTAAAAAGTATGCAATGGTTAGGAAAATTTGCTCTTATCCTTCTGATAGTGTCCAAAGCCCCTTCGTTGTGTGTGTAAGAGTAAATATGTATTATTCAAGGAATCGCTGAGAAAATCTCTGAAGCTCGGAATAATGCCAAGTAGATGTTCTCCCTAACGACAATGAATTAATTAGACCATGTGTCAATACCTAGTCGCCATTTGTTCTTGTTTCCTGGGGTCTTGGAAGTAGGAAACCTCTTTCTAAATAGTATACAGCTCTAGTCTCTAATAATTAGATGTCTTATTTATATAATTGTGTTTCGTAGGCAACAATTCAGTATTTCCGATTAATAAATTAATACCAGGTTTTCTCCTGTAGAAGGGCGTCCGTGCCTGAAAGCTAGAGAACAATAAGAATGTTTTTGAAAAGACCTTTTTCCCTGGAGGAATGATTAGTTTTACTCAATAAATGTATTTCCTGATCAATATATTAAGATAAATACCTTTGACTGTTTTATAATTAACACATTTTTATCAATATTTCACTACTGGCCATTAAAATATCTCTCTCTACACCAGTAATAAATGTAAATAAAAATGTAATTGTGATTGAACAAATTCATTATATTGAAGCTAGTGGTTGCCTGGCCGGCATTCATATTTCTGTAAAAAATAGACACTTCGGCCAGTTAAAGTTTTATTTTCTCAACGTTTCAACAAAAATCGTTTGTCTTCGTCAGGATAAATAGATAAAAATAAAGCATTTGGCAAAGCATTAAAAAAAGCCAAATGCTTTATTTTTTATTTATTTCTCCTGACGAAGACAAAGAATTTTGTTGAAACGTTGAGAAAATAAAACTCTAACTGGCCGAAGTGTCTATTTTTTACAGAAAATTCATTATAATTGGAATAACGGGTGATTTTAAAATTTCAAGAAATTTGGAAGTATATATTCTGAGAATTCAATACCCAGAATAACCACCTTTGGCATCAAAATAGCACTTATACGCCTGGGCATTAAGTCAAACAGAGATTGTATGGTATGTAGAGTTACAGTTTCCAATTCAGCTTAACACGAGGACACAGTTATTCAACAGTAGTGACTGACGTCTGGTGATGCCGCTCGGCAACCATTTGCAAGAAGTTTTATTTTGGTGACAGATCAGTAAAATCTACTGTCCATGACAGCATCATTCTATATGTAGTAATATCTGTACAATACCAGCAGCATGCAGTCTGCGTTATCCTGCTGTAACGCAGAGTTCCCAAGCCTCGAATAAAGAGTACTGCCACGGGGTTTAGCACATCAGAAATGTAATGGACAAGTTTTCAAAGTGCCGGGAATGTGACATGTGGCTGAGACATATATCCAATGGCACCTTATACAATCACTCCAGGTAATACGCCATTATGACCATGTCGAATTGACGCTGGCAATGTGCCTTCTCTACGTAGCAAACGTCTTCGAACTGTTGGCGCAGACACTTTTTACTTGCAAACAACATAATTTCTTGCCTCAGGGCTCTTGACTTGGCTGTACGATCCAGGCCATGCGAGTAATGTGTCAATCTTCTCAGCTCTTGATGATAGAAAGGTGCAGAGATCCAGTACGCCGTTCTGTATGACCGTCCTAAGCCCATCAATTCTATATTCTACTAACAGCCATGAAATCTCAACCGACGCGAGTAGCTATAATGCGGAACGATTAACCGCAGTCTCGATAGTCTATTAATCTACATCAATCAAACTTAGAAACCTGTTGGCAGGGATTTTTCTTTCTTACAACATTTCACAACGAAGTAGAATCTCAAATATGCAATATCTGTATGAGAAACATGCAGCACAAAATATTCTTTTCAACTAATTGAAGGTATCGCTACTGGCGCCTATTTTGCATAAATAGGTTTAAAATCGTAATCTTTGGATATTACAGTATCTTCTTTTCATTAAAGTTTCGTGGCTGCAGCAATGCACCTTCTTGGTGCAGCAGTCCTAATGGCTAGTAGTTTTTTTATATATAAAACGTAGCTCACTATCTCTGCTAATGGGATTTTAAACTATTAGCGCGAATTTACTTTTTTATAACTCGATATCCTACTATCCTTTCTGTAATAGAAATATTATTGGGAAGATCTGAGTCTTCATAATTTTCATTATTTACAAGTTTTATTTCTGAAAGAGAGAGCTAGAGAAGGTATGCAAATACATTTCTCGAGATAAACTCTCATTTTCAGCATTTCCAGCCAAGAATTGTGGAGTTTGATGCAATAGCTCGAGGCGAACCGTTGGCATATCGAACGGTGAAAAGTTTGAACGAAGTAAATAGAAGAAGAGGAGCTAAAAAGCCTCCTGAAAATGGCATCGATTTTGCTGACAAAGCACCTGTTGTCAGACCTCGTGTTCCACCGATGTATTTCAAACAAAAGGTCTGGGCACAACATTTTAATTACGCCAGGCCTAATTTAAATCACAAGTATCTTCAGCTGTCATCGCCCCGAGCTATTTCTGGCTCTGCGGCTATTTCTGGCCTGGCCGATGGTGAATTTCCCGGCCTTGTTGTTACAGCGGAACTTTCTCCTTCTGGTACTTCTTGTTCCATTATGTGTCTGCTTTTGTGACAGCTATACCAATATATAGCCAACTTCCAGTTTTGCCCTAATTTGTCTGAATAGCTTGTATCTTGATATAAAAGATTTGATTAACAAATATATATTTTGATAGCACTTCTTTTTCTGTCAAACCTGTCATAATATTTAGAAATATATAAATAAAATGGCTTGTGTGGGAGTACGATGAAAGATAGCCTGGTCAAAACAACCCATTTGGTAAACAAATGTCAAGTCTTCACTTCCACTCCCTTAGGGGATTTATTTTACTCAAAGCGGTTTGAAGCAACTGGATTTGATGATCAGGGACAGTTCTCATCGAGGTGGTCTCGACACCAGTTGTTCTAAGGATTGTCCTAGGACCTTCAATATTTTCTCCCCGTTCTACTCCCCACGGGTTTTTACCTCTGGATCCTGTCTCCTATGTGTCCGTACCACTCATCACACAACCCCCACGACGGCTTCACATATCACCACATAATTGTTATATTGTTGCAAATTATCCTGTCGACGTATGGATAAACTGGCAGTCGTGTACGTGAGGCGAGTGTTGATGTTCTTCCCACACGCGGACAACAAGGAGCAGAGGCAGGGCTAGATGTTAGCACCGAGAGTGATCGAAGACAGCCCACGGGACAGAGGCAGAGGCCCTGACGCAAACCTGGATTCCTAACACCGAAACATGAAGAGAGAGAGAGATTGAAACTGATTTATTATAACGTCCATATAAGATTATAATGGTTAAATACATAAAATGAATAAGTAAGAGAGAGAGAGACGGAGAGAGACAGAAGCGGTCTACCGATGGACACACTGTCAGCTAAACCCCCCCCCCCCCCCTGACCCCGGGAGGGGTCGTCTACGCAATATAATATAATATGTTTAAATAGATTTGACCATCGACCAATATTATTGTTTTTTAAACTATGTAAAATACATCTATATATATACATCTATATATATCTATAAAAACTTAATGCTGTTGACGTTATGTGGCGCTGAGTTTGTTGTTGACACACTTTAAAATGTTATAACACCTTGATAAAGGTTGGCGTTCAGCCAGCTGAAATATTGGTAAAATAAATAATTTTTTGATCCAATACATGCCTTTTTAATAAAACATCTATATATATTTATTAGTATGTTGCACTTGGTTAAATAAATTAAGATAAATAAAATAAGTCTTGCATCTTTTATAAAGATATATCATTCATCAATAATAATTATAAACAAAACATATTATTATGAATACATGGCGCAGTCGACAGCCAGCTAAAAGAAAAAGCCAGTTTAAAAGAAATGCCAATGAAACTTGAAAGAAAGTAATTGTAAAAATGTAAAAGATTATTTTTCAATAGTAAAAATAGTGGATTTAAAATCGCCTAAGGAATTATAAATACTTGGTAATTTGTCTGAAAACTGGAAGCAATTCAAACAATAATTTGAAATTTATTTGGAAGCATCAGGCTTAAACGAAAAAAAGAATAAAACAAAGACTGCCATATTTTTAAACATAGCTGGTGAAAATGCAATATATATTTATAATAACTTCAAATTTGAAAAGGAAGAGGATAATATAATCTAGATATTATTCTTTAAAAATTTGAGGACTATTGTGATCCATTAAAAAATACAACGTATGAAAGATATGTCTTTTTTACAACAAGTCAAAATGTAGGTGAAGGGATAGAAAAGATAGACTTATTTTCGGAATGCTAGATGATACATTGAGAGAAAGACTACTAAAAGAGAGAGATTTGGATTTAGGGGTAGAGCACTGGAAATGTGTAGAATATATGAAGCTGCAAAAGATCAAGTTAAAAATATCAGTAATAGTAAAAGTTCAAATGTTGATTCTATAAAATATAATTATAAAAAAACACCTATTCAAAAAAGTATAGAAACTGCAAAAATGCATATCATTCTGGTAAAAATAAAAATGAAAATGCAAGCAAAAATTTTGTAAGAGATGTGGACTTGAACATAAGAAATTTCAATGTCCAGCATTTGGTAAAATTTGCAACAATTGCAAAAAACCCAATCATTTCTCAAGATAATGCTTTTATAAAAAAGTAAGAGAAGTACAGGAAGAAAATTTGGAAAATTATACTATAGATGTAATCACAGCTTGCAACAAAAATGATTGAATGATTAAAATTGAGAATTTGTGATAAATTGCAAGTTTGATACAGGATCTCAATGTAATGTAATGCCTATTGAGGTTTTTAAATCTTTAAATATAAATAAAAGACTGTGTGTGGAAAAAAACAAGTTTAAATTGACAGCCTATACAGGTCATTCAATAAAAGTATATGAAAAAATTGAATTACCAGTTGTATATGGACTCAAATGTTTTGTTTTAGAATTTGTAGTGGTAGATGGAAAAAATATCGTACTGGGATTGAATGCAGCTCAGGAAATGAATATAATTAAACTTGTTGAATCTATAAATCAATCAAATTTTAATATTTCTTGCTTGAAAATTATAAAGATGTTTTTGAAGGAATTGGTGAATTGCCATGTTTGCATAAAATTAGCATAGATGCTAATGCTATTCCTAAAGTTCAGCAATTAGAAAAGTGTCATTTGCATTACATGAAATGTTTGAGAAAGAACTTCAAAGAATGAAAAGAATGGGAATAATTCAAGAAGTAGATGGACCTACAGAATGGGTAAATTCTTTCACTTTGGTGAAGAAACCAAATGGTCAACTTCGAATTTGTTTGAATCCAACTGAACTCAATAAAGTTATAAACAGAGAACATTTTTAGCGTCCGACATTATATGAAATACTTCCTAAGCTTAAAAATGCAAAATATTTTTCGGTTTTGGATGCTAGAAATGGCTTTTGGCAAATTGAGTTAAATCCGGATAGCACAGATTTGACCACTTTCATAACTCCATTTGGGAGATATAAATTTTTAACATTGCCTTTTGGTTTATCTTCTGCCCCAGAAGTATTTCAGAAGAGATTTAAGGAATATTTTGAAGATATTGAGGGTACAGAGATGTATTTTGATGATTTCTTGGTATTTGGAGCCAGTTTAGAAGAACATAATAATAACTTGGAAAAAGTTCTCAAAAGAGCAAGAGATATTAACTTAAAATTCAACAAAGAAAAAAAGTCAAATTTTAAAAACTTAAATAAAATATCTTGGTCATATATTGACCTCTAATGGATATAAACCAGATGAAGAAAATGTTAGGGCCATCAAGGAAATGCCAGTACCGAAGAATAAACAGGATTTAGAAAGATATTTGGGCATGATCACTTATCTTGGAAGGTTCATTCTTAATCTATCAACATTAACTGTAGTTTTGAGAAATTTACTAAAAAAATAATTACCTTGGAATTGGAGTGAATATCATAATAAGGTTTTCATAGAATTGAAAGAAGTGATTTCACAAAGTCCTACATTAAATTATTATGGTGTTAGAAAACCTGTTACAATATCTGTAGATTCTTCTAAAAATGGCTTTAGAGCTGTACTACTTCAAGAATACAAACCAATAGCTTTCGCAACAAAAGCAATTAATCAAACGGAAAGAAATTATTCGCAAATAGAAAAAGAGGCCTGGGCAATTGTATTTGGGTGTGAAAATATCTATCAATTCATAATTGGAAAAAAAGACCATAGTTGGAACAGACCATAAGCCACTTGAAACAATCTTTAAAAAGCCATTATATCAAACTACACCAATATAACAAAGATTTATGCTTAGACATCAAACGTTTGATATTGAAATAAAATATAAGCCAGGTAAAGAACTTGTGATTGCAGATTGCCTTTCTAGAGCATTTTTGCAGGAGAAAGAGGAAATTGATCAGGAGTTAGAGGCACAAATATGTCTTGTTCAGGAAACTTTATCAGTCTCACCAAAAATACTAAAATAAATGAAAGAAGCAACAGAGCAGGATAAAACTTCTCACAGAGCTGAAAAAATAATAATTAATGGATGGCCAAACAAAAATGATATTCCATATGAATGTGTTCCATACTGGAATCATAAAGAAGAACTATATATTCTGAATGATTTAGTCATGAAAGGTTGCACAGTTGTGGTACCTTCAAGCTTGAGGAAAACCATGTTGCAAATAATAAATGAAGGTCATCTAGGTATGGATAAATGCAAAATAAGAGCCAGACAATCAAATTTTTGGCCAGGAATAAATAATCAAATCAAAGATTTGATTTCAAAGTGTGAAATATGTATTAGAAACAGAAGATTCATCCAGTTGAAGATCTTCCTTGGAAAAAAGTGAGAATTGATTTATTTGAACTCTATGGGGAGAATCATCTTATCATAGTGGATTACTTTTCAAAATTTCCAAAGATTGCACGTCTAACAGATACTAAAACAGAAATTGTGATAAGAAAATTAAACTCTGCATTTGCAAGATATGGCATACCTCAAATAATAATGTCTGATAATGGACCTCAATTTGACAACTATATGTTCAAAAGTTTTTTAAAAGGGGATTTTAAGCATATAACATCGAGTCCATTGCATCCGAGGTCTAATGGTCTGGTAGAAAAAAATGTTCAAACAATTAAAAAGTTGATTAAAAAGGCAAGGCAAGGTGATGAAAACCTTTTTTTGGCACTTCTCAATTTTAGATCAACAAAGATTGATGGAGAGAGTCTCCCGCAGCACTACCTTTTGGAAGAGATATCAGAACTAAATTACCTTATACAAATAGTTATCTTAAGTCAAGAAAGATGAACATTGGGAAAGTTCAGAACAGATGGAGAGAAAGAGAAATTGTTCAAAAGGGATATTATGATAGAGGATCTAAAGATCTTGGAAAATGCAAAAAGATGATTTAGTTTATTTGAACACCGGAAGGAATGGTTGGATACCAACAACAATCAAAGATGTTGGGGAAACACCAAGATCGTATTTTGTCGAATCGCCGCATGTAGAAGTATTAAGGATAAATTCAAAAGATCTTTATTCGCCTAAAACTGTTCAGTTTCAGCCAGAACCAATACCAGGACCAAGTCAGCCAGACACTAGTCTTCAACCTCCAGAAATAGAACGCAGTGATCCTGAGAAACCCACTGAAGTCAGAACAAGATCTGGAAGACATGTAAAAACACCTAACACACTTACTTATTAATATGTATGCTTTTTTGTTCTGTTTCAAATCTTAAGGAGGGAGATGTAATATAATATGTTTAAATAGATTTGACCATCGACCATTATTATTGTTTTTTTATAAATATGTAAAATACATCTATATATATTTATTAGTATGTTGCACTTGGTTAAATAAATTAATATAAATAAAATAAGTCTTGCATTTTTTATAAAGATATATCATTCATCAATAATAATTTTAAACAAAACTTATTACCGTCTATGAAAAGCCCTGGAGGGGGGCCCCATCTGGGCGTCGGCTATTTTCTTCCCCTCTGGCCCGCAGCTGTCCCCAGCTGACCACTCTTGTGGTTTATATTTTGACGTCACCATTTTTAGTTTAAATACAAATAAGGGTGTCGCGTTCAGCGGCGCAGCGCCCAGGCTCTATTTTGCCCAGACGCCCGAAGTCTCTTATTCTGGTCCCGGGGAGGAAAAATCCGTGGAATCTCAAGGGTAGAGAAGAGCGATTCCCAAGAAGTCAAATCCGCGGAAGTGTCTAAGGCAGGTATCAACCAAGGCGTAGACCTCTCGAGAGCGGGCCGAGAAACCACACGACTCTAACCAGTCAACTACTTTATTTTTTGTCACGAATATATATACATATAAATATTTACATATGGCAAATATGTTTCTTATAATGAATTAAATTTACATATATTTAAAAAAATATAAATCTATAAGAAAAATAACATTCTTTTCCCAACATACTCCCACCTTGAGTTTTTCTACAGAAACTCAACCAATAGTTGGGAAACGACCGTTCATTCCAGTTCTTTAGGATTGGGCTATCTTCGTAGGGTCTTTACTGGCTTCTCCTCGGGAGCCTCCCCGGCGTGGTTCCGACTGTATACTCCTCAAGGTACTCCCCAGATCGGCGGGTATCTCTAAATTGTAGAGCCGTTGAACCGGCCTAATCTGGACGCCCTTGCTGGTTCTCAACTTGGCGACCCTCACAGGTCCATCTCGGCCAGGGTAGACCTCCACAACTCTCGCCAAAGGCCAATTGACTCGCTTAGCATTATCTTGTCCAATCAACACCAGATCTCCCACCTTGATAGGTCTTGTCTTCGAGCGTCTTCTAGTGTCTTGCCTTAAGAATCCAAAATACTCCGTCCGGAATCTCTTCCGCAGATCTTCTCTTAACCTTTGTCTAAATCGGTATCTCTTCTGAAGACTAGCCCTTTCAATAGAGTCCAGATCTGGAACTCCTATTTCTTTGAGGTCGTGAAAGAACAAGGCAGGGGTTAATGGACTAAGATCTTCGACATCTTCAGACATGTAAGTCAATGGACGTGAGTTCATCAAAGACTCTGTGTCACAGATAATGGTGTAAAGTTCCTCAAATTCCAAACGAGCTTGACCAAGAATCTTCCTAAGGAGTTGTTTCAGCAAACCAATCAATCTTTCCCACCATCCACCCCACCATGGAGCCGACGGAGGGATAAACTTCCAATTAATATTTTGCTTGGTACTCTCTGATTGGACTGCCGCATTGTCTAGATTCCCTAGAGCTCTGCTCGCACCACGAAAATTGGTACCGTTGTCCGAGTACACTACATAGGGGCGTCCTCTCCTTGCTACAAAACGTCTGAAAGCTTGCAGAAAGTTCTCGGTTGAAAGAGAAGTCACCAGTTCCAAATGGACCGCCCGATATACGGCACAAGTAAATATAACAATCCACACCTTTCGCCTGTTCCTTAAAACAAGTGGTCCAGTAAGGTCTATCCCCACTACCTCAAATATTGAGGCATCCCTTACTCTATTTTCAGGTAATTCCACGGATTCAACAGAACCCGATTTAGCCGTGAACCGTCTACACTTAACACATTGATGTATGACCCTTCTTACAGTCCTCCTGAATTTCAAAATCCAATAATCCTCTCTTAATAAATTCATCAGAGTTTGAAGTCCCACATGCCCCCAAGTTTCATGCTTCCATCTAATGAGTAAATATACCAAGTCATGATCAGAAGGCAACAATAAAGGCATTCGAAAACTTTCCAGATCTTGTCTCCTACTTATTTTAGTTTTGACCCTCAACAATCCCAAAGAATCGCAGCATAACTTGAAATCCTTCAACCTCTTGTCCTCTGGTCCAGTGAAGGATTCCCGTTGGATAACTCTCACCAGCATCAGTTCCGCCCTTTTAATTTCATTCACAGTAAGATCACCTTTCACTCGCTGACCTATTGTTCCTCTCGCATTTGTTAAAAACCGGTTCATCCAGGCAGTTACTCTCAATATCTTGTAGTAGTTTGAAAAGCGATAGTAGTACTGATCTTTTTCCCTTTCAATACATGTTGATGTTAAAACAATCTTTCTCTTTTCCGAGTTCACAATATCTGGGTCAGGGTATATTTCCCTATGGGGCCAATCTCTTCTTGGTCTTCTCAACCAACTCGGGCCCTCCCACCACTTCGATCTCTCCAGAGAATCGGCTAAGCACCCCCGTGATGGTAAATCCGCTGGATTCAAACATCCTGGTACACGATACCAATCCTCTGTCTCACTGAGAGATCGGATCTCCATAACTCGATTCATTACAAAAGTCGCCCAGTTATCTTTTCCCTTGATCCAATGGAGTGCATTCATGGAGTCTGTCCAATAAAATCGCTCCATGTCTTCAAATTTTAGGTCCCTCACAACGTTGTTCACCAAGCGGGCCCCAACCAAGCATGCCAACAGCTCCAAACGAGGAATGGTAGTCCCCTTCAAAGGAGCCACTCTCGACCGAGCCTGTACTAGTTGACACGTTACTTCCTGTGAAATAGTACGTGCAAAATATTCTTCCGTTTCTTTTTGTATCGAGTCGTCTTGACGAGCATCTGAAATACCAATAGCCTCTAATCTCCATAAATTCTCCAAATCGCTAGTCAACAGTGAAGTTGTGCAAAGTCCACTAACGCTAGTTTCTTCTTCTGTGGCCGGAATCTTGCCCATTAAAGTCCAGCCCAACCTCGTTTGCACCGCCACAAGCCCAGAAGGAAGTCTTCTATGCTCTCCGGTTAGTAATTTTCCAGCAATATCTGCTCCTATAAGAATCTCAAGAGGTCCCCTGTGTAGATCAGTTAATTCTATGTCATGAGCACTAAGATCTTGCATCCATTTACCCTGATGGACCCTGGGCACGCTGTCGCAGATAACATCTTGGCTCAGTGCTTCAAAATTACAGCCATAAGATCCGTCTAAATTGCTCAACCTGATATCATAAACTCCATGTTCGTACAACTCTGTGTTCGATCCACCAAACAAAGAGTGGCGAAGAGACTCTTTTTTGGAACATTCATATCCCATTTCTTCCGCCGTGTCCTGGAGTACATAGGACCTCTGAGATCCCGTATCAATCAAAATTCGTCCCATTCTTTCTTTACACTTTCCTCTGATAGTCACTCTCAGTGTGGGCAACAACACCACAGGCGTCGTCAGATTGGTCAAAGTCTCATCCCTCATCATCCCTCGGGCTGGAGTAGCATTCTGGTTCTTCCTGGGGCACATAATCCTTGAATGTCTCAATTCCCCACAGCTGGTGCAACTTGTCTTAACTTTGCAGAATTTGCTCAAATGACCATATTTCAGGCATCTGAAACAAGCCCCTTTCTTCTTTAATTTTCCCAATTTATCTTCCAATGTCAAATTTTCCGCGAATTCGCACTTTGTACTTTCATGATCTCTTTCACAAAAGGCGCAATTCTTCCTCTTATTCACTGCTTCAGAGGCATTCAAAAAACCAGCAGCCGTGGGCAGGGGATTCCTCTGATTTCTTCGATACTTCACGATAGAGCTTTGTGACTGAGGGTGCTCATTTGATGGTTGGCCGGCTGTTATTTCGTCCCGCGTACCGAACGTGCTTTCTAATGCAATCAATTGTCTCTCCAAAAATTCAATCAAATCTCCAAGAGAAAAAGCTCCTGTGAATTCCCGGTGTAATTCAAGCTTTAAGTCTGATGGCAATAGCTTGAGGAGTAAAGGGCACAATAAGTAACCGTAGCTTTCAACGACAACACCCAATGACTCCAAACTTCTAATCTGCACCAGGATTCTGCCGTACAATTCTCTGAAAGCCCTCACGTCCTTTGTCACTCTAAGTGGTTTCAAGGCCAAGAGGTTGTTCATATGCACGTCGATCAACCTTTCCCCTTTTCCGAAGCGTTTCTTCAACAATTCAACGGCCTTATCGTAATTTTCCTCAGATAGGCAAAATCCTTCCACAGTTTGGGCCGCCGTTCCACCCAAGTAGGCTTTAAGATAGTTAAATTTATCTATCTTGGTCAAGTGTTCATTCCTATTGATTGATGAATCGAAGGCATTCCAAAAATTTAACCACTGGCTAATTTCCCCGTAGAATCTTTCCATTGTCAATTTGGGTAACTTAACCATCCCAGTTAGAGTCGGTCGACCGATTTCTCCTGGATATTCCTTCTTCGTGGCAGTTGCAGTTTCCCTCTGCATTCCTTCCGCTACCACCAGACTTATTTTCTTTAACAAATATTTCCACGCCACGGCCTTTTCCCGGTATTCCTCTACCATCTTTAGATCTTTCTCTAGATCTTTGATGTCAATCAGCTTACCGATTTCTTCGTCTACCCGCCTCAGTTCTTCGTAGACATCCGAAAGCTGCCCCAGCAGTTCCTCGTGGTCACACTCCTTGTGCACGTCATATTCCTCTATTCTTTTCCCGTACTTGGATAAAGACGTGCGGAGTATGGTTCTCTTCTTCTTGAGTCTCTCTAGCGCTTCTTCTCTCTCCATTTTCTGATCCAAAAGGGTTCCAAATATAGGCACGGCTTTCTCCTCGCGTCCCGGCTGGGATGCCAAATGTCGCGTTCAGCGGCGCAGCGCCCAGGCTCTATTTTGCCCAGACGCCCGAAGTCTCTTATTCTGGTCCCGGGGAGGAAAAATCCGTGGAATCTCAAGGGTAGAGAAGAGCGATTCCCAAGAAGTCAAATCCGCGGAAGTGTCTAAGGCAGGTATCAACCAAGGCGTAGACCTCTCGAGAGCGGGCCGAGAAACCACACGACTCTAACCAGTCAACTACTTTATTTTTTGTCACGAATATATATACATATAAATATTTACATATGGCAAAAATGTTTCTTATAATGAATTAAATTTACATATATTTAAAAATATATAAATCTATAAGAAAAATAACATTCTTTTCCCAATAAAGGGTGTACAGGTTGTATTAATAAAGATTTATCATACGTACAAAATATGAGGGTGGTAGCAAATAGGAGCAGTGTATATTTTAATAGAAGGGCATGATCCTATAAAGCATCGGCTCTAACCAATTGGAACATATATGAAATATACCAAAAGTGTCACTATTATACAGTTTAAAATATACTATAAATATAGTAATTGGTATAAGCCGTAAACGTATTGCTTTCTAAAATAGTATTTTGATAAAAGTGACTGTACTGCTCAAATATCTAAAATATAGCACTTGCAAAATTCCATTGGGATCCTCTTGAATAGAAATATATATGAATGCCTCTTGTATGTACAAATTTATAACTTGTACTTAGACACTGAATTTGTTATATATTAATATATAGATGAACGTTTTTCAAGGTTATTAATTTTTCTTTTTATAAATATATAGCACTAAATATATAGTTTACATTATTATTCTTTTTATGAATATATATTTTAGAATATATATAGTCTTTTTTAATTATTTCATTGTATATATAAAATCAATGTTGTAATTTGATGTTAAATTTATCTCAAAAAGTTATAAATGTTAACTAAGCGACATCGGCAAATGTAAATCCACAACTGGGACAGAAGAACCCGGGCAGCCGTCCCACGGCCATGTTGTAAAGGTCAAGGGTCATTTCCTTAAATCGATGATGAAGGTTTGTGCATTTAAATTTTAATGAATTCAGCCAAATATTTTATCAAGTTAGTGAAAGAACTGTCGACTCAATCTCATTATTTATTGATTATATGGATTGATTGAAATTTTAGTGGAAATTGAAGGATATTTATTTATTTTGTTGTTTTCTCAAACTAGCGGTTCGTGTCATTTTCTGGGTGGACTACATTATAGGTGGGATATAGCTGAGCACTTTAGAGAGGCAGTTAAAGTCTTACTTCACTTTGTCGTTTCGATTTTTGGGCGATAATGATGCTCTCAAACAGGGGCTTTCTGAGAGTTTTTTTATTGGCTTCAGAGGATCGAGGATAACTTTCCTAAATGTCTGATGGGCTTCTTTAAGGCTGTTCTGAGTCGTAATGAAGAATGAAACATTTTGGGATACTCATGGCTCTTCGATTGGCAAACACTGACTAATCAGTATTCAAGATAAAATTGTGTGAAAAACGTTTAAAAACTACAGAATATTTTTACAATGAGTTTTTATTTAATTTTAAATGCTAGAGCTTTCAAGCGATAATCGCCCTTCAACGGACTTTATTAAAACGTCGCGACATTTCTTACAAGTGAAGTGTTTACAAATATAGGCGTAAAGCGTAGATATTTACAACTGATATTTTAAAAATGTAAATAAAAAGAAATTTATTGTGAAGATTTTTGTAGTTTTTTAACATTGACTAAATCTTGATATAATGTGTCCACAGAAAATAGATAAGTTAAAGACAAGTTTTTCTATAAAACATCTGATAAGTATTACATATAAAGTTGGAATCCTCTGATAAGTATAAGTAAAGGATATGAAGCGTACGAGGATACTTTTCTTTTAAAAGAAAAGTATCCTCGTACGCTTCATATCCTTTACTTATCTGATAAGTATATAGACTCTAGTAAATGTTTCATCCCTCTGCATGAAATACCGACTTCATACCGTTGATGCAGTTTGATAAGACAGGATATGTCTTTTCTTTAGTGGAATAACCAGACATGTATACTATAGCATCGAGGCCTAAGAAATGAGTTGATATCGACATTCCCACTTCCAAGAGTCATAGCGCGGCGTTGACAGAAATTCTCTTGTGTCTCGGGTTCCTCATAAGTATGATCATTCCATTTTGTCTCTCCTTTTTTTTTTATTGAATAATTATATTTAATTATTTGAGTGGGGACACCAGTTTCTGAGAACTAACCCAACAATCTACCCTAACGCTGAGCGACGGATGTCTGAAGTACACAGTGGCTAGGTGGGAAGAACCCTCGGCAATATAGGTCGGACTTTCGGTGAATAGTGCTAGACACTTCTTAATGTCTTATTGCTTACTCTCATACTCCCTGTACGTCCCTATGTAATCCTCAAACTTAAAATACCATTTTTAAGATTGCACCCTCAGTGTAGCATATAAAAGCAGAACTTAAATACCATTTCTAAGATTCCACCCTCAGTGTAGCATATAAAAGCAGAACTTGAATACCATTTCTAAGATTCCACCCTCAGTGTAGCATATAAAGCAGAACTTAAATACCATTTCTAAGATTCCACCCTCAGTGTAGCAAATAAAAGCAGAACTCAAATACCATTTCTAAGATTCCACCCTCAGTGTAGCATATAAAAGCAGAACTTAAATACCATTTCTAAGATTCCACCCTCAGTGTAGCATATAAAGCAGAACTTAAATACCATTTCTAAGATTCCACCCTCAGTGTAGCATATAAAGCAGAACTTAAATACCATTTCTAAGATTCCACCCTCAGTGTAGCAAATAAAAGCAGAACTCAAATACCATTTCTAAGATTCCACCCTCAGTGTAGCATATAAAAGCAGAACTTAAATACCATTTCTAAGATTCCACCCTCAGTGTAGCATATAAAGCAGAACTTAAATACCATTTCTAAGATTCCACCCTCAGTGTAGCAAATAAAAGCAGAACTCAAATACCATTTCTAAGATTCCACCCTCAGTGTAGCATATAAAAGCAGAACTTAAATACCATTTTTAAGATTCCACTCTCAGTGTAGCATATAAAAGCAGAACTTAAATACCATTTTTAAGATTCCACCCTCAGTGTAGCATATAAAAGCAGAACTTAAATACCATTTCTAAGATTCCACCCTCAGTGTAGCATCTATAATCCTAATGATCAAATACAATATTAGAGCTCTAAAGAAGCGGTCTGATAGATTAAATTGGCGAAACTGCTGGGAGTATTCACAACTGATGAGCCAAGCTCTTTCATTTTTTTTTCATCTCAGTAAGGACAGTAGCAGTTCGATTTATTTGTGAAAAGAAACATTCGCATCTTAATGTTTTCATTTGTTATATGCAATGTCCATATTTGAAACTTGGAACCAAAAGAGAGAATCTGTGTTCACCCGTCTCAGCGCGCTAAATTTTGGATCAATTTTGTTAAAGTTGCTTTCTTGTTTTTTAATTTGCTTTTTGCCATTCAGAATCGTTAAAGTCAATATATTTTCTATTATCCTTTTCTTATTTTCTATATTCCCACATGAATTTTATATAAATTTATATGCTTAGATATAATAATGCATCAGTTATAAAATATTAATTAAATCATTGAATTTTCATTTAGTTTGACCAAACATACATAGAATCAGTGAATGCTTATACACATATGTGTATATTGCTTGTATCTATTATTTTGTTAGGTAATACACTGTATAACAAAGAAATCGACGCGCCAAGAAGGAGTTGTCAGATTAGGACAAAAATTAGCGTATGTAAAGAGCATGTATAGGGGGGGAAAACGATTAAAATTTGAGAACAATTAATTGTTTTATTTCAGAGTTTGATCGTCACAAATTGAGAATGTCAATATGTCGTTGGACCCCTACTGGCCTGGAAGCAGGCTGCCACCCGGCGTGTCATGGACTGATAAAGATTCCGGATGGTGTGCTGCAGGATTTCTTGCCAAATTATCTCCAACTGTCGGGCTAAATAGTCAACATTCCGGGATGGTTGCAATCGCCTTCCCATTACGTCCCAGATGTGCGCTATGGGCGAGAGATCAGGCGACCTTGCTGGCCACGGAAGAGTTCGGCAAGATTGAAGACAATCCATAGTAACACGTACCGTGTGTGGCCGGGCATTATCTTGTTGAAAAGTAAGCCCGGGGTGATGTGAGAGGAACGGCAACAAAACAGGCCGTAGAATGTCATATACGTACCGTTGTGCTGTCAGGGTGCCAGGAATGACTACCAATGGGCTCCTGCTATCAAATGAAATGGCACCCCAGACCATAACGCCCTGTTGTGGACCTGTGTGGTGTTCGACAGTAAGGCCAGGATCCTCACGTTGCCCAGGACGTCTCCAGACACGTTTGCGACGGTCGTTAGGACACAGTAAGAAACGAGACTCGTCACTAAAGACTATACGTCCCCAGTCAGCGCAGTTCCAAGTTAATCGCTCCCGACACCACTGTAGTCGGACTTGTCGGTGCACGGGTTTGAGGGGTAGGCATCGTAATGGTCGGAGAGCTCTTAGATTCCGCTCTCTCAGTCGCCTGTTGATGGTCATTTTGGATACTTGTGTGCCGGTCACACGTTGGATGGTAGATAACGTGGATTCCGGTGCTGCGACAACCATTCTGACAATTGCTCTGTCCTCCCGTTCTATTGTTGCCCTTGGTCGACCGCTGCCGTTCTGACGTTGCACTTTACCAACATCGCCTAATAGCCGCATCACTTCGACACAGATGTCGCGAGATTAGTCGATTAGACCAACCAGCCTTTTTCAATTCAATGGCACGACCAGTTTCAAACTCTGACATATGTTCGTTATGAGCACGAATCTTTCGGCGAGGCATTGATACAGTAGAAATAGGCGTACTGCTAAAATATTAAACGGAAATTATGAAAATTAGCTCGTGCCGCGCCGAATATTGAGTCTAGAATGCTCGTGCTGGATGCGCAGTTCAGATGCGCTGGAGCTCTTTCTTTGCATAAATCGGCCGCCAAATTTCAATCATTTGCATCTTTGGTCGAAACCTCTTTGCAAACGTATTTTGATATAAATTGGACAACTGCTTCTTGGTGCGTCGATTTTTTTTTGTTATAGAGTATATTTGAAATTTCAGAATAAATGGCGTCCGCGTGAAAGAATCACAATTTTAAAGGTTTTGTTGATTTTCTTCTTTCTTATCTCTGAAGTAGAATGCGTCTGCTTTTGTCATTAAGACTTGGAGCACTACTCAGTGGCAGGCCGACTTAGATCTAAAAGAAATGGCCGCCTCTGACATAACGCACATGCAGTTCTATTTATGAAATAAACATGTTAGAACATTTTAAAATTGCCTGCATTAAAAATAAATAAGGATAACTCGGAAGCCTGTAACGCCTGCATTAAATATATATTTCATTTTAGGAGAATTATCAAAGGTTTCAAATGAAGAATATGTTGGCATACCTATGGTTTATAAGAAAAATAATGGGAAATCACCGAGAAAAAAATTGTCGCATAATTTTTAAAGATATAAGAAATCCTGGAAGCTACTTACATTCACAAAATACATCAAAGGTTTAGAGGAAACGGCGATTTTGAAAAATTTGTATATGTATATATGTATACCACTTCATCAAACTGTGTGCATAGTTTGGCAAAAACTCCACTCCTAACAGACTATATAGAATCTAGAATAATCAAATACATCTGTCCACTGAAGATCTAATTACTTACGAACCCCATGCTCCAAGTATAGTCAAATCATTCTTACACGCAAAAATGAAAGAAATTTTTGATAATACTAATGAAATTTTCAGAAGCTTTTTCGTGTCTGGAATCCCAAGTTTTTCCGTCCAAAGTTTTATAATATCCAATTCATTACAGATCATGGTAATTTTGGGAAATATTTGTCAGCTATCGGCGCGGTGAAGGAACCAGGATGCTTCTGCAGAGGTGAAATTCAGGACTCGAAACATCTACTTATGAATTGCCCAATTTTCCGGGTGTATAGGGAAAACAAATTTGGTCGTATTGGACAGCTTGATGAATTTGTAGACGATAAAGAGAGGTGTAAATATTTTGATCAATTTTGCAAATTAATTTACAACTTTCTTTTAAAATGGAAAAGGGATAGGGAAACTTAGAAGGAAAAGAATTGCGATGCTTGCTTTGTTGTTTGTTTTTCTCTTCGGACAATTTTCTTTGGTTAATTATGTAAAATAATAAATTGAACAGGATTGTATATAGCCGATTTGTTGTGATGTAGAGAGTGGCAAATATCCCTGAGTTTGGGATATCGCGTTTCATGATGTTAATAAAATTGTATATGCAAGGCATAAAGAATGTAAGACATTGTTTTATTGTCTGGAAGTAATCAGCAAAGTTATTTTTAAAACACACATGTGGATATTTATAAAAGAGGGAAATTTTTTTTTAATAATTATATATAAAAATCACTATTGGAAAGCAAAATATAAATAAAAAATATTTAACCTACCAAATTACCAGTCACTAAGCCGACTTTGCGCAACGAACAAACCCAAAAATCTCTTTAGAAAATTTCAAATGCCAATTCGACTATATCATACATATCGCAATAGAAATATACGGGAGAGTGATAAATAATATTTAGATAGTGTTGCTTCACAAATACGCGCCTAAGCTGACACATTCATGTGTAGAACAGTAAAACAATAAAATCAGCTGGTAACGACCATATTGACAACAATATGGAAAGCATAGCATTCATGTAAGCGGAGTAGCTATCAAATATCAGAGAGAGATGGAAGCAACAAAAATGTTTACAAATCAGAGCATTAAGAGAAACAACGTCTTACGGGGACCCACTAAGCCCTCGGCCAATTATGCCGCGAACATGGGCGGAATATCAACGCCGTTCATTGATCCGTTCGTGCATTCCTCCGCAACACTGCATAGTTTAATGTACCCATCTGGGGAGTTGGTGGACCTACCTCAAGTTGTTTGTTACTTCGGAGTTTTATTTGGAATGTGATGCTGTTACACTTTCAGATATAATTTGCTTGAAGAATTCTTATTCAAAATGTCCGAGTTCGGTGAAAAATGATACATATAATCTATTTAACGAAGTCATTTTTATTCTCTAAAAGAATCAAACGCCGCTATGATATGTGACATCGAATTTAAATAGAAGGATAGCTATATAAAGTCTAAAAAACAAGAATATGAATACAGCTTCACTAATCTCACCTTACTATGTGACCTGAACATTCTGCTAACCTTACTTTACAACAAAAAGATGCTATATTGCTGCAGCTTTTTTGTGTATTTATTCATTAATTTTTTAATTAATAATTTTGGTCTGAAAAATAAAGAATATTTGACCTAGTATATTTTCTATTATTATTCCTGTCTATATATTATTGATAATATAATATCACTACTTCACACCATTTAGAAAGTTGGCGCGAGGTCGGAGCATCTCTGGCAACGAAGAGAACACTTTTGGCCTACATATACACACTATGAAAAAATAGTACAAATGTGATATTGTACTGGGATAAGGTGCATAAATTAAGAAAAAGGCATCTCCTTATCGTGCAACTGAAAGTTGCTGATGGCTTGCGCCATCTATCAGAATAAATATCAACTATTCTCGTTGAATTTTAATCTTTCAGTTGCACGATAAGGAGATGCCTTTTTCTTAATTTATGCACCTTATCTCAGTACAATATCACATTTGTACTATTTTTTTCACATTTTGTAGCGTTCTCACGCAATTCTGGCCTTAACTACCCGTTTCATGATTTTTCAGGATGCCTGAATGACAAATATTTTGGTCGTTGAGGTACAGCTTGCACCACGCTGATAAGAGCCAACAGCCCGAAACGCGTTCGTGGTTAGCTTTTCTTGATTAATCAAGAATGGGTATTTGGCCAATTCTGGAATAATTAAAAATCAACGAGAATAGTTGATATTTATTCCGATAGATGGCGCAAGCCATCAGCAACTTTCAGTTGCACGATAAGGAGATGCCTTTTTCTTAATATACACACTATAGAAAAAAGAGATTGACGCCCCAAGAAATAGTCGTCAGATTGGGATTAAATTACCGTATGTGAAGAACATGTATAGGGAAAAAACTATTAGATTTTCAGAACAATTATTTGTTTTATTCCATTGTTTGATCGTTACAAATTGAGAACGTCAAGGTATCGTTGGACCCCCACTGGCCTGGATGCAGGCTGCCATACAATGGATCATATACTGATAAAGATTCCGGATGGTGTGCTGCAAGATATATTGCCAAATTATCTCCAACTGTCGGGCTAAATAGTCAACATTCCGGGATGGTTGCAATCGCCTTCCCATCACGTACCAGATGCGCTCTATGGGTGAGAGATAAGGCGACCTTGCTGGCCACGGAAGGGTTCGGCAAGATTGAAGATAATCCATAGTAACACCTGCTGTGTGTGGCCGGACATTATCTTGTTTAAAGTAAGCCCTGTGTAATGTGAGCGGAACGGCAACAACACAGGCCGTAGAATGTCATCTACGTACCGTTGGGAAAAGTTTGGTTTCTCTCCTGGTTGCTTTATTCACATTTGTCTGCCGATTGGCTCTACTCTTGCTATATATTCCGGTCTAGGATTCTCATACAGCACGTGCCACCTGTGGCCACGCTATATCAACAATTGGAGCAAGCATAGACTGGCGCACTGGACTGCCAGAATGGACTGGTCAAACTCTTCATATTAATGTCGGCGAGTTGTGTCGTAGTAGCCATTGTAATAAGGGCGGCCATACTAAATATTTATTTATGCGTGTTACCCCCGATCCTAACGGTGTAATTTAGTTCATTGTACACTAGGCGTATAAATGGATAACCTTCCTTCATGGTGCTGGAATTTGGGGATATTTACTGTGAACACAGTTTAGATGTATCACTTCTCTACTGGGTAATCCTCCTAGGTTTCAGCATAGTTGTAGTTTCAGCAATGTTAAGGCAATTTAGGATTAATTAAAAATCAACAATTAGTTGATATTTATTCCGACAGATGACGCCAGCTCTCAATAAAATTCAGTTGTATGCCCAGAAGATTATTTTTACTTAATTAATCCACCTGATCCCAGTACAATTTTACTATTTGTTACCTTAGGATGTGTTGCTTGTTGAAAATAATCTTTTTATGATTTATCATTTAAATATCAAAAGATGGAATGAGATCTGTTTGTGTATGTTTATATAAGAACCTGAGACTTATTATATGTGAAATCTCCGTGGTGAATTCTTGCAATTTTATAATAAAGAATCATGTTGTGGTTTTACAAGTTTGAATCTCTATTTCAATTTGATGAATATACAGGGTGATCCAAAAGTCCCGCACAACTTTAAAAATTAATAACTCCGCGAATATTCGCGCTAGAGCAATGCGGTAAACACCATTGTGTTCAGGATGCAGTGGGATTTTTAATGGCAAATAATGAAAAATTCGAAATTGATTTTAGTTACAACTTTATTCGTTAGATGGCGCTCTACCAGAATCAGCGATTCAGCGGCCAAATTGTTTGATAAATTGAAAAATATAACTGAACGACACGTATTTTTGCTTTTTGAATACCAGGAAAGAACCCTAATAATATCAAATGATTAATTAATAAAACACAATTTCGCCAGAAGTTAGAAGAAATGGTTAACGATTTTTAAATACAATCTGAGATATGTAAAATAGGTATATGCAAATTAAAACATGTAGCAAAAAAAAACTGATATTTTAGATGCGGTTTGCTGGAATCCTCTCAGCTATTTAAATTTCGAAAATAATATATTTTTAATTCAACTCTCTCTCAGTATCGATTATATTTATTTTAATTCACTTGAAATATATTTATCTATTTCTGATGATTTATTTTACTCTGGAATGCCGTTGTTATTTTTGTCGTGTCCAATAAAGAGCCTCAGATGTCTCCATGCATCTCTATCACAGCAGCAGCAGCATTGTCCACTATCTTGGGTGTGTAAAGCAGCTGCTCTGGGTCTATGTCAATTTTCTGCAAGGCTGCGGACATGATAATATGTGGGTAGGTGTTAGTTCCACACCAGGACAGTTGTTGCATGTTCTATAGGTTCTTGTGCCATCTGGATGTATTGTCATCCTTTATAATGTTTTGTTCTAAATCTTGTTATAGTTTTGTCATTTTTCTCTCGGAGTTTATTTCACATTTTGATCTTTTCTTATTTTTTGTTTAATTATCTTGTATTTTGAAAAAGCATTAGCGTCAAATAATGACATTTGTTCTTTCCTTTGGCTCAACTTTCTGGCTTACTTTGAAAATTCAACTGCCATATCATTACCCCCTATCCAAACACTGGCAGGAATCCATTGTAGAATGCAGTTATTCTCCAATGATATCAGTTGAGTAAGTAACGAGTGTATTTTCTGTGTGATTATAGTATTGCCCTTCTGAATTGCTTCAAGATCGGAAATGAAGTCGTTGTACGGTCTATTATAATTCCTTCTGCTTGATGCAGGGATGGTTGGTTAAGGCATACATCAAGGGCTTTCCAGATAGCTGTCAATTCACAAGTGAAGTTTGACGAAATCTTTCTTGCTCCTTCTTTGATTTTTATGTATGTTCCATCTTGTAGTATTATGTTAATTCCAGCCCCTCCATTACTTATGGTAAGGTCTGATGATCCATCTGTATATGCTGTTAAATAATTTATATGATCGCATAAACCAATTGTGTCAAGTCCTTTCTTTTTAAGTATGTTTTTGTTCTCTTTTTTTATTGCAGGGTTCATTCAGAGTAAGATTGATGATTACATTTGATGCAATGGGGTAAGAAATATTGGTTATTCTCGAATTTGAAATTCATTATGTTTCATATTTATGCTCTTTCTAATATTGTTGTCGTACTGAAGTGTTGAAGATCTTTTGAGCCTTTCTTTCTGTGTCCAGTTTAGATAGGTTCTATGGAATATGTGTTCGGTTTCTTTAGTTTTTAAGCTATTGGTGAATTTTATTGTTTTTAATTGTCTTCTGCTTTCAAGTAGGTCTAGACCACATTCTCTCTGAATTTTCTAATTGTTGGTATTTGAAACAGAACCAGTGATTAATTTGGCCGCTTTTGCTTGAACACTGTCTAGTCTTCTTTTTAGTGATGAACTTGAGGGAGTCCAGACGAGTGTTGCATATTCCATTATTGGCATTATTATGGTGATATATGTTGTTCTGAGAATTTTGGGTTTTGCTCCCCAATTTGTTCCACATAGCCTTCTCAGAATGTTTAGGTTTTGGTAGCTCTATTTGAGGTGCTGATTATGTGTTCTGTAAATCGCAATTACTCATCAAGTATCACACCAATTATATGGTTGTTTAGGCTTATTTTGGAGTTAAATTCATGCCTTTTTTCCTGTCAGCGAAGAAGACCTATAGGTTTGTGCTTATTGGGTATATGGTCATTTTGAGTTTCATTGCCTACTTCTCCAGTCCTCTCATTGATGTGTTCAGTATTTTTCTGATATTTCTATACTCCTACTTGTGTGCCATATGGCTATATAATCTGCATAACAGGCAACTTTTGTGTCTTCAGTGAGGATGGATGTTGTTAAGGTTGTGTCGTAATTAGACGTACAACAACTCAAACTTGACCATGACTCTTTTTTTAGCTCTTATTCTTTTCGTTTGGCCAACAACAAATGTCCAATTTATATACACATATATTCTTACATAATGATATTTAAAGAATGCAAATAATCTTCATCTATTCACAACACAACACATATCCCCCCTTAATAATACTCCAGTCGGTCTGGGGGTTTCCTGGCTCTCTGAGGTCTAGGACTGCGAAAGGGCACTTGCACAGTGGCAGGCTCCGGTTTAGGAGTGCAAGAGGGCACATGCACAGCAACAGGCCCTGGTCTAGGAGTGCAAGAGGGCACGTGCACAGAGGCAGTCTCCTCCTTGTTTCCTGATATAACCTCTGGAACCTCCTCTTCACTTTATTTCTGACCTCCACCTACAGGCTTCTCTCCTGATGTTCGAGGAAGTATCAAATTTCTTGTCTCCACTTGTTTCTTTTCACAGGTAGCAATTGATTGATATGCCTCTTATACACGACGCCCTCGCAACCTATAAGGTAGTGACGGTAGCTCAATAATTTCAAAATGGTACCTTTTCACCGTTTAGGTCCAGTTGCATAGTTGCGGAAATAAACCTCGCAACCTGTAGTAAACTGCTCCTGCCTTTTTACGGCCTTATGAAATACCTCTCGCGGATTTCCCATCTTGGTATTAAATTCGAGAATCTTGATCTTAAACTTCTCTTCATTAGCAGTTCCGCGAGGGAATTCCTTTATTACAGTTTGGGGGAATGCTCTATGAGCAAATAGGAATCTTTGTAGATTCGTCTCTAAATCATCCTTCCCATTATTCTTTCTCAAAAGAATTTTAAACTCTCTTACATATCTCTCAGCTAAACCATTTGTACTAGGATTATACGGACTGGTCTTAGTGTGCCGTAAACCATTCATTTTGGTAAATTTCTCTAATTCACCGGAGACAAACTGTCTTCCGTTATCTGTTACCAAATATTAGGGCAATCCAAATCTGGCAAAAATTTCTCTAAGATGATTTATAATCGTTTTGCTGGTAATATCTTTGATGATAAAAATTTCTATCCACTTTGAGTATGCGTCCACGAGAACCAAAAACATTCTTCCCATGAACGGACCCGCTAGATCAAGATGAAGTCGATGCCACGGTTTTTCGGGCCAAGTCCATTCCGAGATGATAACCAGGGGCAGGCTTGTCGATTCTTGGCATACTCTACATTCTATAGTTAACTCCTCGATGTTACTGTCTATGCATGGCCACCAGAAAATATCGTCTGGCAAACATCTTCATTTTAACAATCCCCATGTGTATTTCATGCAATACATTTAAAATTAAAGATCTAATTTTTGGGGAATTACCACTCTTTCACGCCAATGAAGACAACCAAACTCCAAACTTAATTCCTCATTGATCTTATAATGAGGAGCTAGTGGGTTTTCTCTCGGTACCCTTGTAAATTTCCGGTTTCTTTCTCTAACATTCCTTTATACTATAGACAGTATTTTATCTTGGGGCGTCTCATATGCCACCTCCATAAAAGAGAACGGTACCTCATTCAACTTCCTGAGAAGAAGTACAGTGGACCCTCGGTTTACGAGCACCTTGGAGTACGAGCTTTTCGCAGTACGAGCAAAATATTTTGAAAAATTTTACCTCGGATTACGAGTGAAATTTCGCATTACGAGCAACTCGTGATGGTTGCCCGTAATCGTGATGGATGAAAATTCACTGGGATCCCTCCCTTCAGATCAGATTCGGGAAATATGTAAAATGTGGGGAACTGTGCAATTGTTCGTAGCAAGAAGAATTGCCCGAGTTTCAATTATTAAAAATAAGAAATTAGTTTCGCACTACGAGCGTTTTGGAGTACGAGCATGGCTCTGGAACGGATTAGGCTCGCAAACCGAGGGTCCACTGTTCCTGGTCTTCATCAAGAGACTCCCTGACACTCGATTCTAAAGAAGGACGTGACAATGCGTCAACATTGGAATTATCACTAGTTTTTCGAAATTCCACAGTATAATTAAATGCAGCTAATTTTAAGGACCATCTTTTAATTCTGGATGATGCGCATATGGGAATTGGTTTATGAGGTGAAAATATATTAATTAAGGGTCGGTTGTCTGTGACCAATTCAAATTTTCGTCCCAGTAAGTATTGTCTGAATTTCTCAACGCCAAAAGTTATGCTCAACGCTTTCTTTTCTAGTTGAGAGAAACGTTTTTCCGCCTCAGTTAATGTTCTAGAAGCAAAAGCTATAGGGCATTCTTCCTTTAAATAACATTCGATATTCTTTCGTCCAATTCCTTCTACAATTTTTATTCAAAAGTTGATAGAATAGCGCTAAAATGTTTGCTATATTCTTTATGAATCTATAATAATAAATTAAGAGTCCTATGAAAGATCTTAATTGCGAAACATTATTTAGGTTCAGGCGCCTTCTATCACTGCTTTAATTTTATTTTCTAAGGGTGCATCCATATTTTTTCCATACACAGGGGATATCTTGGCCACTAATTTATCTTGTAATTCTCTTGTATTTATCTCCGCCAGTTCGAACGAGATCGCCACTGCAAAACTTTATCCAGGGTGACATCGTCGTTTTCTTGTAGTAGCTTCTTTTGCAGGCTTTCCAACTTGATTCCAGCCACAAAACGGTCTCGCATCGTGGTTCCCAGCATATCGCCGAAATTACAATTTATTGCTAAATGTTTCAATTTTCTAAGATATTCCGAAATTGATTCTCCTTCCTGTTGAATTCTCTTTAAAAATCTGCATCGCTGTTGTATCACTTTCTTCTTTGGATCCAAATGCAGCTTAATTCTTTGAATGATAGTATCATAGGGTTGATCTTTCATTAGACCAGGAAGAAAATGCCGTTTCCCTGCTTCAACGTTTCAGAATCTGGTAGCGAGGTAAAAATCAGCACTTTAATCTTCTCCTTCAGATGCCAAAAAGAAAGCCTTGTTATACTTGTTGTTATACTTGCATAGACGCCGTTTTCCTCCTTTTTACTGGCTCTGTAGATCGCGCATCCTCGTCGCCACTTTTGTTGTGTCGTAATTAGACGTACAAGAGCTCAAACTTGATAATGGCCAACAACAAATGTCCAATTTATATATACATGTCATAATATATGCTCTTCCAGGAATAATAAAGTAAACCTACAGTCAACGAGAGAGAGACTCGATAGAAGGCAACAAAGTTACGGCCATTTTGGCCACATTCCTGAGGGGGCTTTTCTGGGAACCCTGCAGGACTATTTTTGGATAGTCGGGGGGTGGTACACAACAAACGGCCGGCCGCCTGGCGGTGCGAGTCGCGCTCCCGGCCCTCTCGCTGGCTGCCTGGGTTATTCCTCTACCAACTCGTCGTGTGATTATTTCTCTCCTCACCACATTATTATCACTATATTATCACATAAAGAGTCGACAGGATCATATCACAGAAGAGTCGACAGGATCATATCACAGAAGAGTCGACAGGATAAGACCTGGCCGTGAAGGAAATCCCTCATATACCAGAGTATGAAGAAACAAGAAGCCAAGCCACGATGATCGGCCAAACCCAACTCAACTGTAGCCACTTCTCTTCGAGCTCTCAACCCCTTCCTCGCCAACCTTTGAACCGTGATCCGGAAAAAGTGATCACCTACGACGGAGATGGAGCTGCCACGCACTTCTACCAGCACTAGATCTGCCCAAGAACGCCCACCGTGCCAGGGCAGGACACCTTCCACCATCATGGACAAGACTCCGCCATATCCCTGCCGCTACTGTGATGTACGACACTGGTACGCACAGTGTCACAGACAGAACTCTCCCGAAGCTCAATGAACTTACCTGCGCCCTAAACCAACATAACTCGTGAGTGTAATTGTTTTAACTCCTACCATTCATTCTTTAAATAAGTCATTCCTTGTAAATTGTCCCAATATTTACATAATTAGCTCCATTTATTCTCTCCACGCCTATTAACAATGATTTTATTCTCCATATTATTTATCTAGATATTTGTAACTCATTTAATTAGTTACCTTAACAGTAGAATTTAACAATCGTCATTTTAATTAAATAATTTCCATTTTAACGTAACTTAAAAAAAAAAAAAGATTTTTACTATTAACAATAGATTTTTCATAATCAATTTATTTATAAAAATATGCCTCCAGCACCTAAACTTTTGTATACCTATTTGTATATGACCTCTCCTACTTGTAAGCACGGCTCACGAAAAATAATGTCTTTCCCTAAACGACTCAAAATTCACCCTGTAATTCAGGCGTCGAAGAATTCCAACCACCACGTGAGCCTTGCTTACAACCAACCCTTGGTGACTCTTATCTATCTTCCCCTTAATGTCCCACTCATTCTTACAACCTTGTCAACCTTATACCAGCTCAGGACCTTTTATATAATTATTGATTAATCAATTATCGAACATTATTGCAAACAATATTGTCATTTCAAAATCCTAACCTTCGCCCTTCATTTATGATAATATATTTCGTAGTTCATCTCTAGCCTATCCACCGACCCACACCATCTAGCCAATGGTGTGTTCGTCACAGGATGCAGATTGACTAACTGCTAGATATTTATCAACTCCTTTTTGTTCGCACTTGAACAATCTGCATCGAGCGACACAGTTCGCCCCTTCTTCTCGCGCCACACGTTCGCCACACGGACCCTGTCTTCAAATCTATGTTTGTCCATTGTCCAAACCAGCACGATATAGCCTACCTTCGATATTTCTCACGGAGGTACGTTAAACATCGTCGCTGATTCTGTCCGGTCCGTCATCATTTCGCGCAGACATGGGTCTTACGTACAACCCACCGCGAAATCATCGCCTTGCACAAGCTCCCACGAAGGTTCAAACACCTCGTGTCCGAGCAACTTGTCACTTGTAACGGACAACGCCGTCCTCGTCCCTATTTTTGGCACTGTGCGCGCATACTTTCCTCCAATTAACTATAAGTCCATTCGACTTCCTCACCTACACACGGGACTTTTTTCCCTCGGACTCGCTACACAAGTAACTGCATAGATAAGGTAGAATGGCCCAGGGCAAGCTTCCCCTCGCTCTGTTCGCCAAGGTTCTAACATTGTATGTAGTTCTGTATTTACCTCAGTCCTGAGCTCACACAATTTCCAACCTCAATCTCATTTCTCGTACTCTACACCTATAGCATAGAAAGCCCATGCCAAGTTTCCCCTTGCCATGTCCGCCTGAAAAATAGCTTAAAGTGTAGAGTTCCCCAGTCTTAATGACCTTCAGAATTTCTTCATGTGTATGTGACTCCCCTTCTCGTTGTTCACGCTCCTCCATAGCATTTCCCTTATAGTACATTAGATTTTGTTGTATATAGCCTTTTATAACCTTGATATTTTCAAAGATTTCCTTAAATGTCAAACTCTCTGGTGTTGTAAAACTGCTTGTAAATAATATTTACTTGTGTACTATACAATATTTTATTTACATAAAACTATGTCACCATAACCTTAATTAATTTCAACTGTAAAATTATTTTCTCTATCCCTGGCTTCACCAGCTTTAAGTATACTCAAACCATGTTCAGCCTTCTCCAACGGGGGCCATATGTCATAATATATGCTCTTCCAGGAATAATAAAGTAAACCTACAGTCAACGAGAGAGAGAGACTCGATAGAAGGCAACAAAGTTACGGCCATTTTGGCCACATTCCTGAGGGGGCTTTTCTGGGAACCCTGCAGGACTATTTTTGGATAGTCGGGGGGTGGTACACAACAAACGGCCGGCCACCTGGCGGTGCGAGTCGCGCTCCCGGCCCTCTCGCTGGCTGCCTGGGTTATTCCTCTACCAACTCGTCGTGTGATTATTTCTCTCCTCACCACATTATTATCACTATATTATCACATAAAGAGTCGACAGGATCATATCACAGAAGAGTCGACAGGATCATATCACATACATATATTTTTACTACATGTGGCTTTAAATAATACAAATAATATTCATCTATTTACATAAACAACAGTTAATATATAGCGAGAAGAGTAGAGGACTGAGCACAGATCCCTGAGGTACACCAGCCCATGTTCTTCGGTCCTTGAAAATGTTCCATTGACCCGAACCTTTATCCTTCTTTCCCTTAAGAAGTCTGCAATCCAGATTAAGGTTTTTCCTCTTACTCCGATGTTGTGCAGCCTTTCAAATAATTTCTACACACGATCAAAAGCTGAGGTCATATCCAGGAATACGGCCGTTGTCTTCTTTGGCGGTTTTTCCTAGAAATATATTATTGATTGACAGAAGTAGAACAGTTGATCAGGTGTACAGTGTCTGGATCTTTAGGAAGTTTGGTAGAAGTTTATTTTATTATTGGTAGTGAGCCAGACTATGAGCCTAGAGTGGATAATTCGTTCTGTTATTTTACAAAGTATGCTGGTAAGAGCAATTGGCCGATAGTTCTTGGATTCCTTGACATCTTTGTTTGGTTTCAGTATTGGGACTATAATTGATATCTTCCAATTCTTTGGTAGTTTACCAGTTTGCCATGAAATCTTCAGTATTCGTAGGAGTTGATTTTTAGCTTTGTCTCCAAAGTGTTTAATCATAAAGATTAGAGCATCTCCAGGTGACATCTTGGATTTAACTTTCCTATTGATGAGTTTATCTCGTTCAGTGTGAAGTCTCTCGGGTAAATATTTTGTTAATGGTAATTTCTTGCTTGTTTAACTGACCTGTTTACATTATTTTTTAGAGTCCTGCCTCCATTCGTATAGCTGAGTCTGGAAGTGCTTGAAACATATCCAGCAATTATTTCAGCCATCTGTTTGTTCGTTCGCGCTATTCATATCGGTTAGAGTATTGGAGGATTAGTGTTGGTTTTGATTGTTTTATAACACTAATTATATTCCAGTGATGGCTTTCCTTTTTTGGATCCTTTTTTTTCGCAGAATTCTGCCCATTTTTCTCTCTCTTGTTTGAATATCCAAATTTCTTGTTCTATTTTGTGACTAATTTCAATGAGTTCCTTTATGATTTCTTCTGTTTTATTTGTTTTAAGAAGTTCATTGATATAGTCTCTCTCTGCAATCATTGCCTCGATATTGTGGTCCTTCCAGTAAAGTATTCACAGGTCTTTACGTCTACATCTAGGTATGATACTTTTGCAGCTTTGGATATGTTCGAAGAAAATTTTTCCAATTTTTTGTCAATCGTTCTGTGATTTAATTCTTCGTTGCACAGTTCTTCAAGCTTTTCTGTGAAATTTTTTCCAGTGTTCTTTTATTCTGTTGGACATTCTCAATTTTGAATTTTAGGGTTGTTAAAATTGGTCTGTGGTCACTGATTGCACTTTTCAGAATTTTCCATTGTGTTGTGGATGCGAGGTTGTAATTTATCGCTGTGATGTCTATTGCGGATTCTGTGCCTGTGGACTTGGATAGATAGGTGTTCTTTTCGTTATTTAGCGGTGTAAGTTCGAGGTCGGTTAGCATGTCCTCAACCTGATGACCTTTGTTATCCTGGACAGGTGATCCCCAAGTTGGTCTTTCGGCGTTAAAATCACCAAGTATGATTACGATATCCGAAGACGCTTCACTTAATCTCTCTATCAGGCCTGTATTGATGCTAGTATTATCGTGGTGATAAACATTTATGATTGGAATTGTTTTATCTGTAAGATAGATTTCTATTGCCTGAGCTTCTGTCGTGCTTTCTCTAGGCTTATTCTGATTATAGGCGATTTCCTTAAATTTGATTTCTAGACTTTTAATCAAAACGGCAAGTTCTCCTCCGAATTTTCCCGGTCTGTCCTCTCGTAGTGCTGTATAATATTTGATATTGAATCTCAGATTCTGATTCAATTTTGTCTCCTTAGGACAAGTAATATGTACATTGTTGTCACAGAGAAGAAAAGTCAGCTCTTTATTTTCCTCTGGGTACCATTTATATTGAGTTGTAGTAGATTGAATTGTGTCCTCGTAGTAGATTTCTCATCATGAGCTCGAGCTGCAGCTCCTGACGCGGCGGTTACCCCGGACGCGGTAGTATTACTGGAGATATCAATTTTGCTCTTCATTTGAAAATGGGTGCCGTTGCAACGTTAGTCATCTTGGAAACGAACCAGAATTTGGTCAAATATTCCAAGGGTCCAGGGGGAACCGCAAGGAGGTGTGGTCGGACTTCTCCCCTTCTCCTTGGAATGCCGTCACTACAGGATAAAGCACTCTTGGTGAATTTTTTTAATTGTGATTCAGAATCTGCCACTGAAGCTTTACGAGCGTTTCGTCCCTTTAAAGATATTCGAAGCGGTAAAGGACCAATGAGTTGCTACTCTCTAAAGCGATTGATTAAAAGTTTTGAGGAAACTGGATCTCTGAAAGCAAAACCTCGGAGTGGAAGACCATCGACATGCAAGTCAGTGGCTGTTACGGTTTTGCAGAATGCTGAAGCTATTGAAACGTTATCCACGTATGGAGAAGTAAGTGCTAGACAAGTTTCTCGACAAACGGGGATTTCGTATGGAACAGTTTGGAGAGAACACACATTTAGAATTTTTCTATAAAAATACCCTAACAAAATTCAAAGTTTTCACGAGTTGAAAGTCAGCGATTTTGAGAAGCGTCAAGAATTCGCTGCATGGGTTTTCCGGCAAATTGATATTGATGAAAACTGGCTGTCAAATGTTCTAAGAACAGATGATGCTCACTTTTATCTAAAGGGAGAATTTAACATTCAAAACTGCCTAATTTTGGCAACAAAAAACCCTAGGATTTTTACAGAAATACCACTTCATCAGCACAGAGTTACAGTTTTGTGTGGGTTCGCTTCTTCTTTTATTATTGGGCCATTTTTCTTTGAAAAAATCAATGGAAGAACTTTTAAAACCGTGTTTGTAACTGGTGAACGTTATGTTCAACTTTTGAGAGAAAAGGTTATTCCCATATTGCAGGACAGACAAGCACTAAGCAAAATAACATTCATGCAAGATGGAGGACCTCCTCATATCTCCCGCGGTGCCAAACAATTGCTGAAGGATACGTTCGGTGAAAATCCTGTGATAATTCGTCACTTTATATACCAGTGGCCTCCAATATCACCACACTTGACGTCTTACAATTTCGGTTATGGGGGTACATTAAGTCGCGTTTTTATCGATGCCGGCCTACCACATTGGCCATGTTGAAGGCTTCTATCAGGTGGCACATTTTATAAATTTCAACTATTTAATTGTGACCATTCTGTCATCTATCGTCTACAGGCGGTGTTTGAGAATGAAGGGCGCCACATTGAGCAAGGATTGTGACCTAATACAAGAGAGAAGGCAGTTACCTCATGTGTTATATTTTGCGGCTCTTTGTTTTGGGTTATGGGAATAATAAATGCTGTCCTCACATCTTGACTCTTTTTATTTCTGTGAACAGTAATACTTTTGTTTGTCATTCTGCGGATTCCTCCCCAAATTTAGAAAATTTCCGCAAAATATAATACAAAATGATTTTACTACCACGTTTTTCAACGCAAAATGTCGAATTTAAAAATTATTTTTTTGAGGGAATACATTTTCAAAATTATGTACAGTATAATAAACAATGATAACATTTGACAAACCCATAGGATATTTGGAATAAAGTACGACAAATATATTTTGTCACTCCCCTCTATATTTCTTTTTTGGATCATGACTAATATACAGTTAAAGAGTCTACAAAGAAACTACACATTCCTTATAGCACGAAATCCTATTAGTAGTGCCATCATAATTTTTGGTACTATATTAACATTTCAAAAATCGTGTATTGATATCAGTATTTATTTCAAACATTCAATTTATTTCACAAAACTCCATCTAAAATATAAATATTTTTTGCTACATGTTTTAATTTGCATATACCTATTTTACATATCTCAGATTGTATTTAAAAATCATCTACCAATTCTTCTAACTTTTGGCGAAATGGTGTTTTATTAATTTTTCATTTGATATTATTAGGGTTCTTTCCTGGTATACAAAAAGGAAAAATACGTGTCGTTCAGTTATATTTTTCAATCTATCAAACAATTTGGCCGCTGAATCTCTGATTCTGTTAGAGCGCCATCTAGCGAATAAAGTTGTAACTAAAATCAATTTCGAATTTTTCATTATTTGCCATAAAAAATCCCATTGCATCCTGAACACAATGGTGTTTACCGCATTGCTCTAGCGCAAATATTCGCGGAGTTATTAATTTTTAAAATTGTGCGGGACTTTTGGATCACCCTGTATATATGTCATAATATATGCTCTTCCAGGAATAATAAAGTAAGCCTACAGTCGATCCAGAGAGAGACGGGAGGGTGTCACGTTAGACAGCAGGACATTCCAAAGGGGGCTCCTGGGGGCCGTCACTTGGCACCTCGGGACTTTGGACAGTTGGTGATTGTGTTCGACGCGAGCGGACGCCCGGCGACAGCCGGGTCCGCCATCTTGATCTCTCTCTGGTTGCCTGGGTCCTTTCTCTCCCAATTTGTGGTGTGATTATTTCTCTCCCCACATTATTATTATATTGCCACATTAAAAGTCGACAGGATCTTATCACATATATATATATATATATTAAAAATAAAGAAGGCATCTCCTGACCACGAGCACATGTGCTTTTTAGATGGCAGAGCGCCATCTAGTGGAGCAAGAATAAACTAAACGTTTATTTAGCTTGCTCCGTGATATTTGGCCAACCCAATTTCTTGATAAATCAAGAAAAGTCATCCACGAACGCGTTTCGCGCTGTTGGCGCTCGTCAGCGTGGAGTAGACTGTAACCACTGCGACCAAAAAGATTTTTGCCATTGGGACCAAAAAAAAAAATATTTTTGGTCGCAGTGGTTACAGTCTACTCCACGCTGACGAGCGCCAACAGCGCGAACGCGTTCGTGGATGACTTTTCTTGATTTATCAAGAAATTGGGTTGGCCAAATACCACGGAGCAAGCTAAATAAACGTTTAGTTTATTCTTGCTCCACTAGATGGCGCTCTGCCATCTAAAAAGCACATGTGCTCGTGGTCAGGAGATGCCTTCTTTATTTTTAATATCAACACCTGACCCACTTATCTTTTATTTTTTTCTATTGTTTTTTCATATATATATATATATATATTAGATAATAAAAGGCATATATTGGATTTAATAAAATATTTAAATCCAATATATGCCTTTCATTATCTAATGAATTAAGTATGGATTGCTCTATTTTCAAAACAATATATATATATATATATGTGTAGTAATGTAATTTGTTATCCTGTTGGATGAATGTAGTGTGGCATGTTGGTTGCAGTCGTGATGGCCACAATTATTAGAGTGGGTTCAGGCGTGATTGGGATTGCACAAAAGAACGAGGCATGTTGGATGTCACCACAGAGATGGCGAGAGAGCAAGTGTAGCCGACCCCGTTCAGGAGAGATCTGTGTAGAGGGGTCTGTCAATCCTCGTATCTCAAAGCGGACTAATCTGTTTGAGCAAGAAGAAGGCACACCTGGGAACCTGACTTGTTTTTCGGACCTTTTTCTTCCGTGGCGCCAGCTGTCAATCACTCGAAATTTTATTTCTGCCAACTTGATATTACATTATAACCATAAAACACGTGGGGATATAGGATATATAAGTATATATTGGAATATATTACAATATATATATATATATATGTATTTTAAAAATAAAGGAGGCATCTCCTGACCACGAGCACATGTACTTTTTAGATGGCAGAGCGCCATCTAGTGGAGCAAAAATAAACTAAACGTTTATTTAGCTTGCTCCGTGATATTTGGCCAACCCAATTTCTTGATAAATCAAGAAAAGCCATCCACGAACGCGTTTCGCGCTGTTGGCGCTCGTCAGCGTGGAGTAGGCCGTAACCACTGCGACCAAAAATATTTTTTGGTCCCAATGGCTTCTTGAGAAATCAAGAAATGGGTATTCAAGGCCAAATTTGCGTAAAGACGCTTTACACATGAAAAAACATTAGAAAAAAAATAAAAGATAAGTGGGTCAGGTGTTGATATTAAAAATAAAGAAGGCATCTCCTGACCACAAGCACATGTGCTTTTTAATATCAACACCTGACCCACTTATCTTTTTTTTCTATTGTTTTTTCATGTGTATAGCGTCTTAACGCAAATTTGGCCTTAAATACCCATTTCTTGATTTCTCAAGAAGCCATTGGGACCAAAAAATATTTTTGGTCTCAGTAGTCACAGCCTACTCCACGCTGACGAGCGCCAACAGCGCGCGAAACGCGTTCGTGGATGGCTTTTCTTGATTTATCAATAATTCGGGTTGGCCAAATATCACGGAGCAAGCTAAATAAACGTTTAGTTTATTTTTGCTCCACTAGATGGCGCTCTGCCATCTAAAAAGCACATGTGCTCGTGGTCAGGAGATGCCTTTTTTATTTTTAATATCAACACCTGACCCACTTATCTTTTATTTTTTCTATTGTTTTTCATATATATATGTAATTCACCATTTGTTATTTTGTTTTAAGATCACTGCTATCTCCCAAACCCCTAACACCACACTGACGAGCGCCAACAGCCCGAAACGCGTCCGTGGTTGGCTTTTCTTGATTTACCAAGAAAATGGGTTGGGCAAATACCAGGGATATCAGGGAACAGGCTAAATCCACGTTTAGTTGGTTCCTGTTCCATTAGAAAGCTCATGTGCTCGTGGTCAGGATATGCCTCTTTTGATTTGAATATATAAATATATATTAATGTAAATAATATTATAAATATATCCAATGAGGTTAAAGAGTATATTGATATTTTTAGATTACCTGATATACGGCTAATGATATTTTTCTTTATTTAATAGGGCTAGCTTTTTTCGGAAATTTATTATCTTTCAGCGGGAAGGATTGGTCCGATGGAGTTATAATATAATAAAATAATTGAAAGTTAATGTTTTTTAGCAAAGGTTATCGAATTTAAAACGAATTTAATACATTTTAAATGTATTTTACATGAACTCCACTTGGTTTTTGAGAAACAATTATTGATGGCTGAAATCAAGAACCAGCCATGTTTGAGAAATATTTTTCACATAATTTATTAATCCCTTTCTTTATGAATTGTACCATTTTCTGGAACATTTTTAGAATTTTTTGACACTTTCAATGAAATTTGGTTAATTTTGTGGTTGCCCGGTTTTCCAACAATGTGTTTGGTATGTTATTCTCCTTGTCGCAATATCATAAAAGAAAATGATTTAAAATTTCGTAAAATTTATGTATAATGTCGCTTCTCAAAACCAAAGTATGTAGTTAAAATGAATATTTACTCATTCTTGTTGAAGCTCTTATAAAGAATAAAATGAATATAAAGAATTAAATAAATAACATATCAATCAAAATATATATTATTGGTATTTTAAAATTCTAAATGTTATAATCAAACTTCAAAATGTTCTTAGAATTTAAAAATGTTGTCTCTAAGCTAAGTTGTTTTGCTAGTCAAAACTTGGTAATTTTTATATATCTTAAATTATAAAATGTATTTATATACATTTTAAAAAGTCGATTTAAATGCTAATATGAACGCTTTAAATTTTGTAGAAGCCAAACCTATATTTATATACAAAGATTAAAACCCCTCTTAATTAAATAAAATATTTTTGGTCGAACTTTTCATTTTCTAAAAAAGAAAATTTACTTATTAACAATATATACATAACAATATATACAAGTACATTGCATGAAATATAAAAAGGCATATGCGTACTATTCCTATTATATATTATTTTACATATATATTATATTGCATAAGAAAATATTTTAAAATGTTTCCATTGACAATATTTCACGCAATATGTATCTTCCATTATTCTATATGATGGGTATCTTCTGGTAAAATATTTATCCATATTTTGTCCATAGAATTGACCATGACATTCTGCCAGATATATATTAATTAATTATTTATTCGAAGTAGTTGGTTTTTACACTTCGAGCGTTTCTCATTTAAAGATTTAATTCTCGTTTTTATCGTATGTTTCCACAACAGGACATCTAAAAGAAGATACCTATCCAACCTCATCAAAATATTGGAGTTAAATAAAAATAATTTTGTGTGTGATACGAGATATAAGCTTCTTTTTATTTATGAACTTGTATAATTAATGAGTAATATTTTATTTTTTCTCAAGGCTATCTTGCGTATGTTTATTGAGATATAAGAGAAGGAACTCAAATATTTGCCAATACTCGCACATCTCTGCCTGACAGGGAAATCATTTGAAAAGTTTGTATTCAAAGAAAATGTTTAGTAGCAGAGAATGCCAGGCCACTGCTAGCCGAGATAGTTCCTGCAGACACGTGTTTGGATTCAGAAGGACCGGTAGGTCCATAGGTCAAATTTATACGGACAGACACCTCTACGCGTGTTCACCGGCTATGACGAAGATGGTTGGCACAAGGAAATGTGAAACGATTGAAAGGTGCTGATGCGGACAGAGTGACGTCAGCACACGTGGACCGACGCATCCACCGGATGGCATTGAAGGCCCCAAAGTTCATATCTCTCACCATTTTACAGGATGTGCAGGACACTCTTGGTTCTTCCATATCGAACAGATCCATTATACGCGGGTTGGCCGACGGCAGCCTCATGGGGCTCGTTAAGAAGACTGCCATTGACCCCAAGGGAACAGACATCTCCGTTTGCAATTTTTTCGGGATATAGTCACATGGACAGCGGAATGACACAGGGTAGTTTTCTCAGATGAATCTCACTTATGTTTTAACGATGACAGTCACTAAGTAAGATCTTGACGTCGTCTTGGCGACAGGTCTAATTCGGCCGCATATGGGAAACTCCGCATCTCACGACAACGCTACATTATGGTTTTAGGAACAATCACCTATGATAGAAGATCACCTTTGATTTTTATTGAGGGCATTAATGATGGTCCAATGATACATGGATGCCGTGCTGCGGCCGGTCTTTCAGGGGGTACCAAATGCCTTTTTCCAGCAGGATGACCTCTCACACAGCACGCATCAGCCAGCAAGTCCTGCGTGAAACCTCTGTGCTTACATGGCCACCAGTCTTTTATGATCTCTCACCTATAGAACACGTCTGGGACCTAATTGGACGTAGTTTGCGTGCGCTGGCACAGCGGCCTTCAGAAGATGAACCGTGACTAAGAGTTGAAAGGGAATGGGCAGCAATCCCTCAAGACACATTGCTCACGCTCAGACATGTTGCTGCCTACATAGCCGCCCGTGGTGGTCCAACAACATATTGAGTGGACAGCGATTTCACTCAGTGTATGTGTATCCTGTTCTAGTAAAGATTATTTATTTTTCGTTACTGGTATTCTATTTATGCAGATTTTCACAACATTTTGCCCACTAATTCTTGGTGTTTCAAATTCAGTTTCACGTAGTGCATATTTGAATTTTTTTAAAGAGTCATTTAAAACCCTAACTCAAGAAATCTCTTTAGCGGTAATTAGCGAGTAAATACATAAAAAGCAATAGTCTCATTGTAGAGTAAATCAAATTTTTCAATACTGTCTAGGGACTGAAAAGGATAAAAAAAACGGTAATGGTTGCAGTTCTGCGATGGTGGAAGGCAAACACCACATTGTTTTTTTCAAGTCACAGCATTATGGTGTGAAATAGTCAACCTTGAAGAAGGCAAAAGAAATTAAAATAAAAAATTATTGAGACAGCGATTTTGACTATCATCATCACTTTTAAACATCTATATTTGAAGTGTTAAACTATTTTTGAAGAAGAAAAAAAAAGATTGCAATTAAAATAACTTACAAACGACTTTATAGATCGATTAGATTTGCGGATGATATTGTTTTTCAGAGGGCAACTTGGACTTGGAGAAAACTGTATATGTTACTAGAATAAAATGCTATATAAAGATTAATAGATGAAACCCTAATTATTGAAATGTGCAATGAAGAAAATGGATATGGATTAGATTTGTCAGAAGGACTTAAAATAAATTCAGTTAAATTATAACGCACTTTATCCTAATTATATCCGATGGGAAAGTTAAAGAGATCTAAAGGCAAAGATATCTCGGGGAAAAGGACATTTAATAAAAACGTCTTCAATATCAAAAATAATGTCACCTTAAGTATGCGTATATATTCGTTCGAGACCTGAACTCTTGGAGAAAAAAAATATAAAGCCTCATGTTTACAAGGTGTAGTGCTAGCCTGAATGATAAGCTGACAGGCTAAGCGATAAAGATGTCCTAAAATGATATGGCCTACTAGAGAGACTGCACCAGAATAAAGCTACGAGTCATACCCCACGTTCAACACGTAAATATCTAGACAAAAAAGAGGAATGAAGCCACCATTCCATACTTTCCTTTTAAGCACATCCTTGCCAAATCTCAAGACTTGGTCTCTATGGATTTTTGTGTTTTTGGCTTGCTTAAAACTGCTCTCAGATCTAGAAAATCGAAGACACTAGATAGTTTCTAGAAAGTCGTTAAGGACTGTTGGGATGGTCTTGATCAAAATGTTCTAAGAGGAAGTCTTATATTCTAAAAACATGGATTCAGGACTGTTGCTAAGCGTCTAGGCTTACATGTAGAAACCAATATGTTTCACAAACATATGGACATTATTTGTAATAAATCACTAAATTCTGTCTTTTTAAAAATGGAACACCCTCTGTATATACTACACTCATGGGCAAAACCTAAGAACTTGTAACTTTTAGTAGGTATATCGGGATTCATACCATAACTCTGAATGTATTTGATACACAGTGCCTTTTATTGAAGACACACGAGATAACTAAGTGTCAACAAAATTGTCTCTGTCTTTTTTTTTTTAATTTAGTCGACCGGCGACATCAGACTTTCCACTTCCATAAGTTTTATCAACGAGTGTTCGTATTCCTTAAAAACGTGGTCAAATTAAGCATGTTGTTAACCAAACTCCCCCCAATACAAAATTGGTATTTAATACAACAAGGGCGGTTTAAGCTCCGGACAATTGACAACCGCCGATTTAATTAACAGCAGACTAATCAATGGCCTCGGAACGCATGCGCACTGAAAGATGACCCTAAAATAAAAGTTATCTTAATGACTTTGCAGCGAAGTTCAGCATTTATTGCCCTGCGCAATCCTGACTATGATTGGTGGTTCCTGAACCTATGGAATATTTATTCGACCAAATGGCCTTTCAGATCGAAGTATTTTGGTTATTTTGAAATTCCAAGTGTTCTCTCTTATTAATAGTTTTCTATTGTAGACACGATATCTCTGATCTATAAAGAGAGGAATCTTTTTATATTATTAACTTGTTGTTATATACATTCTGAAAAGTGCTCATTTTGAATCAAATATATATATTTTTTAACATTTCGTATGGCTACTCGTCAAACTTCGTCGGGGAACAAAATTGTTCTGGGAGTCTCGCGTATCAATTCTCGTGTGTACTTGAACAACTGATATAAAATTTTAAAATATATACAAATTTAATAATAAATAAATATTTTAAATAAATTAAATATAAGAATAAAAGGTTGTCCCAAAAGTTCGTGTTTTTCTTAAAACGTTGTTTTTCTTATTACTTGGCGAATAATATTATTGCGGCGAATACATAACAATATAAAATACAATTACTTTCTACATAATAAAAATATATTATACATAACGGCGCTTAATATTGGTATTTCAATTTTTTTCCAAGTGTTTACGAACTTTTGGGATAACCTTGTAATAATAAGATACATAATATATACACAAAATTTCAGAATATAAGAATTTAAATAAATCAGTTAAATGCTATATTTATATATACAGTGGTACCTCGACATACGAGTTTAATTCGTTCCGCAACCTTGCTCGTATCTTGAATTACTCGTATCTCGAAGCAAATTTCCCCATACAAAACAATTGAACTACCATTAATCCGTTCCAACCTCCAAAATGTCACCCCAGTTATTTTTGTTACGTGGTTTCAAATAATAAAAGGGAATTTATAAATATCAAATATTTATTGCACAAAAACAAAAAAGAGAATGTAAAGAAATAAATTAGATATCCTCACTGGTCTTTGCCTTTTTCGCTACATTTTTCTCGCTTTCACCTGTAGGCCGTTTAGAAAAAAACATGTCCAAGGAGGTTTGTTTCTTCCTCCCTCTCAGAATGTTCCGGAAATGAGTTAGGCAAGTGTCATTAAAAAGTTCAGATGCACGACCTGTTGCAACTTTTTCTGGGTGTTTTTTTTTTCCACGAACTGTGAAACTCTCTCCCACATTCCTAAGATCTCCTTTATCTCACTTGTAGAAATAACCTCCTCCTCTGACTCCTCAAAACCAATTACTTGCATAACCTCAGTATGCTGCTGTGACTGTAACTCTTGTATCTCCTCGGTCGTCAGTTCCTGGGTGTGCTCCTCGATGAGCTCGTTCACGTCTCTCTCTTCCACCTCTAAACCCATGGATTTCCCCAGAGATACAATCTCCTCCTCTACTGAAACACCGGGTTCCAATTCTTCATAGATCCTTTCAGCTACAGCTTCAGGCCACAGCTTTTTCCTTGCAGAGGTCAAGGTCCTCGTTGTAACTCTCAACCAGGCCTGATCGATAATTTGTAGGCAAATCGCTATATTAAAGTGGTCCTTCCAGAACTCTCGAAGGGTGAGGTTTGTGCTCTCCGTCACTTCAAAGCAGCGCCGAAACAGATGCTTGGTGTATAGTTTTTTAAAATTAGAAATCACTTGCTGATCCATGGGCTACAGGATAGGAGTGGTGTTGGGTGGTAAGTAGAGAACCTTTATGAATTTTAACTCCTCGAGGATGTCATCTTCGAGGTTTGGTGGATGAGCAGGGGCATTGTCGAAGTTGAGAAGGGCTTGCACGGGTAGGTTATTTTCCTGTAGATATTTCTTAACAGTAGGGCCGAAAACCAGGTTTACCCACTCCACAAAGAACTTCCTGGTGACCCATGCCTTCGGGTTCGACCTCCACATAACTTGCAGTTTTTCTTTCAAAATCTTATGTGATTTAAATGCTCTGGGGTTTTCCGAATGGTACACGAGCAGAGGCTTGATCTTGCAGTCGACACTTGCATTGGCGCACAGTGCTAGAGTCAATCTGTCTTTCATAGGTTTGTGGCCTGGCATCATCTTCTCCTCTGCCGTTATATATGTTCTATTCGGCATCTTTTTCCAGAGCAGCCCTGTCTCATCACAATTGAAGACTTGCTGAGAGATGTATCCTTGGGCTTTTATTAGATCGGAAAATGTTTTTATGTAATCCTCAGCTGCCTTCATATCTGAACTTGCTGCCTCACCATGTCTGACAACGGAGTGAATACCGCTCCTATTTTAAAAATTCTCAAACCAGCCCCGGCTGGCTTTAAATGACTCTTCCGATGCCTCGTCGATGGAAGTCTGCGGGGTTTGCTTCAGCAAATCTCCGTAGATCGCTCTTGCCTTCTCACAAATGATGGTCTGCGTCAAGGTATCTCCTTGGAGCTGCTTTTCTGTCACCCACACCATCAGCAGTTTCTCCATATTTTCATGAAGGGAGGTTCGCAGCTTGGAAATTATCGTAAGGCCCTTAGCCGGCGTTACACTATTTATCGACTTCTTCCGTTTAAGCACAGAACATATCATGGACGTACTACGGCCATACTGCCTCGACAAGTCAACAACTCGAACACCTTGCTCATGTTTTTCTATAATTTCACGTTTTGATTCAATACTCATCATATTTTTCTTAGCATTTGACTTTTTACAAACTTTCTTCCGATCCATGGTTATAAAAATAAATGAACTAAAACTGTAAATGTAAACGCAACACAAAACGCGAACATAAAACACAACTTATCACAGCGGAAGCACGCTGCTAACTGATCGTGATGGCGCGACTGCGTGTTACTACCTGTTGTGTTTTAACTTTAAAAGCACACAAAAATATAATGAACTTGAATTTGTTTATTCAAGTCTCAAAAAACAAAGCTTTGCATATAGAACAAATAATAATGAAGAAGAAGAAAGAAACATTTTAGGAAAAGCAAAAACAAAACAAAAGTACTGGTCAAAAAGAAACATTTAAAATCACAGATTAATATCTTCAACACTACCGAACCGAACTCGTATCTCGAATTTCGCTCGTAACTAAAAGCAAAAAATCACTTGCTCGTCGGCTCGTATCTCGAAAAACTCGTATGTTGGGGCGCTCGTATGTCGAGGTACCACTGTACCTTTAAAGAGAGAAAAATTATTATAGTTTCCTTCTATATGATTCTGTTTATTTAGAATATCTTGGTAAGCTTTCGATTTTTTCAACTTTTTTTTTCAGGACTGTGAAACAAAATTAAATAGAATAAAAGGAATCTCTTTAGATAATCGGTAGTTCATTTTAAATTGTCTATCAAATCTTAATAAAGTTTTTATACAAAACTGCAATTTACTCAACTACAAATGTTAGACACAAACTAATTTTTTACTCAATATTAAACTGAAAATGTTCTAATCTAATCGGCAAAAACCTATTTAAAAGATCTATATTTTAAAATTCGAAAACCTATTTTTTGTGATGTTTAAAAAATATTTTATCCCGAAACAAATAAAGGCACTTACCTCAAACACTCGATTTTATAACTATAATGGCTTCATGTTTTTTAATAATAAATGCAGTCTTAAATGCAGTCTTGTGTTAGAGTGATTTCAGTACTATTTTTGCCAGAGATCTAGGTTTTTTTCTCTGTAGAAGTTTAATCTGAAAGAAGGATTGAATGGGACTTTCCACGGCTGTTCAAGAGGCTATCTGAAGTTGTAACAAAGATTTATTTCAACCATATTTTGCCAAAGATATCATTTTTCGCCACTTTACACGAACATTTCTCGAGAATATCAACTTCACAATGCTTAGAAATATGACTTCCTTACAAACTCATTCAATATGACACTGTTACATTTTCTAGAATTGTGTTTGAATTTATCCATATGAACAGGTACTCTCTCTATTTAGAAGTTATCTCTTAAAGCTACTACAATAGTATTTATCTCTAATGGATATATACCTAGATGCAGAGTGAAAGTGTCTTTTAGGTAAATGCTATTTATTCTACGGAGCAGCAGTTTAATAGAAAATGTCATTTTGACGATGAAAAAGGTTCTTTGTAGACAGGTATCCTCTAGATAGTATATTTTCATGGAGGGTCTATTGGACAGTTTCCTATCACAGTCATATCGAATTAATTATATTATTTTATATGGATATGCCTAACTTGATTTTTTAATTACACAATCTATATTTCCCTTATAATATATTTTTAGCTCAAGGATCATTATATTTAATTGAACATTTATAAAAATAGTTGTTTGTATAATAAATAATTTTCCGAAATTAAGTATTCACACATCTTTTGGAACTATCGAGACGCGACTTCTGAATGTCTGGAAGATGGCTCGCAATATTTCCGAAGCGTCTCTCTCTTTTAATATTCTTAAAATAGTATTCATATATATTGAAAAATCAAGTATTTTACTTGTATTTTTTACTTAATAATTCAATTATAGTAAGACATCAACAGAAGGTTCGGCGTATCTTTTCAATAAGAAATTCAAGATAGCATTCTAATAACGATAGAAACTTGAATGAATGTGCCATTTTGTTTGAATGGCATTTGAAATTTATAGGTTGGTTGAAAATTCCGCTAACTTACAACCTTCTTAGTGTGTTGGCGAAGATTATGTAGAGACAGGCTAAGAATCGAATTTCACGCCTTTTATGAAAAAATGTAGAAATCGAAACAAACGAATGCTCGAAGGTCATAAGAGTGTATTGGGAGTGAATCAAAACATCCCTTCCATAGTTATGGGCTATGATTAAGAACGCCCATATACAAATGTAGCCTGGCGATGTCATGATAGAAGACAATGCCATTTGGAAGTGCTACTTCTACGAATTAATAGTTTATTATTGAATGGCGATGATTTATAAAGAACCACTCCCTTCTGATATCATCATACATAGGAAATTACCTTTTTTGGGGGCCTTTGAAGGTCGCTTGTGGAGCTTCACTAAACTGGTTCCATGTTCGTTTCCTTGTGACATTTCTGTAAAGAATTCGTCTTAGATCTATGGGGATTTATTCATTTTTAAAAACGACACTTCTTTGTTTGTTTCAACAGGTATTCGCAAGCCAATGTACAAACGAGAATACTGGCTCTTTAGACTAAGCGTTTCCCAAACATCATATCGTTTACATAGCCAAGTTTGTTCAGATTATCGTGTATCGTGTTTGTCGAAATGCTTGATCTTTTAGACAGTTCTTGCTATGAAAAACGAAGGTTTTGGTCTGTAGCTTCTTTCAGTATATTCTCCTTAATAGTAAAGTGACATCTTCTCAGATTGTGTTTATTATTTAACGTTGATATCACACGGTGTTGGACTTTCATAAAATATATTCTAACCGAGTGTCACTAAATAAACATCCTGTACATGCACTGCACAAATTTTACGGGATTTCTTGCCTTGAAAAGAGCAATATATTGCAAAAGGAATGCTTCTTGTTCTCCATTTTCATCATAGCACTAGAAAATGGGTCTTTGTTCATCATATAAATCTATTTTCTTGAAAAGTCGATTCGAAACGCTCGCTTTAAGCCATTAGGCTTTGAAAAGTCACAGATGTCGCAGAAAAGTCGCGGATGGCCTAATATAATAAGCTACATATATTTTACAATAGGCGAGCGTTAGAGAGCATTCATTTAACATATCAGTTTTGTTTACCTTAAAATATATTAAATACAATATTCGGTTAATTAAATTTCACTTGTTAAATTATAGCTCTAGTCTCTTTAAGGTCGACTGAATGTATTTGGAAGTATCTACCTGGGCCTTCCGATCACAGGTAGATCTTTCGTTTTGAGATTCGTTGTCTAATGCTACAGCTTCTAATAATAACATAGCAAACAACGTGTTTTCATTAGAAATATCTCCTCTTCCCCTCACTAATATATTCTTACTAGCCGAATGACCCGGGCAACGCCCGGGTTTTACCCGTAAATGCTTTTATTCAAATACTATTCGTTACAATTATAAATTGGCGCCGTGGATGTCATTCTTGTATAATATATAAATGAGTTTTAAAAATTGTAAAAAAAAAAATGCATCCGCCGGGAATCGAACCCGGGTCGCCCGCGTGGCAGGCGAGCATTTTACCACTGAACCATCGATGCTTATGAGAAATGGTCATATTTGGGTATTTACTCCATTCACAAAAGCAAACGGTGACAGAATTAAGAATTGATTGATGACTCTGATACTTGTATATTTTAATATCTCTTTAATTGTCTTGCAGCAGATCCTAATTTAAACTTCAAATGTTAGGTCCCATGCATTCATTTATGTTTTAGAATTTCTTCAAAATACTTAAAACCAATAATTCAATAAATTATATAAATGAGACGCATATGGAAAAGGAAATTTCAAAATATAAATGATGTATAACAATTAAGTTTTCCGAAGATCATTTGTTGGTTGTAAGTTGATTCAGCAGCCACGTCAACCAATGATCTCTCCCAATGTTTCAGTGGCCTGCTGCCACTTTCTTCAGGTGGATGATTAACTCGAACTAGGATTAGTGGCTATATTTTTTTCAGAATCAGGTTTTCATTATTGAAAGGAATTTATGAATAAAATCGCCAAAACAAAAACTAGGATATCTCTTATGGAACACATCCTAATACAAATATAGCATAAATAAAAGCAATATGTTTATTATTTTGTTAACATTCAGCTTATAATTTGAGAATATTTTACATATAATCAATCATGTGTTGAGAAACATTGTGTAATCCTTCGGTTAACATATCTGACCAATAAA
>CP092864.1:174284338-174314427 GCA_030710605.1 Cordylochernes scorpioides
ATAACGACCACCCAAGACAACGTTTTTAAATATATTCGCACTCGGGTAAACCCCGGGCGTTGCCCGGGCCATTCGTCTAGTCAATAATAATTTTAAACAAAACTTATTACCGTCTATGAAAAGCCCTGGAGGGGGGCCCCATCTGGGCGTCGGCTATTTTCTTCCCCTCTGGCCCGCAGCTGTCCCCAGTTGACCACTCTTGTGGTTTATATTTTGACGTCACCATTTTGAGTTTAAATACAAATAAGGGTGTACAGGTTGTATTAATAAAGATTTATCATATGTACAAAATATGAGGGTGGTAGCAAATAGGAGCAGTGTATATTTTAATAGAAGGGCATGATCCTATAAAGCATCGGCTCTAACCAATTGGAACATATATGAAATATACCAAAAGTGTCACTATTATACAGTTTAAAATATACTATATATAGTAATTGGGTATAAGCCGTAAACGTATTGCTTTCTAAAATAGTATTTTGATAAAAGTGACTGTACTGCTCAAATATCTAAAATATAGCACTTGCAAAATTCCATTGGGATCCTCTTGAATAGAAATATATATGAATGCCTCTTGTATGTACAAATTTGTAACTTGTACTTAGACACTGAATTTGTTATATATTGATATATAGATGAACGTTTTTCAAGGTTATTAATTTTTCTTTTTATAAATATATAGCACTAAATATATAGTTTACATTATTATTCTTTTTATGAATATATATTTTAGAATAGATATAGTATTTTTTAATTATTTCATTGTATATATAAAATCAATGTTGTAATTTGATGTTAAATTTATCTCAAAAAGTTATAAATGTTAACTAAGCGACATCGGCAAATGTAAATCCACAACTGGGACAGAAGAACCCGGGCAGCCGTCCCACAGCCATGTTGTAAAGGTCAAGGGTCATTTCCTTAAATCGATGATGAAGGTTTGTGCATTTAAATTTTAATGAATTCAGCCAAATATTTTATCAAGTTAGTGAAAGAACTGTCGACTCAATCTCATTATTTATTGATTATATGGATTGATTGAAATTTTAGTGGAAATTGAAGGATATTTATTTATTTTGTTGTTTTCTCAAACTAGCGGTTCGTGTCATTTTCTGGGTGGACTACATTATAGGTGGGATATAGCTGAGCACTTTAGAGAGGCAGTTAAAGTCTTACTTCACTTTGTCGTTTCGATTTTTGGGCGATAATGATGCTCTCAAACAGGGGCTTTCTGAGAGTTTTTTTATTGGCTTCAGAGGATCGAGGATAACTTTCCTAAATGTCTGATGGGCTTCTTTAAGGCTGTTCTGAGTCGTAATGAAGGATGAAACTGTTGTGTATGCAAATTGTTAAATATCTGTATGTATTTTTGCATGTTTTTTTTTTATTATTAATATGTAAATATTTATTTGTATATATAGAACTTTTACGGTGCAATTAAAGAGAGATTGACCAGTAACTAGAGGCTCCGTGTCGTGACGACTACTGGGAGGCGACACAACAACTGGCGACGAGTGTGTGTGAACCGGTTCAAGTGCTCTTTCACAGGTGGAGGAAGACAGAAATATAAAGCGGACGCGAAGCCAACAGTATGTCTGGTTGTTCAATGATTGTACCGTTCAGCTCCTTCAGACCAGTGGAGGAATCCTTTGATATTTTCGTTCAAAGATATGAGGCTGCCTTTGAGGCGAATGGGCTGGAGGAGGGAAAAAGAATGCCCATCTTTGTTTCTCTTCTGGATTCGGAAATGCTGAAGCTGGGCAATGATTTGTTTTTCCCGAGTACCATGAAAGAACAGCCGTATGAACGGTTAATACAAAGAATAAAACTGCATCTGGCTCCAAGAAAGAGGGTGATTCCTCAGCGATGCAGGTTCTTGAAGAGAATACAACTCGAAAGTGAATCCGTCTCTGAATACCTGCGTGAGCTCCGGCATTTGGCTATGGATTGCACTTTTGGTGAAATGTTGGAGGTCATGTTACGAGACCGTTTTGTGGCTGGTATAAAATCGGAAAGCCTTCAGAAGAAATTGTTACAGGAGGATGACGATGTCACCTTGGACAGGGTATTTTCTATAGCAGTCTCGTTTGAGCTAGCTGAACAAAATGCTAAGGAGCTGCAGGATGGACTAGTGGCTAAGATGGATATTGTTCCGGGAGGAAATAGAAAGAATGAAGCTCGTAGAGGATGGCAGCATGGGCCTGGTATGCAAAGAAGGGAGACAATTTGTTTCCGATGCGGAAAAAAAAACTCTCACCTGGCACCTGCATGTCCACATAAAACAAAATCTTGTTTTAAATGCAAGAGAATTGGACATTTGAGCAGGGTGTGCAAAACGGGTAAATCAGTGCCAGACTGCAGATATGCGCAGGACGAATTAATTTATTCGGTACAAGGTGATACTGATGCAAAGATAAATCTACATGTTGACGAGTATCAATTGTGTTTTGTGGTGGACACAGGAAGTCCCGTCACACTGATACCAAAAACAATTTATGAAAAATACTGGAAAGATGGTAATTGTCTCCATCTTATTTGAGATTGAGGTCCTTTTGTTGAAACCCAATAAAAATTATTGGTGAGAGAAGAGTTTTTGTGAGGGAGGCAAATCAAGATTTGCGGTTGATAGTTGTAGATGAAGATATTTCGATAGTTTTGTTGGGACGAGAATGGCTGAAGGGTTTAAATCTTGATTATTCTAGGTTATTGAACATTAGACAAGTAAGCGAGTCCGATATAAAAGTTATAATAAATAAGTATGCTAATTTATTTAGCAAAGAATTAGGTTGCTTAAAAAACGTCCATATTGATTTTTATTTTAAAAAAAATACGACTCCTGTATTTTGTAAGGCGAGAAGTTTGCCTTTCTCTTTGAAAAAAAAAAAGTAGAAAACGAAATCGATGGCATGGTTAACGAGGGAATTTTACAACCTATTGAGTATGCCAACTGGGCCGCACCTATAGTACCAGTACTGAAGAAAGATGGGAGCCTTAGAATTTGCGGCGATTTTAGATGCACCGCAAATAAGGCCACAGAATTGGATAAGTACCCCGCTTCCATCAATAGACGAAATATTTTCAAAATTGTCTGGAAATACAGTATTTTCGTCATTGGACTTATCCAGAGCTTATTTGCAGGTCAGATTATCTGAAGAGGCCAAAAGAGTGGTGAACATTAATACTACGAAGGGCTTATTTGCCTTTAAAAGGCTACCCTATGGAGTAGCTGTAGCACCAAACAAGTTCCAAAGAGAAATGGACAATCTATTTGCAGATATGTCGGGAGTGGCTTGCTACATCGATGACATCCTGGTAGCCGGAAAGGATCATAAGGATCACGAGCAAAAGCTGGAATTGGTCTTTAAAAGGCTGCAAGAAAAAGGTTTAAGATTAAACAAGGATAAATGCAAATTCGCAGTAAATGCTGTTGAATATTTAGGTTTTAAAATAGATAAAAAAGGACTGCATCCCATAAGTAGTAAAATAGAAGCGGTGGTAGAGGCGCCTGAACCTACAAACGTTTCTCAATTGAGATCTTTTATAGGCCTCCTTATGTATTACTCTAGGTTTATAAGAAATATTGCAGATATTTTAGCGCCCTTCTATCACCTCTTAAAAAAGAATTCCAAATGGAACTGGACTGGCGAACACCGTATGTTATTTGCAAAATGCAAAGCATTGCTAACTAACGAGTCGGTGCTGGCACATTATGATGAAACTAAGGAACTAGTCCTTGCATGTGACGCCTCTAGCTATGGCTAAGGAGTGGTTCTGAGTCACAGGAACGATAGAAAGGAAGAAACTCCTATAGCCTTTGCTTCAAGAACGCTAACTGAAGCGGAAAGGCGGTATTCGCAATTAGAAAAAGAAGCCTTAAGCATCATTTTTGGGTGTGAGAAATTCCGACAATATCTATTGGGACGTGAATTTGTGTTGATTACAGACAACCGACCTTTAATGCACATTTTTTCACCTCAGAAACCGATCCCCATATGTGCTGCATCAAGAATTAAGAGGTGGTCTTTAAAATTGTCTGCATTTAAATACACTGTGGAGTTTCGAAAAACTGATGATAATGGCAATGCAGACGCGTTATCACGATTACCTTTAGTCTCAAAGACCACGGAATCTTTGGATGAGGATCAGGTGCTTCTCCTTCGGAAAATGAGTGAGGTCCCCTTCTCATTCCAGGATGTGGCAGTTGAGACACGCCGGGATAAATTGCTATCAATTGTGTTGAGAAATGTTAGGGAAAATAATTGGCAAATTCCAAAGGTATCGCAGGAAAATCCACTTTGTTCCTATTATAGGATAAAAGACGAATTAAGTTGTGAGTTTGGTTGTCTGCAATGGCGTGAAAGAGTGATAATTCCCCAGAAATTAAGATCCTCAATTTTGAACGATTTACATGAGATGCACCTAGGGATGGTGAAAATGAAAATGATTGCTAGACGATATTTTTGGTGGCCAGGCATAGACAAGAACATTGAAGAGTTGGCTAGAGATTGTAGAATCTACAAGAATCTGCAAGTATGCCGCCGTCTACCATTTCAGAGTGGACTTGGCCTGAGAAGCCGTGGCACCGTCTACACTTAGATCTAGCAGGTCCCTTTATGGGACGAATGTTTATGGTCCTTGTAGACGCGTACACCAAATGGCTGGAGATTGTCATCATAAAGGACATTACGAGCAGGACCATCATAGGACATCTTAGGGAGATCTTTGCCAGATTTGGATTACCTGAACTTTTGGTAACCGATAATGGCAGACAATTTGTCTCAAGTGAATTTGAAGAATTTACAAAAATAAATAGTATAAGACACACAAAAACGAGTCCGTACAATCCCAGCACTAATGGCTTAGCTGAGCGATATGTACGTGAATTTAAAACCTCTTTACAAAAGAACCAAGGAAAGGACAGTGTAGAAATCAATCTACAGCGATTTTTATTCGCCCATAGAGCTTTTCCTCAAACGGTATTAAAGGAGTCTCCCGCGGAACTTTTAATGAAAAGAAATCTAAGATCAAGATTTTCAAATTTGATTCCGAAAATGGCGAAGGTGGGAGAGGTGTACCATGATGCCATGAGGAAGCAAAAGCATTTTTCGGTCGGCTCTGATGTGTATTTTCGGAGTTTTGTTAACGGACCAAAATGGAAAAAGGGCAGGATCATGGAACTACTGAGCAGCCAACATTACCTTATAGAAGACGAAGGCCGTTATGTGAAAAGACACATCAATCAACTAAGGCCAGTTATCAAGAGAGAAGTTCCTGAAGTGAGAGATTTGGTATTGCCGGGTACATCAAGAGATTTTATACTGCCTGGTACTTCTCGAGATCACCCTGGGCTTGGAGGACAGGAGAAGACAAGGGAAGAAGCCCCGGAGGTGGACGAAGAATGGAAGGGAGCGGAGTCTTCAGCACAAGAGGACACTCCAGAACCAGAACCGGGCCCTGCTGCTGCGGCTGTCCCTGTCCCTGTGCGCAGTCCAAGACCGCAGCGATCCAGAAGACCGCCAGAACCAGAACCGGGCCCTGCGGCTGTCCCTGTCCCTGTGCGCAGTCCCAAGACCGCAGCGATCCAGAAGACCGCCAGACCGGCTGCACTACTATTAAGAGGGGAGATGTGTTGTGTATGCAAATTGTTAAATATCTGTATGTATTTTGCATGTTTTTTTTTATTATTAATATGTAAATATTTATTTGTATATATAGAACTTTTACGGTGCAATAAAGGAGAGATTGACCAGTAACTATAGGCTCCGTGTCGTGACGACTACTGGGAGGCGACACAACAGAAACATTTTGGGATACTCATGGCTCTTCGATTGGCAAACACTGACTAATCAGTATTCAAGATAAAATTGTGTGAAAAACGTTTAAAAACTACAGAATATTTTTACAATGAGTTTTTATTTAATTTTAAATGCTAGAGCTTTAAAAGCGATAATCGCCCTTCAACGGACTTTATTAAAACGTCGACATTTCTTACAAGTGAAGTGTTTACAAATATAGGCGTAAAGCGTAGATATTTACAACTGATATTTTAAAAATTTAAATAAAAAGAAATTAATTGTGAAGATTTTTGTAGTTTTTAAACATTGACTAAATCTTGTTATAATGTGTCCACAGAAAATAGATAAGTTAAAGACAAGTTTTTCTATAAAACATCTGATAAGTATATAGACTCTAGTAAATGTTTCATCCCTCTGCATGAAATACCGACTTCATACCGTTGATGCAGTTTGATAAGACAGGATATGTCTTTTCTTTAGTGGAATAACCAGACATGTATACTATAGCATCGAGGCCTAAGAAATGAGTTGATATCGCCATTCCCACTTCCAAGAGTCATAGCGCGGCGTTGACAGAAATTCTCTTGTGTCTCGGGTTCCTCATAAGTATGATCATTCCATTTTGTCTCTCCTTTCTTTTTTATTAAATAATTATATTTAATTATTTGAGTGGGGACACCAGTTTCTGAGAACTAACCCAACAATCTACCCTAACGCTGAGCGACGGATGTCTGAAGTACACAGTGGCTAGGTGGGAAGAACCCTCGGCAATATAGGTCGGACTTTCGGTGAATAGTGCTAGACACTTCTTAATGTCTTATTGCTTACTCTCATACTCCCTGTACGTCCCTATGTAATCCTCAAACCTAAAATACCATTTTTAAGATTCCACCCTCAGTGTAGCATATAAAAGCAGAACTTAAATACCATTTCTAAGATTCCACCCTCAGTGTAGCATATAAAAGCAGAACTTAAATACCATTTTTAAGATTCCACCCTCAGTGTAGCATATAAAAGCAGAACTTAAATACCATTTCTAAGATTCCACCCTCAGTGTAGCATATAAAAGCAGAACTTAAATACCATTTCTAAGATTCCACCCTCAGTGTAGCATATAAAAGCAGAACTTAAATACCATTTCTAAGATTCCACCCCTCAGTGTAGCATATAAAAGCAGAACTTAAATACCATTTCTAAGATTCCACCCTCAGTGTAGCATATAAAAGCAGAACTTAAATTCTATTTCTAAGATTCCATCCTCAGTGTAGCATATAAAAGCAGAACTTAAATACCATTTCTAAGATTCCATCCTCAGTGTAGCATATAAAAGCAGAACTTAAATACCATTCTAAGATTCCACCCTCAGTGTAGCATATAAAAGCAGAACTTAAATACAATTTCTAAGATTCCACCCTCAGTGTAGCATATAAAAGCAGAACTTAAATACCATTTCTAAGATTCCATCCTCAGTGTAGCATATAAAAGCAGAACTTAAATACCATTTCTAAGATTCCACCCTCAGTGTAGCATATAAAAGCAGAACTTAAATACCATTTCTAAGATTCCACCCTCAGTGTAGCATATAAAAGCAGAACTTAAATACAATTTCTAAGATTCCACCCTCAGTGTAGCATATAAAAGCAGAACTTAAATACCATTTCTAAGATTCCACCCTCAGTGTAGCATATAAAAGCAGAACTTAAATACAATTTCTAAGATTCCACCCTCAGTGTAGCATATAAAAGCAGAACTTAAATACCATTTCTAAGATTCCATCCTCAGTGTAGCATATAAAAGCAGAACTTAAATACCATTTCTAAGATTCCACACTCAGTGTAGCATATAAAAGCAGAACTTAAATACCATTTTTAAGATTCCACCCTCAGTGTAGCATATAAAAGCAGAACTTAAATACCATTTCTAAGATTCCACCCTCAGTGTAGCATATATAATCATAATGATCAAATACAGTATTAGAGCTCTAAAGAAGCGGTCTGATAGATTAAATTGGCGAAACTGCTGGGAGGATTCACAACTGATGAGCCAAGCTCTTTCAATTTTTTTTTCATCTCAGTAAGGACAGTGGCAGTTCGATTTATTTGTGAAAAGAAACATTCGCATCTTAATGTTTTCATTTGTTATATGCAATGTCCATATTTGAAACTTGGAACCAAAAGAGGGAATCTGTGTTCACCCGTCTCAGCGCGCTAAATTTTGAATCAATTTTGTTAAATTTTGTTAAATTTTGTTAAAGTTCCCACATGAATTTTATATAAATTTATATGCTTAGATATAATAATGCATCAGTTATAAAATATTAATTAAATCATTGAATTTTCATTTAGTTCGACAAAACATACATAGGATCAGTGAATGCTTATACACATATGTGTATATTGCTTGTATCTATTATTTTGTTAGGTAATACACTGTATAACAAAGAAATCGACGCACCAAGAAGGAGTTGTCTGATTAGGACAAAAATTAGCGTATGTAAAGAGCATGTATAGGGGGGAAAACGATTAAAATTTGAGAACAATTAATTGTTTTATTTCAGAGTTTGATCGTCACAAATTGAGAACGTCAAGGTATCGTTGGACCCCCACTGGCCTGGAAGCAGGCTGCCACCCGGCGTGTCATGGACTGATAAAGATTCCGGATGGTGTGCTGCAGGATTTCTTGCCAAATTGTCTCCAACTGTCGGGCTAAATAGTCAACATTCCGGGATGGTTGCAATCGCCTTCCTATTACGTCCCAGATGTGCTCTATGGGCGAGAGATCAGGCGACCTTGCTGGCCACGGAAGAGTTCGGCAAGATTGAAGACAATCCATAGTAACACGTACCCTGTGTGGCCGGGCATTATCTTGTTGAAAAGTAAGCCCGGGGTGATGTGAGAGGAACGGCAACAAAACAGGCCGTAAAATGTCATCTACGTACCGTTGTGCTGTCAGGGTGCCAGAAATGACTACCAATGGGGTCCTGCTATCAAATGAAATGGCACCCCAGACCATAACGCCCTGTTGTGGACCTGTGTGGTGTTCGACAGTAAGGCCAGGATCCTCACGCTGCCCAGGACGTCTCCAGACACGTTTGCGACGGTCGTCAGGACACATTAAGAAACGGGACTCGTCACTAAAGACTATACGTCCCCAGTCAGCGCAGTTCCAAGTTGATCGCTCCCGACACCACTGTAGTCGGACTTGTCGGTGCACGGGTGTGAGGGGCAGGCATCGTAACGGTCGGCGAGCTCTTAGATTCCGCTCTCTCAGTCGCCTGTTGATGGTCATTTTGGACACTTGTGTGCCGGTCACACGTTGGATGGTAGGTAACGTGGATTCCGGTGCTGCGACAACCATTCTGACAATTGCTCTGTCCTCCCGTTCTATTGTTGCCCTTGGTCGACCGCTGCCGTTCTGACGTTGCACTTTTACCAACATCGCCTAATAGCCGCATCACTTCGACACAGATGTCGCGAGATTAGTCGATTAGACCAACCAGCCTTTTTCAATCCAATGGCACGACCAGTTTCAAACTCTGACATATGTTCGTTATGAGCACGAATCTTTCGGCGAGGCATTGATACAGTAGAAATAGGCGTACTGCTAAAATATTAAACGGAAATTCTGAAAATTAGCTCGTGCCGCGCCGAATATTGAGTATAGAATGCTCGTGCTGGATGCGCAGTTCAGATGCGCTGGAGCTCTTGCTTTGCATAAATCGGCCACCAAATTTCAATCATTTGCATCTTTGGTCGAAACCTCTTTGCATACGTATTTTGATATAAATTGGACAACTGCTTCTTGGTGCGTCGATTTTTTTTGTTATAGAGTATATGAAATTTCAGAATAAATGGCGTCCGCGTGAAAGAATCACATTTTTAAAGGTTTTGTTGATTTTCTTCTTTCTTATCTCTGAAGTAGAATGCGTCTGCTTTTGTCATTAAGACTTGGAGCACTACTCAGTGGCAGGCCGACTTAGATCTAAAAGAAATGGCCGCCTCTGACATAACGCACATGCAGTTCTATTTATGAAATAAACATGTTAGAACATTTTAAAATGGCCTGCATTAAAGATAAATAAGGATAACTCGGAAGCCTGTAACGCCTGCATTAAATATATATTTCATTTTAGGAGAATTATCAAAGGTTTCAAATGAAGAATATGTTGGCATACCTATGGTTTATGAGAAAAATAATGGGAAATCACAGAGAAAAAATTTGTCGCATAATTTTTAAAGATAGAAGAAATCCTGGAAGCTACTTACATTCACAAAATACATCAAAGGTTTAGAGGAAACGGCGATTTTGAAAAATTTGTATATGTATATATGTATACCACTTCATCAAACTGTGTGTATAGTTTGGCAAAATTCCACTCCTAACAGACTATATAGAATCTAGAATAATCAAATATGATCTAGCTCATCTGTCCACTGAAGATCTAATTACTTACGAACCCCATGCTCCAAGTATAGTCAAATCATTCTTACACGCAAAAATGAAAGAAATTTTTGATAATATTAATGAAATTTTCAGAAGCTTTTTCGTGTCTGGAATCCCAAGATTTTTCCGTCCAAATTTTTATAATATCCAATTCATTACAGATCATGGTAATTTTGGAATATTTTTGTCAGCTATCGGCGCGGTGAAGGAACCAGGATGCTTCTGCAGAGGTGAAATTCAGGACTCGAAACATCTACTTATGAATTGCCCAATTTTCCGGGTTTATAGGAAAACAAATTTGATCGTATTGGACAGCTTGATGAAATTGTAGACGATAAAGAGAGGTGTAAATATTTTGATCAATTTTGCAAATTAATTTACAACTTTCTTTCAAATTGTAAAAGGGATAGAGAAACTTAGAAGAAAAAGAATTGCGATGCTTGCTTTGTTGTTTGTTTTTCTCTCCGGACAATATTCTTTGGTTAATTATGTAAAATAATGAATAGAACAAGATTGTATATAGCCGATTTGTTGTGATGTAGAGAGAAGCAAATATCCCTGAGTTTGGGATATCGCGTTTCATGATGTTAATAAAATTGTATATGCAAGGCATAAAGAATGTAAGACATTGTTTTATTGTCTGGAAGTAATCAGCAAAGTTATTTTTAAAACACGCATGTGGATATTTATAAAAGAGGGAAATTTCATTTTTTTTTAAATAATTTTATATAAAAAATCACTATTGGAAAGCAAAATATGAATAAAAAAGAATTAACCTACCAAATTACCAGTCACTAAGCCGACTTTGCGCAACGAACAAACCCAAAAATCTCTTTAGAAAATTTCAAATGCCAATTCGACTATATCATACATATCGCAATAGAAATATAGGGAGAGTGATAAATAATATTTAGATAGTGTTGCTTCACAAATACGCGCCTAAGCTGACACATTCATGTGTAGAACAGTAAAACAATAAAATCAGCTGGTAACGACCATATTGACAACAATATGGAAAGCATAGCATTCATGTAAGCGGAGTGGCTATCAAATATCAGAGAGAGATGGAAGCAACAAAAATGTTTACAAATCAGAGCATTAAGAGAAACAACGTTTTGCGGGGACCCACTAAGCCCTCGGCCAATTATGCCGCGAACATGGGCGGAATATCAACGCCGTTCATTGATCCGTTCGTGCATTCCTCCGCAACACTGCATAGTTTAATGTACCCATCTGGGGAGTTGGTGTACCTACCTCAAGTTGTTTGTTACTTCGGAGTTTTATTTGGAATGTGATGCTGTTACACTTTCAGATATAATTTGCTTGAAGAATTCTTATTCAAAATGTCCGAGTTCGGTGAAAAATGATTCATATAATCTATTTAACGAAGTCATTTTTATTCTCTAAAAGAATTAAAGGCCGCTATGATATGTGACATCGAATTTAAATAGAAGGATAGCTATATAAAGTCTAAAAAACAAGAATATGAATACAGCTTCACTAATCTCGCCTTACTATGTGATCTGAACATTCTGCTAACCTTACTTTACAACAAAAAGTTGCTATATTGCTGCAGCTTTTTTGTGTGTTTATTCATTAATTTTTTAATTAATAATTTTGGTCTGAAAAATAAAGAATATTTGACCTAGTATATTTTCTATTATTATTCCTGTCTGATAATATAATATCACTACTTCACACCATTTAGAAAGTTGGCGCGAGGTCGGAGCATCTCTGGCAACGAAGAGAACACTTTTGGCCTACATATACACACTATGAAAAAATAGTACAAATGTGATATTGTACTGGGATAAGGTGCATAAATTAAGAAGAAGGCATCTCCTTATCGTGCAACTGAAAGTTGCTGATGGCTTGCGCCATCTATCGGAATAAATATCAACTATTCTCGTTGAATTTTAATCTTTCAGTTGCACGATAAGGAGATGCCTTTTTCTTCATTTATGCACCTTATCCCAGTATAATATCACATTTGTACTATTTTTTCACATTTTGTAGCGTTCTCACGCAATTCTGGCCTTAACTACCCGTTTCATGATTTTTCAGGATGCCTGAATGACAAATATTTTGGTCGTTGAGCTACAGCTTGCACCACGCTGATAAGAGCCAACAGCCCGAAACGCGTCCGTGGTTAGCTTTTCTTGATTAATCAAGAATGGGTATTTGACCAATTCTGGAATAATTAAAAATCAACGAGAATAGTTGATATTTATTCCGATAGATGGCGCAAGCCATCAGCAACTTTCAGTTGCACGATAAGGAGATGCCTTTTTCTTAATATACACACTATAGCAAAAAGAGATTGACGCCCCAAGAAATAGTCGTCAGATTGGGATTAAATTAGTGTTTGTGAAGAACATGTATAGGGAAAAACTATTAGATTTTCAGAACAATTATTTGTTTTATTCCATAGTTTGATCGTTACAAATTGAGAACGTCAAGGTATCGTTGGACCCCCACTGGCCTGGATGCAGGCTGCCATACAATGGATCATATACTGATAAAGATTCCGGATGGTGTGCTGCAATATTTATTGCCAAATTATCTCCAACTGTCGGGCTAAATAGTCAACATTCCGGGATGGTTGCAATCGCCTTCCCATCACGTACCAGATGCGCTCTATGGGTGAGAGATAAGGCGACCTTGCTGGCCACGGAAGGGTTCGGCAAGATTGAAGATAATCCATAGTAACACCTGCTGTGTGTGGCCGGACATTATCTTGTTTAAAGAAAGCCCTGTGTAATGTGAGCGGAACGGCAACAACACAGGCCGTAGAATGTCATCTACGTACCGTTGGGAAAAGTTTGGTTTCTTTCCTGGTTGCTTTATTCACATTTGTCTGCCGATTGGCTCTACTCTTGCTATATATTCTGGTCTAGGATTCTCATAAAGCACGTGCCACCTGTGGCCACGCTATATCAACAATTGGAGCAAGCATAGACTGGCGCACTGGACTGCCAGAATGGACTGGTCAAACTCTTCATATTAATGTCGGCGAGTTGTGTCGTAGTAGCCATTGTAATCAGGGCGGCCATACTAAATATTTATTTATGCGTGTTACCCCCGATCCTCACGGTGTAATTTAGTTCATTGTACACTAGGCGTATAAATGGATAACCTTCCTTCATGGTGCTGGAATTTGGGGATATTTACTGTGAACACAGTTTAGATGTATCACTTCTCTACTGGGTAATCCTCCTAGGTTTCAGCATAATTGTAGTTTCAGCAATGTTAAGAAAAAGGCCAATTTAGGATTAATTAAAAATCAACAATTAGTTGATATTTATTCCAACAGATGACGCCAGCTCTCAATAAAATTCAGTTGTATGCTCAGAAGATTAATTAATCCACCTGATCCCAGTACAATTTCACATTTTTACTATTTGTTACCTTAGGATGTGTTGCTTGTTGAAAATAATCTTTTTATGATTTCTCATTTAAATATCAAAAGATGGAATGAGATCTGTTTGTGTATGTTTATATAAGAACCTGAGACTTATTATATGTTAAATCTCCGTGGTGAATTCTTGAAATTTTATAATAAAGAATCATGTTGTGGTTTTAAAAGTTTGGATCTCTAATTCAATTTGATGAATATATATATATGTAGTAATGTAGTTTGTTATCCTGTTGGATGAATGTAGTGTGGCATGTTGGTTGCAGTCGTGATGGCCACAATTATTAGAGTGGGTTCAGGCGTGATTGGGATTGCACAAAAGAACGAGGCATGTTGAATGTCACCACAGAGATGGCGAGAGAGCAAGTGTAGCCGACCCCGTTCAGGAGAGATCTGTGTAGAGGGGTCTGTCAATCCTCGTGTCTCAAAGCGGACTAATCTGTTTGAGCAAGAAGAAGGCACACCTGGGAACCTGACTTGTTTTTCGGACCTTTTTCCTCCGTGGCGCCAGCTGTCAATCACTCGAAATTTTATTTCTGTCAACTTGATATTACATTATAACCATAAAACACATGGGGATATAGGATATATAAGTATATATTAGAATATATCACAATATATATATATATGTATATTAAAAATAAAGAAGACATCTCCTGACCACGAGCACATGTGCTTTTTAGATGGCAGAGCGCCATCTAGTGAAGCAAAAATAAACTAAACGTTTATTTAGCTTGCTCCGTGATATTTGGCCAACCCAATTTCTTGATAAATCAAGAAAAGCCATCCACGAACGCGTTTCGCGCTGTTGGCGCTCGTCAGCGTGGAGTAGGCCGTAACCACTCTACCAAAAAGATTTTTTGGTCCCAATGGCTTCTTGAGAAATCAAGAAATGGGTATTTAAGGCCAAATTTGCGTAAAGACGCTTTACACATGAAAAAACAATAGAAAAAAAATAAAAGATAAGTGGGTCAGGTGTTAATATTAAAAATAAAGAAGGCATCTCCTGACCACGAGCACATGTGCTATATATCTTAAATTATAAAATGTATTTATATACATTTTAAAAAGTCGATTTAAACGCTAATATGAACGCTTTAAATTTTGTAGAAGCCAAACCTATATTTATATACAAAGATTAAAACCCCTCTTAATTAAATAAAATATTTTTGGTCGAACCTTTCATTTTCTAACAAAGAAAATTTACTTATTAACAATATATACATAACAATATATACAAGTACATTGCATGAAATATAAAAAGGCATATGCGTACTATTCCTATTATATATTATTTTACATATATATTATACTAGCGGATGTGCCCGACTTCGCCCGGGTTTTACCCGAGTGAATGTTTGTCTAACGAACATTTGTTAAAACAATTCTCTATAAACTTATAAAACGTACTCGGCTTCGCCCGGGGTTTTACCCGAGTAAAGGTTTGTCTAGCGAACATTTGTTAAAACAATTCTCTAAAAACTTATTTAAAAAAAAAAAGATATATTTTGATAATTTGAAACTCGTAAATTTGAATCTCTCGATAAAGTGAACATTTTTTCCCGGTCCCTGTGTGCCGTGTCATCCTGAATTTTGTCTTTCCTAATTTTCTACATTAGAAAATCATAGTTTTATCTAGTGAACATTTTTTCCTGGTCCCTTGAAAAATACTCGATAAGTTGAATAAAATCAATATTAATTGGTTCCCTCGGTAATTGGAAGTTAAAGGAATAGTATCTTCGCCTTGGAATTGTATCATTATTCTTGTCTCAAATAAATTGCCGTGTCATCCTGAGATAATCTTACTTTTGATAAATAATATTTAAGATAACAAACTTAGTGATAAGAAAACTTGTTATCATCGTCACAATGGGGGCGCTGCTTGCGAGTTAAATCTACAAATCAGCAAATAACTCTAAGGATATTCAAGATATTTATGAAATTATTTTTCAAAAACCTTCCCGGTGATATACCTAATAATATCCCAAAATTTCACGGCGATTGGATGTATGGTTTTTGAATCTATAGAGTACAGACAGACAGACATTCAATTTTATATATATAGATTCACTCTTCATTGTTGGCTTTTTATCTTACATTCATTCTTCATTGTTGGCTTTTTATATTACATTTACTATTCATTGTTGGCTTTTTATCTTACATTCACTCTTCATTGTTGGCTTTTTATCTTACATTCATTCTTCATTGTTGGCTTTTTATATTACATTCACTCTTCATTGTTGGCATTTTATCTTATATTCATTCTTCATTGTTGGCTTTTTATATTACATTTACTCTTCATTGTTGGCTTTTTATCTTACATTCACTCTTCATTGTTGGCTTTTTATATTATACTAGCGGACGTACCCGGCTTCGCCCGAGGTTTTACACGAGTAAAGGTTTGTCTAACGAACATTTGTTAAAACAATTCTCTATAAACTTGAAAAAAAAAAAAGATATATTTTGATAATTTGAAACTCGTAAATTTGAATCTCTCGATAAAGTGAACATTTTTTCCCGGTCCCTGTGTGCCGTGTCATCCTGAATTTTGTCTTTCATAATTTTCTAAATTACAAAATCATCGTTTTATCTAGTGAACATATTTTCCTGGTCCCTTGAAAAATACTCGATAATTTGAATAAAATCATGGTCGTGAATCTCTCGATAAAGTGATTATTTTTTCCCGGTCCCTGTGTGCCGTGTCATCCTGAATTTTGTCTTTCATAAATTTCTACATTACAAAATCATCGTTTTATCTAGTGAACATTTTTTCCCGGTCCCTTGAAAAATACTCGATAAGGTTGAATAAATTCATGGTCGTTTATGGAAGATGGACGAAGTTCCCGGAGGTCATCTTGGGCAAGCTCCCGCGAGGCTTTTTTCTTGTCTACTTGGCATAGCTGTGTTGCCAACTCTGCCCTGATTGGTCGGTGGGTACTTTGACTGTCGGCCGGCGGCCGGGCGAATCCATTCTCGCACGGGGTCTGCCCCACTCCAAACTTTTGGCAAAGCACTTTCTAATTAAAGATTATTGTCTTAAATAATCTTTAAGAACAAAAAGTATAATAATTGAACGATAGGAAATTATAGTAAATAATTATACTAAACTAAATGATGTAAAAGTAATTATACATGAAATTTGATATAAGTTTTAGAAAAGTTATCGTTAAGTCCACGGGAAAAGATGTAGCCAAAACAAATAGGTTTTTAACAGTGACACGTGAGCACCCGCCTCGAGACGCGCTCCTCTCTCCTAACATTACTCCCCCTCTTGAAAAAGCCTATCTCCGTCTCAATGGTGGCGCTGCTTGCGAGTTAAAGCTACAAATCTGCAAATAACTCTAAGGATATTAAAGATATTCAAGATATTATTTTTCGTAAACCTTTCCGGGGATATGCCTAATAATATCCCGAAATTTCACGGCGATTGGATGTATGGTTTTCGAATCCATAGAGGACACACACACACACAGACATTCAATTATATATATATATAGATTTACTCTTCATTGTTGGCTTTTTATCTTACATTTATTCTTCATTGTTGGCTTTTTATATTACATTTACTCTTCATTGTTGGCTTTTTATCTTACATTCATTCTTCATTGTTGGCTTTTTATATCATATTTACTCTTCATTGTTGGCTTTTTATCTTACATTCATTCTTCATTGTTGGCTTTTTATATTATATTTATTCTTCATTGTTGGCTTTTTATCTTACATTTATTCTTCATTGTTGGCTTTTTATATTATATTTACTCTTCATTGTTGGCTTTTTATCTTACATTTATTCTTCATTGTTGGCTTTTTATATTACATTTACTCTCTATTGTTGGCTTTTTATCTTACATTCATTCTTCATTGTTGGCTTTTTATATCATATTTACTCTTCATTGTTGGCTTTTTATATTATATTCTGACCAAAATCTATCTGTGAACTTCACACAGTGAACTTCACACAGACAGAATAAGGCAATTATATAAGTAGATTTACTCTTCTTTGTTGGCTTTTTATCTTACATTCATTCTTCATTGTTGGCTTTTTATATTACATTTACTATTCATTGTTGGCTTTTTATCTTACATTCACTCTTCATTGTTGGCTTTTTATCTTACATTCACTCTTCATTGTTGGCTTTTTATCTTACATTCATTCTTCATTGTTGGCTTTTTATATTACATTTACTCTTCATTGTTGGCTTTTTATCTTACATTCACTCTTCATTGTTGGCTTTTTATATTATATTTTTAGATTGAGATTATTAGCTAGTATGTAAAAAATTAACTCTGTTGAAATTTAATTTTGTATTTATATATAAATAAAATTAACTCTAATGTTACGATGTACTAGAGCGCCATCTGTTATCAAATTATAAAACTATTTTAGAGGCGTAATATTCTTTTTAAAATAAAGCAATTTCTACTGTCCTTACTGCGATGGAAAAATTAAAGGGAGGGCCTGGCTCATCAGTGGTGAACCCTCCCAGCGGTTTCGCCAGTTTAATCTACCATACCGCTGTTATATTGCATTTTTGGGACTTCCTTTTATAGGTGACTGTTGTAAGACTCTTGGAATGGGTATTTTAGAAGAACTATGGACATAAGCTTATAGGACAGCAGAATTAAATATAATTATAAATATATAATAGGCTTCGAGCAATCGCTCTTTCGCAAATATCAAATTGTGTCTTTTATTAGAACAATAATGTTACGATGTACTAGAGCGCCATTTGTTATCAAATTATAAAACTATTTTAGAGGCGTAATATTCTTTTTAAAATAAAGCAATTTCTACTGTCCTTACTGCGATGGAAAAATTAAAGGGAGGGCCTGGCTCATCAGTGGTGAACCCTCCCAGCGGTTTCGCCAGTTTAATCTACCATACCGCTGTTATATTGCATTTTTGGAACTTCCTTTTATAGGTGACTGTTGTAAGACTCTTGGAATGGGTATTTTAGAAGAACTATGGACATAAGCTTATAGGACAGCAGAATTAAATATAATTATAAATATATAATAGGCTTCGAGCAATCGCTCTTCCGCAAATATCAATTAATTTTTCCATCGCAGTAAGGACAGTAGAAATTGCTTTATTTTAAAAAGAATATTACGCCTCTAAAATAGTTTTATAATTTGATAACAGATGGCGCTCTAGTACATCGTAACATTATTGTTCTAATAAAAGACACAATTTGATATTTGCGGAAGAGCGATTGCTCGAAGCCTATTATATATTTATAATTATATTTAATTCTGCTGTCCTATAAGCTTATGTCCATAGTTCTTCTAAAATACCCATTCCAAGAGTCTTACAACAGTCACCAATAAAAGGAAGTTCCAAAAATGCAATATAACAGCGGTATGGTAGATTAAACTGGCGAAACCGCTGGGAGGGTTCACCACTGATGAGCCAGGCCCTCCCTTTAATTTTTCCATCGCAGTAAGGACAGTAGAAATTGCTTTATTTTAAAAGAATATTACGCCTCTAAAAAAAAATAGTTTTATAAAAATTAACTCTGTTGATTTTTTTTGTATTTAATCGATAACAGCGAAGTTACGCATGTTAATGTTAGGAAAAATATTTTAATGTTAAGCAAAACCTGCTCCATCTCGATTTACATAAATGTTGAAAATTTGGTCGAAATTGATGCAATGTAACGAAAGTTTTTAGCGAACACCACTTATGAAATTTCCATTTTATTATTATAGATTGCATAAGAAAATATTTTAAAATGTTTCCATTGACAATATTTCACGCAATATGTATCTTCCATTATTCTATATGATGGGTATCTTCTGGTAAAATATTTATCCATATTTTGTCCATAGAATTGACCATGACATTCTGCCAGATATATATTAATTAATTATTTATTCGAAGTAGTTGGTTTATACACTTCGAGCGTTTCTCATTTAAAGATTTTATTCTCGTTTTTATCGTATGTTTCCACAACTCAAATATTTGCCAATACTCTCTCTCTCTCTCTCGCACATCTCTGCCTGACAGGGAAATCATTTGAAAAGTTTGTATTCAAAGAAAATGTTTAGTAGCAGAGAATGCCAGGCCACTGCTAGCCGAGATAGTTCCTGCAGACACGTGTTTGGATTCAGAAGGAACGGTAGATCCATAGGTTAAATTCATACGGACAGACACCTCTACGCCTGTTCACCGGCTATGACGAAGATGGTTGGCACAAGGAAATGTGAAACGATTGAAAGGTGCTGATGCGGACAGAGTGACGTCAGCACACGTGGACCGACGCATCCACCGGATGGCATTGAAGGCCCCAAAGTTCATATCTCTCACCATTTTACAGGATGTGCAGGACACTCTTGGTTCTTCCATATCGACCAGATCCATTATACGCGGGTTGGCCGACGGCAGCCTCATGGGGCTCGTTAAGAAGACTGCCATTGACCCCAAGGGAACAGACATCTCCGTTTGCAATTTTTTCGGGATATAGTCACATGGACAGCGGAATGACACAGGGTAGTTTTCTCAGATGAATCTCACTTATGTTTTAACGATGACAGTCACTAAGTAAGATCTTGACTTCGTCTTGGCTACAGGTCTAATTCGGCCGCATATGGGAAACTCCGCATCTCACGACAACGCTACATTATGGTTTAAGGAACAATCACCTATGATAGAAGATCACCTCTGATTTTTAATGAGGGCATTAATGATGGTCCAATGATACATGGATGCCGTACTGCGGCCGGTCTTTCAGGGGGTACGAAATGCCTTTTTCCAGCAGGATGACCTCTCACACAGCACGCATCAGCCAGCAAGTCCTGCGTGAAACCTCTGTGCTTACATGGCCACCAGTCTCTTATGATCTCTCACCTATATAACACGTCTGGGACCTAATTGGACGTAGTTTGCGTGCGCTGGCACAGCGGCCTTCAGAAGATGAACCGTGACTAAGAGTTGAAAGGGAATGGGCAGCAATCCCTCAAGACACATTGCTCACGCTCAGACATGTTGCTGCCTACATAGCCGCCCGTGGTGGTCCAACAACATATTGAGTGGACAGCGATTTCACTCAGTGTATATGTATCCTGTTCTAGTAAAGATTATTTATTTTTCGTTACTGGTATTCTATTTATGCAGATTTTAACAACATTTTGCCCACTAATTCTTGGTGTTTCAAATTCAGTGTCACGTAGTGCATATTTGATTTTTTTTAAAGAGTCATTTAAAACCCTAACTCAAGAAATCTCTTTAGCAGTAATTAGCGAGTAAATACATAAAAAGCAATAGTCTCATTGTAGAGTAAATCAAATTTATCAATACTGTCTAGGGACTGAAAAGGATTTAAAAAAAAACGGTAATGGTTGCAGTTCTGCGATGGTGGAAGGCAAACACCACATGTTTTTTTTCAAGTCACAGCATTATGGTGTGAAACAGTCAACCTTGAAGAAGGCAAAAGAAATTAAAATAAAAAATTAATGAGACAGCGATTTTGACTATCATCATCACTTTTAAACATCTATATTTGAAGGGTTAAACTATTTTTGAAGAAGAAAAAAAGATTTCAATTAAAATAACTTACAAACGACTTTATAGATCGATTAGATTTGCGGATGATATTGTTTTTTCAGAGGGCAACTAGGACTTGGAGAAAACTGTATATGTTACTAGAATAAAATGCTATATAAAGATTAATAGATGAAACCCTAATTATTGAAATGTGCACTGAAGAAAATGGATATGGATGAGATTTGTCAGAAGGACTTAAAATAAATTCAGTTAAATTATAACGTACTTTATCCTAATTACATCCGATGGGAAAGTTAAAGAGATCTAAAGGCAAAGATATCTCGGGGAAAAGGACATTTAATAAAAACGTCTTCAATATCAAAAATAATGTCACTTTAAGTATGCGTATATATTCGTTCGAGACCTGAACTCTTGGAGAAAAAAAATATATAGCCTCATGTTTACAAGGTGTAGTGCTAGCCTGAATGATAAGCTGACAGGCTAAGCGATAAAGATGTCCTAAAATGATATGGCCTACTAGAGAGACTGCACCAGAATAAAGCTACGAGTCATACCCCACGTTCAACACGTAAATATCTAGACAAAAAATAGGAATGAAGCCACCATTCCATACTTTCCTTTTAAGCACATCCTTGCCAAATCTCAAGACTTGGTCTCTATGGATTTTTGTGTTTTTGACTTGCTTAAAACTGCTCTCAGATCTAGAAAATCGAAGACACTAGATAGTTTCTAGAAAGTCGTTAAGGACTGTTGGGATGGTCTTGATCAAAATGTTCTAAGAGGAAGTCTTATATTCTGAAAACATGGATTCAGGACTGTTGCTAAGCGTCTAGGCTTACATGTAGAAACCAATATGTTTCCCAAACATATGGACATTATTTGTAATAAATCACTAAATTCTGTCTTTTAAAAAAAAAATGGAACACCCTCTGTATATACTACACTCATGGGCAAAACTTAAGAACTTGTAACTTTTAGTAGGTATATCGGGATTTATATCATAACTCTGAATGTATTTGATACACAGTGCCTTTTATTGAAGACACACGAGATAACTAAGTGTCAACAAAATTGTCTCTGTCTTTTTTTTTTTAATTTAGTCGACCGGCGACATCAGACTTTCCACTTCCATAAGTTTTATCAACGAGTGTTCGTATTCCTTAAAAACGTGGTCAAATTAAGCATGTTGTTAACCAAACTCCCCCCAATACAAAATTGGTATTTAATACAACAAGGGCGGTTTAATCTTCATACGATTGACAACCGCCGATTTAATTAACAGCAGACTAATCAATGGCCTCGGAACGCATGCGCACTGAAAGATGACCCTAAAATAAAAGTTATCTTAATGACTTTGCAGCGAAGTTCAGCATTTATTGCCCTGCGCAATCCTGACTATGATTAGTGGTTCCTGAACCTATGGAATATTTATTCGACCAAATGGCCTTTCAGATCGAAGTATTTTGGTTATTTTGAAATTCCAAGTGTTCTCTCTTATTAATAGTTTTCTATTGTAGACACGATATCTCTGATCTATAAAGAGAGGAATCTTTTTATATTATTAACTTGTTGTTATATATATTCTGAAAAGTGCTCATTTTGAATCAAATATATATATTTTTTAACATTTCGTATGGCTACTCGTCAAACTTCGTCGGGGAACAAAATTGTTCTGGGAGTCTCGCGTATCAATTCTCGTGTGTACTTGAACAACTGATATAAAATTTTAAAATATATACAAATTTAATAATAAATAAATATTTTAAATAAATTAAATATAAGAATAAAAGGTTGTCCCAAAAGTTCGTGTTTTTCTTAAAACGTTGTTTTTCTTATTACTTGGCGAATAATATTATTGCGGCGAATACATCTCTATATATATAAAAATGAATGTTTGTATGTCTGTCTGTATGTCCGGTATACAAATTCGCAGTAGTTCACTAATTCAAACCAAAATTTCCATACATAGGTAAAAAATACGGGGAAGACGATAGGCTATTTTAAAAATTATATAAATCAATTATTAAAACTATATATTTTTATTCAGAAAATGATGATGACGATATTGCTGTATCATGTTTGATTATCAGCTACAAAATTATATCGGGAAAATATTAATATTAATATCTCTTCTCTATATATATATAAATGAATGTTTGTATGTCTGTCTGTATGTCCGGTATACAAATTCGCAGTAGTTCACTAATTCAACCCAAAATTTCCATACATAGGTAATAAAATACGGGGAAGACGATAGGCTATTTTAAAAAATATATAAATCAATTATTAAAACTATATATTTTTATTCAGAAAATGATGATGACAATATTGCTGTATCATGTTTGATTATCAGCTACAAAATTATATCGGGAAAATATTAATATTAATATTTAATATTTTATTTTAATATATATATATATATAAATGAATGTTTGTATGTCTGTCTGTATGTCCGGTATACAAATTCGCAGTAGTTCACTAATTCAAACCAAAATTTCCATACATAGGTAAAAAAAATACGGGGAAGACGATAGGCCATTTAAAAAAATATATAAATCAATTATTAAAACTATATATTTTTATTCAGAAAATGATGATGACGATATTGCTGTATCATGTTTGATTATCAGATACAAAATTATATCGGGAAAAATTCCAAAAAGCAGAGACCACGGGTGAAACCAGTTCATTATTTTGTACGCAGGAACAAAATTCTAACAGAAAAACAATCATTCGAGCAGAAAACAAAAGCTAGATAATCTTTCTATAAAAATATCGCTTCTCAGACACAAAGTTTGGAGCGGGACGTTTCACAAGAGTGACATCCACGGCGCCAATTTATAATTGTAACGAATAGTATTTGAATAAAAACATTTAATCGGGTAAAACCCGGGCGTTGCCCGGGTCATTCGGCTAGTAATAATATAAAATACAATTACTTTCTACATAATAAAAATATATTATACATAACGGCGCTTAATATTGGTATTTCAATTTTTTTCCAAGTGTTTACGAACTTTTGGGATAACCTTGTAATAATAAGATACATAATATATACACAAAATTTCAGAATATAAGAATTGAAATAAATCAGTTAAATGCTATATTTATATATACCTTTAAAGAGAGAAAAATTATTATAGAGTTTCCTACTCTATGATTCTGTTTATTTAGAATATCTTGGTAAGCTTTCGATTTTTTCAACTTTTTTTTTTCAGGACTGTGAAGCAAAATTAAATAGAATAAAAGGAATATTTAGATAATCGGTAGTTCATTTTAAATTGTCTATTAAATCTTAATAAAGTTTTTATACAAAACTGCAACTTACTCAACTACAAATGTTAGACACAAACTAATTTTTTACTCAATATTAAGCTGAAAATGTTCTAATCTAATCGGCAAAAACCTATTTAAAAGATCTATATTTTAAAATTCTAAAACCTATTTTTTGTGATGTTTAAAAAATATTTTATCACGAAACAAATAAAGGCACTTACCTCAAACACTCGATTTTATAACTATAATGGCTTCATGTTTTTTCAAAAATAAATGCAGTCTTGTGTTAGAGTGATTTCAATACTATTTTTTGCCAGAGATCTAGGTTTTTCTCTGTAGAAGTTTAATCTGAAAGAAGGATTGAATGGGACTTTCCACGGCTGTTCAAGAGGCTATCTGAAGTTGTAACAAAGATTTATTTCAACCATATTTTGCCAAAGATATCATTTTTCGCCACTTTACACGAACATTTCTCGAGAATATCAACTTCACAATGCTAAGAAATATGACTTCCTTACAAACTCATTCAATATGATACTGTTACATTTTCTAGAATTGTTTGCATTTATCCATATGAACAGGTACTCTCTCTATTTATCAGTTATCTCTTAAAGCTACTACAATAGTATTTATCTCTAATGGATATATACCTAGATGCAGAGTGAAAGTGTCTTTTAGGTAAATGCTATTTATTCTACGGAGCAGCAGTTTAATAGAAAATGTCATTTTGACGATGAAAAAGGTTCTTTGTAGAAAAGTATCCTCTAGATAGTATATTTTCATGGAGGGTCTATTGGACAGTTTCCTATCACAATCATATCGAATTAATTATATTATTTTTTATGGATATGCCTAACTTGATTTTTTACTTACACAATCTATATTTTTCCTTATAATATATTTTTAGATCAAGGATCATTATATTTAATTGAACATTTATAAAAATAGTTGTTTGTATAATAAATAATTTTCCGAAATTAAGTATTCACACATCTTTTGGAACTATCGAGACGCGACTTCTGAATGTCTGGAAGATGGCTCGCAATATTTCCGAAGCGTCTCTCTCTTTTAATATTCTTAAAATAGTATTCATATATATTGAAAAATCAAGTATTTTACTTGTATTTTTTACTTACTAATTCAATTATAGTAACACATCAACAGAAGGTTCTGCGTATCTTTTCAATAAGAAATTCAAGATAGCATTCTAATAACGATAGAAACTTGAATGAATGTGCCATTTTGTTTGAATGACATTTGAAATTTATAGGTTGGTTGAAAATTCCGCTAACTTACAACCTTCTTAGTTTTTTGGCGAAGATTATGTAGAGACAGGCTAAGAATCGAATTTCACGCCTTTTATGAAAAATTGTAGAAATCGAAACAAACGAATGCTCGAAGGTCATAAGAGTGTATTGGGAGTGAATCAAAACATCCCTTCCATAGTTATGGGCTATGATTAAGAACGCCCATATACAAATGTAGCCTGGCGATGTCATGATAGAAGACAATGCCATTTGGAAGTGCTACTTCTACGAATTAATAGTTTATTATTGAATGGCGATGATTTATAAAGAACCACTCCCTTCTGATATCATCATACATAGGAGATTACCTTTTTTGGGGGCCTTTAAAGGTCGCTTGTGAAGCTTCACTAAACTGGTTCCATGTTCGTTTCCTTGTGACATTTCTGTAAAGAATTCGTCTTAGATCTATGGGGATTTATTCATTTTTAAAAACGTCACTTCTTCGTTTGTTTCAGCAGGTATTCGCAAGCCAATGCACAAACGAGAATACTGCGCTCTTTAGACTAAGCGTTTCCCAAACATCATATCGTTTACATAGCCAAGTTTGTTCAGAATATCGTGTATCGTGTTTGTCGAAATGCTTGATCTTTTAGACAGTTCTTGCTATGAAAAACGAAGGTTTTAGTCTGTAGCTTCTTTCAGTATATTCTCCTTAATAGTAAAGTGACATCTTCTCAGATTGTGTTTATTATTTAACGTTGATATCACGGTGTTGGACCTTCATAAAATATATTCTAACCGAGTGTCACTAAATAAACATCCTGTACATGCACTGCACAAATTTTACGGGATTTCTTGCCTTGAAAAGAGCAATATATTGCAAAAGGAATGCTTCTTGTTCTCCATTTTCATCATAGCACTAGAAAATTGGTCTTTGTTCATCATATAAATCTATTTTCTTGAAAAGTCGATTCGAAACGCTCGCTTTAAGCCATTAGGCTTTGAAAAGTCACAGATGTCGCAGAAAAGTCGCGGATGACCTAATATAATAAGCTACATATATTTTACAATAGGCGAGCGTTAGAGAGCATTCATTTAACATATCAGTTTTGTTTACCTTAAAATATCAAATACAATATTCGGTTAATTAAATTTCACTTGTTAAATTATAGCTCTAGTCTCTTTAAGGTCGACTGAATGTATTTGGAAGTATCTACCTGGGCCGTCCGATCACAGGTAGATCTTTCGTTTTGAGATCCGTTGTCTAATGCTACAGCTTCTAATAATAACATAGCAAACAACGTGTTTTCATTAGAAATATCTCCTCTTCCCCTCACTAATATATTCTTACTAGCCGAATGACTCGGGCATTACCCGGGTTTTACCCGTAAATGCTTTTATTCAAATACTATTCGTTACAATTATAAATTGGCGCCGTGGATGTCATTCTTATATAATATATAAATGAGTTTTAAAAATTGTAAAAAAAAAAATGCATCGGCCGGAAATCGAACCGCGTGGCAGGCGAGCATTTTACCACTGAACCATCGATGCTTATGAGAAATGGCCATATTTGGGTATTTATTCCATTCACAAAAGCAAACGGTGACAGAATTAAGAATTGATTGATGACTCTCTGATACTTGTATATTTTGATATCTCTTTAATTGTCTTGCAGCAGATCCTAATTTAAACGACTTCAAATGCTAGGTCCCATGCATTCATTTATGTTTTAGAATTTCTTCAAAATACTTAAAACCAATAATTCAATAAATTATATAAATGGGACGCATATGAAAAAGGAAATTTCAAAATATAAATGATGTATAACAATTAAGTTTTCCGAAGATCATTTGTTGGTTGTAAGTAGATTCAGAAAACACAGCCACATCAACCAATGATCTATTTAACTCCCAATGTTTCAGTGACCTGCTGTCACTTTCTTCAGGTGGATGATTAACTCGAACTAGGATTAGTTGCTATATTTTTTTCAGAATCAGGTTTTCATTATTGAAAGGAATTTATGAATAAAATCGCCAAAACAAAAACTAGGATATCTCTTATGGAACACATCCTAATACAAATATATCATAAATAAAAGCAATATGTTTATTATTTTGTTAACATTCAGCTTATAATTTGAGAATATTTTACATATAATCAATCATGTATTGAGAAACATTATGTAATCCTTCGGTTAACATATCTGACCAATAAAGAAGCGTATTTTGGATTAAATTGAAAAACACACTTTGTTTTAAAAGCAAACGCAAAATTTTGGAATTATTTCGAAAAAATGTAAATTCGACTCCATAAAAACTACACAACAGTCTATCTTAACTTTTATACTATCAAAAAAGTGCGCTTTTTTAAAATTGAATTCAAAATATGCCTCGTCAATGGTCATATTTATTTATTTATTTATAAAGGGGATCGGTGGAAGGGTGGTCTAAACCGCTGGTTTTTGATCGCTACGACTCGGGATCAAATCCCGCATTAGGCTTTTTTTCTTTCTAATTAAAAATATGCTAAAATGGTCCCCCCGATTCTTGCAAAGGTCCAACCCCATCAGCGAGTGCTAGTAACCAAACGAGACTCCAGTACATTTGTAAGTGCAAAGTCGAACTGTTTTTCACATGTGTAGAAAAAGTTTTTTCCCCTATCTTTTCTTTTGATGAAAAAAAGATAAATTATTTAATTTTTTTTTTTTTTTGTGAATTTTTTTCATAAAGCCTATTTTAAAAAACAATCTATTGTAAAAATGGAGGACACATTACAAGATAATATGTTAAATAAATGAACCCAAAATATTTACTATTTAAAATTTGAAAGTGCAGCAAGAGGAAAACAATGTAAAGGAGAAAGCCCAGCGAGGAATCAGCACTGATCGAATACGGTAACATGTCACGGTAGAGGTATCTTTCATGTTTATATATAGAAGAAGTAATAGGTTCTATACACAATGCTTTTCTAAAAAATGAGGTCCGTAAGGAAATTGTCAAACTCCCCATATTTCACAGTGGATTCCACAAAACTTTGAAACCAATCAGGAATCTTATTAGGATCGCTTTTAAATATTTGACGAGAAAATTAGAAAGCCCGCGGATGGAATTTTTATTCAATCTTGTTAAACTTTGCTTAAATTTCGACTAGAATTTCATTTTAAAATTTTATGAATTGAAATTTTAATTCGATATTCTCGTATTTTTTTCAAACGAACTCTATACTCTGGTTTTGTTGAGATTCGTAGGCAGCTTTAGCTACACCGTTGCTCTATTTATATATAGTATGTTATTTATAGATTTATGGTGATTTACATAGTCCTAGAAGATATAATATAGTGCCAGTAACAACAAAGAGAAAAAACTATGGCGGTTTAGGGAGAAATATCTAAAACAACTCGCTACCTCGGCGGGGCATGGAACATACACTTCAGGAAGTTTTGGATTCGACAAGTTTATCAGGTAACAGCCTTATTCTTTCTCCTCAAAATTTTATCCCACACATATATAAAATATAAATTTATAAATATTTTCTATATTATATCGTGGATAGCTTTTTTTTATTTATCAAGAAAATAGGTTGGCCAAATATCAGGGAACAGGCTAAATCAACGTTTAGTGGATTTCTGTTCCAATGGATTGCGCTTTGACATCTAAAAGGCAAATGTTCTCCTGGACAGGATATGCCTTCTTTGTTTTTACATATATATAGACAAATAGGAAAGTCCAAGACAAATTTATCACTTTGTTTACAATTGTTATTTTGAGATAGGATGACATTATTTTACTCTCTCTGTCGGTGATCTGAGATTGAGATTGAAACTTCTTTATTGCATCGTTCATATAAGGTTAAATATAAAATTATTTGAATAAATAAGTAAATATAATAAGAAATTAAAAAGTGATTTTTACATTTAGGTTTTTATAGATGTACAACAGCCATTTGTATATCATCAATTATGTTTATGTTAAACACATGTGAAATAGATACTTTAATACAGTAATTTCTATTCTAAAATATGATAAATAAAATTTTTATATATTCCTATTGTATGAATTATTTATTCAATGTGTGTTTCTAGATTGAAGTTATTTGAAATATCTTGAGGTTCTTGTGAGTTACTCACTCTTTTTCAAAGTCAATTAATAGCCTTAACAGGAAACTCAGGTGTTTGCGCACAAGTTACGTCTTAGAACAATTCTCAAGACAGAGACGAGTTCTGCCATTTTGTGCCGTCTATCCACGGTATGGGTCCGTTGTATTCTTGAGAATCGACTGCTATCCCTTCTTCTTTTATCGTACACCTACAGAGAGATTATTATTTTTAAATAAATGTGGAAAATAATAATATAAAAATGTCAGGTGTTGGTATAAAAATTAAATATTTAACGTACTAACGGAAATTT
>CP092864.1:174314527-174385965 GCA_030710605.1 Cordylochernes scorpioides
GGCCTTAAATACCAAATTTTTATTTTTCAGGAAGCCTCAAGGCCAAATATTTGGTCGTTGAGGTACACCATTCACCACGCTGACTAAGCCCAACAGGCCGAAACGCCAACGTGGTTTGCTTTTCTTGATTTACCAAAAAATTGAATTGGCTAAATATCACGGAACAAGTTAAATAAACCGTTGGTTCATTTTTGCGAGGCGATCCTTCGAGGTGGTGAAAGTCATGTTTCTCGCCGTTAGCCCTTCGATGATATGACCCGCGCTGTTATAGATGGTAGTCGCGGAGTTACCTCAGTGAGGGAAGTGGAGCGCACGTCCTAGATCAGGCAGTAATGGATAATCCATTGTGATCGACGGGTTTTCGAGGTTTGATCGGACAAATAGTCTAGCTAGAGCGACGTAGTCGTCACTCTTCCTTTGCGGGTCGTGAAGGGATTTGATGTGGATAAGGTTAGATTAACCTTGAAGTTGTTCCAATTCCTCAAAATTTCTCCAGCTAGCATGTCCCCGATGTTTCTAAAGGACTCATAAAGAAGTTTCTTTCTCCTCGCGATATGAGTAGATTGGAACTAAGCATGCTGGTGATGCGTGGTTGCCGAGGCTCGGAGGTTTCGCCAATTTAAGGTATAGCACACGGAGGTATGAATTTTTATAGTTAAGGTTGAAGTAGTTGATACGGTTGGAGAGCCTCGATGGTAGCAGTACTCTGTACAATCTACTCGCATTCACTCATCTTCTACAACTGGAGATCCGTGTTGGGCTGATCCAGGAGCCCTCCAAGGGCTTTGACGGAAACAGACGCCATGTCCCTGGAAGACTTCCCTACGATGTTTAGGTCCACGAGGACCGATAGCAGCTGCTGGAGCCGCTCGTCAGGAGCATGAGAGAGAATGCATTTGAGGAACGTCGCACATAAACCCCTGAGGGTGGTGACTAAGGCGGCGATCTTTTCTGGGTACGAGACCCGTTGTCCAAGGACATGAAGAGCAGGTACGAAGATGTAGGCGAAATCTAATCCCCTGGCAACAGATGCTGGAGTGACCACTGTAAATTATCCCAAGCAGAGATCTTCGGTGCTCTTCATAGTCTTGACATTCGTTTCTCATACAAAGGCGACATCGCCTGTTTCAAGAAGCAGCACAGCACTATGCTCCTATGTCGAGTGGCAAAGTCACGCACTTAAATACATGTTTTTACTCGGATGTCAGCAAGCCTTTTATAAAGAGTTGACTTGGAACTCACAAGTTCCTTAATTATCTGTTTATTTACCAGGCGATGGTCCATCCTCTGCTCTGCTCTGAGCTTTTCCATGGGCTGCATTAGATGCGGAAAACAAATAATTATATTTTTTTATGCCTTTCTTCACCACTCCTTTAATGAGGGCGTCCAACTATCTCCAGTCCTTTCAGCCAGCCTTTGGCGTTAAGGACCGCGATATATTCCTTTTATTCTGATTACTAGAGATTCCGCCATTTTATAACTTTGGAGTCTGTCTGGCTAGAAGTTTCCATAACATTGGGCCTCTTGAACTTATGGCGCGGAGGACATCTACGCCAGAGAAGCCTCTGGCGCAGGGTGATTGGATGCTGCGGGTGGTGATGCAGTAGGCGACGTGATATTCACTCTGCTCTTTTAAACAAAAGGACTAGGAAACACTTACCGCCCTGATTATCTGAGATCAGATCATGCTCTTCTGGCCCATCCGATAGCATTTGGAGAAGCGAGACCCATGTTGCGAAAGCATTCCCTCAGAGTCTTGAAAATGGTCCTTCACCTTTTTTTTCCTTGCAGTATAGAGAGCGGCCTTCACTTCATCGCGTCAATATGGATAATTCTTGGCTTCGGCACAGTGGAAGAATTTTCGAGTTAGTCGCAGCGATTTTCACACAACTCATGGCCTTAAGATCTGTTCAGTGTGATCTCTATTTCTTCTTCCATCTCCTATCCAGAATCTCTCTACCAAAATTTTTCGTAGAAAATTAGGAAAGACCGATATGAGGATCACATGAAAATTTATTTTTATCAAAATAATTAAATCTTTTTTACATAAAAGAACAGAGTCAATGAGAGAACATTGCTGAGTAGCAAAATATTAAAATCTCAATAAAACGTAGGTATAATAATGTTATATAATGCTACAATATCCTGTCAGATAGGTCCAACAGCGGCAATGGAGGAAACAGACTGAAGGGATGGAAGGAACGACCGCTGATTAAATCGGCCAATCAATCACCGTATTGATCTTTTAAAATACCAATTCTGGCCCACGTCTGCCCCGCCGCATTCCATTGACTTCTTCTTCTTCTGGATTCGCTCATTTTCAGACACATGTACCCTTCAAAGACATTTATCTTTATTTATCTTATTATTGTTATCCGTAGTACACGTGGTACAGGCCATGATAATTATGGTGAGTAGTTAGTGAGTGCTTTTACTGTAAGTGCACCACATGTCTACACATGTGAAAAACTGTTCGACTTTGCACTTAAAAATGTGCCAAAGCCCGTTTGGTTACTTGCACTCGCTGGTGGGGTTGGACTTTTGCAAGAATCGGGGGCAATTGGAGCATTTTTCTAATTAGAAAAAAAGTACCAATGGTTTAGACCACCCTTCCACCGACTCCCCCCAAATTTTATCTTCAAAAGACAAAATTAAGTAATACAATGCATTAATAATTCCTCTCGAAGAGTTTGAAATAGATCTAATTCACGCATAGTACACAAACTATTAATTGAAATATAAATAGATAAAATTTATGGTGCTACGTTGTCACCTATTTGTCAAACAATTTTGAATTTTCTAAAGAATTCGTGCGGTGGCCTCCTGGATATTCCTGCAGTATCACGTGATCTCTGGAGCGTGTGGAAGTTGTCGTTTTACCTCTCCTGGTAATTAATCCTGGTATTGAGGTTTCACAAAGAACATTTCGCACAATCGCCATCTTCTATAAATGTTTCTATAGCAAAAGTGTGCAAAAAAATGTCGCATTGTCGAGTTTTCCATTAAGTATAGGATTTATAAAATAACTAAATATTGTGCTGATACAAAAATAAACGAATTCATGATATGAATATGTGAGGGCTAATATTTATATATTGAACCTAATGAAATAGTGCGATATCTGTGTATAAGAAATATGTGTGTATACCTTTTTAAAAACTACAGAAATTTCTCACAATGAGTAAATATTTATTCAAAAATGCAAGCTTTCAAACGATAATCGCTCTTCAACGGGTTTAATTAAAACATCGACTATTTCTTACAAGAAATAATTCTCGTAGTCGATGTTTTAATTAAACCCGTTGAAGAGCGATTATCGTTTGAAAGCCTGCATTTTTGAATAAAAATTGACTCATTGTGAAAAAATTCTGTAGTTATAAACGCGTTTTCGAAATTTTATCTTTAATAATAAAACCATTTTAGCTCGATTTTTCTTTTATTAATCAAACAGATATTTTGATTCATTCTTTATGTTATGAAAAATATTATATATATGATAGTAATTGATGTATCTGTATATATTTCAACTGTTCTCCAAACTTATGTATCCTCACATATCTCCACCAACAATTCCTTTGAGTGCCAGATATAAAGCGCGGAATGTTAGATTAAGCTGGAGAAACCTCTGGGAGGGTTTGCCATTGATGAGCCAAACCCTTTCAAAATATTTCCTCGCAGAATGGACATAAGAAAGTTGTTTAATTTATTTAAAAAAAAATAAAATTTGGGCTGAATTTGGAGAGAGAGAGACAATTGACAATTCACATAATTTATCGACATCTTGTCAATACAATGTTAAAGTGCAAATATCCGCACTATTCAGGAAAAAATATTAACAAAAGTTAAAATAACATCAAAATTAAATATATATGTACATCAGACAGAACCCTCAATGAAGGGACGTCTGGAATTAAGCTTCAAAAGCCACCTTAAAATCGGATAGCTTCTGCGTTATGTAGTGGTCAGTGTCCCCAATACTCGCTATTGCACGGTCGAGGAGCTCCGCGAGAATGATCTTTTCCTCGGGCGTAAAGCTGACCTGGACATCCTCCCTAGTTTCGCTGCTAAATACCGCCCAAACTGCCGTCTCTGTTTCATAACCCAGGGGACGCAGGACTGAGCGAGAGTCCAGTTTATAAAAAAGCTCTTCGACCATATCCACTGCGTACCGGGGAGCCTTTTCAGTTTGGGCATTGGAAGTTTCCGGAATGCTGGTGGAGGGTGCAGTCTCGGGGGTTTTGTCCTTATGGACTGTTGGTGTGAGGGTCATCTGCACCGGGGCAGCCTCTGGCGCAGGGTGGTCGGATACTGCAGGTGGAGGTGCAGCTGTAGTGATGGTGGGAGCAGGAGCAGGGGTCTTTACGCTGCTCCTCTGACTTGAGGCCGAAGAAGGCGGTTGTAGTGGCGTCAACCGGTTGGCGTTGGGCGCTGAAGCAGAAGGTTCAGTGACCGGAGTCAACTGGGGAGGGGTAGAAAGGTTCGCCACAGGCAATGATATGGCAGGGATGGAAGGTCTCGAAGGGATCTGCCTAGTGGTGTCAGGACCCAGTGCAGCCGGTGTAGGCGCTGCGGATTTTTGCGAGGACGTGGGCTGGGAGAATGGAATTGTCGACAGCGGTCCACTCTGGTTGTCCTGAAGATGGGCAGTACGGCTCTGGGGGGTTCCCAAGGGGCAGGTTGCTCGCCGATCTCCCTGGCGGTGACATTTCCTACACCTTACGCCGTAGGTTATGTAGGCGGGTGTTGATTCTCCTTTGGAGATAATCACCAGTTTGGCAGGGAGCTGGTGGAGTTTCCGTCCTTCGTTCAGAAGGACGAAGGCTTCCCTACTGCCCGGGGTCCAGGAGTAACCTTCGCAGGTTACTACTTCGTAGGCCATCGAGGCCACTTTGCAGTAAGGCCTTAGCGCCGCAACGATATCCTCATCTTTTACGGCGATAGGAAGGTTGCCTATAATGATCTTCTCGGCCTTCTTCCTGTAAGGGAAGGCTCTCAAGAGTGTGCTGCCGATGGTGAGGCCCTCCTCGATTAGGCGTTCGACCTTCTCAGTGCTGGGAAGTCCCACCAGAACATGGCCGGGCATCTTCATAAGCTAGTAAACTGAAGATTTCCCCATCATCTGCTCCAACGCTTTCATGTACTGGACTGGGTGGAAGTCCGGGCTCCATTCGATGAAGCAACACTGACCAAATGTTGCCGCTGCCGACCTCGCTTTAGCTAGTTCTTGTTGCTGTCTGCTACTTCTAATTTGCGTGACAGTATCTTTCTTTCCTGCCTCGGTTGTAGTGATGGCCTGGCTGCGATGGCTTCAGCCTTTGCCTTTTTTGTTGGCTGGGTCGGAGATTCCCGGCCTTTTCTTTTGTTAGATTTGGGAATTTTCCAATCCAATTCCGATTCAAAAGCCAATTCCTTATCCGAAGCTTCTATTCTTTCCGCCCAATTTGCATGGGCTTGTTTTTTACCAGCGGCCTGATTTACATAGTCGCCGTTTGTTAGCTTGATTGAAAAAGTATTTTTCAAATCAATCTTGGAAATGTCTTCCGCCGACTTCTCGGCAATGGTAGGTTTTTGCTGGGTCGGAGTACCACCTTCATGCTTTTCATTAACCTGGCTCTTCGCCAGTACCGAAAATGCATTATATATTTCCATTGCTTCCATCTCAATCTCTATAAAACGCGGAGGCCGCGCGGCCGAGAGAGAGAGAGAGTATTTCAATATATATTTTTATATGCTAACATATTTTTTACATATCAATTTAGTGCCTAAATTTTCTTTTTGCCGTGTTATTAATTAAAAATATAAAATGATAACTAATATATATATATATCATCATATATTATTACCATTGAATTAGTTTAGATCCTCTATACCTCGTACAATTTAATTTGCATCAACAAAGTAAAGTAGGAAATAAATCCCAATAATTTTGTTTTCGTGAGTTCAAACTTGGATACAACACTGAACAAGGAATTTGAAATGTTTTCAGCTCTTGGAACTAAATTATTTTGGAGTGGAATCATCGCTGGATCCACGTAACATCAAAAATTCGTTTCTAGTAAAATTTATCACTTGCGACACGTACACAGTTCTATGACACCTGGGATGTTAGGCGTAATGTCCGAACCAATATGTGAACACTTCCCGAAACCAAAATGACAACTGAGGTGAAGTTTGGGTGTATACGAATATTCTCTTGTAGATCGGTATCCTGACGAAATCATCACAGACTCTTGTCAGCTAACCGAAAACAATCATTAAAATTCTTAAAATAATCTAACAACGAATCATTTAACTAATCTCATTTATTTTAGATATTAAACTAATATTTATCATATTCCATTCCCTGTCATACATCACAAATTTAACAGCAAAAGGTAATTGATCAAACACATATCAATGCTACAAGCTACAGCGAAGACGTCTGAAGCCAAACCGTACCATCCTCGATTTTTATAATTAAAACACACTGGTGGTATCAGAACAACCAAAAACGAAATAATTCCATACGGTTTTGTTTATTAAATATTGTCAAGTAGCTCCATCCAGATGGGACAACTGTCAATCATCCCTGGACCCCGGGGGGGGGGGGGGACCACAGGTGTGGGGGCTTCTGAGAAGCTGATCTGTAAATAAGGAAAACGGGACGGTGGCTAACGCCGTTCATTCAGGATTAGCTTTAACTGGGGGTAAGTTGTACAAAAACTCTCTCTCCCTATAAATACTCCTTATAATAAATTAATTATCCCCAAACTTGCCCTTGCTTTATTTATCTCCGCGAAAATATTTTAATAGATTCGAAATAGACGCTAAAGCTAATGTTAAGCGCCATCCATTGACCGTCTCCACAATCTAGCGGAAACCAGGTCGGAGACAAAGCCACAACACCAGCTTTTAAAAAACTGAGAAGCGTCCACTTGGCGATTATGGTTTCGGGTTAATTGCCCTCTTCAGCCCAAGGCAGATTTTATTTATGAGATCCAAAAGGGTTCCAATGGGAAAAAATCACAATCTGCCAAAGAGGTGATTAGCTGGAAGTGTGGCTAGGCGACCGTTATTTTTCTTATTGTTAACATTTTCATCTGATCAATTCTCTTGTAAATATTTCCTACACTTTTAATTTAATTCATTCCTTTTTAGAAGGAGAGAAAAAAGGAGTTGAAAGCAGAAAGAATTGTTTAAAGGAGAGAGATAATGGGGTTATTAAAACCAGGTTTCTAATATTTTATATTCATTAATAAATGTCAATATATTAAAAAATAGATCGTTATATATAGAAATATTTGAACACTTTCTTTGCCTAATATTCCATATACGAGGTGTGTTCAAAAAGTATCGCGACTTTTGTGTTTTTTCAAAAAATATTTATTTATTCATGAATACCTATTCTGTCCCCTTCAAAGTAATCCCCATGAGATATTATACACTTGTGCCAACGGTTTTTCCAATCTTCGAAGCACTTCAAAAAATCATTATTTTTTTTTAAATCTTTTCCAGCTCCTCCTTCGATGCCGTCTTTATCTCGTCAAGCGTAGCGTAACGTCGTCCTTTCATGGGCCTTTTCAGTTTAGGGAACAAGAAAAAGTCACAGGGGGCCAGATCTGGGGAATACGGTGGCTGCGGCATCATTAGTGTGTTGTTTTTGGCCAAAATGTCGCGCACAAGCAACGATGTGTGAGCAGGGGCGTTATCGTGGTGCAAAAGCCAATTTTTGTTCTTCCACAAATCCGGGCGTTTCTGGCAGATTGCTTCGCGCAAATTGCGCATAACTTGCAGGTAATATTCCTTATTGACCGTTCTACCCTGTGGCAAGAACTCATGATGCACCACGCCCCTACAATCGAAGAAAACTGTCAGCAAAACTTTCACATTCGACCGAACTTGGCGCGCTTTTTTCGGTCTTGGTTCGTGCGGCAGCTTCCATTGAGATGATTGAGCTTTAGTTTCCACGTCATAACCATAAACCCACGCTTCGTCACCAGTTATGACCCTCTGGAGCAAATTTGGGTCGTCGCGGACAGAGTCCAACATCTCATTAGCAATGTTCATGCGATGCTGTTTTTGGTCGCAGTTGAGCAATTTTGGTACGAATTTCGCGGCGACCCGTCTCATGCCCAAATCATTGATAAAAATCGAATGGCACGAGCCAATCGATATGTTTAGGTCTTCAGCAACTTCTCTAACGGTGATTCGACGATTGGCCAATATAATTTTCTCCACTTCATTAATTTTTTCGTCTGTTGTTGAAGTGCTCGGGCGTCCGGCACGCTCTTCGTCGTTCACATCTGCTCGGCCTTCTGAGAACATTTTGTACCATCTACGCTTCTCCGTATGCCACAGTCAACATTCGGAATGCATCCGCGCACTTAATTTCTTTTTCACACAAAATTTGATACAGGTTCTTTGATCCATTTTTTTAATAGGTAAAAATCGAAGACGATCCAAAACACCTGCAAGCAAAGCAGCTGTCAACAATTAAGTGAACATTCAAAATGGCCGAGCTTGTCTGCATAAGTGAGAGACATGAGTACCGACATAAAGCCACAAAAATATCGAAATTCGAATATACGTAACCCACGAAAATTCAAAGGTCGCGATACCTTTTGAACACACCTCGTATAACAATTCCACTGATACATAATTGATGTCTTCCATTCCATTCAGTGTTAAGTAAAAACACATAAAAGTTTTGACAATCTACAAAAGTAAACATATAGGCAATGATTTCTAATTTAAAAGCAATAACCTTCACACACCCTTAAACCTAGTTCATGATTAAACATTGTAACATTATATGGATGACATTTTCACTAAATGTCCATCATACTCCGGATGACAGCAGTTAGCAGAACCGGGTGTTCACTTGAAAAAAAAAATTAAAACACTCATGGACAAACTTAAGAATTTGGAAAGCATTTGATGACGTCTGTCGTCTGTGTTTTTTTTTTTTTAACGAGACAGAGACAATTTTTTTCACACTTGGTTATATCTTGTGTCTTCAATAAAGGTAACTGGGTATCAAATATCTTTCCGAGTTGTTTTCTGAATTCCGATATACACAGCTATACATGCTAACAGGTACAACTTCCTTAAATTCGTCCATGAGTGTATCTTACAAATCCCTTGGCACATAATCAATGTCGAGAGATTTATCATTGTTTTCATTAATTTTTACACTTCCCAAGTATACGTGATTTAGGTAATGATCATCATGGTGGGTAGTTAGCGACTGCTTTTGCTGCAAGTTCCCCACATTTAACTGCATTAAAAGTTCGACTTTTGCACTTACAAATATACCAGAGCCCCGTTTGGTTACTTGTATTCACTGGAGGACTTGTGCAATAATCGATTTTGCCATTGAAACAATATTTTCTCCAAAAATATTCTCGACACGGGAATTCGTGGTTGCCAAATGAGACTGTTGATGCCATCCCTTAACCTCACAGTGGGCTGCATCAACATCGTGAGTTTGTTGGTACTCTCAATATAAGTAGCTGGAGATAAATACTAATTACCTGAAGTTCTTATTGCATTATTTAGAAATTAATATCATGTCAAATATAAGGAAAATGAGTCTAAGTAGCTTATATTCAAAAAGAGAATTTTTATTTTTAAAAATTATAATAGAGGTAAATATTATTATCGTTGATTCATTTGAAAAAAAAATTGCCCTGACGGATGCACGAGCTTCATTTATAAGTATAATTAATATATGTTGTGATGCAAAATGTCCTGTCGCCTTACTGTAGTGATTGCAAAAGATCCTGTCGAATGAATGTGGTGATGCAGTGTATCCTGTCAGATGACTGTAGTGGCATGATGGTTGATTAGATGGATGCAGTCGTGGTTGCCACAATTATCAGAGTGATTACAGGCATCATTGGGAGAGCACTAAAGGACGAGGCATGTTGGATGTCACCACAGAGATGGCGAAAGAGTGAAGCCGACACCGGTCAAGGCAGTTCTCTTATATTTCAGAGCCATGGAGGAACTGGTATATTTCCGAGGAAGAGAGGGCACTTCTGGTAATCGGACTGTATGTTTTCGGACCATGGGCGCCGGCTGTCACTCAATATAATTTAATTACTTCGTTTTGTATCACATTATGGCCAAACTGACGTGTTGAATAGTGTATATAGTTTTAATTGTTGCACTATGTGTATATTACATATGGGAATATCAAGTATATATTTTAAAATATATATATACCTAAAGAGACAAAGGTCGCCTCTCCCCTCAAAATAGACGTCAAAACTAGACGCCATCTATTGACCGTCGCCGCAAACTAGCGGCCTCGGGTCGGTGACAAAGCCACAACATCAGCTTTGTCAAACTGAATATCGTCCACCCAGAGACCAAGGAATATATATTTATGCATATTCTTGGGAGATTAATCAAGAAATGGTATTTGTCCTTTTCTGAGTATTGAAAAATCAATGTTATATTTATTTCGATAGATGACGCAATCCATCAGAAAATTCTAGTTGCACGATCAGAAGATGCCCTTTTCTTAATTTATATATAATATATGTACACCATATATGTATTGTATTGTTATTATTATTATTGTATATATTATATAAGTTCCTCAAAAGAGATGATGGAGTCCCATCTTAGATTCAAACACAGTTTAACTCCTTCAAATATTTTCTACGCTATTGTCAAAACCTAACTTCAATAGGCTGTGTATATATTAAGTTATGATGCATTAGCGCGCCATCTGTTATCAAAATTTTTCCATTGCAGAAAGGGCAGTATAAATTGTTTATTTTATAAAGAATCATACGCGTCTATAATAGTGTCGAATTTACATATTAAGTAATTTTCAGTAAGAAAAATCCAAATTACGGACGTACTGACACGGATGTCAAGGGGATTAGGAGATGTATTTTTCTTAATTTGTGTTAACTGTTCTAATATTTCTTTCTCAATGATCTCAGTGGTTGTGTATTCGTTATAATGAGTTACAAACCGACTATATCTCCCCGAGAAGTCACGGCGATATAAAGGAAGAACCTAGCGTGCGGCGAAGGATCAAGTGTTCTCTATGCTTAATGGACTGACCTCTCACCTTAGCACTTGAATCTCAGCCAAGCCGCCCTGCTCTCACGGCTGAGAGTAACACTTTCCGCCCAAAGTTTGTATAGCAAGAATCTGGTTAGCTTTTGAAACCGATATTCACTATTGACCTGTCATTGAGAATCCCATCTTATGGACCGATAGGTCTGGGAAGCCATCTGCTTCTAGGGTGTCATTGAGATTTATTCAGGAATCAATAACAAATTCCGAAAACTTACCTTAAACGACATGGAATACATCAAGACTCCTTCCTCGTTTAATATAAAATAGAAAATCCCAATTCATATAGAATAATAATATAGTTTTTCATCTTTTCTAAACATGACTTCTATATTTCAAAACTCTCTCTTGTTATATAGATATTCAATATAATGTTTATCATATTAATATAATATTTGCACAAATCTAGTTATATATTTGCATATCTTACAATAAATTTATATTTATACACCATTTAGCTAATAATTCTAATATGTTGTAATAGTGTAGATCAAATCGATTTCTCCGAAAGTTTACATATTTTTCGTTTTTTAAATAATTTGATAAAATCTAAACTTATACGATGGGAGAAGCATCGTATGTATGTTGATTTATTATAAATAGAAGTAAATAGGAAACATAACAGCTTCCATGCTGATTATCAGATATTTTTAATGTGCGGCAATGGTTCTTACTTCTATAAAAGAGCAGAATGTGGTTTGTGGAGGGGGGGCTGTATCCAACATGCCTCCATATGGCATCCCAGACATGTTGTATTGGTGTCAGTGTTCCTAGGTCTGGCTGGCAGGTCTCACTAAGTAAAAAAAAACAACTGACTAGCATTATCATTCAAAAAGGTCAACGGGGGTTAATAACACCCTGAAATATCCTAAATAGATTCATGAATTTTATTCCTGTATTTTTGAGCAGTCAATAGAGACGTCCCTCCTTCCCTGAAGTACATTGAGAAGTGTATACCTGTTAGAATGAAGACCTTGAAACCACCTTGTTCAAAACGATGCCCAGAATAATTTAATAGCTTATATTTTTATATCCTTTAAGCGCTATAATAAATAAGTTTACAATTCTATAAAATAGATATAAAATAATTGTGTATCCTTAAATGTTGTCACTCTAGGTATGGGCTATCTGTTGTTGTTGTTATCGTGTCCAATGAGGAACCTCCGATGTCCCCATGCATCTTTATCACAGCAGTCGCTATGCCCACTATCTTGGGTGTGTAAAGCTACTGCTCTGGGTTCATGTCAATTTTCTGCAAGCATGCGGCCATTGCTGGGCATGAGAATATGTAGGTAGGTGTTAGTTCCACACCAGGACAGTTGTTGCATGTCCTGTAAGTTCATGTGCCATCTGGATGTATTGTCATTCCTTTATAGTGTTTCGTTTGGAGTCTTGTTATATATTTTTGTAATTCTTCTCTCTGAGTATTTTCGCATATTTGATATTTTCATATTTTTTGCTGAAATATCTTGTATTTTGAGGAAGCATCGCATCAAATACTGGCATTTGTTCTTTCCTTTGCCACAAATTTCTGGCTTCCTTTGCTAATTCTTATCTCATTACCCCCGATCCCAACATGGGCAGGAATCTATTGTAGAATGCAGTCCTTCTTCAATGGTTCCAGTTGGGTAAGTAACGAGTGTATTTTCTGCGTGATTTTAGTATTGCCCTTCTGAATTGCTTCTAGTGCGGATCTTGAGTCGCTGTATATTATAATTCTTTCTGCTTGCTGCAGGGATGGTTGGTTAAGGCATACATCAAGGGCTTTCCAGGTAGTTGTCAGTTAACAAGTGAAGTTTCACGAAATATTTCCTGTTTCTTCTTTAACTTTGCTGTGTGTTCCATCTTGCAGTATTATGTTAATTCCGGCCCCTCCGTTACTCAGGGTAAGGCCTGATGATTCATCTGTATAAGCTACTAAATGATTTCTCTGATCGTATAATCCAATTGTGTCAAGTCCTTTCTTTTTAAGTATGTTTTTGTTCTCTTTTTTATTGCAAGTTTCACTCAGATTGAGATTGACGAGTACATTTGACGGCAATGTAGTAGGAAATGTTGGTTCTTCTTGAATTTGAAAGTCCTTGTGTTTCATATTTATGCCCTATCTTATATTGTTGTCATATTGAAGTGTTGAAGATCTTTTCGAGTCTTATGGGCTATTTATTTGAAGTACAGAGGGTGTTCACACTTATAAGAAACAAGTTTTATTATAAAATATTAAAATTTAACACCATATTTGAAATTTTTCAAATGTTCTAGTTGAAAGCCTTTTTGTTTATTTACAGAACGGCACCTGATTTTCCACGATAGCAGACACTTTCTGATCATGGTCATACTCGAAAGATCCCATTCTTCCTTTATCACTTTCCAGAGCTAATCTTACCAATTTGTACATAATTAAAATATGCAAACAAGATGATATCAACATTTTTAAAAAGGTATTTATAATATTATTCACGACAAAATATCAAGTTTTTATTCAAAGCTCCTACGGAGAAATGGACAAAAGATTTTCACCCTATATCTGTGAGAACTCCTGCAACTGTCAAAAAAGTGAAAAAATATATTACAAAAGAAAATCCTATGCCACAAAGAGATATAGCCAAATTAATAGGAACATCAGTGTCAACAATAAATAAAATAATAAATAAAGATTTAGGCCTAAAAGCTACAAAAAACATGCGGTTCACAAATTGTTCCAGAGCCATATTCGTCAGCGACACACTATCAGCAGATATTTTTATGAAAATTTCTTGGCTGCTGATAGATGGAAATTTATTGTTACATATGACGAAGCATGGGTATGTTTAATCGATTGCGACAGAAAAAGAGCTATATACTATCAAAAAAGGGTGGAAAAAATCTAGGCCAATTTGGTTGAAGGAATGTGCCGAAAGTTACCCCAAAGGATTTATGGTGGCATACGGTATATCATATGAAGGAAAATTAAAAATAGGAAAAGTTGAAAGAAATGCCAAAATAAACTCGGAGTACTATCAAAACAACATTTTAGAACTTATATTTTTGAATGATATTCCCTCTATCTATGGAAAACAGAGCAACAAATTCTGTTTCACCATGATAACGCCACAAGTCATACCTCATCTTCAACCCAAGCTTATTTGGAAGATCTAAGGCAAAGAACAGGAATCAACACTATTCCAAAGAACAGAACCCCTGTAAAATCTGATTTAGCCCCAATGGATTTTTGCATTTTTGGATGCCTTAAAAGAGCACTTGGAAAGAGACACCCTAGGACAATTGAAGGTCTCTGGAAAGTGGTAAAGGAAGAATGGGATCTTTTGAGTATGACCATGATCAGAAAGTGTCTGCTATCGTGGAAAATCAGGTGCCGTTCTGTAAATAAACAAAAAGGCTTTCAAATAGAACATTTGAAAAATTTCAAATATGGTGTTAATATCAATATTTTATAATAAAACTTGTTTCCTATAAGTGTGAACACCCTCTGTATATATGACACTTTTTAAAAAATAGGGTTTTCTCGGTTTTTATTTAATGTAAAAAGATAATTACAAAAAACCGTATTGTTTCATTATGTATTTCATACATTTTTAAAGAAAGGGAAGCAGTTTCCATAGTAAGTTCCATAACTCGGGTAACCCCAAATTTGAAGGTTTAATAATGAAATTAATCTTGAAGGCAAGCGATAATTTCGAGTAAATTATTTCAGGCCGTTATAATTAATGATGGCGCTCTATTCGCTATAAATTGACAGGACTTGATTATGGTCTTAGAAACAGAGCTTCTATTGCGTAATACTCCCTCCCAGAACTCTTTAAGACAAGGAGTTAGAGTAGCAATCCATTTGATAAACACATAATAATGCTATTTGACCATGGACTGGAAATTTCTGTGATTTGAACGAATATTCTATCTTTGCCTTTAGATGGATTATTTATCTTTTAAGAATGGACATCAATAGATACCAATATTTTAAAGTGAAAAATTCATATCCTAAATGTATTATCATTTTGAAAATATGAAAACAAACATTTTTTAAAAATATAAAGGAATCCATTTAAACAAAAATATATTATATAATAAGATAAATATATTGGTTCAAAAATTAATGTATTTACTTGTATTTCAGTTAGCTGAACGCCATCCTTTGTCAAGATACAAGAATTAATCTTATGTACATTATGTGGTGCTGTTTGTACAGATGGAACACGTGGTTGTACCTTGAAAAAGGTTGGCGTTTTGCCAACTGAAATATTGGTAAATAAATTACTTTAATTCAATATATATGATTCTCTTACATATATAACCAAATAGGTAATTATATATTTAAAATAATATATCAACAACAACTATTTTCTTTACTATTTCACGCTGACCACGTATTCATATTTGAAATATTTGTTAATTTAAAAGGCATATATTGGATCGAAAGATAATTTATTTACCAATATTTCAGTTGTCTGAACGCCATATTTCTCAAAGTGAAGTATTCAATCAAATTAACCCTGAATTAAACGAAATGGAAAATGATATCCATGTTCTGTTTAGCATGAAATCGAACACGCCCCACCACAACATAGTTCTTAGGGTTTCTCCAAAGGTTTACCAGATCCTTAAAAATATGAATAATAAATTATATACAGACTTTGAACGCTGTTTTGTGGAAGATAAGATTCTGGTAAAACAATGTCAGAGATGCCTTCAATTTAATCCCAACCATAAATTGGCCGATTGTACTAACGTCGAGATATGCAAATTATGCGACGCGCAAGGAATTCATGACTGTTCAAAAATTTGCAATTGTTATAACTGTCTAAAACATCCTAAATTTAGAAACTCGCCGAATCATAGAGCTAATTCCTCGGACTGTCCTTTATACAAAATACAGATAGATAGAATTATCCAACGAACGAGATATCATCCAACCGACAATTAGGCAAATTTCGCAGCTGAGATTATTGTTTATTTAGTTTGAATATCATGCAGGGAAAAGGAATTAAATGTTTACAACAAAATGTAAGAAAAAGTATCTTGGCACTGAATGAGCTTCAAGCTTCTATAAAAGACAACCCACCAGATATCATCCTAATACAGGAACCTTATCTGATTGATAGAGATGTAATTTTCGATTTAGAATCTCAAATAGTGCATTCAACAACAGATGAACAAATATACACTGCAACGATCTTTATGAATAAGTGTTTAAAATACAATAAAATCAATAAATTCACAAACTCCTTTTGTACAACCACCTCTATAAATTCAGCGGAATTAAATACTGTTATTGCAAACTTTTATATTCATCCACATAGATTTAATGACACTCATCAAAAATTTATCAAGGAGCTTCTAGATACCTACAATCAACAACCTATTATACTATGTGGCGACTTCAATTCTAGACACCCAGTCTGGTTTGATCCGACGACTAATTCCAATGGTTTCAAATTCTACTCCATCATAGATGAACATAGCCTATTTATCCATAATCTTAAGATACCCACCTGCCGAAATTCAAGCATTATAGATCTTACGATTTCAAACAAAAAATCAATAAGTTTTGTACAAAACTGGAAGACGACTATTTTGACGAGCATTTCAGATCACGTTGCAATAACCTTTGACATTTATCATAATTTTAACAGGCAAAGGACAGTTCAAAACTCAACATGGAAATTTATAGAGAAAGATGCTGATTGGAAAACATTTACCGAAAAAATTTCAATACAAGATGTAGATAACATTATCACCAAGATAAACCACGCGTCAACCATCGAAGATATTGACAACATTGTAAAGACTCTCACACAAATAATTAGAGAGGCAGCTTATCTGTCCCTAAATGTCAAGACAAGAAGCGGAAATCATAAAAAAAATACATACTGGTGGGATGGGAAGTTGGAGAAATTGAAAAACGATTTCCACTATATTAGAAATTTGTATCATCGGCATGGAGCGATCTATGAAAAGACCTATAAATAAATGATAAATAAATATTTAAATAAAATTAAAAAGGCAAAAAGAGCGAGTTGGAGAAATTTTATAGAAGAAAGTCATTCAACTAACGCATTTGGTAATGCTTATAGGATTTACAAGTCATTGAGATCAAAAAATAGAAATTTAGGATTACCTCTAATTGATAATTTACCAGATCATTTAAAGATCGACAAAATAAAAAGTTTAATGAACGATCTATTTCCGGATGATATTGTAGGTTTGGATAAAGATGATCATATTTTGATTAGAAATTATACTCCTAAATATAAAAATAAAAGTAGTGTTCATATCGAATCTAAGGAAATAGAGGAAACAATTTTAAAAACTAATATTAAAAAAGCACCGGGCCCTGATTACATTAGTAACAATATGATCAGACAAGCTAAAATAAAAATAATCCCAATTTTGCATCAATTATTCAATAAATGTATAGAAATGGGATACTATCCGGATGAATGGAAAAAATCATTCTTAAAAATAATTCCAAAACCAGGCAAAACGAGTTATGAAGTAAATAAAAGTTATAGACCTATATCATTGACATCTAATCTCTCTAAAACATTTGAGAATATAATAAAAAATAAATTAAGTATCTATTATTTAGAAAATAATCTAATGAGCTCAAGGCAGCATGGCTTTATGAAATCTAGATCAACTATTACTGGAATGGAAAAAATTATAGAAACTATATTGAAACATAAACAAAAAGAATTGACTTCCTTGATAACTATAGATATAGCTGGTGCATTCGACAATGCATGGTGGCCTGCGATTATAAAACGAATGGATAATGACAACGTTCCCTCAGATTTAATACGGATCATAAAATCTTATTTGAATAAAGAAAGGGAGGTGAAATTTACATACGAATCAGAAACTTTTTATAAGAAAATAACTAAAGGATGTCCACAGGGTGGACCTTTATCACCACTTCTGTGGAATATTTTGCTAAATGATTTGTTGATAAATTTCGAATCAATTAATGCAGATATTATATGTTATGCAGACGATGCTACAATAATTTGCTGGAATAAGACTATTGAAGGACTAAAAACCGCAAGTGAACACACCTTAAATTATGTGATCCAATGGTGTAATAGAAATAAATTAACGATCAGTACAGAGAAAACTAATTTGCTATACCTGCATAACAGAGAAAAAATACCTATCGAGGTTAATAACAATATAATCAGGCCGGTCAAGCAAGTAAAAATTCTGGGAATGAAATTTTCAAATCACAAATGGAAAAATAAAGTTAACTTTACTCCACATGTAAATGATATTCTGTGTAAGGCAGGGCGTATGAAAAATTTATTATGTTCACTAAGCGGCAACGTGTGGGGTTTAGATACACAAAAGAGGTTAACTTTATATAAAACTATAATAAGGCCTGTACTTACATACGGATCAGAAATTTGGCTTAAATATTTAAACAATCGTTCTAAACAAAAACTGAATTCCATGCAGTACCAGATCATTTTATGGGCAGTTAGAGCTTATAAAACCACATCATCTAACTGTGTGCATAGTTTGGCAAAAATTCCACTCCTAATAGACTATATAGAATCTAGAATAATAAAATATGATCTAACTCATCTGTCCACTGAAGATATAATTACTTATGAACCCCATGCTCCAAGTATAGTCAAATCATTCTTACACGCAAAAATGAAGGAAAATTTTGACAATACTAATGAAATTTTCAGAAGCTTTTTCGTGTCTGGAATCCCAAGATTTTTCCGTCCAAATTTTTATAATATCCAATTCATTACAGATCATGGTAATTTTGGGAAATTTTTGGCAACTATCGGCGCGGTGAAGGAACCAGAATGCTTCTGCGGAGGTGAAATTCAGGACTCGAAACATCTACTTATGAATTGCCCAATTTTCCGGGTTTATAGAGAAGACAAATTTGGTCGTATTGGACGGCTTGATGAATTTGTAGGCAATAAAGAGAGGTGCAAAAGTTTTGATCAGTTTTGCAAATTTATTTACAACTTTCTTTTAAATTGGAAAAGGGAGAGGGAAAATTAGAAGGAAAAGAATTGCGATGCTTGCTTTGTGTGTTTTGCTTTGTTGTTTGTTTTTCTCTTCGGACAATTTTCTTTGTAAATTATGTAAAATAGTGAATCGAACAGGATTGTATATAGCCGATTTGTTGTGATGTAGAGAGAGGTCTCGACGCAAATATCCTTGAGTTTGGGATATCGCGTTTCATGATGTTAATAAAGTAATCAATCACTTTGTAAATCTGAAATTTCCTGTTTAATATTGCCACATGGAAAATTGGGAAAACTTCAAGGTGACACGCCAATTTATTTAAGGCAAGAACAAGCTATGAATGATAAAAAAATAAGATAAGCAATGAGGGAAGTTCACAGAGTAGAAAAATATAAATATCAAATTTGATACTCTGTTAATAAAATAATAAATACACCTTACATAGCTCCTTCCCTATGGAAGCTGTGACCCACGGCTTGCAATTATTGTAGATACTGACATGGATCTGACGTGCTTCTGCCAAGGGTTCCATCGAAGTCTTGGAACATGGTCCCTAGTAGCTTTGCGTCCTTTTTTTTTGCGTCTTGAAAAGCGGGTTTGTTGTCGTATCGTCAAAAGAGACATCGTTATCTTGGAGGGAAGTCTTGGCTTTGACACGGCGGTAGAAACCTGATGTTAGTCTCTGAAAATGTAGATCACAGCACCCATGGCTTCAAGGTCTTCTCAGCTATCTTTAGTTTGTCTTCCCTAACTTACCCAGCATCTCCACCAAAATGTCTCGTTGAAAATTAGGAAAGACAAACTTCGGGATGACACGGCAATTTATTTGAGACAAGAACAAACTGAGAATGATAAACATATAAGGATAAGCAATGAGGTAAATTTACAGAGTACCAAAATATAAATATCAAAATTATAACTCTGTTAGTTAAATAATAAATACTTTGTTACAATGTCAATATAAAAGTAATATATTTATTTAACCCTCTAAAACAATATTCACACTTCTACCAAACCGGGGTAAATATTCAGTCCCCACATTGTCTCCATATATAATTACGTAATCGCGGTACAAATAAAACATTTCCATCAGGTGAGTGGGGGTAATTTACATGTAAACACACGCTACATCAGCAAACTTTCAAAATAAGCCATTTAGGTGAACACGGTAGTTTTTTTCCCCTTGTTTTTAGGCAAATGGCGTAATTTGATATTATAGACACGTTTGAAAGCTTTAAAAAATATATATATCAACTGTCATGCTTTTCAAAACATGTTATTATTTTGGTAGATGAAAATATCATTGAGGCGAATAGAATATATTTTCGTAAAACAAATAAATGAACTTGATAGAGATTTGGTTATATATATATAAATATATAATATAATTGTAACTTTTTATATGTAAAGATAATAAGGAATACTGAAAATTTTCATTTTTTATTACTTCTCTTTATATACTTCTATGCAAAATTGAATAAAATTAAACACAATTTTGACATGTACGAAAGGTGTGGCACTCTATCTTTTAAGCACAGAAAAAGATCACCATTCTGGGCACGATAGTCACCCCGGGACATCGGTACAAGATCAGCACATTAGTAAACTACTGGAAGGAGTTATCGCTAGATACCCCCTTTGTCCACAGTCTCTGTCTTGTTGGGCGGGCGAGAGCGCCCAGTAGTCTGGTGTCATCAATCTTCTACCATCTTCAGGCCTACCTACCCAGTGAGACCTTCATCTCAAGACTGTCGCGGTTTGTTTGGAGTCTTGACCGCACTGCGTGGCTTCCCGGCAGCGTTCTGGCACGTCCTGTGTCCGTCGGTGGCGTGGGGTTATTGTACATCAGCACCCAACTCCAGCTCGCCTGCTTCAAGGGGGTTCAGGCTGCACGAAGAGCTGGAGTTAAGACGGCCTACTCATGGCTGGCGGACTCTGGAACCTGGATGGCCCCCTTGTCTTCGAGTTTCTAAGTGCTGCCTTGTCATCGTCGGCTGCTGGAACTCTGAGAACAGGCCTCTTCCATCCTGGGCCTGAACAACCGGGTGGTGCTTACTCCCACCCTACTGAACCTGCTTCTCGTCGGCGCCTGCAGGTTCCTGGCGACTCCATCGCTTCGAGCTCCCTCAAGGTGGGTTGGAATACGAGTCCGAGACATGGCGGTTCTTGATCCGCCGCTCAATACCAGGACGACAAGGAGTGTCCACGAGGACGCAGCTACCCTTGGATCATTCTGCCAGCGGCAGCTGACCGAGAATGCTAGGGTGGGGGCCAAGAGAGGTCTTTGGAGGAAACCGTGGTGCTGCGCGGGACGGCTACTCCGTTTCTGCGCATATGCACACGCACGGCGCGACGAATGCTGGAGTGTCCCCGCCTGGCCACTCACCTTACAGTATCTACGGCGCTGGACCTCTTTGGTCGACCTGCCTTCCTTCGGTGTGCCCTTCTCATCTCTCCGTCGCTGCTCCTTTGGGGGCCATGTGGCGGACATCGCAATGCGGCTGGCCCTGAACGCCTGATCGGCCGGACTTGCAGTCCTGAATCTTTCCAGTTGGTGTCAAGGACCACGCCATCACCATCTCCTTGATAAATCAATAAAAGTCAAACCATCTAAAAACCTCATGTTAGCGTGGTCAGGATATGTATTTTTTTTTTATTTTAATATGAATACATATATAATCTATTGAAAATAGAGAAATCCATAAATAAATCTTTAATTAAAAAGGCATATAATGTATATACTATACGAATGTTAAAATGCTCGGATTACCCCCCAGTAAACTTCTTCCTGTGCTCATATAGAAAATAACATTTATATATAAATTGTATTTATTAAGATTGAAAATTTTAATAAAAATCAGAAATTCGCTTTAAAAAGGCACATCCTGAAATAAACACAATTCCAATTGAATTAATTCCAAAATTTTGCTTATATTTCAATTTAATATCTTTTTTTTTTCTTTTGCTTCATGAGGATTTTTACTTAAGAGTTAACTTCATAGGGATAATTGCGTACATTTAAACTGCTATAACTCCGCCTTTGCCGGTCCCAAGCCCGAATGAAAAAAGATGAGGGGGAGCAATAACAAGCTCACTAAAAAACCTGGGCTCATCTTGCCCGGCTGATAGTACCCTGTAAGGGCTTATGATCCAGGGAATACAGGATGAGCAACGTCTGTACTCCTTGTTAGGAGCAGCTGCACATGGCGTCTTTTCCTTATGTCAGAGGAGGCTTTTTCTTTTGGAGCTAAGTCGGCCTGCCACTGAGTAGTGCTCCCAGTCTTGATGACAAAGGCAGACGCTTTCTACTTCACCCAGTCATGGTGGTTGTCAAGATAAGAAAGAAGATAATTGTTATAACAGAAACAGTTATATTGATCACTATACAAGAAAATAAAAAGAAACAAAGAGATATATTAGGAACCTGATCCTTTCAGGTCAGACAAACAATCATAAATATATTTACAAAAGAAAATAAATCTCTGACAATTCTCTCTGCTATTTACAAATTTAAGCAGATCTTCAACATTATAAGGTTGTCCTAAAAGTTCGTGTTTTTATTAAAACGTTGTTTTTCTTATTACTTTTGGCGAATAATATTATTATGGGGAATAAATAATAATAATACATGATACAAAGACATTATACGTAACGGCGAATAATATTGGTATTTCAATTTTTTTGCAAGGGTTTACGAACTTTTGGGACATCCTTGTATTAATAGTAATTTGTCTATTGTCTGAGGTTATAGGATTTAGTTGATTTAGTGATTTATTTGATTTAGTGATTTATTTGATATAGTGATTTATTTAATTCATGATTTAGAGCACAATAGTCATGATTCGGTTATAGGAAAGTGGGCATTCCAACAGTAGGTGTCTCGAGTCTTGAATCCTAGATAATATTTTATTTATATATATTTTCAAATTAAAATGTGGAAAATAATATTTCAAAATATGGATCTACAAGTATAACTACCCAAAAGTTCTAAAAAGGTATCGGGAAAAAATAATAGGGCGTTGAAATAATTATATATATTTTTAAATTTGTTACTTTTATCAATTTCACTTGAATCATTTAGAAAATAAAATTGGCATATACAATTATTTGAGAAAAAGGCATTTCCTTATCGTGAAATTGAAAGTTATTCATGGCTATCGGAATAAATATTGTCACAGTAATGAAGGTGACGAGTCGTTTGGGTAGAATAAAATAATAATTTATTAGATGACTTTAAATAGTTAAATAGTTGGAGGGAGAAAAGGAAATAGAGGTAAACTAAGTTAAATGAATAAAAATAATGGTAAATTAAGGAAGTAATGTCAGAGACCCAAACGGCTGGCGATCGGCTACACCCCTCAGCTAATTATATGCGCCGAAAAAATTAGTCATAAGTTGCTGGGCGCAAGCCATCAGCAATTTTTATTTGCAAGATCAGGAGATGTCTTTTTCTTTTTTCTTAATTTATTCACCTGATCCTCCCCCAGTACACTTTCACTCTTATACTATTTTTCACATTGTTTGGCGTTCTAATACAATACTGGCCTTAACTACCCGTTTAATGATTTTTCAGGATGCCTGAACGACCAGGTTTTTTTTTGGTCGCTTAGATATAGCTTGTACCACGCTGACGAGGGCCAACAGACCAAACCATATATAAGCATTATTTATGCCGTAGTATTTCGAGTATTTTTGAATGTCCAGAAAAATATTTTAAAGAATGAATGTCTCTTTTTTATTTTCTCAAACACTCGTTTCACTTATATCCATATACAAAATAGACTTGTGCAAGTTAAAATGTCTATCTGATTACTAAGATTTAGCGAAGGCAGTTATTTCTCTTTTACCTTTTTATATAAAGGACACTAGCCTATAGCAAATAACCAACACAGTCAGCTCAAAGGTTTTGGAAGCATTTCAGCCAAAATGATAATGGGAGTTTTCTTCTCTCCATAGTAGTAAGGGGCAGTTAGACAATTTTGAATTGTTTCGTTATGAAAAATACCAAAAGAACTTGTTGATATTTTTGCTTGAATAACTTCACACGCTATTTAAAAGAAAAGAGGTTTATTCATTTACATATTAGAAACAATTAATAAACGCAATATTTTGAGTTATAAAATTGGAGAGATTGGGCGTATATAATAACATTGGTAAGGACGATATTATACATTATAATTTCACTATGTATATATAAATGCCTTTAGAATAACTATGCAACTCAAAAGATTGGTTTCATTCATTGCTTCTATATTGTCAGGAGGACAGAGTTTCCTGGTATTCCCTCTTATCTGGACTGGACGGACCGATCGGGGAAAACAGTGGCGCCACGCGGAAAGGGGAAAACTCGGTTCTCCCCTCTTGTTCTAACTGCTGGATCGATTTGTCTCATGTACATAGTAACTTTTACTTTATATTTAAAATCTTTCCTATAACTAATTGAATAAGTATTCAAAGTAATTTGGGAGCTTAATTAATTATTTTTCATCGCGGCAATATTTTGAATAAACAAATCATTTGCTGTAGCGTGAAGCTGTTCAAAAACAGTTATAAAGATCTAAATTTGTTGTTTTTTTATATTATAATGAACACTGATTATCTCTACAGAACCTTTTTCCTGGTCAATGAAGAACTAATATTTAACTATTTTATATATTTTAACTGTGATAGTATTCTGAATCACGTTGCAAAATGTAAACTCATTTATTATACTCTATATACTACGATTAACCTATACTTTCTTGATCTTTAGAAGAAAATACATATTGCATCAAAATCTAGTGTACAGTTATCCTGTACACAGTAATGTTAATATTTAAAGAACCTAATTTTACCTATCAGCGAAGGTAAAAATTTATTTCACAAATTATGCTGATATCCTAAATAACCATTCTCAGAACATAATTATTATTTGAGAATGTATTCGATTTCTCAGGCCACCATACAAATTTGTAGAAAAATAAGCAAATTTTAAAATTTCTAGCACAACTTATTTCTTAAAACTAGATTCAGCATTTTTTAAAGAGAGGTTTTTAAAAAGGGCCCTTCAATCCATTAGTCTCTCTCTCCCCTTATAAACATGGACGGGCTAACTGTGGTAATTTGAATGGACGACGGTGTCTGTGGCGAGCACGCAACACAATTCTCGTCTGGAGAGTTCGGAACTAAGAGACTCATGCTACTCTTGTACTGTTTCATACCTATATTTGGTTGATATATAATATTTCTACTCTTTTAAATAATTTTATATATTTATGTAGCGATTTGAAATCTACATATAAAGTACAAAATCGTCCCTATTTTTAAATCAATATATCTAACTGGGTAAATTTGTCATTCTGGGTTCCCCTGGATATGTGGAGCAAGTGGAATATGCAATATACCCCCTAATAAATTATGATCCCAACGTATAACGTGCTTCACTCAGTTAAATTATAAAATACAGAATGAAATGTAATGTTCTGGTCAGACGTTCACTGATGTCTTCGTTCTTCAATCGAGCGAACAAACATCATGCTCCGAGGGCGCTGGCGCAAGAGATGTTGATTCCAGCCAATCTCCAACAATGTAAATAAACTCTATAAACCCTTGGTTCTTCGTCTATAGAGGGAAGTTCATTTTGGGTTGTCTCCACGTTGGTCGTCTTCGCAATGTAGCTCCGACTGACCTTGTTGCATACTTTTTGTTTTGTTTTGTATTGTTGCATACAATTTTGTCTGCGTCCATTGTTGTGACTACTCTCCACTGTACCACCAGACACCACAAGTCATCCTGAAGAATTACTTAACTCGCATTACCATAATCCCTATTAGTCTAAATATTTTGGTTTTAAGAGTTAAAACAAGAGAGCAATATGTTATTAGTATAAATGTTGGTATTACTATTTATGAAAATTCGAAACTATTATAGACACTTATGATTCTTTTAAAAATTAAACAATTTCTACTGCCCTTACTGCAATGAAAAAATTAATGGGGGGGCCTGGCTCATCAAACCTGGGAGGGTTCACCACTGATAAGCCAGGCCCTCCCATTAATTTTTCCATTGCAGCAAGGGCAGTAGAAATTGTTTAATTTTTAAAAAGAATCATACGCGTCTATAATTGTTTCGAATTTTCATAACAGATGGCGCGCTAATGCATCATAATTTACTATTTATGCTTTGACTTTAAATTGTATATATACATCTGGATGAGATTTGTGTAGTACTTTGGTGGAGCACATATCTCTTAAATCTTCTGATTGCCTTTAATTAAAATAAATAAAATTGGTATATATATAAATATATTTGGTGTAGTATTCTGTGTTTTAAAATATATTATAGATATCATCATCATAAACAATAAAATACGATGTATAATGTAAACAACGTGTTAATGTAAAAATATAAATATAAAGTGTAATAAACAATTAGTAATAATAATTTCATCTGGTGAGTAATGTTTTAATTAAATAATAACTATACAACAATAACTATACAACATAAATTGGCGACGAGAATTTGAAAATATAACTGTAGCCCTAAAAAAACAAGTATGGCAGCCAACCTGACGCCACCTTTAGCCATGAAAATGAATGCAAACAATTTATTTGCGGAATATAAGCAATGGATGGAATCCTATGCCATTTTTGAAATAGCATCTGGAATTTAAAAAAAAATCGGATGAAATTAAGAGAGCAACTCTATTGCATTGTTTAGGGCCAAATGTACAGCGTATATTTTTCAACTTGCCAGATGAAAAGGAAAATTATGAACAAACAAAAATGGCTTTAGATAAATATTTCACACCTCATAAAAATGTGGTCACTGAGAGATTTAAATTTAGACAAAGAGTCCAGAAAGATGATGAATCGATCGACAACTACCTAATTTCTTTAAGAGAGCTTTCTAAATCTTGTGAATTTGGGAATTTAGAAGCTGATATGATAAGAGACCAAATAATTGAAAAATGTAACAACAAAAAACTTAAAGAAAAATTGTTGCAACAAGAAAATTTGACACTGTCAAAAACCATTGATATTGCTAGAATGTTAGAAATTTCTAGAAAAGAAATTAGACTTCTTGAACCTCAAAATGATCAAACACTAAATAGAGTTCAAAATAAACCTAAAAAGCACTATAATGCTAATAATTTCAACAAAGGTAGATTCACTAATCAAGGTACCCCATCATTTTCAGGTGCCTCAAAGCCTAAATGTTATCGCTGTGGATTAGATACACATTCAGCACAAGAATGTGGTGCTAAAAAAATGACTTGTTCATTTTGCAATAAATTAGGACATCTTTTTAGAGCTTGCAGGAACCGCCCAAATCAAAATAATAATAGAAACCACAAAAATTTCAATCAAACTAAAGTTAAGACCACACAAGAAGAAAATAAGACTGAAGTAGGTGAAAGTTCAGATGAATATACCTACTATACAGGTGCTGAAAATAAAGAAAAAGTGCAAATAGATGGTAGTGAAATAAATATGATAATTGATACAGGGAGTGATAGAACTTTCATAAGCTATAATAAGATGCTTGAAATTATATGGCCATAAAATTATGCCAAAATTACATGACACCACCCGAACCTTTTTTTGCCTATGGTCAAGATAGACCTCTTCCATGTTATGGTTATTTCAATGCTGTGATTTCTTGGAAAGAAAATTCAGTTTCAGAAGAAATTTATGTGATTGATAAAAAAGTTGAATCTTTGTTGGAGGCAAGGCTAGTTTTGAACTAGGTATAATTAAAAGGGTAAATCATGTAAATGAATCAATGTCTACTAATATAGAAACTCTTGTTCAAGAACATGAACATCTTTTCCATGGACTTGGAACTATAAAAGGCTATAGTCATAAAGTGACATTGAAAGACAACTATAGGCCCATTGCCAGAGATGCCGTCGTATACCTTATGCAATGGTAGAAGCAGTAAATCAAGAGCTTGATAAGATGCTAGAGAATGGAATCATTGAAGAAGTGCATCAAGGTTCTGAATGGGTTTCTAACATAATAGTTGTTCCAAAAAGGGATAGTGAGGAAATTAGACTATGCATAGACCTTCGGGAAGTGAATAAAGCAATATTGAGAGAAAGACATCCAATTCCTACAATTGACAATATGTTACATGCCCTTAAAGGTGCTAAAGTATTTGCAAAGCTGGATGCAAAAAAAGGGTTTTGGCAGGTTGACTTAGACCCTCAATCAAGACCCCTTACAACTTTCATCACGCACCGTGGTTGTTACAGATTTTGTAAAGTTCCTTTTGGTCTATCAAGTGCTCCAGAGGCATATCAGAAAGGAATGGATTCAATTTTGCTTGATTTGAAAGGTGTAATTTGTTACTTGGACGATGTCGTTGTTTACGCCAAAGATAGACAAGAACTAGAAGAAAGGCTTAGAAAAGTCTTACAAAGATTTGATAAAGTAGGCATTAGGCTCAACAGGAATAAGTGCAAATTTGCAATGGAAGAATTGGATATTTTAGGTCACATTGTTAGTAGTGAAGGTATTAAACCTGATAATAGGAAAATAGAAGCAGTCTTAAATTTTCCAATACCAAAAAATATTGAGATGTTAAGGTCATTCTTAGGAACTTGTGGGTTTTTTAAGAAATTCATACCTAATTTTTCTAAATTGGCAGAACCTCTAAATAATTTGACTAGAAAAAATGTTAGGTGGAATTGGGATTTGAAAACAAATAAAGCATTTCAGGATCTTAAAGAGTCACTAACAAAAGAGCCATGCTTGGCATATTACAACTTGAACTCACCAACTGAATTAATCACAGATGCAAGCCCTATTGGTCTTGGAGCAGTATTAATACAAACACAACAAAATGGCATTAAAAGACCCATTGCATATGCCAGCAGATCCTTAACTGATACTGAAAAAAGATATTCACAATAGAAAAAGAGACATTGGGATGTGTATGGGCAATTGAACATTTTAACACCTATATTTGGGGAAGGAAATTTGTGTTAAAAACAGATCACAAACCTCTAATCTATATGCTGAATCCTAAAAATGGAGCTGTTTTGCCTCCAAGAATTCAAAGATTGAGTTGGAGATTACAACCATATGACTTTGAAATTGAATTCATTCAAGGAAAGCAAAATATTGCAGATATATTTTCAAGACAACCTCTTTCTAACACAAGTGATGAAAAATGGCTGGAGGACTATGTTCATAAAGTCTTATCCATCACTTCTGAAGAGCTTCAAGCACTGTCTTTGAAAGAGATAAAAGTTTGTACAGAGCAAGATCCTTTGTTTCAAAAACTGAAAGATATGGTTCAAAAGGGAGTTTGGCCATATCCTTTGAATGAAGAATTCAAATGTTTTTATAAGTTTAAAGATGAACTCTCAATTTTTGATAATCTTATCTTAAAAGGAAGTAGAATTTTGCTACCTTCAAAACTAATAAAGAGAGTCTTGAGAATTGCACATGAAACACATCAAGGAATGACAAGAACCAAACAGCTGTTAAGAGAAAAATATTTTTGGATAAACATGGACTTTGACATTGAAAATTTGATAAGAAACTGTCCAATTTGTGTAAGGAATCAACCATTGATAAATGATCAACCATTGCAAATAGTTCCGTTACCATCAAAACCTTGGATGAAACTTGGAATTGACATAGTTGGTCCAATTGGCCATCATTATGTTTTAACAGTGATCGACTACTATTCTTCATATCCTGAAGCAATGATAATAGAAGACATTTCCAGCAAGACAATTATTAAAAAATTGATGGAGATTTTTGCAAGACATGGTTATCCACATGAAGTTGTAACAGATAATGGCTTACAGTTTGTAAGTACATCAATGGAAAGATTTCTAAAAGAATGTGGAATCAGGCACATCAAAGCCTCACCCTATTACCCAAAAAGTAATGGGAAGATAGAAAGATTCCATAGATTTCTAAAGAAACAATTTAATTCAAGTTCTGAAGAAGGGAAAGATTGGAAAGAAGATTTATCCAGAATTTTAATGTCTTACCGAACTACTCCAAACAGATCTACAGGAAAGACTCCAGCATTCCTATTATTTTCAAGAGAAATCAAAACTAAATTAAGCTCACTTGTTAATGATGCAGAAGAATATGAATCCAACATCAAAGAATTCAATATGGTCTACAAAGAAAAAATGAAAACATATAATGATATAATTCGGAAAGCTAGTCCTCATAATTTTGAAATTGGAAATTTAGTTTATGTGGCAAATCCAAATAATGGAAAACTTGATTCAAATTTCAGATCAGAACATCATGTCATTCTTGAAAACACTTCAATAAATTCTTTTAAATTAGTCAACACTAAAAATGGGAAAATAATTCATAGAAATGCTAAACATTTGAAACATGTTCCTACTCAAGAGACCAATCAAGGCATTTCTGACTTGATTCCAGAAGAGAGCCAGGAAAATCTTAGTTCAGATTCGACAAGAATTGAACACCTCAACTCTTCTGATGTACAAATACCAGTTGATAATTCCTCAAACCAAGACAAGGACACTTCTTTAAACCGACCAAGTTCAAGTAGAACAGGGTCTACATTTAACCCAGTTGTTTCAGATAGACTTGATGCCGAGGCTCTTCACCAGTTGCCACCAGAGGTTTCTCCACCCTTGCCGACTACCAAGGAACCCGTGATCACCAGGAGTGGAAGAGTCGTCAAGCCATCATCAAGATATAAAGACATGATTCCTTTCATCTAAAGGAAGGAGGGAATGTAGTATTCTGTGTTTTAAAATATATTATAGAAATCATCATCATAAACAATAAAATACGATGTATAATGTAAACAACGTGTTAATGTAAAAATATAAATATAAAGTGTAATAAACAATTAGTAATAATAATTTCATCTGGTGAGTAATGTTTAATTAAATAATAACTATACAACAATAACTATACAACATTTGGAAATGTTGTAATATTGTGTAAGATACTTATAAATCCTTTAATTGAAATATTTTTAAATCAAATATTTTACCAAATATATATTGAGAATTATTTTATATAATACAATTAATATATTACTTGTATTATATATATACTTGTAATATATAACTCAATTATTTTTATAAATATATTTTATTTTACAAGATAACTAATAGGAATAACCGAATACTGTTTTTAAACAAATTTATTGAACGTTTTAAAATATTCTCGCTCGTTATTTTTAATCGATAAAAATGAAAATATTTCTAGCCATAATAAATAATGTGAAAAAGACACATAATATCAATATAAAATAATAAATAATTCAGGTAATATTTCTGCATATTTTGAAATTCCCTTTTAGTTGTATTCATTAATCACAATTGATTTAGCCATTCTCATTTGTGTATGAATCAGATTTAGAGGTTTGAATAATTCATATTTTGCCAAATTATCGAGGCTTTTTTAGGGCGTTCTAACGACGTTTCCAGAATAAATGTTTGTCAAATTATAGCGAGGAAATGATCCTAAGTAAACAAAATTACAGAAGGTTGTTTTTGAAGGAGATATATAAAACTTAAAATACCAGCAGAAATATACTTTATTCTTATATTTTATGCTAATTATTTATTATTTTCAGTATATTTTATCTGTCAGTTCCATAAATATTCTTTTCAACTTTCGTTACTAATATCCTAGTATTACACTAGACAAATTGAAAAGAGTCGTTTCTCTTTCGTAATATAATACAATATATCTGATGATGATATGTTAAAAGAAACACATTTCAAAAAATAATTATTACAAATTTTATCGATAGATGGCAACTGAAATTATAAATAAAATGTATTATATTTATTTGTGTGTGTGTGTAATGTAGAATTAATCGGGTTATTGGTAAATAGAATATTCTATACTTTTTGTTAGAACACTAAATATTTTCATTAAAAAGTTTCTTTCCATTAATCTATAGCCATTTTCATAACTGTTTTTCAAAATAGATTGTTATTGTGTTCGATGAAAATATAAATTAGCATTTATCTCGAGTTTTTTTTTTTCAAATATTGATTCAGAATACGAACTATAAAATACGCTCTTCAAACATGCGAGAAGAGTAAATTTTAGGATATCTAATCCAAAATGCCAACTATGTAATGTTATCACATTTAGCTTTGAAATATTTAGTAAAACACAATAATAATTGAAATGCTGAAGTCGAAGCTGAGAAGCTGTTTGTAAAGTGAATATAAAGTAAATCAACTTCATGTTAAAAAAGCGATAAATTCGAGAGACATTTCAAATTAATTATTTCGATTGATTGAAGAAAATGGATGAAAAAAGTTTGAAACAGATTATTTTTTATTAGAATAAAATTATAGAATGTCTCGGTGGAGGAAAACCGTTGGTTTTCGACTGTTGGGAACGGGATTCTATTCCCGCATTGAGCATTTCTTTCTAATTAAAAGAAATTCTCCAATGGCCCCTGATTTTTTCAAAATTCCAAACCCACCAGCGAGTGAAAGTAGTCAAACTCTGGCACATTTGTAAATGCAAAAGTCCAACTGCGTTTCACACGGCCTGATTATCACGGCCTGTACCACTGCTCGTGGTCAGGAAATGTTGGGAAAAAAAAGAAGAATAGTAAATCAATGATCTTGAAATACTTTTAGACTGACAACACTGTAATATAAAAACGAGAACAAAGGAGTGTTGGTTTTGTTTACAAAATTAGTAATTGTAATGTAAATTGTTAAATGTTCTTTTCTATCTCTCTTTGAAAATAATAAATTTAAAATACTTTCACAAAAGTTAAAATCGCCTAATTCTTTAAAACCACTTCAGCTGTAAGTAAACTTGTTATTTGTTGTTTGAGTGTCTGAACCATAAGAGATTCCCAACATGGTAGCAGAGCGTGGTTCATTTTGAATAGCGGTAAAGCGCTGTCAGCGAAGATATCGCAAATATTGTGAGACTTAAAAATCCTGAAAATTTTGATTTATGGAATTTTCATATAACAATTATTTTCAAAGCAAATGGCCTTCTAGATATTGTAAATGGAAAATCGTTGTTTGAAGACTTAAAAGATGAAACTGGAAAAGATAAATGGAGCCCTAAAAGACGCCAAAGCACAAAACTACATAATGTTAACCATTGAAAAGAATGTTTTAACACATATTTTAAATTGCAAAACTTCAAAAGAAATGTATGAAAAATTAGTAGCCATTTATCAAAGAGAAGATGAGCAATTAAAATGCAAATTACTACAAGAATTTCATTGATTCAAATTTGACAAAAATACAGATATGGCAACAAATATAAGCAGAATGCAAAATTTAGTATTCAAACTAAATATGTAAAACAAGAAATTGAGGAAAGCTTTGTAATTTCTAAAATATTGAGCATTTTGCCAGACTACTTTAATTACTTCAGCACAGCATGGGACTCGACACCAAAAAGTGAGAAAACGTTAAACAAACTTAATATCAAGACTATCACTTGAAGAAACTAAACAAAAAGTAAAGCCTGAAGAGGGAATAGCCATGAGTGCTACTAAAGTAGAACAGTGCTTTAACTGCAAAAAGAGCGGGCACTTAGCAAAATACTGTAGACTAAATGAAAAATGGTGTACCATCTGTAAAAAGACAATTCATGCTCAAGACCAATGCTTCTTTAAGAAATCTCAAATAAATTCCAGGAAAATAATTCCTTTGCCGAATTTGTAAAAAGACAAATCATAAAGAAAAGGATTGCTTTTTCAGAAACAAAAATGGAGAAAAATTGTCCTTTTTTGCAGGAGAGACTTTAAAATGTAAAAATGAGGAATTGCTCGAATTCATTGTAGACAGTGGCTCAACAAGCCATAGGATAAATAGTAAAAGGTTTTTACTAGATGAGTAGAGATTGCGACTCAAAAATATCAATAGCGAAAAAAGGAAGAAACTCTAATAGCAAAATCAGTCGGAAAAATTCAAGGGAAGAAATGTGATCTCAAGGAGGTGATGTTTGTACCAAACTTGACAAAAAATGTACTATCTGTAAGTGCCATTACCAAAAATAAAGGCAAAGTCGTCTTTGAAGATGAAAAGGGATTTGTCGTAAAAAAATAGAAAAAAAAATTAGACAGGATAAAACAGGGGAAAATGGACTCTATACAATAAATATAGAAACATAAAATCCCGAAATTGAAGAATCTCACCTAACAGCTACCCAAAATGAAGAAGTGCTCAAATGTCACAGAAAAATGGGTCACATAAGTTTTTCAAGCTTAAAACAATTAAAATCTATGGTTAATGGAATAAACATAGAAAAAATAAGTCAAGATGAAATATGTGAAACATGCATTAAAGCTAAACAGGTAAGAAAGCCATTCAATTCCACTAGAACAAAATCAAAAAGGCTTTTAGAAATAATCCATACAGATGTATGTTGACCTTTAGATCCCACTACCCATGACAACAAAAACTATTTTCTAACATTTCTTGATGACTACACACATTTTTGTCATGTGTATTTGTTACAAAATAAATATGAAGTAAAAGGATATCTAAAATAATTTATTACAGAAGCAGAAAACCAAATGAATCTAAAAGTTTCAAAAATAAGATGTGACAATGGCGGAGGAATATGTAAATGAAGATATAAAATCCTGGTGCAAAGCTAAAGGAACCATTATGGATCTCACCATACCTCACTCACCTCAGCTAAACGGCAAAGCCGAAAGATTAAATAGAACCCTGATGGAGAAAGCTAGAGCTCTTTTGATTGACTCTGTGTAGAATAATACATGTGGGGAGAAGCTGTAAGGGTTTCAGCCTATTTGCTGAACCGAAGCCCTACTCAAGAATTAGAGAAAACCCCTGCAGAACTTTGGTTCAACAAAAGACCAAATTTGTCAAACTTACAACTTTTTGGTTGTGAAGCTTACCCTAAGATATTTAAATCACACCACAAAATTTAGGCATATCATATAATGGAGAGATGCCATTTGAAATAAATGTGTATTGTGATTCTGACTTTGCTGGAGATATAAAAACTAGAAAAAGTACCACAGGTATGTAGTTTACTTAGGTGGAGGTCCCATAAGTTGGTGCTCCCAGAAAGCAACCTGTAATTGCCCTTTCAAGCACTGAAGCAGAGTTCATTGCTGCAGCAGAGGCATGCAAAGAAGTGTCATACATAAGATCCCTATTAGAAGAATTAATTCCAGATAATTTTGATGTAAATCTCTATGTTGATAACCAAAAGCACTATAAAAACGATAAAATCAGGCCAATTTACCACTAAACTAAACATATTGTTGTCAAATATCATTTTGTGAAAGATCAAGCTCAAAAGTTTAACCTGATATATTGTCCAACAGAACACCAAATTGCAGGACATCCTAACAAAACCTCTAGCCAGACCAAAGTTTGACAAATTCAAATCCCTTCTTATGACAACCATTTAAAAACATAAGTCAAGTGAAGAAATTGTTGAATGTGATAAGATCACTGATTTAAGAGGGAATGTTGAAAAAAAAAAGAAGAATATTAAATCAATGATCTTGAAATACTTTTAGACTGACAACACTGTATTATAAAAACGAGAACAAAGGAGTGTTGGTTTTGTTTACAAAATTAGTAATTGTAATGTAAATTGTTAAATGTTCTTTTCTATCTCTCTTTGAAAATAATAAATTTAAAATACTTTCACAAAAGGTAAAATCGCCTAATTCTTTAAAGCCACTTCAGCTGTAAGTAAACTTGTTATTTGTTGTTTCATTGTCCTGAACCATTAGAGATTCCCAACAGGAAATGCCTTATTTATTTTTAATATAACACCTGACCCACTTATCTTTTTTTTTTTCTATTGTTTTTTTCAAGTGTACTAAATAATATCATAAAAAAAATTTTTTTCTTTAAAACTAAAATTTTATGCTATAGTATAATTGTCAAAATTTAAAATTATATCGAAAATTTTAATTAAAAAAAAATATTATTAATATATCAAAAGTTGTTATTAATATTTAAAAAATTGTTATTAATATGAGAAATTTATTTTTGAAATGAAAAGGTTATTATTAATGGAATATATTTGTTTTTGAAATAAAAAATATCGTTATTAATGTTTAAAATGTTGTACTATAAAAGTGCAAAACCTTTAAATGCTTTAATAAATGGATATATAATTTGTTAGCTTAAAATTACTTTCAATTATATGTTTAAGAGGTTTTATGTACAAGTATTTAAAAAAAAAAAATCATGCATTCAATTTTTAAAATGTCATTATTTTTATTTATAAAGTGTTATTACATTGCTTATATAACACAATAATATATCTTCTCGTTATCTCTCTATAATGTTTTATTTTTAATATTTAATATAACTTAAATTTTTTAAATACATTTTCAATCGAATATCATATGAACTTCATCAATTTTATTATATTTTATATTTAAATTTGCTACAGTGTAACTTTGATAATAAACACAAGAAATAGATATTTATTTTATAAAATATTTATTAAGGAGGACATTTTTCAAATATGTTTTGAAATAACGATATAGGCATTTAGATTTTCTCTTAAATATAAGAAAATTACCAAACTATATAAAAAAAAAAAGACATTTAAAAATAAAACTAATTTATTTAAGCCTATATGAATAGGCAATTTTAAATTGTATTTCAATGTATTTTTATTAAACAAGTATATTTATATTTAATATATTATTTGTACAGAAAATTATTCGATTAGGTTTTGAAAATGACAAACAAGGCGTCACAGTGTGTGGAAAAAGCTACAAATGTTTTTAAAAAGTAACAAAACAAGACCTTTAGAGTTTAGGCTTTCTCAACTTGATGCTCTTGAAAGAATGCTTCTTGAAAATAAAGACAGAATATTTGCGGCATTAAATTAGATCTTAACAAACCTAAATTTGAGTCAATCTTGTACGAATTGGATTACGTGATTAATGATCTTATTGGAATCGGTGTAATCTAAAATCCTGGACAAAGCCACAACGTGTTTCCCAGAACTCTTTCCACTCTCTTCGATAAGCCTTATATTATTTATGAACCTTATGGTGTGGTACTTATCATAGGAACCTGGAACTACCCACTCAACCTTTTGATTAGCCCTTTAATAGGAGCTGTCGCCGCTGGTAATTGTGCCATCTCAAGCCCTCAGAACTTGCCCCAGCCCACTTGTCAACTGATTGAGACAATCGTGCCGCAGTACCTCGATGAAGAATGCTACCAGGTTTATACGGGAGGCATTGAGGAAACGACCCTTCTGCTCAAACAAAAATTTGACTATATATTTTACACTGGGTCTTCTCAGGTGGGAAAGATAATTGCTAAAGCTGCCAGTGAGCATCTAACGCCATGCACCCTTGAGTTAGGAGGCAAATGTCCAGTATACATCGATGAAACAGCAAATTTAAAGCTGGCATCAAGAAGAATATGGGCGGGGAAGCTAGTTAACATGGGCCAAACGTGCGTCGCACCGGATTATATCATTTGCCCATTTTCACTTCGAAGTAACCTTATTATCACCTTTGAGACGACCTTGAAAGAATTTTTCCTAGGATTCCCTCAGTCCTCACCTGACCTGGCCCGCATTGTCAACGCCAAGCACTTCAAGCGTCTACAGCGGCTGATGGCCAGCGGCAAGGCGGTGATCGGTGCAACTCCAGCGACCGTTACATCGACCCCCACGGTGCTCACAAATGTACACTCCGATGATATCGTGATGCAGGAAGAAATTTTTGGGCCCATTCTTCCAATCCTCACCGTGTTTGACGAAGATGAAGCCATCAACTTTATAAACTCCCAACCCAAGCCACTCGCTCTTTACATATTTTCCCGCTCCACCTCGGTGATCAACAAGTTCGTGAGTACGACGTCCAGCGGGAGCGTGTGCATCAACGACACCGTGATGCAGATGGCGCTCTACGACCTGCCGTTCGGTGGGGTCGGTGCTAGTGGCTACGGGAGATACCACGGCATGTCGTCCTTCAAGACTTTCTCAAATCAGAAGTCCGTGCTAGATCGGTCAAGCAACTTTATAGTTGAGACTATCTCAAAGAACCGCTACCCGCCCTACAGTTCCTTTAAACTGAGGATCCTCCAGCTGCTCTTAAAACGCTACCGGATCCCAACCTTGTCGCGTAGGTTTATCATCGCATGTTCCTTCACGCTCGGTGCGCTGGCTGGGGCCTTGGTGCAGGTGTGCTTCAGGCTCATTAAACTATAGTCTGGATGTATATATATTGTCGTCTGGTGTCAACCTTTATATAGTGTTAATTAAATATAACATTTATATTATTTTTAAATGTGGAATGTTTGTATTAACATATTTCTCTATAATTAGCTGTTTTTGCATATTTCCTAGCTACTTTATTATAACTTTAGCACACCTCAAGAAGTATATTTAAGTTAATTATATATAAGTTAATTCTTATATAGATTTGGAGAAAATATTATAAATTCCTCATGAAATATTAAACGTTATATTAGTGGTATATTAAATTAAGGGATTACCCGCTATCAGTGTTGGGCAAATATTAATTAAAATGATTTATTAAAGATTAACAATTGATTAATTGTTAATTGTAATTTTCACAATTAACAATTAATTAATTGTTAATTGTACTTTTCTAATTAACAATTAATTAATTGTTAATTGCACTTCAATTTAATTGAAAAATATTTTTTTAATGCCCAACACTGCCCGCTATCTATACATAAGAAGTGGAACTGTTTAGGACCTGGTTCTGTTTCGAATAAAAATTGAAAGAGATCACGGCAAATAGTTCTTATACACGTATTATATGGACGAGGATAATGAACCTTTCACAATCCTCTATAAATATATTCAATCATTGCGCCCAACATTATATCAACCAAGATGGTTTATAAACATTCTCTTCACAGAATTATGTAATTTCCTTCAATTCCTTAGTTAATTTCTATCTTTTAGTATATTTCTTATTCCACTGTGAAAGAAATAGGATCACATGAACCATTGAGCTGGTTTGTCATTTGAAATGTTCACAGATAATGTTGAGAAAGTTTGCTAACAATATCTCTCAGTGTAAATTAGCGATCGGTGTCTCCACGTGTAACATTCAGTACCCGGACGATGGAGGAATCTTCTCTTGGATTCGTTGGGCAAAGAAATATTTCTCTGAAAGTGTTTTAACCCGTTTGGAAAATAAATACGTTGCAGAGAACATTTATTATAAATAAATATAACCACACGACAACAGCAACAATGCTAAAACAAACATCTGTATTTGTCTTATACAGGATTTGGAATTTTTTTGGCAATTGTGGGTCTCTACTATACTTAATGGAAATGTATTGGAAATATATATACATGGATGTATGAAAAATTATATAAATAACTTAGAGGAATGTTTCTCAATATATATTCTGCTATCAGTTTATATTTAAATCTCCCATGGATATAAATCAAATTATACAACACAGCTTTCTGGAGATGAGTAATAAAATTGGAAAAAACAAACTCATCTCTAGAAAACTGTTCTATTATTTGAATATACTATATTGGAAGTTTTAGACTGTTGCCTTTTCTCAAACTGTAGTTAAAATGCTTTGAAAATGTTTTAAAACTAGCCGAATGACCCGGGCAACGCCCGGGTTTTACCCGATTAAATGCTTTTATTCAAATACTATTCGTTACATTTATAAATTGGCGCCGTGGATGTCATTCTTGTGAAACGTCCCGCTCCAAACTTTGTGTCTCAGAAGCGATATTTTTATAAAGATGATCTGGCTTTGTGTCTTCTGCTCGAATGAATGTTTTCTGTTAGAATTTTGTTCCTGCATACTAAAAATGAACTGGCTTCACCCGTGGTCTCTGCTTTTTGGAATTTTTCCGGATATAATTTTGTATCTGATAATCAAATATGATACAGCAATATATTGTCATAATCATTTTCTGACTAAAAAAAAAAAAAACAACTATTTTTGCCCAGAACCTGTCAATTTCAATTTTTCTTGGCTAAAAATGCGACAAATATATCTTCCATATTTTTTTCTATGTCCTGTTAAAACACGTTTTACATGTACATTAGGTCAGCTGATATTACCTCCCATCTTCACCGCTAGAGGCGCTGCTTGCGAGCGAAAGAGCAAATTTGCAACTCAAATTTGCAAATAACTCGAAGAATATTCGGGATAGAGACCTGAAATATTCAATATAAGTTTTTCCAGATTCTACTATACATACTGCTAAAATTTCAGTCATATTAGTTACGTATTTTACGTATATTACGTAAAAGCATTCCATTCACAAAAGCAAACGATGACAGAATTGATGACTCTGATACTTGTATATTTTAATAATAATATAAATGAGTTGTAAAAATTGTAAAAAAAAAAATGCATCGACCGGGAATCGAACCCGGGCCGCCCGCGTGGCAGGCGAGCATTCTACCACTGAACCACCGATGCTTATAAAAAAAGGGCCATATTTAGGTATTTATTCCATTCACAAAAGCAAACGGTGACAGAATTGTTGATTGATGACTCTGATACTTGTATATTTCAATATATTAAATACATGTAGAGAAAGACCAGACCCAGTGTCCAATATATATTTTAAAAACTCTCGGTAAGTGACAATATTTATAATCACACAACAAGTATTGAGTCAAAATTAATCAGACCTCCAGGAAAAGTGTCTTTTAATTTCCCCCTGGAAGCCTGGTTAATTTTACTCAATAGTGATACAAGGGATTATTTTATTGAACACAACAAGGTTGGTAGAATACTTTATGACACAAGTTCCACAAAAAAATGTCTATGAAATATCAAAGTCAATTTCTCATTGAATTTTTAAAATGTGTTACACAAAATTCAAATATGAAAAAAGACCAACATGATTACCATAATTAACTAGTTATAAAAAATTTGTTGGGGTGAAAAAATTAGTGTTTATTATTAGTTTTTATCCCAAAATCGTAATTTGACTTTATATATTTTTTTCGATAATATTATCTATTTTCAGGATATTTTTCTAAATCACAGATAGATTCTTTTGATCCTGGTACTGAACGCTGCGCAGGGACCATCTATCGGAATGAATACCAATAATCAAAAATATTTTTAAAAGCTTATATATTACAGTCTGAGAGAACATAATATAAAGTATTGAAAATATATAAGCATATTTATTACAAATATTAATAAAAAGGTATTCCAAAATATAAAAACATGTATAGTGAAAATATAAGAAATATATTCTAGATTTGGAAAACATGCATAATAGAATATGAATTTTATTTATACATAATATTTTTTAAAATAGATAATGTGGTGGTGGTGTCTTGTCCATGGAGCAGATCCGTTCGGTCCATGCACCCTGATCACAATACCGGCCAACTGAGGTACCTTGTCCGTATGGATGTCCTCTTTTGGATTGATGTCTGCCACATAGAAGGCTGCAAGGATGGCCGGGCAACTGTATATGTGGTCCGGAGTAAGTTGGATTTGTGACAGTTATTGCAGTTCCTGTAGGATCTAGTCATGTTTGGGTTTATATCTTCATTCCTTTAAAATGTCTTGTTCTGATTATTGGAATTGTTGTTAATTCTCGGTTAATGTTGAGTTTGCATATGGGCTTGGGTATTTTGGTTTTTATAATGAGCTTTGCTATTGTATTTGCGTCTTTCAGTGTTATTTAACTGGTTTCCAGTGCCTGTTTTCCTCCTTCCTTCGCTAGGCCATCATCCTGTTTATTGTATCTATTCCAACATGGGCTGGCATCCATTTTATATGCATAGATAATGATAAATAATGTTAATGGATGGCTCCCCATTCTTCTGTGCGAGCAATATATAATTAACCAGAAATTATCTTAATAAGTGAAACTATCGTTTTGGGCAAAGAGTTTCTTTTTTATATTTTGAGGTGTTGCAATTTTGCGAGCAAACCCTTTGAAGAGAAAAATTAGTTCGACGCTTGCAGCACCCCAAAATAAAATAATTAGAAAAAAAAAAATTTTTTTTTCCTAAAAGCTGGTTTTCCTTACTTATACAAGCAATATATTTATACGTGTATATTAGAATAATCCTGAAATTGCTAAAATAGTTTGTTTATCTCCCTTAGTGTGAAATATCTAGCAAAATAAAATCATCTTATGATGGAAAATCAACGGAAACAATTTAAAAGTCATAAAAAACGTAATGAAAGAGTTAAAGTAATACATTAAACGCTAAATTACAGATATGCTTAAAGAAGATTGTTCTTTAACTCCAAATTTCATTTGAGGAAAAGTGGAAGAAGTAAACATAAAATATCTCATTCCTATATTTCATCAACTATACTTTGATATTTATTCCGATGGTGCAAGCCATCAGCAACTTTCAGTTACAAGATAAGGAAATGCCTTTTCCTTAATTTATTCACCTTATCCCAGTAAATTTTCACATTTGTACTAATTTTTCAAAATATAATTATTGTTTATTTTTAAAAAGTATAAAATGATTATTAAAGGAAATGTATATTAAATATTGAGTTAACCATATGTACGAAATAAAATATGACGCTCAATATTATGTTTAATGATCATGTTTGTGCAATCATGTATAAATATGAAAGTTGTAGATTGGTAGAAAATATATTTTTTATATATCAAATTTATATTTTATTTCTGTACTTCAGTATAACCAAAAAAAACTATAAGAATAACGACAGATTAACATAAAAACGTATTGTGTTAATTTATAAAGAATAAACGTGGAATGAATGAGTCTATAGAAGTGTGAGAAGTAGGACCAAAGGTAAACTACAATATTGCCCCTCCTACATCTGATATAACGCTCTGGTCATATTTCTTCATCTCGCTTATCTTCTCTCTGCCATACTTTGAATATTGCTAGGAAGGTTTATCAGAAGATACCTCTGGGAGAGATGGATGAATGGAATGGTTATTATTGCTTCTATTGACTGACCTTACCACCGAGTACGTGATTTACATTGTCGAGCGGTGAGCTCCCGCCGTAAGTATTCTCCCTCTTGGCTTATTTTACTTTCAAAAATTACTGTTAATTAAGAGACAACGACAATCTCCCTATTCGCTATAGAAGAGGAGACACAGATCGGGGAGAATAGCTTCTTTATACATATAAGAAAACACAAGCTGCGTGACACTGAAAATGGAACACCAAGAAATAGTGGCCAGAAAGTGATGAAAACTCGGCAGACAGAGAGAGGCAGGGACGAACAATAAGTGATCTTTATTTCAAAATGATAGTCATAATACAGAGCGAGAACGGCGTCGGCTTAGTACAAGTAGGACCACCGCGGACGGCGATGCACGCAGCAACACGTCTAGGTAGAGAGTCAATCAGAGTACGGATGGCGTCCTGAGGGATGGCTCTCCATTCCCTCTCAACCATTTGCCACAGTTCGTCTTCTGAACGCGGCTGTGGCAAGGCATGCAAACGGCGTCCAATGATGTCCCAGACGTGCTCGATTGGTGATAGATCAGGAGAGTACGGTGGCCAGGGAAGCATCTGTACATCTTGCAGAGCTTGTTGGCTAATGCGAGCAGTGTGCGGTCGGGCGTTATCCTGCTGATAAAAGGCATTGGGTACCCCCTGAAGGTAGGGGAGTGTCACCGGTCGCAGCACCTCATCAACGTATCGTTGGGCCGTCATAGTGCCCTGAATACGAAGTAAAGGTGACCTGGAATCATACGCGATTGCGCCCCAAACCATGATTCCACGTTGTCGCTCGGTGGGGCGTTCCACAATTGCTGCCGGATTGGACCTTTCTCCACGTCGACGCCACACGCGTACACGGCGACTATCACTGGACAAGCAGAAACGCGACTCATCTGAGAACACGACCCTGTGCCATTCCGTCATCCACGTCGATCTAGCTCGGCACCATTCCAAACGTTGGCGCCTATTCGGTGGGGTCAATGGCAGTCTTCTTAGCAGACGGCATGAGTGCAAGCCATTAGCAACCAATCGACGGGAAATGGTTCTGGTCGAGATGGAATGATCTAGGGTGTCTTGCACATGTTGCAGGATGGCGGTACAAGTGGCTTGTGGGGCCGCCACTTCTTGTCGAAGGATACGCCGATCCACACGTGCTGACGTCACTCTGGTTGCACCGACATTCCTATAAATTGCCACATTTCCTTGTTCCAACCATCTTCTCCACAGTCGGTGCACCGTGGACGCACCAAGGTGTGTATCAGCTACGATTTGACGTATGGACCAACCTGTCCTTTTCAGTCCGATCACCATGCCCCTCGTAAAAGCGTCTGTCTGCTTGAACTGCCTCCGTTTACGATGACCTGGCATTCTCTGTTATTACACGTGTCTTTTGACACAAGAACAAAATTTCTACAATGATTTTCCTTGAAGAAATAACGACACGAATACTGTTCTTTCTGCAAGTTCCTTCCCTTATATCTTACTCCATGTGCACACGAGGGCTGCGCATTTTACATCATTTGCATAACTCGGTTAGGCGCGTCTACCCTGAAATTTGCATAATTTTCTGGCCACTATTTCTTGGTGTTCCATTTTCAATGTCACGCAGTGTATAAGAAAACACAAGCTTTCGGGCAAGTCGCCCTTCTAAGAGTATCCGTATTCTTATATAAAGAAGCTCTTCTCCCTGACCTGTGTCTCTTCCTCAATTACTGTTAATTAAGAGACAACGATAATCTCCCTATTCGCTATAGAAGAGGAGACACAGATCGGGGAGAATAGCTTCTTTATATAAGAAAACACAAGATTTCGGGCAAGTCGCCCTTCTACGGGTATCCGTATTCTTATATAAAGAAGCTCTTCTCCCTGACCTGTGTCTCTTCCTCCATTACTGTTAATAACGTTATAATTTGCGAGGAACCACTAATTAAGAGGTTCAGCATATTAAGGTGGAATGCAGAATAAACTTAACAAAGGATACAAATTTGAAATTTTCGACAATTAAAAAAAAACGGCCCTAACAGTTCAATCCATGTGAATAAACAAATTGCTTATAGAAAAAAGAGAATAGAATAAGCGATAATATATACTTATTATAGGGTATTGATCAGAAGGTCCGACGTTCAATAGGGTGCATACCTCTATTGAGATTTCAAGACGTGAAAAGGTTTTAAAAAATTCAATTCCATTCCTCAAGAAGAGAGTGATTTTAAGCTAGAAGGATCATCTCGGGACATGGCGAGATCCAATAAGTCTCTCGAGGTCATCTGAAATATGCTTCAAATATTCAAGCCAGAGGTCTGGCTGTGGACAATCCACCCCTTGAATTATTGAATTTTCAATGAAATCTCAACCAGACCAGTTCTCTATGTGGCAGAGCATTATTTTCCCTAAAATTTATTATAGAACAATCGTGCACCTCTCAATGGCCTTACATAAAACTCAAAGGCTCCCATTACTATACCTTGAGGAAGTCCATGTCCCTTCATTAAACACTTGGCGGAGTTCGTCACATGTGATGCTGGTCCAGAAATCGCCTTCTTTAAAATGAGATATCGCATGGAAAATCGTGGAGCCCTCACTGGATCATTGGCAGGCTTGGTTCCAGAACGTATATTTAAGGTATCAGTTTAATCAGGCTCCTCAGTAAATATTGCTAAAAGGCAAACATTCCATTGGTCATCATCTTGTATTAAGATCATCCTCAATAAAACATTGCGATAACATCCGTTTTCCAAGAGTTGAGTACTGTCAGTTCTTTGTTGCACTTGACAGTGGCAGCAAGAGAGCAAACTTCCCAAGTAGTAATGGACCCCTTGCCTTCTAATGGTGACAAAATATTAAAGCAAACAAAGCCCCATTTGGCAAAGAAAGCTACTTTTCGCCATGACTAAGCGCCAACATATTCATCTAAATTTTCGCAGCAGTCAAACTACACGAGTTGCTGCCGTTCCTTCACCCAACCTTCCCCAGATGTTTCAGTTGTTCCCAAACATGAATGGTTAACGTGAAAACCTGAAATGGCTAGCGAGATAAAAGTTAAATGAGAGGAAGTACTCGCTGAGACGGAGTGGTATTTTGGATATCTCGACAATTCACATTTTTTGGTAGGGATTAAAAAGTGGAAGGGACGTTAGAATAAATGTTTATCTCTGAAAGGCTAATAGGTTAAAAAATAAATTGTTTAATTTTGAGTAAAATTGCGTTTTCATTCCAAACACGGGTCCTTATTGAGCCGCCTTCCTAACTTTGAATACAGAGCGTCGTCCCCCAGAGTTTATAATAACGATTCCGCACTGCCATGGCGCGCCTCCCGTCAGCGACGCCATTTTTATTCTTTAGAAAATTGAATTAGTTAAAATTAGCTTAGCGAAATACGTTTTTTTTTTTTAAACGGAAAGACGCAAAAGAAAATTTGCGATTTTGTTAAGGGTATTGATTTTTGTGTGTTTCTGAATATAATTTTTTACTAGATTAAAAAATTTATTAAGCGAAAACCTAATATGGAAAAATTTGCCATAAGCAATACAATAAAGAAACAAAAACTTTGATGCGCGGTCGGAAAAGAGCGCAGGGAAGTTGAAACGCTGACGTTCCTTTTTACTGGTACATATAGAAAATATCAAATTACGTTGCCAAATAAATTCCATATCGCAATGGAAGAATGCACTTTTGAAGAAAATACAATTTGAATTATCAACTCAATCATTAAACATGTGATTTTCTCTGAAAAAAATAAACTCATGGACACGAACACCTTCCGAAAGGAAGACAGAAAGCAAAAGGTTTCATAAAATATTTAGTTAGTAACTGGTGCAAGTTTATTGTAAAGATCAATCAGATTCGCCTCAACGAATGTAACTATATATATGGCCAATCATTTTCATTTGATTTATAAATTTAACATTGAAAGAATTTGGTTAGACTAGTCAAAGCAACCTTATCACGTGGATTTACGTGTGATTGTGGTAAGATTATTATAAAGTGGAAAACTTAGTTTGGAAAGATGGACTTAAGGGTGAAAATTTATTTGAATGTACATGTATAACAATCTCAAATTTTGGTTTACCCATTTTTGATTATGAAAAGGTTCTAGCGGGATATAGAACATGTATAAGAGATTCAAAAGAGAATTTCTAGAGCAGAGACACATTGAAGCAGAATTCATAGCATACCACTTTCTTACACATACCTGACAAGTTTTGTGATCTGGTGCTCATAGATTTTGGTGATTTTGGGTTGCTTGGGCAGAAGCTAAGAAATACGGATATTTGGATAGTGTGCTTGTAGTCCTGGAATGATACACAAACCTCAACGTGCTACAAAAAACTTTTATTCTGGAAATATAAATTTAGGAAATAATGAATATATATCTTGCCATCATTTTGAATATAAAGAATTGTATAAATATTTTTTCATATCAATGTTTGAAAATCGTTATTTCAAATTATGTATACCTCCTGGAACTATTCGAATCGGCTTGGAATTGGCAGAAATGTAATTCGGACGTGTGTCAATTCATACGGATTCCACACGTTGCCAGGTTCAAAGAGTTGTGTGTGGCGCAAATCCAGCCACAAGTTCGGGGCCGCTATAACTGACCAGCCTGTTTGATGGGCAGCACAGGGCGGACCAAGACAGAATCGCAACCTGGTGGTCAATACGGAATTACGGAACATTTGTAACATTGGGGCCGCGCATTATTCAGTTTAAAAAAAAAACTTGTCGGCAGTCAAACTTTAGTCAAACAAAAGTTAAAAGAGTAATATTCATAAATAAATTAGTGGCTTCTGAATTATCTAGCGATGTGTATTGAGCCAGTGTGGTGAAAAAACACCTATTCTCACCCACGAAATATAACGCCAGTTAACGGTATGATTTTTAAAAATATATAAATTCAATTGCCATTTATAATTAAAATTTGTAACAATTAAATTTACTGGAAATGTGTCTCCTTTTAATAATATCATCAAATATTATCTCTATAGACCTTACTGCAATGATAAAATTTATGGAATGAGAGGGATCATCAGTGGTAAACCCTCTCAGCGGTTTCCCGAAATTAGTCTCCAGACCACTCTATTATTGTATCGGATTTGTTTTGTTATTTACCCTGCATTTTCTATGAAAGGCAGCTTAGGGGTGTTTAAGGAACCTATGAACATAAGTTTATAGGTTTGTGGGGGTACATACATATAATTTCAAGGAATTGCATCGAGCAAAGCTCTTCCGCAAATATGGTTTCACAACAAATTTAATGGCGGGAGGGCAGGTGATGGGCACTTTCATCAGTTTGAACGAAATCCTCCTCATCAATAATTCTGTCAACTTGTATGCACAAAGCCGCTCAATTCAATGGTAGAGCGCCTGTTTGGAACTGGTAGAGAAATTCACCTCTGATGACTTTCCGAATATTTTAATCATTGACTTCAAGTAGGAAGCTAGCTCATTTGGGCAGAGAGAAGATAGAGACGTATCGTTTACATTCGTAAATACAGAGGTTGTGCTAATACATTATATTGAAATGGTCGTTAACTATGTGATAAATCTGGTCTTAAGCGAATTTTAATAACTGGGCGGCACACAATGTACTCATAAATTTCGTTGTGATTTCTCCATATTCACTTTCTTGATTACAAAGTGATATCAAACATCTGTGACTTTTTTTATCCCTAGTACACGTGGTACAAGCCATGATAATCATGGTGAGTAGAAATTGGCGATTGCTTTTAGTATAAGTGAATCACATATCTACACATGTGAAAAGCAGTTCGAATTTTGCAGTTACAAGTGAGCCCGAGCTCTATTTGGTTACTTTCACTCGTTAGTGGGGTTAAACTTTTGCAAGAATCGGGGGCCTTTGGATCATATTTTTTCTACTAAAAAAGTGGCTAATGCGGGATTCGATGCCGGATCGTAGCGGTCGAAATCCAACGGTTTAGACCATTCTTCCACCGATCACCTCAATGAAAATAATTGTACGAAGCGTTTAAAAGAGAGTACAAATATTAACAACTCTCTACATTTTATAATTTACCCTTCAGAATAGAGAATCTACTAAAAAAGGATTCAATAAAGAGCAATGCACGAGAGGTTCATAGAACGTTACCACCTCGTGTCAAATGGATCAGATAATTACACGGGGGTGGCTGGCTTGTGGCCAAGACCTGTTGTTTTTCTTAACCTCCGGGGAAAATTTATAAAAGGACGTTAAATTCATCTTGAGGAGTTGGAAAACAAATTACCTTCTTACCTGGAGATTTGTGAGCAGTTTATGTATAGGTACATCTCTCTCAATTAATAAAATAAATCTAGAAGAAATTGTTTAGACATAAAAAATACATTTTTTAAAGGTGTAGACATCAACTTTCGATTACCATAACTATATTGTAAGATTATAAACTCAAAAGGAGATTCTTCTATATAACATGTTTGTTTCGCTAGCTTTCGACGACATCGTTCTTCAATGGCGTAAAGACTAGGTGAATGACTAGAAGGATGTCTTTCGAAAGCTGGCGAAATAAGCATGTTCTATAGAAGAAGCTACTTTTGAGTTTATAATCTTACAATATACACTTTTTTAAATTGGAGTCAAAAGAGATCTGTTGAATATAATTATATTAAAAAAGAACGTACCTGGATCTGTGAAAGAAAGAGAGAGAGAAACAAAACATTTTTTTTCTAAAAATATTCCGAGGGATTGCTTCTTCTTTATCAAATTATTGGACAATAATCTCAAAGATAATTTACAACTTCTTGTAGGTCACATGGAAATAACTTTATCATTGTATCCATGTGATCTACAATAATTTGTAAATTACCTTTAAGTTTATTGTGCAATGAATTGATAAAGAGGGAGAATTCCTTCGAAATATTTTGAGAAAATTTGTTTTTCTTTTTTCTTTCACAGATCTAGAGGGAGGTATGCCCTTTTAAATATAAATATAATTTGTCATTTCAATTGTGCTACAGTTAACTTCACGACTATTTTTGTCATTTCGATCTTATTTGTTTGTTCTTTTACTGGAGCCTTTTCAGAGTATTCCAGTATTATCTACAGCAGGATGTGTTATTACGGTCGGTATATGTCCGCAGACTCAATAAGCTGTGTTCAATAAGGTGATCATCTCCACAGATTACAAAAAAAAAAATCAAATCTTATAAAGAGATGTCAAAATACTTTAAGACAACGTTGTCTCGCAGAATGCTGAAATTGTAACAAGTCAAGAAGCCAACTGTGGAAATTAAACTCTGCTCTGTCATTTCTATTCACTTTATTAAGCACCTTCTTACTTCTTTTTGTTACCCTATCTAGATTAATTTATCCAGGCCGACTTTTCCAGAAAATTAAACATTACAAACACGACAAGAGTCATGGTGGCTATATAGAGTAATAGGTATACAAACAATAGTATCTAGGCAGGGAGAATCTGTATTGATCCGCCTTCGTATGTTATCTATAAGCAATATAACACGATGTCTAACAAAGATGGGTATTTATATCAAAATATCCGACAGAGTTCGCACACATATTTACATATTACGGAAAATATGGCGGGTATTAGATAGAAAAAGAGATAGATCTTTGAAATCTCTTTATAGATTTAATTAGGCAACAAGAATATATTATTATAGTTTCAGATAGCTAACACTGGTGTACTTCCTTAAACAGGATCCTTCAAGGGGCAAACGATTTACAGTCTTGTGGTAAGACGTTGATTGGCCATATTTAACTGAGGAGGATTCGTGGAGAATACAAGATAGCTGTGATTCTTCTTCCATAACTCATCCATAATGTCGAATACGCGTAGTAACTTCGTCCGCCTTTAAAAACCGTTTACAACTTCAAAGAGAAGTCAGTGCCTTTCTCCATATTAGAAAAGAGTTGGAGAGAGAGGTTCTGTTATATGTAACATTCAGTAGCAGGATTTATACATCAAAACTAAAGAAGGAAAGCCCTACACAACTAAATGACATTGATATATTGAACATATTAACAAAGTGTGAAAGACATGTCTCTATAGTGACTCGATCATGTATTCTCAACCTGTACCATCTGTGAGTAGGAAGGAGGCAACCCTTGAACAGTGGCTACTAGGCAGGATTATAATCTTTAACCAATCTTGGATAAGATACATGTAAATAGTCTCCATGACATCAATTATTATTGATCTTTAAGAAATGCTTGTTCTCGATTGCTTGTATACAAGTTTATGCCATGCCCTTTCTTTCTACTTTCCCCCTATTTGATATATCTATATATATAAAAATGAATGTTTGTATGTTTGTCTGTTTGTTGGTCTGTATGCCCGGTATACAAATTCGCAGTAGTTCACTAATTCAAACCAAAATTTCCATACATAGGTAAGAAATAACGGGGATGACGATAGGCTATTTTACAAAATATTATATTCAAATTATTCTACTTAGCTCACGAGCAGCGCCCTCTAGAACGCGGGCGATCTTCCGGCGGCGCGCGTCCGTTGGCTGCCGGCGAGCACGTGACTTCCCTGCCCCCCCCCCGTCGAGAAAATGTAATCGTCTGGCTGCCGGCCGGTTGGACAGTCCAAGTTCCTACCGACCAATCAGAGGGATCAAGAGATCCTGGCGCGCGGGGGCAGAGTTGGTGACAAGAAAAAAGCCTCGCGGGTGACCTCCGGGAACTACGTCCATCTTCCATATGTAATATACATTTAATCGTGTAAACCCGGGCGTTGCCCGGGTCATTCGTCTAGTTATAAATAAGAGAGAGAGATTTACCTCGGCCATTGTACGGTCCCACCTGCCTCTATAGGACGTTCGTTGTCCGTCACATTGAGGTACCTTCCTAGGAGATATGACCTTAAAGTGAGGCTACACTCTTCCAGTGATTTAGAAGCAAAGATATAATTTTAAAGATGGCTCTAACTTTTAAATTTATTTTCAATAGATTTGGTTTTAAATCTTTACAACAAATGAACACCACCTGGAGATTGGCGTTGTCCCGATGGAAAAAATGTAAAAATAAACATAGTTTCAAATATCCCCTCTATACCTTATTTATCACAACGCTATGAAAATGGAAGGTCACATCTTTACAAACTTATCAACACAGTTTGATTCAGAATCTCTGAACACCAATAAACACTCTGACATATATTGTCAATCTGCCAATCCATATATCGGGTAAAAATAACCATTTGTAAATATAAGCCGTAATTTATAACAAAGTTATCAACTTTATGGTAATTATCTTTTAAATTTTGAAACTTTTTTTGTGTTTGCAATCGACTTTCTCTGATTCCTTTATAAATATTGTCTGACAAACTTTTGGCATTGTGGCAAGGTGAGGTCGTCATATATAATTCTGGGTGATTCCAGGACACCTCTTTGTCTATCGCTGAAATCCATTACTGCGGTGGCCGAATATAACCTGTACCTCGCCTCACATCTACTTATATAATTGCCTTATTCTGAAGCTCACGGATAGAATGCGCGCCCATTGGCTGCCGCCGGCGAACACGTGTCCTCCCTGCCCCCCTCTAGACAACCCTGTTATCAGCTGTGTGATACATACACCTGTCTATAGCGGCCATTCTAGACAACCCTGTTATCAGCAGTGTGTTACATCCACCTGTCTATACAGACCACCCTGTCTATAGCGGACACTTTAGGCAACCCTGTAATCAGCAGTGTGTTACATCCACCTGTCTATACAGACCACCCTGTATATAGCGGCCATTCTAGAAAACCCTGTTATCAGCTGTGTGATACATACACCTGTCTATAGCGGCCACTCTAGACAACCCTGTTATCAGCTGTGTGATACATCCACCTGTCTATACAGACCACCCTGCCTATAGCGGTCACCTTAGGCAACCCTGTTATCATTAGTGTGTTACATTCACCTGTCTATACAGACCTCCCTGTCTATAGCGGACACTTTAGGCAACCCTGTAGCCAGCAGTGTGTTACATCCACCTGTCTATACAGACCACCCTGTATATAGCGGCCATTCTAGAAAACCCTGTTATCAGCTGTGTGATACATACACCTGTCTATAGCGGCCACTCTAGACAACCCTGTTATCAGCTGTGTGATACATCCACCTGTCTATACAGACCACCCTGTCTATAGCGGTCACCTTAGGCAACCCTGTTATCATTAGTGTGATACATACACCTGTCTATATAGACCACCCTGACTATAGCGGCCACTCTAGACAACCCTGTTATCGGCTGTGTGATACATACACCTGTCTATACAGACCACCCTGTCTATAGCGGCCACTCTAGACAACCCTGTTATCAGCTGTGTGATACATACACCTGTCTATACAGACCACCCTGTCTATAGCGGCCACTCTAGACAACCCTGTTATCGGCTGTGTGATACATACACCTGTCTATACAGACCACCCTGTCTATAGCGGCCACTCTAGACAACCCTGTTATCGGCTGTGTGATACATACACCTGTCTATACAGACCACCCTGTCTATAGCGGCCACTCTAGACAACCCTGTTATCGGCTGTGTGATACATACACCTGTCTATACAGACCACCCTGTCTATAGCGGCCACTCTAGACAACCCTGTTATCAGCAGTGTGATACATACACCTGTCTATATAGACCACCCTGACTATAGCGGCCACTCTAGACAACCCTGTTATCGGCTGTGTGATACATACACCTGTCTATACAGACCACCCTGTCTATAGCGGCCACTCTAGACAACCCTGTTATCGGCTGTGTGATACATACACCTGTCTATACAGACCACCCTGTCTATAGCGGCCACTCTAGACAACCCTGTTATCGGCTGTGTGATACATACACCTGTCTATACAGACCACCCTGTCTATAGCGAGACCACCCAAGACAACGTTTTTAAAATATATTCGCACTCGGGTAAAACCCGGGCGTTGCCCGGGCCATTCGTCTAGTAATATATATTATACCTAGTCCACGACCTAAATTAATAATATAAAACAATTTATAAAGTAGTGTATAACATAACGAGGAAGGTGACAGCCAGCGACGTAGACAATGAAATTTCCCGGAGAGTAATGCTCCACTACAATTCGATGATGATATCTCAATATTGATTGTTATTAGCTTTTGCTTTTTTACCTTCATTTGCGGTGAATCCGCGGTAAATCCAGGTATAATGAATTTCCTTTTCTCCAATTTACCCAGACTAATCTATTAGCTTGATTGTCTGTATATAATTTTTCCTGTATATAAATATCATATTACCATTAAGGTACTATTACCTTTTTCCTGCATGTATCCTACATTTCTTCTTGGAGAATCTGTATAAGACTAAAAGGTCTTAATAAAGCTTTTTGTTGTTGTTGTTGATTATAATGATTCGACATTTGACAATATATGTAGATCACTTATTATAGAGAAAGCTATCAAATATAAAATCTGTTTTGTAATTAATTTATGAATATAACTCAAACACATTTCTTAAGAATCTTCAATCCTCTAATAAACAGAGGAGTCATCAAAAACAATTGCCTCCATTACTACATTATTATTTGAAGTTGGACATGAAGTGTAATTAACCTCGGTCATTGATTATATTTAGAATTGAATATGCAATTATGTCTTATAAAGTTTTAATTTTGACGATATATCTGTAAGTTAGGATATAATGAAGTGAATGATCTGACTCTTCAATTTTAAAGTTTTCGTTTTAGAAATATTCGCAAGAAATTGCATCTCTTTCTTATGTTTATAAATATGGTATTTATATGCTACTAGAAGTATGTTTTAGACTTTATTAATTATCTTCTAAATTAGTTTAGTTAGGTTGGTTTACTATATTTCACATGTATAGTTCACTCCTCTACACTAGCTCTCTGCATCATTTTTTTCACCGGACTGTTTTGATATTGCAGGGAATATATATAATGTCTTGATGGCAATGTTGGATGGAAGAAATTAACACTCGTTGAGGAGATGTTATTTACTTATATCACCTTAAAATTTGTAACAAATATATTTACTGGAAATGTGTTTCTTTTCAATAATATCATCATATATTATCTCTACAGACCTTACTTCAATGATATATTTTATGAAATGAGAGGGTTCACCTAGCCCTCTTATATCATCTATAACTTATATCATTGCAGTAAGGTCTGTAGGGATAATATTTGATGATATTATTAAAAATAAACACATTGCCAGTAAATTTATTTGTTACATATTTTATCGATAGATGGCAATTGAATTTATAAAAAAAATATATATTATATCTTCCCCCTGAACTTCTTCTTTGTTTAAATATATGAATATAAATCTTTTTATAACATGTTTGAGTGTACTTAGGCTCATTTGACGATAAATATCAATTTCCTGTTCTGGAATCAATCTGTAAGCGCCAAGCTGTACCACGTCATCGAAGCTCAATAGGCCGAATAGTTGCTCTTTTTCCGATAGACGATAAAATACTCTATGTTGAATTGAGTAGAAAGATGTTGAAATGTTGAGTACATGGCGTCTGTTTGGTGCAGCACGCGACGTCGGGGAGGAATGTCTCTACGAAGAGCAATGCACCATGCCCCACTCTATCTGCGCAGAGCGAGTCTGCGCATGCACCCAGGGCTACTACATGCTGAGTGACATCAATGCTACCACGTGTGAACAAGGTAATTTTATTATACTAGCATAGTGATGGGTGGTAGTAGGGTGTTTAGAAATGGCTTTAGAGTATAAATTCCATGTAAATTCAACCACTAGGTATAGTAATATTATTAAGAAAAAGGCATCTCCTTATCGTACAACTGGAAGTTGCTGATGGCTTTATCGGAATAAATATCAACTATTCGTTGATTTTTAATTATTCAGGAATTTACAAAATGCCCATTTTTGATTAATCAAGAGAAGCTAACCACGTACGCGTTTCGGGCTGTTGGCCCTCGTCAGCGTGGAGCCTAGGAATTGTTGCATTATTTGATGTAAGGCGCTAAAGAAGTGCTTCAGTTATAACCGTCCCGTCGTTTGGAATGTTCCAATGTGGGCTCTATGTAAGAGTTATGATCTGGTAGTATCAACATGCCATGTGAGACGATGGAGGAAATATTTCAAAGTGGCAAATATTTAGTAGATAACCTAGCCCTATGTATAAATATTTATTTTATAAATAATGTCTTAAGAACAAGAGCCGAAGTATAGTCATTAATATGGCATCGTATGATCTTAATTAAGTGATAAAGTTCAAAGTGCAGAGGGCAGCGTGAATATGTTGGCGACAGCTACTTGGATCTAGAAAGATAAATAAAGATGTATTCTCAATAAGTTCTAACTGTTAGCGGTGTTCGCTATATTGAAGTTTAGAGAATATTGTGATTTAAAAAGACCTGAGTTTGCTTTCAAATCTCTATTTGTCACGTTACCCCACTCAAGCCCTCACACTGCATAGCACACTGTGGAGGCAATTGAACAAATGGTAACGCATTTAGCTCCATAGACTTGCCTGACTTGAAATCCTGTAGCTTCTATTTATTCGCCCCTAAGGAAATATCGAAGGGGCCGCAGATTTAATGTGACTTGCTGAAGTTATAGGGCTTCAATGATTTGATTGAGAAACAACATGCAACATATTTCGAAATGGAAATGCCTAAATGTATATAAAAATGTAATTTATTGATACCATTTTTTTCCTCAATGTTTAACCTCCATATTTGAACAAAGCCTAATGGAGTGTACTCAATAATTCATTTTGTCCACACACACAAGCTGGCAATACTTTTAGAACAACTCTAGCAGTTTAAACATATAACTGTAGCGGAAGCTCGAAATGTAAATTGCCAACTAGTAAATAATTATAATGAACCATTTATGAATTCATGCGAATAATTGCGTCTATAAATACAGATTAATAAACGACTAAAAGAGTGTCCCTTCATCGCGCTCATCTCGACACTGCATAACTATTTACCAAAATTCAAGAAAGATAATAACTTTATTATGATGCATTAGCGCGCCATCTGTTATGAAAATTCGAACTATTATAAACGCTTATGATTCTTTTTAAAATTACACAATTTCTACTGCCTTTACTGCAATGGAAAAATTAATGGGAGGGCCTGGCTCATCAGTGGTGAACCCTCCCAGCGGTTTCGCCAATTTAATAATTTATAAGGTGAGAAATAGCATATTCAAGCCGAAGAGCCAGCCAGTGCTGAAGTCACCTGACCTCCCAGGTAAGCCGCAGCGACAGATTGCTAGACCTACGGGTGATGTGGTATACTTGGACAGAGGCCGAATGTGCAGAGTAGGGAAGGTTACGTCCAGTCGGACATTCACGCCGGCATGAGGGAGTTGCGCTTATATGACGACCATCCGATCTAAGAAGCAAGCTCTTTCACTGTGGTGTCCCATCTAATTAAAGCCTGAGTACTGTAAGCGCGGCAAGCCGGCAGTGCTGTGGTGTGCATGTGGCCGACCCACGCAATATGACAGCCTCAAGTTAGCCAGTCAGTCACATCCCTGGGAGTTCTAAATGATAAAACGTAGAAGGTCTAAAATTCCCAAATGGGTATTTAATTTCCCAAAATAAGATCTATATAAAAAAGTTCCTTTCTAACGTCATGCTTATTTCCGCTAGCTATCAGCTGAAATGAGGCAGGCCCTCAGGGCTGGATGTAGAAGCATCTGGCCTACGGGCCGGATGACTCGGAGCATCGTGGTCGATATGGACTGGATCGATGGCACTTCCTGCCCGGCGGGCGGCCAGCGGAAAGGTCAGGTGGGACTGCCAGGGAGTAGCCCCAATGACCTGACTTGGTTCAACTACTGGCGGGGATTTTTACATTACGGTCGCACAGGTCACTAGATGGCATCACGCGGCGTTTAATTCATTATACATGTTCTCCTGTAGAGGGATAGAGATGCCCGAAAACTTGAGACGGTTTAAAATAAAAATAAACTCATCTCCAGAAACCTTTTTAATTGTTTAATTAAAAATAACACTGTCAAACACGATTCTCATCACTAGAAACATTGGTGGTGTTTCCAATGTAACTTTTCATGATGGATTATTGTAACTTGGCATGTTCAACCACTCATCGTTTTTTTCTAGAAGCATTCTCTACAACTTATCGTATTTTTATATATACGTATTGGTATGTACAGTAATAATTTAAGCAATGTTCATTCTCGACTTGACAAGTTGATGCACAAATAAACGATTTGCACAGTAACATTGTAGTAGAGGTGACTTTTAAGGGATCAGTTTGCTCTATCAAATTGCCATGGGCATAAGACTTTGTCAATATGCGAAGATTTTGCATAAGTATTCCAGATTATTTCTGCTACATCTGCGGGAAATTAACTTTCAAATTTGAATGCGAGAATTTTACAACCGCTCATCAAAATATTCTCTAAACTATTTTTTCCTGAAAAGTGCGTTATACTAAGATAAGATTTGGGATCCTGATCATTGTTAACAGCCTGTGTTCTTCCAATGTGGAGTAAAGGTGAGCGTCATATGCCTCTTGCAGATCCAATGATATTTTCAGGGAAAAAATAACATTAATATTTTTTAGAAAGACACTACAGATTTCACATATAAATTAAAACATACCGTTAGATATCCAGATTTTCCTTCTGCAGTCCCTCATTATGATTTACCTGAACCGCAGACTACCGAAATTTTGATATTTAGAGACGATGATTCAGATGCTCATCTACTTATATATTTGCCTTATTCTGTCTGTTTGTTTGTCTGTTTGTCTGAAGCTCACGGATAGAATGCGCGCTCATTGGCTGCCAGGGAACACGTGTCCTCCCTGCCCCCCTCTAGACAACCCTGTTATTCAAAAACCATACATCCAATCGCCATGAAATTCTGGGATATTATTAGGTATATCCCCGGAAAGGTTATCGAAAAATAATTTCTTGAATATCTTGAATATCCTTAGAGTTATTTGCAGAATTGTAGATATAACTCGCAAGCAGCGGCCGCCAGACGGTGATGAAAGCAATGGGGAGGTAACGCCATCTATGTTTGATTTTTTAAACTGTTTATATTTCTGAAGAAAAATTGAGATTGAATTAAAAGGGGGGAATTGTTAGGTTTATTAATTCAAATAATTTTTCTCTGTGTAAATAATTATGTAAATATATGAATAAATATAAATTGATGATGATAATATTAGCTAGCATATGTTAATTAACAATTTGGCAACGTAGTTAGTGCCTTCTTGATCCTTTCTTGTTTTTTGTATTTCTTCTTAATCCTTAAATTTTACTTTTGTACTTTCTATGCATAAAGATAATATTAAAAAATATATTATATAACATTTTTCTCTTTTTTACCCCCAAAAACACCAACAGGGATGGTATAGTTGCATAAATGATACAAGTTTTATAACAGGTTTAAATATGGTCAAATATAATTGGAAATTTTAGTATAATATGTAAATTAATAGATCACACGCTCTCTATTTATAACACTATCATCCCTGTTTGTTGAGAGGGGTGAGAAAACTTTGACACTGTGTATCAAATACAGTTAAACCTGTCTATAGCGCTCCCTCTTGGGACTCACCAAAATAGGATGTTATAGAGAGGGGCTGCTATAGACAGGTTACTTTTAATGTAAATCGCATCGTACTACGTATTTAAAATCGGGCGCTATGACCACCCAAGTCAACGTTTTTAAAATATATTCGCACTCGGGTAAACCCCGGGCGTTGCCCGGGCCATTCGTCTAGTTATACAAAAACAAGAATTAACTTTTAGGTTCTAGGTTAAAATGCTGGAAAGAATTGAAAACTGCTGCAAAAAGGCACAAAATTAAACTTTTCACATACGGCAAGATCAATTTTAAAGATTTTTTTTTCAATTTTCAAAATTTCCTCTTTAATTCGAAATGAGTACAGAATCAGTTCAAATATTCTGCCATCTTTAGGAAAATTCGGGCAAAGATCTATTAGCCGGTATACCATAGACTATGGCCCTCATCGGTACAGGTGCTACGCTAACTTCCTGACGTTTCACACGAATATCTTCCTCACGCAAATGTATAATATACTTTGGCCTAAAATGGTTTCTACCACTTCACCAGTTAAAACACCTTTTGGCAGTTTCGGCCGATTTGATGCATCTTCCCGTTGGACTTTAGAATATTGAAGTGGTCAATGTACCAATAAGAGTCATGTCTTGAAACTGAGGTATGCAGGTTGTTGTATTTTGTCTTTTTAGCCAACGATGGTGTTGTAGTATGTTTATTTAGCTGAATTGTTCTCTTTAGGAAAGATCGAAATTGCATTGTTTGATGCATTTTTAAAACCTAATGAACTCCTTAAAGTTGTATATGAATATATCCCTCCAAAAAATGTATAATATATATATTTAGATTTGCAGACAACATGTATTCTATATATAAAGATTATGATGATCGTCATTAGTAAAACAATAATTTATTGAAAGAGTTTTTTTTATTCGTGAGGTGAATCATTGGTACTAAATTATTTAGAAATGTGTTTAGGCCATATATTATTATAAATTTCTAGCCAAATTGATTTTTAAAAATATCAATTACTCTAAACAGATCGCTGAAGTTTCATCAAGAAGAAAGGATTCTCTGATGGATGATTGACCGAATAATTACGCCTATAAAATGTGTAAATAGGTAATAATATTTACAGCAACAAAAAGTTTTATTAAAACCCTATGGTCTCCCACAGATTCTCCGAGATAGAAGAAGTTATATATAGAAATAATAATAATAGTAAAAATAATCATCAATGTTATTTATAATGTATCAAATAGGGAGGAAGAAGAAAAAGAAAGAGCTTGGAATAAACTTAGGCACCATTGGATAGTGGGCTACCTAGACCGAAGTCTGTACGCTTAAATAAACTTAGGCATTCCTGGGATCACATGACCACCCAGGCCTAGAAGGCCCATAAGTCGAAATACTCCTTCTTAATGTGAAACCGCTACAGCCCTCTTGTTGGTAGGAGGGTCAATTTTACTTCTTCGTCTTTCTACCATACCAGGGGGGACGGTATTGGACCCCCTCCCCCCAGGTGGTCTACACTGGGCTAGGCACTCTTCTGTGCCCAAGCTCCGATTCCCTTTCCAGAAGTTAGAACCATATGACTTCTCCATCGCTGAGAATCAGAAAGTTTTGTATACCGATTGCGTCTAACCATAGCAAAATAAGTAATAAACTTAGGCACCATTGGATAGTGGGCTACCTAGATCGAAGTCTGTACGCCTGTGTAATAAATTTAGGCATCGTAGTATGAATGTCTACCTAAGCTAGTATTGCTTGAACGCCTATAAACTAAGGCAGACTTGGATCAATAATGGTTTCCCAGACCTCAAAGGTCCATAAACCGGCGCGCGAATGCACACCCATTGCTGACATCCAGGTCACCTAGTCAAAAGGGAATGATGCATTCCTCCATGCACCGAGCGGCCATTGTTTGGCCCCTCGCGCCCGCCATTATGGTCTGGCTCCATGGGGTCGACAAATCAAACCCACAGGCGTCTCCGAGAGTTCATGGCAAGGTTGCTGACCGAGCCCTCTCGTTCGGACTTAGTTAAACCCGTCCTACGCTCCAATAGGATTCCCCCCCCTTTGGCCCTCGAACCCTTTGGTCACAGTACTCCCTGAATCTGCCGACGAATCAAGGACCTCTGAGGTTCTGAGGTTTACGCAGGGAACCAACGCGAAGGCGGGAGGGTGGTACTACTGTGCGCACCCCTTGGTTTTTCAGCTGACAGGGACACCCCTGGAGCAATTTTCGCGCACGGCAAAGGACGCTCCCAATGACGCACACACAGAGCGAAGACCCAAGAGTTTCAAGACTCGTGCGCCTCGCGACCAGCTAGCCAAGGGCGGATCGCCAGCTTACAGCTTCACTGACGATCAACCAGGTGGCACTCCGACGCAAGGCAAACACGCGGAGTCGCCTCTCCACTCCCCTATCCTCAAGGGTGAATGGTGAGGGTGGGAATACTTCTTTCCCCACTATAAACTTAGGCAGTAATATTTATATATATATATACATATATATATATATATATATATATGTCATAATATTACCCTTCCAGGAATAATAAAGTAAATCTACAGTCGACCAGAGAGAGAAGTAGAGAGGAGGATGTAAAGGCCGGTCACTTGATATATCAATCACATTCCGGAGGGCGGGCCTTTTCTTGGAACCCTCAGGACTATTTTTGACAGTTGGGGGGTGGTGCGACAAAAACGGTCGTTCAGCGGTGACAGCCCCTCGCGCTACCTCTCTCTCGCTGGTTGCCTGGGATTCCGTTTCCAAACTTGTGGTTTCTTCATTTCCCTCTCCCCACATTATTATCATATTGCCATATATATATATATACTAGCCGAGTGGCCCGGGCAACGCCCGGGTTTTACCCGACTGGACCCGGCTTCGCCTGTGTAGTGTTCGAGCGAGGTTTACTCATGAATGAATAGAGGCCCCAACTGTTTGTAAACTCAATGTAATGAATTTTCTTTCAGCAAAATGGAGATAAATTGCAAACAGCAATATCGAAAATGCTTGTGAAAAAATCTGAAATATAGGATCCATTTCACAAACACATCTAATGTATAGAGTGCTTTTTTGGAGGAGTGGTCTAAACTGTTGATTTTTAAAAACCACGACCCGGGATCATCGAATCCAGTTTTGGGAAATTTGTTCTGAAAAAAAAAAATTGCCCCAATGGCCCCTGATTCTTGAAAAAGTCAAACCCCTCCAGTGAGTGCAAGTAACCAAACTTGGCTTTGGTATCTAAAAAATGAAAAAAAAAAATCAAAGGGTTAGTGTGAATTAAGGGAAATGGGCCTCGCAACCTGAAAATTTCACTTTCTCCACTTCACTCTCGGCAGTTCAAGAAGAAACAGCCAGATTAAACATTTTTAAGGGCACCTAATCCGGCATGTACATCTATAGTTAAACAACTTTTAAAAATGTAATATATCTGCAATACTGAAATACCCAGACTTGGATTTTTTTTATTAGTTATTGTTGGCAGTTTTAGGAAAATGTGGGAAATTAGATATTATTACAAAAGAATGTACTTTTTAAAATGGCATAAAATAATTAGGAAATTTGCATCATTTTCAAATAGTCAAGGGGCAATGTTAAAAATATCAAAAAAGCAAGACCAAATAAAAAATAAACGAATTATGTGTGATGTTTCAATAACAGCATTGTCACCTTATAAAGACAAAATTACTGAATGTATTCAGTACTTTTGTCTGAAGATGGTAACAATGCTGTTTCTGAAACCACACATAATTTATTTATTTGGATCTGGTCTTGCTTCCTTGTGATTTTTATCTATATTTCAAAATATACCTCAATTCTTTTTTACCTAAAAAGCTTTACATATATATTGCCAAGACCATAAATAAAGGTAAAATGTCAAATGAGTTATTAATTAACCCTATATGGGTCAGGATATATATCTAAATGCATTCATATAAAAATATGGTTGAACCATATAAATATATATAAATGCTATTAGAGCATAAACATATTACATGGAACAAACATATAGTAAAATATATGTAGCAAGTTATATTGTAAAACATACTTTTTTCAATAAATATACTTTTTACAACTTTAATAAAATTTATACGCACTCTAAATATAAGAAAGAAAAAAATAGAATACTGTTCTAAAAATAATATACCTTATGAGATAAAATACTACACTTATCGTTAAAGATGTAGATCGTTATATTTACACTAATTAAAATTAAACGAAGCAAAATATATGAATAAGCTGCGAAATAAATAATAATTCCAATTAATTTAAATTGAAAAAATATTACTAAATGATTAAATAAAATCTACCTTCCAAAAAGGAAAAGAAAGTTTTTCGAAATGCAATTTTTGTGCTTTAGCCTAAATGTTAAACCAAAACCTCAACTCCCTACGTGCGAAATTTCACAATACAGTTTTAATTAACCCAGGTTCCGGGGGCGTATTTATTTGATAATGATCGATTAAAATTATTTTAAAAGAGTTTAAATATATAAAAATAATCTTACCTTTTAAAGACACACATTAATCGGGTAAAATTACAAAACAACAACGTGTAAAATTATTAACCAATCAGATTCATTTATCGTCGCGACCAGTGCGCCGCCAAGCGGTAAAAGGCTTGAACTAAGGAATTTTGGTTGAACATTTTTTAAAAATAGCACATTAAACCTTTTCGTTTTTTGAATAGCCTATATGTTAAACGAAATCTTCAGCTACCTACATGCGAAATTCCATAATGATTGAGTCAGTAGATTTTGCGTGATGCGATAACAAACATCGATTTCGCATTTCATTTTTATAGATATAAAGGATATATATATATATATATATAATAACGCAGAGAACAATGTTTGTAGTAGGGCCTACTCGGTAAATGAACATCAGTTACATGAAGTTACATCAACGCCATCTATTGTAGATAGTTTTCTTACCTTTCTCCCAGTCTGTATTGAGATTATAACGAAAAATATTAAACATAGCTTACTTGGGATGAAAAAATATATAAATTTGAAAATATTTGCATGACTAACCTTTCTGGACTTATTTATGATAAAGCTATGGAATGATCATAAAGCCATCGGTGCAACAATGCGAAGATACATATAAATAATTCTCCGGTGTACCATGTTTCAAATAAACTGAAGCCACGGATGAAGTTCAAGAAGCGAACAAAACAACGGATGGAAGTTCCGCCACTTCTCCAAAGTAAATAGACTTTGAATCGACTTTAGAACCTGAACGGAAGTGTTTACGGAGGACGCAGGTTGAAGATGGCGATTTTTTCGGGTGATTTTATCAATGCCAGGGTTCATGCCTCGCTATACTTTCACATTTTGCTTGCCGGCTTCATTTCCTTTAAATACTGTTTAATCACCAGTAGTACTCGTCAAAATTGCAACAAGGTACATTAATACTGGTAAATGGATACTTGGAGACTGTGCAGAATTCGAAGAGTGGAATGGGTAATCAGATCTCCAGATTAATGAGCAGGTCTGGCCTGCTCTTAGGATGCCATTTCATCTCTCCAGAGCTAAAACAAAGCCCTCCTTCCAAAATATGTTTCTTTAAAACGTTATTCGCAATTATCCATGATGAACATCATAAAATTTAATTTAATTAACTCCAAGATTTTATATTAAAAACTATGGCTATATAAATTATTCATGCTCCTTTTTGGTAGATTTAATTTGCCCATCTCATATTTACATATACTTTAAAATATAAACCTATGTTTCACAATAATTAAAAAATATTTTCGAAATACAATGGCCAAAAAATTGCATCATCTATATAAATAATTATTTTAATTATCTAAAAATTGGGTAATATAATGGTAATGTAAAAACAAAGATTTAAATGAAAAAGGATGTAAATTTATTAATTATACAGATTTTATCACTATGTGGTAAGTTCTTTGGCACGTATACAAGCAGTTACATAGTTACATAATTTTTTATAGCTTCTTTTTGGGATCCTAGACCAAGCTATTTCGATTTTTGGCCGAAGCTGTTCAAGATTAATTGGCTGTGGAGATTGCTAAATTTTCCTTTCCATCATGTCCCATACATACTCAATTGAGGAAAGATATGGGGAACATGCGGGCCAGGGAATGATGCCAACATTTTGGAGGAAGGCTCGTGAGATGTTGGCTGTTTGTGGTGGGGCATTATCTTGTTGGAAAGTTGTATTATTAGTCTGCTGAAAAAATGGTAACACAACAGGTGGCAACACATCTTCAATGTATAGCTGAGTAGTCATTGTGCCTTGAATAAAGACTGAAGGGGTCCTACTTTCATAGCTGATGCCGCCCCATACCACGAAGTCGGGGGTTCTTGCTGTATTCCTTTCCACAATACAGTCCAGTCCTGATGGAATCTTTCTTGAGACGTCTAACATGTATCCTGCCTTCATGAACCCCCAAATTGAATCTGGATTCATCATTAAAAAATAAAAGTACAGTAAACTCTCCTATAACGCGATTAATGTGTTCCGTGGTGTATGAAATCGCGTTATAGGAATTCGCGTTGTACGAAATAAAACTTGTATAACGCGAATGTTGTTAGGGTAAATTGTTAGTGACAAATATCATGTAAAAATGTATTGTATAAAATGATGTATACAGTAAATCTCCTATAACGCGATTAATGTGTTCCGTGGTGTATGAAATCGCGTTATAGGAATTCCCGTGTACGAAATAAAACTTGTATAACGCGAATGTTGTTAGGGTAAATTGTTAGTGACAAATATCATGTAAAAATGTATTGTATAAAATGATGTATACAGTAAATCTCCTATAACGCGATTAATGTGTTCCGTGGTGTATGAAATCGCGTTATAGGAATTCCCGTTGTACGAAATAAAACTTGTATAACGCGAATGTTGTTAGGGTAAATTGTTAGTGACAAATATCATGTAAAAATGTATCGTATAAAATGATGTATATAGAAAAAATAATTATATACTAAAACAAAACTAAATGTTATATTATTTTATATGCGAATGTATATGAAAAAAAAAACAAATTAAAGTTTATTTACTACGCAATTTGTTTTTTTTTTTAATATACATTTGCATATAAATAATATAACATTTAGTTTTGTTTTAGTATATAATTATTTTTTCCATATACATCATTTTATACAATACATTTTTACATGATACAGTATATCTCCTTTTCAATTTTTCTTTTTTTCCAACTTTATTCATCATGCCTGGGGAGCAAGTTTCGTAATTTTTTATATTTGCAAAATATTTACATGTAAATTCTAATTTAATACCTTATATACGTTAAAATATTATTTTAAGCTTTAAAACTCAATTTAATACTATTTAAAAAATTTTACTTACAGAAACACATGTGCAATTAAATTGACAAAGTATACAACACTACTTCGTTCGAAAAAAAAAAAATGAAAAACGCGTGTGCATAAAAATTAAATGTATTGTACAGTTGTCAATATGGAAATTTCCGCATTTTATTTTATAACGCGTTATGCGAAAAATTCGCGTTGTATAAATAAATTTGTCGCAATTTTTTTTATCGCATTGTACGAACTCGCGTTGTAAAAACTCGCGTTCTACTGTATAGGAAAAATAATTATATACTAAAACAAAACTAAATGTTATTTTATATTAAAATGTATATAAAATAATATAACATTTAGTTTTGTTTTAGTATATAATTATTTTTCCAATATACATCATTTTATACAATACATTTTTACATGATACAGAATATCTCCTTTTCAATTTTTCTTTTTTTCCAACTTTATTCATCATGCCTGGGGAGCAAGTTTCGTAATTTTTTATATTTGCAAAATATTTACATGTAAATTCTAATTTAATACCTTATATGCGTTAAAAATATTATTTTAAGCTTTAAATCTCAATTTAACACTATTTAAAAAAATTACTTACAGAAACACATGTGCAATTAAATTGACAAAGTATACAACACTACTTCGTTCAAAAACAAAAAAAAAATGAAAAACGCGTGTGCATAAAAATTAAATGTACAGTTGTCAATATGGAAATTTCTGTATTTTATTTTATAACGCGTTATACGAAAATTCGCGTTGTATAAATAAATTTGTCGCAATTTTTTTATCGCGTTGTACGAAATTGCGTTGTAAAAACTCGCGTTATAGGAGAGTCTACTCTATACCATTCTTGAGCCCAAAGATGTCCTCTCTTCAAACCAGCTGAGCCTGTTGCTTCTCTGTCTGGCAGAGAGTGGAATCTACTTCGATTAGACGTTTATTAATAAGGGTTCAGAAATGGTCCAGATTCATTCTGTTCACGCAGGGCTGCTTGACTCATCGATACAAATGTTGTCTGTTACAACGATCCTTCAAATCCTCCTCCCCTCTCTGTTGTTACTCTAGGGCGACCTGAGCCAGGTTTTCTTGAATTTGTTCATCCTCTGAGACCAAATCCTTACTACAGTAATTCGATTACAGAGACTACCTTCATAGCAATTTCGAAATGAGAAATTTCACCTTTTCTGAGGCCTATAATTCTGCCTCTTTTAAATCAAAAATTTGATTGAATGACGGTCTTTTTCTACCTTGGCGGCCTATATCATCATTATCCAATCTTTTAATGATCGCAGGTCACCATGCATTGTCGAATGCACCAGCTACATCTATGGTTATCAAGGCGGCCTATAGATTAAAGATGATCTTAAGAATCCAAACAAAAAAAAGATAACTTAATAAGGACACTAGACACTAGGCTATTTAACTACCTTTTCATGGTTAAACAAGGCTATTCTATCTACGTATATTCTATGTAGCAACGGTTTCAGAAAAATTGTCATATACATGCCTTAATGTTCTTAAGTATGAACATTTTCTGAAAATTTGCCAATGTTTATAGGTGATGCAATTTTTGTGGGCAGTGTATAAAGGCGCGTGTATAATAAAAATATTATATAAATAATTATATTCTAAATGAATATATGTATAGTATCACGCCAAATTTGCTATACATGAAATTTTGGAATAAATAAAGCGCTAAATGATGTTAATAGACAGTTTCTCAATTATTGTTATCTGTTGGGTTAATCCAGCTTACTGAAGCGTTCAAATGTACACCAATGACAGTGTAGTTCTTGTAACGATTTTTTAATAATCGATTTCCTTCGGAATGACATATTTGGCACAGATGAAGGACTTGGCCGCGGTTCAAAGAAGCCGGTTGTTAGGGCCAGGCGTTTCAGACATCCCTAATTGAAACTTTATGTCGGAAGGGAACAACTTGCCGGCACAACCAGTTGGTACTGTAGGCGGGTGCATGATTTTTGCTTTGGCAGACTTGTACTAAGGCAGCAGTATCAGAGCGCAACATAGATGGTGCCGAGAGATGCTCAAAAAGTTTGATAATGGACCATCTCGTTATGCCAATAGCATCATAACAGGTGATGAAACTTGGATTTATTATTTTTATGTACCTATTAAAACCAGAATGGATCTTTGAAGGTGAAAACACGCCTGTGTCTGTACGAAAATTCAGATCCATTAAGAAGAAAATGTTAGCCGTCATCTTTACTGCCAGAGAAGTACTGTAAAATTAAAAGACAGTCACTGCCAAGTGGTACACTGAGGAATGTCTTTCTAAAGTTGTTCAAGCTAACAAAACGTTACGTCCAAACTCAAGGACTGACAAATGGCTTTTCCAATGACAATGCTCCAGCTCACCGTTCGAAGGTCTGCGCCGATTATTTGGCACGTACTGGACTAAAATTGTTGGAGCGCATCCTCCCTACAATCCAGACCTTGCACCTTGAGACTTTGCCCTCACGTGAATAACAGACTTAATGGTACACGCTTTTCTGCGATAAAAACCTTTTGACGGCGTGGGATGACGAGTGCGCCCAGCTCCCTGAGGAAACGTGAAAAGTTGATGACTGGTTTCGAAGGATGGAGAAATGTATTGATTTTGGTGTAAAATATTTTGGGGGATTGTAAATAATAAAGTCATATTGAAAAACTTTCTTAGTGCCCCTATGTACAATCCCGTCTTTTCCTTGAGACACATTTTCCACAATAGCGACTGGCCAGATTCCACGTCTCGTCCATTACAATGGCCATATATCCGACGGAAATATTGGAAATATTGTTGTTATTTTATATGGTTTTTCTCTGTTTATGTTGAAAAGTGCTCTTTCAGTAATCGTTTCCAGATCATATATCCAAGAGGTTGCGTGAATCTCCATCTTTTGTTCAGCACGAGGTCTCTTTCGTTGAATTTCCCGGGAAGTTGTAACGCCTAGATGCTCCTGTGAATAAGTACATAGGTGTCAGGATATCTGGACACGGGGATCCACAGGCACATCTGTCAATTGGTAGACTGTTTATTATCGCCTCGGTCTCCGTTAAGACAGTTCCTCTTTCTGCGGGGCTTGCTCTCGAAGGATCGTTTCCATGGCTTTTTTTCACTGACCTGATGAGTCTTTCTTAAGCTCCGCCGAAATGTGGTCCGTGCGGCTGGATGAAGTTCCACTTGGTTTCTTTTATTCTCAGGTTTTCTGTGGTGTATTTCGAATCAGTTGTCTTAGTCAGCTTTCTGTCAGCGCCTCTGAGGTTGGTACCGTTATCTCTTCAAATCTCGGCAGGTGACCACGTCTTGCCGCCATCCTGCGTATCGCCAGATGCAGCTGTCGACTGAAAGACTATGAGCCAGTTCTAGGTGTATTAATCCGGTTGTCCTGCAGGTTAAACCAAAATACTCAATCCAAACACACTTATAAACCAACTCCGCCTCACAGTACACACACAATACAATCACCCAGGCATCTCCCCAAATGACCAGACTCATTCCGCCCAGTACTACTGAAAGGGGATGTCAAAATATATCGCACATACAGTGGAAACCTGTTCGGTTTGCCAGCTGAGCAAACCACTCAGATTCCCGCTTTGGGAAAGCTAGGACAAATACCTGTGGCAACGCAACCATTTGACCTAGTCTCTCTCGACACTATCGCAGGATTATCTAAATATGGGAAACTCTAAGACTTACTTGCACGTAGCCATAGATCATCTCAAGAGATATGCGTGGACTGTAGCGTCTAGGTCAACCAGCATTCGAACCTACCAACAGGTCATTAAACGGTTATTGCAGGTAGGTACTCCAAAACACCTTCGCAACGGATAGAGCCCCTGTATTTACCTCTCCCAAATTCAGAGGATTCCTGATAAACAAAAATATTCATTCGATCACAACAACCAGTAACAACCCACAGGCTAACGTTTTATGTGAGCGCCTAAGCGCCACTCTAACAGGCAAGCTTAGGCTACTCCATTTGGAGAATCCTAAGGTCGCAAGGACCAAGCTGGTTACGCGCGTCACGACCATCTACAACAACACGCTGCACACAGTTACCAGTTTTCCTCCAAACTATTTAATGTTTGGAACACTACCCCCCGAACCCACAGAACATATCAAACCATACCCTGACCTCAACACCGCAGTACAAATTGCACACAAACACACCCAAGACAGACACGCGACAAACACCTTTTTTTACAGATGTCACAAAACTCCACATTTGAGCCCGAAGACCTCGTTCTAGTTAAGATTCACTACTATCCGAACATAAGTAAATTAACTTCGTATTTCACAGTTCCATATGAAATACTGGAGAACGGTTATCCTTATGTCAGAAAAATAAATAACAGACTGCTAAACTGAAAGGTCGAAACCATCCACGTCAACAAATTAAAATATTATAATGAAAATGTTCGCTTTATAGCCCCACCAACAATGTCCCCACTCACCGTCCACATAACACTCTCGATTTAAATACGTTCAGACATCTAACTCCAGACTTATTCCAAACTGTGAAAAACTTCTCACAACCTCGAACAGCGATCCTTTCAGACATTCCTCACCGAATATATCCCCAGCCCCGCGGTTTGCATCCGAAATACCGATTACCACATCCACCACAGTACAACACAATAAATCCACT
>CP092864.1:174386065-174509321 GCA_030710605.1 Cordylochernes scorpioides
GAAGCGTATTTTGGATTAAATTGAAAAACACACTTTGTTTTAAAAGCAAACGCAAAATTTTGGAATTATTTCGAAAAAATGTAAATTCGACTCCAAAAAACTACAACAGTCTATCTTAACTTTTATACTATCAAAAAAGTGCGCTTTTTTAAAATTGAATTCAAAATATGCCTCGTCAATGGTCATATTTATTTATTTATTTATAAAGGGGATCGGTGGAAGGGTGGTCTAAACCGCTGGTTTTTGATCGCTACGACTCGGGATCAAATCCCGCATTAGGCTTTTTTTTTTCTAATTAAAAATATGCTAAAATGGTCCCCCCGATTCTTGCAAAGGTCCAACCCCATCAGCGAGTGCTAGTAACCAAACGAGACTCCAGTACATTTGTAAGTGCAAAGTCGAACTCTTTTTCACATGTGTAGAAAAAAAGTTTTTTTCCCTATCTTTTCTTTTGATGAAAAAAGATAAATTATTTAAATTATTTTTTTTTTTTGTGAATTTTTTTCATAAAGCCTATTTTAAAAAACAATCTATTGTAAAAATGGAGGACACATTACAAGATAATATGTTAAATAAATGAACCCAAAATATTTACTATTTAAAATTTGAAAGTGCAGCAAGAGGAAAACAATGTAAAGGAGAAAGCCAGGCGAGGAATCAGCACTGATCGAATACGGTAACATATTAATGTCACGGTAGAGGTATCTTTCATGTTTATATATAGAAGAAGTAATAGGTTCTATACACAATGCTTTTCTAAAAAATGAGGTCCGTAAGGAAATTGTCAAGCTCCCCATATTTCACAGTGGATTCCACAAAACTTTGAAACCAATCAGGAATCTTATTAGGATCGCTTTTAAATATTTGACGAGAAAATTAGAAAGCCCGCGGATGGAATTTTTATTCAATCTTGTTAAACTTTGCTTAAATTTCGACTAGAATTTCCTTTTAAAATTTTATGAATTGAAATTTTAATTCGATATTCTCGTATTTTTTTCAAACGAACTCTATACTCTGGTTTTGTTGAGATTCGTAGGCAGCTTTAGCTACACCGTTGCTCTATTTATATATAGTATGTTATTTATAGATATATGGTGATTTACATAATCCTAGATGATATACTATAGTGCCAGTAACAACAAAGAGGAAAAACTATGGCGGTTTAGGGAGAAATATCTAAAACAACTCGCTACCTCGGCGGGGCATGGAACATACACTTCAGGAAGTTTTGGATTCGACAAGTTTATCAGGTAACAGCCTTATTCTTTCTCCTCAAAATTTTATCCCACACATATATACAATATAAATTTATAAATATTTTCTATATTATATCGTGGATAGCTTTTTTTTTATTTATCAAGAAAATAGGTTGGCCAAATATCAGGGAACAGGCTAAATTAACGTTTAGTGGATTTCTGTTCCACTGGATTGCGCTTTGCCATCTAAAAGGCAAATGTTCTCCTGGACAGGATATGCCTTCTTTGTTTTTACATATATACAGACAAATAGGAAAGTCCAAGACAAATTTATCACTTTGTTTACAATTGTTATTTTGAGATAGGATGACATTATTTTACTCTCTCTGTCGGTGATCTGAGATTGAAACTTCTTTATTTCATCGTTCATATAAGGTTAAATATAAAATAATTTGAATAAATAAGTAAATAAAATAAGAAATTGAAAAGTCTTTTTTACATTTAGGTTTTTATAGATGTACAACAGCCATTTGTATATCATCAATTATGTTTATGTTAAACACATGTGAAATAGATACTTTAATACAGTAATTTCTATTCTAAAATTACTCACCCTTTTTCAAAGTCAATTAATAGCCTTAACAGGAAACTCAGTTGTTTGCACACAAGTTACGTCTTAGAACAATTCTCAAGACAGAGACGAGTTCTGCCATTTTGTGCCGTCTATCCACGGTATGGGTCCGTTGTATTCTTGAGAATCGACTGCTATCCCTTCTTGTTTTATCGTACACCCACAGAAAGATTATTATTTTAAAATAAATGTGGAAAATAATAATATAAAAATATCAGGTGTTGGTATAAAAATTAAATATTTAACGTACTAACGGGAATTTGGCCTTAAATACCAAATTTTTATTTTTCAGGAAGCTTCAGGGGCAAATATTTGATCCTTGAGGTACACCCTGCACCACGCTGACTAAGCCCAACAGACCGAAACGCCAACGTGGTTTGCTTTTCTTGATTTACTAAAAAATTGAATTGGCTAAATATCACGGAACAATTTAAATAAACCGTTGGTTCATTTTTGCGAGGCGATCCTTCAAGGTGGTGGAAGTCATGTTTCTCGCCGTTAGCCCTTCGATGATATGACCCGCGCTGTTATAGAGGGTAGTCGCGGAGTTACCTCAGTGAGGGAAGTGGAGCGCACGTCCTAGATCAGGCAGTAATGGATAATCCATTGTGATCGACGGGTTTTCGAGGTTTGATCGGACAAATAGTCTAGCTAGAGCGACGTAGTCGTCACTCTTCCTTTGTGGGTCGTGAAGGGATTTGATGTGGATAAGGTTAGATTAACCTTGAACTTGTTCCAATTCCTCAAAATTTCTCCAGCTAGCATGTCCCCGATATTTCTAAAGGGCTCATAAAGAAGTTTCTTTCTCCTCGCGATATGAGTAGATGCGTGGTTGCCGAGGCTCGGAGGTTTCGCCAATTTAAGGTATAGCACACGGTAGTATGAATTTTTATAGTTAAGGTTGAAGTAGTTGATACGGTTGGAGAGCCTCGATGGTAGCAGTACTCTGTACAATCTACTCGCATTCACTCATCTTCTACAACTGGAGATCCGTGTTGGGCTGATCCAGGAGCCCTCCAAGGGCTTTGACGGAAACAGACTCCATGTCCCTGGAAGACTTCTCTACGATGTTTAGGTCCACGAGGACCGATAGCAGCTGCTGGAGCCGCTCGTCAGGAGCATGAGAGAGAATGCATTTGAGGAACGTCGCACATAAACCCCTGAGGGTGGTGACTAAGGCGGCGATCTTTTCTGGGTACGAGACCCGTTGTCCAAGGACATGAAGAGCAGGTGCGAAGATGTAGGCGAAATCTAATCCCCTGGCAACAGATGCTGGAGTGACTACTGTAAATTTTCCCAAGCAGAGATCTTCGGTGCTCTTCATAGTCTTGACATTCGTTTCTCATACAAAGGCGACATCGACTGAGTGCTGTTTCAAGAAGCACTATGCTCCTATGTCGAGTGGCAAAGTCACTCACTTAAATACATGTTTTTACTCTGATGTCAGCAAGCCTTTTATAAAGAGTTGACTTGGAACTCACAAGTTCCTTAATTATCTGTTTATTTACCAGGCGATGGTCCATCCTCTGCTCTGCTCTAAGATGCGGAAAGCAAATAATTATATTTTTTATGCCTTTCTTCACCACTCCTTTAATGAGGGCGTCCAACTATCTCCAGTCCTTTCAGCCAGCCTTTGGCGTTAAGGACCGCGATATATTCCTTTTATTCTGATTACTAGAGATTCCGCCATTTTATAACTTTGGAGTCTGTCTGGCTAGAAGTTTCCATAAAATTGGGCCTCTTGAACTTATGGCGCGGAGGACATCTACGCCAGAGAAGCCTCTGGCGCAGGGTGATTGGATGCTGCGGGTGGTGATGCAGTAGGCGACGTGATATTCACTCTGCTCTTTTAAACAAAAGGACTAGGAAACACTTACCGCCCTGATTATCTGAGATCAGATCATGCTCTTCTGGCCCATCCGATAGCATTTGGAGAAGCGAGACCCATGTTGCGACAAGCATTCCCTCAGAGTCTTGAAAATGGTCCTTCACCTTTTTTTTTTTCCTTGCAGTGTAGAGAGCGGCCTTCACTTCATCGCGTCAATATGGATAATTCTTGGCTTCGGCACAGTGGAAGAATTTTCGAGTTAGTCGCAGCGATTTTCACACAACTCATGGCCTTAAGATCTGTTCAGTGTGATCTCTATTTCTTCTTCCATCTCCTACCCAGAATCTCTCTACCAAAATTTTCGTAGAAAATTAGGAAAGACCGATATGAGGATCACATGAAAATTTATTTTTATCAAAATAATTAAATCTTTTTTACATAAAAGAACAGAGTCAATGAGAGAACATTGCTGAGTAGCAAAATATGAAAATCTCAATAAAACGTAGGTATAATAATGTTATATAATGCTACAATATCCTGTCAGATAGGTCCAACAGCGGCAATGGAGGAAACAGACTGAAGGGATGGAAGGAACGACCGCTGATTAAATCGGCCAATCAATCACCGTATTGATCTTTTAAAATACCAATTCTGGCCCACGTCTGCCCCGCCGCATTCCATTGACTTCTTCTTCTTCTGGATTCGCTCATTTTCAGACACATGTACCCTTCAAAGACATTTATCTTTATTTATCTTATTATTGTTATCCCTAGTACACGTGGTACAGGCCATGATAATTATGGTGAGTAGTTAGTGAGTGCTTTTACTGTAAGTGCACCACATGTCTACACATGTGAAAAACTGTTCGACTTTGCACTTAAAAATGTGCCAAAGCCCCGTTTGGTTACTTGCACTCGCTGGTGGGGTTGGACTTTTGCAAGAATCGGGGGCAATTGGAGCATTTTTCTAATTAGAAAAAAAGTACCAATGGTTTAGACCACCCTTCCACCGACTCCCCCCAAATTTTATCTTCAAAAGACAAAATTAAGTAATACAATGCATTAATAATTCCTCTCGAAGAGTTTGAAATAGATCTAATTCACGCATAGTACACAAACTATTAATCGAAATATAAATAGATAAAATTTATGGTGCTACGCTGTCACCTATTTGTCAAACAATTTTGAATTTTCTAAAGAATTCGTGCGGTGGCCTCCTGGATATTCCTGCAGTATCACGTGATCTCTGGAGCGTGTGGAAGTTGTTGTTTTACCTCTCCTGGTAATTAATCCTGGTATTGAGGTTTCACAAAGAACATTTCGCACAATCGCCATCTTCTATAAATGTTTCTATAGCAAAAGTGTGCAAAAAAATGTCGCATTGTCGAGTTTTCCATTAAGTATAGGATTTATAAAATAACTAAATATTGAGCTAATACAAAAATAAACGAATTCATGATATGAATATGTGAGGGCTAATATTTATATATTGAACCTAATGAAACAGTGCGATATCTGTGTATAAGAAATATGTGTGTATACCTTTTTAAAAACTACAGAAATTTCTCACAATGAGTAAATTTTTATTCAAAAATGCAAGCTTTCAAACGATGATCGCTCTTCAACGGGTTTAATTAAAACATCGACTATTTCTTACAAGAAATATTTCTCGTAGTCGATGTTTTAATTAAACCCGTTGAAGAGCGATTATCGTTTGAAAGCCTGCATTTTTTAATAAAAATTTACTCATTGTGAGAAAATTCTGTAGTTATAAACGCGTTTTCGAAATTTTATCTTTAATAATAAAACCATTTTAGCTCGAATTTTCTTTTATTAATCAAACAGATATTTTGATTCATTCTTTATGTTATGAAAGATATTATATATGATAGTAATTGATGTAGCTGTATATATTTCAACTGTTCTCCAAACTTATGTATCCTCACATATCTCCACCAACAATTCCTTTGAGTGCCAGATATAAAGCGCGGAATGTTAGAGTAAGCTGGAGAAACCTCTGGGAGGGTTTGCCATTGATGAGCCAAACCCTTTCAAAATATTTCCTCACAGAATGGACATAAGAAAGTTGTTTAATTTATTTTTAAAAAATTAAAATTTGTGCTGAATTTGGAGAGAGAGAGAGAGACAATTGACAATTCACATAATTTATTGACATCTTGTCAATACAATGTTAAAGTGCAAATATCCGCACTATTCAGGAAAAAAAAATAACAAAAGTTTAAAAAACATCAAAATTAAATATATATGTACATCAGACAGAACCCTCAATGAAGGGACGTCTGGAATTGAGCTTCACAAGCCACCTTAAAATCGGATAGCTTCTGCGTTATGTAGTGGTCACTGTCCCCAATACTCGCTATTGCACGGTCGAGGAGCTCCGCGAGAATGATCTTTTCCTCGGGCGTAAAGCTGACCAGGACATCCTCCCTAGTTTCGCTGCTAAATACCGCCCAAACTGCCGTCTCTGTTTCATAACCCAGGGGACGCAGGACTGAGCGAGAGTCCAGTTTATAAAAAAGCTCTTCCACCATATCCACAGCGTACTGGGGAGGCTTTTCAGTTTGGGCATTGGAAGTTTCCGGAATGCTGGTGGAGGGTGCAGTCTCGGGGGTTTTGTCCTTATGGACTGTTGGTGTGAGGATCCTCTGCACCGGGGCAGCCTCTGGCGCAGGGTAGTCGGATACTGCAGGTGGAGGTGCAGCTGTAGTGATGGTGGGAGCAGGAGCAGGGATCTTTACGCTGCTCTTCTGACTTGAGGCCGAAGAAGGCGGTTGTAGTGGCGTCAACCGGTTGGCGTTGGGCGCTGAAGCAGAAGGTTCAGTGACCGGAGTCACCTGGGGAGGGGTAGAAAGGTTCGCCACAGGCAATGATATGGCAGGGATGGAAGGTCTCGAAGGGGTCTGCCTAGTGGTGTCAGGACCCAGTGCAGCCGGTGTAAGCGCTGCGGATTTTTGCGAAGACGTGGGCTGGGAGAATGGAATTGTCGACAGCGGTCCACTCTGGTTGTCCTGAAGATGGGCAGTACGGCTCTGGGGGGTTCCCAAGGGGCAGGTTGCTCGCCGATCTCCCTGGCGGTGACATTTCCTACACCTTACGCCGTAGGTTATGTAGGCGGGTGTTGATTCTCCTTTAAAGATAATCACCAGTTTGGCAGGGAGCTGGTGGAGTTTCAGTCCTTCGTTTAGAAGGACAAAGGCTTCCCTACTTCCCGTGGTCCAGGAGGAACCTTCGCGGGTTACTACTTCGTAGGCCATCGAGGCCACTTTGCAGTAAGGCCTTAGCGCCGCAACGATATCCTCATCTTTTACGGCGATAGGAAGGTTGCCTATAATGATCTTCTCGGCCTTCTTCCTGTAAGGGAAGGCTCTCAGGAGTGTGCTGCCGATGGTAAGGCCCTCCTCGATTAGGCGTTCGACCCTCTCAGTGCTGAGAAGTCCCACCAGAACATGGCCGGACATCTTCATAAGCTGGTAAACTGAAGATTTCCCCATCATCTGCTCCAACGCTTTCATGTACTGGACTGGGTGGAAGTCCGGGCTCCATTCAATGAAGCAACACTGATCAAATGTTGCCGCTGCCGACCTCGCTTTAGCTAGTTCTTGTTGCTGTCTGCTACTTTTAATTTGCGTGACAGTATCTTTCTTTCCTGCCTCGGTTGTAGTGATGGCCTGGCTGCGATGGCTTCAGCCTTTGCCATTTTTGTTGGCTGGGTCGGAGATTCCCGGCCTTTTCTTTTGTTGGATTTGGGAATTTTCCAATCCAATTCCGATTCCAAAGCCAATTCCTTATCCGAAGCTTCTATTCTTTCCGCCCAATTTGCATGGGCTTGTTTTTTACCAGCGGCCTGATTTACATAGTCGCCGTTTGTTAGCTTGATTGAAAAAGTATTTTTCAAATCAATCTTGGAAATGTCTTCCGCCGACTTCTCGGCAATGGTAGGTTTTTGCTGGGTGGGAGTACCACCTTCATGCTTTTCATTAACCTGGCTCTTCGCCAGTACCGAAAATGCATTATATATTTCCATTGCTTCCATCTCAATCTCTATAAAACGCGGAGCCCGCGCGCCGCACGGCCGCACGGCCGAGAGAGAGAGTATTTCAATATATATATTTTTATATGGCAACATTTATTTTACATATCAATTTAGTGCCTAAATTTTCTTTTTATCGTGTTAGTAATTAAAAATATAAAATGATAACTAATATATATATCATCATATATTATTACTAATGAATAGTTTAGATCCTCTATACCTCGTACAATTTAATTTGCATCAACAAAGTGAAGTAGGAAATAAATCCCAATAATTTTGTTTCGTGAGTTCAAACTTGGATACAACACTGAACAAGGAATTTGAAATGTTTTCAGCTCTTGGAACTGAATTATTTTAGAGTGGAATCATCGCTGGATTCACGTAACATCAAAATTTCGTTTCTAGTAAAATTTATAACTTGCGACACATACACAGTTTTATGACACCTGGGATGTTAGGCGTAATGTCCGAACCAATATGTGAACACTTCCCGAAACCAAAATGACAACTGAAGAGGTGAAGTTTGGGTGTATACGAATATTTTCTTGTAGATCGGTATCCTGGCGAAATCATCACAGACTCTTGTCAGCTAACCGAAAAAAATCATTAAAATTCTTAAAATAATCTAACAACGAATCATTTAACTAATCTCATTTATTTTAGATATTAAACTAATATTTATCATATTCCATTCCCTGTCATACATCACAAATTCAACAGCAAAAGGTAATTGATCAAACACATATCAATGCTACAAGCTACAGCGAAGACGTCTGAAGCCAAACCGTACCATCCTCGATTTTTATAATTAAAACACACTGGTGGTATCAGAACAACCAAAAAATGAAATAATTCCATACGGTTTTGTTTATTGAATATTTCAATAGATTCGAAATAGACGCTAAAGCTAATGTTAAGCGCCATCCATTGACCGTCTCCACAATCTAGCGGAACCAGGTCGGAGACAAAGCCACAACACCAGCTTTAAAAAACTGAGAAGCGTCCACTTGGCGATTATGGTTTCGGGTTAATTGCCCTCTTCAGCCCAAGGCAGATTTTATTTATGAGATCCAAAAGGGTTCCAATGGGAAAAAATCACAATCTGCCAAAGAGGTGATTAGCTGGAAGAGTGACTAGGCGACCGTTATTTTTCTTATTGTTAACATTTTCATCTGATCAATTCTCTTGTAAATATTTCCTACACTTTTAATTTAATTCATTCCTTTTTAGAAGGAGAGAAAAAAGGAGTTGAAAGCAGAAAGAATTGTTTAAAGGAGAGAGAGAATGGGGTTATTAAAACCAGGTCTTAAATATTTTATATTCATTAATAAATGTCAATATATTAAAAAATAGATCGTTATATATAGGAATGTTTGAACACTTTCTTTGCCTAATATTCCATATACGAGGTGTGTTTAAAAAGTATCGCGACTTTTGTGTTTTTTCAAAAATTATTTATTTATTCATGAATACCTATTTTGTCCCCTTCAAAGTAATCCCCATGAGATATTATACACTTGTGCCAACGGTTTTTCCAATCTTCGAAGCACTTCAAAAAATCATTTTTTAAAATCTTTTTCAGCTCCTCCTTCGATGCCGTCTTTATCTCGTCAAGGGTAGCGTAACGTCGTCCTTACATGGGCCTCTTCAGTTTAGGGAACAAGAAAAAGTCACAGGGGGCCAGATCTGGGGAATACGGTGGCTGCAGCATCATTCGTGTGTTGTTTTTGGCCAAAATGTCGCACACAAGCAACGATGTGTGAGCAGGGGCGTTATCGTGGTGCAAAAGCCAATTTTTGTTCTTCCACAAATCCGGGCGTTTCTGGCAGATTGCTTCGCGCAAATTGCGCATAACTTCCAGGTAATATTCCTTATTGATCGTTCTACCCTGTGGCAAGAACACATGATGCACCACGCCCCTGCAATCGAAGAAAACTGTCAGCAAAACTTTCACATTCGACCGAACTTGGCGCGCTTTTTTCGGTCTTGGTTCGTGCGGCAGCTTCCATTGAGATGATTGAGCTTTAGTTTCCACGTCATAACCATAAACCCACGCTTCGTCACCAGTTATGACCCTCTGGAGCAAATTTGGGTCGTCGCGGACAGAGTCCAACATCTCATTAGCAATGTTCGTGCGATGCTGTTTTTGGTCGCAATTGAGCAATTTTGGTACGAATTTCGCGGCGACCCGTCTCATGCCCAAATCATTGATAAAAATCGAATGGCACGAGCCAATCGATATGTTTAGGTCCTCAGCAACTTCTCTAACGGTGATTCGACGATTGGCCAATATCATTTTCTCCACTTCATTAATTCTTTCGTCTGTTGTTGAAGTGCTCGGGCGTCCGGCACGCTCTTCGTCGTTCACATCTTCTCGGCCTTCTGAGAACATTTTGTACCACCGATAAACGTTGCTTCGGTCCAAGGTAGCTTCTCCGTATGCCACAGTCAACATTCGGAATGCATCCGCGCACTTAATTTCGTTTTTCACACAAAATTTGATACAGGTTCTTTGATCCATTTTTTTAATAGGTAAAAATCGAAGACGATCCAAAACACCTGCAAGCAAAGCAGCTGTCAACAATTAAGTGAACATTCAAAATGGCCGAGCTTTTCGGCATAAGTGAGAGACATGAGTACCGACATAAAGTCACAAAAAGATCGAAATTCGAATATACGTAACCCGCGAAAATTCAAAGGTCGCGATACCTTTTGAACACACCTCGTATAACAATTCCATTGATACATAATTGATGTCTTCCATTCCATTCAGTGTTAAGTAAAAACACATAAAAGTTTTGACAATCTACAAAAGTAAACATATAGGCAATGATTTCTAATTTTAAAAGCAATAACCTTCACACACCCTTAAACCTAGTTCATGATTAAACATTGTAAACATTATATGGATGACATTTTCACTAAATGTCCATCATACTCCGGATGAGAGCAGTTAGCAGAACCGGGTGTTCACTTGAAAAAAAATTAAAAACACTCATGGACAAACTTAAGGAAGTGGAAAGCATTTGATGACGTCTGTCGTCTGTTTTTTTTTTTTTTGTTTTTTTTTTTAACGAGACAGAGACAATTTTTTTCACACTTGGTTATATCTTGTGTCTTCAATAAAGGTAACTGGGTATCAAATATCTTTCCGAGTTGTTTTCTGAATTCCGATATGCACAGCTATTCATGCTAACAGGTACAACTTCCTTAAATTCGTCCATGAGTGTATCTTACAAATCCCTTGACACATAATCAATGTCGAGAGATTTATCATTGTTTTCATTAATTTTTACACTTCCCAAGTGTACGTGATATAGGTAATGATCATCACGGTGGGTAGTTAGCGACTGCTTTTGCTGTAAGTTCCCCACATTTAACTGCATTAAAAGTTCGACTTTTGCACTTACAAATATACCAGAGCCCCGTTTGGTTACTTGTATTCACTGGAAGACTTGTGCAATAATCGATTTTGCCATTGAAACAATATTTTCTCCAAAAATATTCTCGACACGGGAATTCGTGGTTGCCAAATGAGACTGTTGATGCCATCCCTTAACCTCACAGTGGGCTGCATCAACATCGTGAGTTTGTTGGTACTCTCAATATAAGTAGCTGGAGATAAATACTAATTACCTGAAGTTCTTATTGCATTATTTAGAAATTAATATCATGTCCAATATAGGGAAAATGAGTCTAAGTAGCTTATATTCAAAAAGAGAATTTTTATTTTTAAAAATTATAATAGAGGTAAATATTATTATTATCGTTGATTCATTTGAAAAAAACATTGCCCTGACGGATGCACGAGCTTCATTTATAAGTATAATTAATATATGTTGTGATGCAAAATGTCCTGTCGCCTTACTGTAGTGATTGCAAAAGATCCTGTCGAATGAATGTGGTGATGCAGTGTATCCTGTCAGATGACTGTAGTGGCATGATGGTTGATTAGATGGATGCAGTCGTGGTTGCCACAATTATCAGAGTGATTACAGGCATCATTGGGAGAGCACTAAAGGACGAGGCATGTTGTATGTCACCACAGAGATGGCGAAAGAGTGAAGCCGACACCGATCAAGGCAGTTCTCTTATATTTCAGAGCCATGGAGGAACTGGTGTATTTCCGAGGAAGAGGGGGCACTTCTGGTAATCGGACTGTATGTTTTCGGACCCTGGGCGCCGGCTGTCACTCAATATAATTTAATTACTTCGTTTTGTATCACATTATGGCCAAACTGACGTGTTGAATAGTGTATATAGTTTTAATTGTTACACTATGTTTATATTACATATGGGAATATCAAGTATATATTTTAAAATATATATATACCTAAAGAGACAAAGGTCGCCTCTCCCGTCAAAATATACGTCAAAACTAGACGCCATCTATTGACCGTCGCCGCAAACTAGCGGCCTCGGGTCGGTGACAAAGCCACAACATCAGCTTTGTCAAACTGAATATCGTCCACCCAGAGACCAAGGAATATATATTTATGCATATTCTTGGGAGATTAATCAAGAAAGGGTATTTGTCCTTTTCTGAGTATTGAAAAATCAATGTTATATTTATTTCGATAGATGACGCAATCCATCAGAAAATTCTAGTTGCACGATCAGAAGATGCCCTTTTCTTAATTTATATATAATATATGTACACCATATATGTATTGTTATTATTATTGTATATATTATATAAGTTCCTCAAAAGAGATGATGGAGTCCCATCTTAGATTCAAACACAGTTTAACTCCTTCAAATATTTTCTACGCTATTGTCAAAACCTAACTTCAATAGGCTGTGTATATATTAAGTTATGATGCATTAGCGTACCATCTGTTATCAAAAATTTTCCATTGCAGAAAGGGCAGTATAAATTGTTTATTTTATAAAGAATCATACGCGTCTATAATAGTGTCGAATTTACATATTAAGTAATTTTCAGTAAGAAAAATCCAAATTACGGACGTACTGACACGGATGTCAAGGGGATTAGGAGATGTATTTTTCTTAATTTGTGTTAACTGTTCTAATATTTTCTTTCTCAATGATCTCAGTGGTTGTGTATTCGTTATAATGAGTTACAAACCGACTATATCTCCCCGAGAAGTCACGGCGATATAAAGGAAGAACCTAGCGTGCGGCGAAGGATCAAGTGTTCTCTATGCTTAATGGACTGACCTCTCACCTTAGCACTTGAATCTCAGCCAAGCCGCCCTGCTCGCACGGCTGAGAGTAACACTTTCCGCCCAAAGTTTGTATAGCAAGAATCTGATTAGCTTTTGAAACCGATATTCACTATTGACCTGTCATTGAGAATCCCATCTTATGGACCGAAAGGTCTGGGAGGCCATCTGCTTCTAGGGTGTCATTGAGATTTATTCAGGAATCAATAACAAATTCCGAAAACTTACCTTAAACGACATGGAATACATCAAGACCCCTTCCTCGTTTAATATAAAATAGAAAATCCCAATTCATATAGAATAATAATATAGTTTTTCATCTTTTCTAAACATGACTTCTATATTTCAAAACTCTCTCTTGTTAAATAGATATTCAATATAATGTTTATCATATTAATATAATATTTGCACAAATCTAGTTATATATTTGCATATCTTACAATAAATTTATATTTATATACACCATTTAGCTAATATTTCTAAAATTTTAATATGTTGTAATAGTGTAGATCGAATCGATTTCTCCGAAAGTTTACATATTTTTCGTTTTTTAAATAATTTGATAAAATCTAAACTTATACGATGGGGGAAGCATCGTATGTATGTTGATTTATTATAAATAGAAGTAAATAGGAAACATAACAGCTTTCATGCTGATTATCAGATATTTTTAATGTGCGGCAATGGTTCTTACTTCTATAAAAGAGCAGAATGTAGTTTGTGGAGGGGGGGCTGTATCCAACATGCCTCCATATGGCATCCCAGACATGCTGTATTGGTGTCAGTGTTCCTAGGTCTGGCTGGCAGGTCTCACAAAGTAAAAAAAAAACAACTGACTAGCATTATCATTCAAAAAGGTCAACGGGGGTTAATAACATCCTGAAATATCCTAAATAGATTCATGAATTTTATTCCTGTATTTTTGAGCAGTTAATAGAGACGTCCCTCCTTCCCTGAAGTACATTGAGAAGTGTATACCTGTTAGAATGAAGACCTTGAAACCACCTTGTTCAAAACGATGCCCAGAAGAATTTAATAGCTTATATTTTATATCCTTTAAGCGCTATAATAAATATGTTTACAATTCTATAAAATAGATATAAAATAATTGTGTATCCTGAAATGTTGTCCCTCTAGGTATGGGCTATTTGTTGTTGTTGTTGTCGTGTCCAATGAGGAACCTCCGATGTCCCCATGCATCTTTATCACAGCAGTCGCTATGCCCACTATCTTGGGTGTGTAAAGCTACTGCTCTGGGTTCATGTCAATTTTCTGCAAGCATGCGGCTATTGCTGGGCATGAGAATATGTAGGTAGGTGTTAGTTCCACACCAGGACAGTTGTTGCATGTCCTGTAAGTTCATGTGCCATCTGGATGTATTGTCATTCCTTTATAGTGTTTCGTTTGGAGTCTTGTTATATATTTTTGTAATTCTTCTCTCTGAGTATTTTCGCATATTTGATATTTTCATATTTTTTGCTGAAATATCTTGTATTTTGAGGAAGCATCGCATCAAATACTGGCATTTGTTCTTTCCTTTGCCACAAATTTCTGGCTTCCTTTGCTAATTCTTATCTCATTACCCCCGATCCCAACATGGGCAGGAATCTATTGTAGAATGCAGTTCTTCTTCAATGGTTCCAGTTGGGTAAGTAACGAGTGTATTTTCTGCATGATTTTAGTATTGCCCTTCTGAATTGCTTCTAGTGCGGATCTTGAGTCGCTGTATATTATAATTCCTTCTGCTTGATGCAGGGATGGTTGGTTAAGGCATACATCAAGGGCTTTCCAGATAGTTGTCAGTTCACAAGTGAAGTTTCACGAAATATTTCCTGTTTCTTCTTTAACTTTGCTGTGTGTTCCATCTTGCAGTATTATGTTAATTCCGGCCCCTCCGTTACTCAGGGTAAGGCCTGATGATTCATCTGTATTAGCTACTAAATAATTTCTCTGATCGTATAATCCAATTGTGTCAAGTCCTTTCTTTTTAAGTATGTTTTTGTTCTCTTTTTTTATTGCAAGTTTCACTCAGATTGAGATTGATGAGTACATTTGACGGCAATGTAGTAGGAAATATTGGTTATTCTTGAATTTGAAAGTCCTTGTATTTCATATTTATGCCCTATCTTAAATTGTTGTCATATTGAAGTGTTGAAGATATTTTCGAGTCTTATGGGCTATTTATTTGAAGTACAGAGGGTGTTCACACTTATAAGAAACAAGTTTTATTATAAAATATTAAAATTTAACACCATATTTGAAATTTTTCAAATGTTCTATTTGAAAGCCTTTTTGTTTATTTACAGAACGGCACCTGATTTTCCACGATAGCAGACACTTTCTGATCATGGTCATACTCAAAAGATCCCATTCTTCCTTTATCACTTTCCAGAGCTAATCTTACCTATTTGTACATAATTAAAATATGCAAACAAGATGATATCAACATTTCTAAAAAGGTATTTATCTATATCTGTGAGAACTCCTGCAACTGTCAAAAAAAAGTGAAAAAATATATTACAAAAGAAAATCCTATGCCACAAAGAGATATAGCCAAATTAATAGGAACATCAGTGTCAACAATAAATAAAATAATAAATAAAGATTTAGGCCTAAAAGCTACAAAAAAACATGCGGTTCACAAATTGTTCCAGAGCCATATTCGTCAGCGACACAATATCAGCAGATATTTTTATGAAAATTTCTTGGCTGCTGATAGATGGAAATTTATTGTTACATATGACGAAGCATGGGTATGTTTAATCGATTGCGACAGAAAAAGAGCTATATACTATCAAAAAAGGGTGGAAAAATCTAGGCCAATTTGGTTGAAGGAATGTGCCGAAAGTTACCCCAAAGGATTTATGGTGGCATACGGTATATCATATGAAGGAAAATTAAAAATAGGAAAAGTTGAAAGAAATGCCTAAATAAACTCGGAGTACTATCAAAGCAACATTTTAGAACTTATATTTTTGAATGATATTCCCTCTATCTATGGAAAACAGAGCAACAAATTCAGGTTTCACCATGATAACGCCACAAGTCATACCTCATCTTCAACCCAAGCTTATTTGGAAGATCTAAGGCAAAGAACAGAATTCAACACTATTCCAAAGAACAGAACCCCTGTAAAATCTCCTGATTTAGCCCCGATGGATTTTTGCATTTTTGGATGCCTTAAAAGAGCACTTGGAAAGAGACACCCTAGGACAATTGAAGGTCTCTGGAAAGTGGTAAAGGAAGAATGGGATCTTTTGAGTATGACCATGATCAGAAAGTGTCTGCTATCGTGGAAAATCAGGTGCCGTTCTGTAAATAAACAAAAATGCTTTCAAATAGAACATTTGAAAATTTTCAAATATGATGTTAATATCAATATTTTATAATAAAACTTGTTTTCTATAAGTGTGAACACCCTCTGTATATATGACACTTTTTAAAAAATAGGGTTTTCTCGGTTTTTATTTATTGTAAAAAGATAATTACAAAAAAACCGTATTGTTTCATTATGTATTTCATACATTTTTAAAGAAAGGGAAGCAGTTTCCATAGTAAGTTCCATAACTCGGGTAACCCCAAATTTGAAGGTTTAATAATGAAATTAATCTTGAAAGCAAGCGATAATTTCGAGTAAATTATTTCAGGCCGTTATAATTAATGATGGCGCTCTATTCGCTATAAATTGACAGGACTTGATTATGGTCTTAGAAACAGAGCTTCTATTGCGTAATACTCCCTCCCAGAACTCTTTAAGACAAGGAGTTAGAGTAACAATCCATTTGGTAAACATATAATAATGCTATTTGACCATGGACTGGAAATTTCTGTGATTTGAACGAATATTCTATCTTTGCCTTTAGATGGATTATTTATCTTTTAAGAATGGACATCAATAGATACCAATATTTTAAATTGAAATATTTATATCCTAAATGTATTATCATTTTGAAAATATGAAAACAAACTTTTTTTTAAAATATAAAGGAATCCATTTAAACAAAAATATATTATATAATAAGATAAATATATTGGTTAAAAAATTAATGTATTTACTTGTATTTCAGTTAGCTGAACGCCATCCTTTGTCAAGATACAAGAATTAATCTTATGTACATTATGTGGTGCTGTTTGTACAGATGGAACACGTGGTTGTACCTTGAAAAAGTTGGCGTTTTGCCAACTGAAATATTGGTAAATAAATTACTTTAATTCAATATATATGATTCTCTTACATATATGACCAAATAGGTAATTATATATTTAAAATAATATATCAACAACACTATTTTCTTTACTATTACACGGTGACCACGTATTCATATTTGAAATATTTGTTAATTTAAAAGGCATATATTGGATCAAAAGATAATTTATTTACCAATATTTCAGTTGTCTGAACGCCATATTTCTCAAAGTGAAGTATTCAATCAAATTAATCACTTTGTGAATCTGAAATTTCCTGTTTAATATTGCCACATGGAAAATTGGGAAAACTTCAAGGTGACACGCCAATTTATTTAAGGCAAGAATAAGCTATGAATGATAAAAAAATAAGATAAGCAATGAGGGAAGTTCACAGAGTAGAAAAATATAAATATCAAATTTGATACTCTGTCAATAAAATAATAAATACTTTGTTACATAGCTCCTTCCCTATGGAAGCTGTGACCCACGGCTTGCAATTATTGTAGATACTGACATGGATCTGACGTGCTTCTGCCAAGGGTTCCATCGAAGTCTTGGAACATTGTCCCTAGTAGCTTTGCGTCCTTTTTTTTTTGCGTCTTGAAAAGCGGGTTTGTTAACGTATCGTCAAAAGAGACATCGTTATCTTGGAGGGAAGTCTTGGCTTTGACACGGCGGTAGAAACCTGATGTCAGTCTCTGAAAATGTAGATCACAGCACCCATGGCTTCAAGGTCTTCTCAGCTATCTTTAGTTTGTCTTCCCTAACTTACCCGGCATCTCCACCAAAATGTCTCGTTGAAAATTAGGAAAGACAAACTTCGGGATGACACGGCAATTTATTTGAGACAAGAACAAACTGAGAATGATAAACATATAAGGATAAGCAATGAGGTAAATTTACAGAGTACCAAAATATAAATATCAAAATTGTAACTCTGTTAGTAAAATAATAAATACTTTGTTACAATATAAAAGTAATATATTTACTTTACCCCTCTAAAACAATATTCACACTTCTATCAAACCGGGGTAAATATTCAGTCCCCACATTGTCTCCATATATAATTACGTAATCGCGGTACAAATAAAACATTTCCATCAGGTGAGTGGGGGTAATTTACATGTAAACACACGCTACATCAGCAAACTTTCAAAATAAGCCATTTAGGTGAACACGGTAGTTTTTTTCCCCTTGTATATAGGCAAATGGCGTAATTTGATATTATAGACACGTTTGAAAGCTTTAAAAAAATTACATATCAACTGTCATGCTTTTCAAAACATGTTATTATTTTAGTAGATGAAAATATCATTGAGGCGAATAGAATTTATTTTCGTAAAACAAATAAATGAACTTGATAGAGATTTGGTTATATATATATAAATATATAATATAATTGTAACTTTTTATATGTAAAGATAATAAGGAATACTGAAAATTTTCATTTTTTATTACTTCTCTTTATATACTTCTATGCAAAATTGAATAAAATTAAACACAATTTTGACATGTACGAAAGGTGTGGCACTCTATCTTTTAAGCACAGAAAAAGATCACCATTCTGGGCACGATAGTCACCCCGGGACATCGGTACAAGATCAGCACATTAGTAAACTACTGGAAGGAGTCATCGCTAGATACCCCCTTTGTCCACAGTCTCTGTCTTGTTGGGCGGGCGAGAGCGCCCAGTAGTCTGGTGTCATCAATCTTCTACCATCTTCAGGCCTACCTACCCAGTGAGACCTTCATCTCAAGACTGTCGCGGTTTGTTTGGAGTCTTGACCGCACTGCGTGGCTTCCCGGCAGCGTTCTGGCACGTCCTGTGTCCGTCGGTGGCGTGGGGTTATTGTACATCAGCACCCAACTCCAGCTCGCAAGGGGGTTCAGGCTGCACGAAGAGCTGGAGTTAAGACGGCCTACTCATGGCTGGCGGACTCTGGAACCTGGATGGCCCCCTTGTCTTCTAAGTGCTGCCTTGTCGTCGTCGGCTGCTGGAACTCTGAGAACAGGCCTCTTCCATCCTGGGCCTGAACAACCGGGTGGTGCTCACTCCCACCCTACTGAACCTGCCCCTTGTCGGTGCCTGCAGGTTCCTGGCGACTCCATCGCTTCGAGCTCCCTCAAGGTGGGTTGGAATACGAGTCCGAGACATGGCGGTTCTTGATCCGCCGCTCAATACCAGGACGACAAGGAGTGTCCACGAGGGCGCAGCTGCCCTTGGATCATTCTGCCAGCGGCAGCTGACCGAGAATGCTAGGGTGGGGGCCAAGAGAGGTCTTTGGAGGAAACCGTGGTGCTGCGCGGGACGGCTACTCCGTTTCTGCGCATATGCACACGCACGGCGCGACGAATGCTGGAGTGTCCCCGCCTGGCCACTCACCTTACAGTATCTACGGCGCTGGACCTCTTTGGTCGACCTGCCTTCCTTCGGTGTGCCCTTCTCATCTCTCCGTCGCTGGTCCTTTGGGGGCCATGTGGCGGACATCGCAATGCGGCTGGCCCTGAACGCCCTGCGCCATCCGGAGCACCTGGCATCGAGTCAGCCTGCCTGCATCGCCTGCGACTCCAGCGACCTATCGTTGGCCCACCGCTACTGGTCCTGCAGCGCCGTTCGCCCTCTCATCCGAGAGGTGTTCTCCATCATCGGCCGGACTTGCAGTCCTGAATCTTTCCAGTTGGTGTCAAGGACCACGCCATCACCATCTCCTTGATAAATCAATAAAAGTCAAACCATCTAAAAACCTCATGTTAGCGTGGTCAGGATATGTATTTTTTTATTTTAATATGAATACATATATAATCTATTGAAAATAGAGAAATCCATAAATAAATCTTCAATTAAAAAGGCATATAATGTATATATTATACGAATGTTGCAATGCTCGGATTACCCCCCAGTAAACTTCTACCTGTGCTCATATAGAAAATAACTTTTATATATAAATTGTATTTATTATAAGATTGAAAATTTTAATAAAAATCAGAAATTCGCTTTAAAAAGGCACATCCTGAAATGAACACAATTCCAATTGAATTAATTCCAAAATTTTGCTTATTTTAATTTATTATCTTTTTTTTTTCTTTTGCTTCATGAGGATTTTTATTTAAGAGTTAACTTCATTTGAATGTTTCTTCATTTTAGTTTCAATTTTACAATGCAAGAAGCTTTCATTAAATATTCTCCAATATTATTAATAAACATCTAGTTTTACTAAATGTATTTCTCAGCACACGTTATTTTAACCACTAACAATGTCTCCTGATCCTGCTTATATATATATATATACTTGCTTAATTGAAAAAATCAATTCATTTTAATTCTTTGAATATATATATATTTATTTTACTTTATTTCAACACACATAACGGGCTATCCCCGCTAGGTATAATTGCGTACATTTAAACTGCTATAACTCCGCCTTTGCCGGTCCCAAGCCCGAATGAAAAAAGAGGAGGGGGAGTAATAACAAGCCCACTAAAAAACCTGGGCTCATCTTGCCCGGCTGATAGTACCCTGTAAGGGCTTATGATCCAGGGAATACAGGATGAGCAACGTCTGTACTCCTTGTTAAGAGCAGCTGCACATGGCGTCTTTTCCTCATGTCAGAGGAGGCCTTTTCTTTTGGAGCTAAGTCGGCCTGCCACTGAGTAGTGCTCCCAGTCTTGATGACAAAGGCAGACACTTTCTACTTCACCCAGTCATGGTGGTTGTCAAGATAAGAAAGAAGATAATTGTTATAACAGAAACAGTTATATTGATCACTATACAAGAAAATAAAAAGAAACAAAGAGATATATTAGGAACCTGATCCTTTCAGGTCAGACAAACAATCATAAATATATTTACAAAAGAAAATAAATCTCTGACAATTCTCTCTGCTATTTACAAATTTACGCAGATCTTCAACATTATAAGGTTGTCCTAAAAGTTCGTGTTTTTATTGAAACGTTGTTTTTCTTATTACTTTTGGCGAATAATATTATTATGGGGAATAAATAATAATAATACATAATACAAAGACATTATACATAACGGCGAATAATATTGGTATTTCAATTTTTTTGCAAGGGTTTACGAACTTTTGGGACAACCTTGTATTAATAGTAATTTGTCTATTGTCTGAGGTTATAGGATTTAGTTGATTTAGTGATTTATTTGATATAGTGATTTATTTGATATAGTGATTTATTTGATATAGTGATTTATTTAATTCATGATTTAGAGCACAATAGTCATGATTCGGTTATAGGAAAGTGGGCATTCCAACAGTAGGTGTCTCGAGTCTTGAATCCTAGATAATATTTTATTTATATATATTTTCAAATAAAAATGTGGAAAAAAATATTTAAAAATATGGACCTACAAGTATAACTACCCAAAAGTTCTAAAAAGGTATCGGGAAAAAATAATAGGGCGTTGAAATAATTATATATATATTTAAATTTGTTACTTTTATCAATTTCACTTGAATCATTTAGAAAATAAAATTGGCATATACAATTATTTGAGAAAAAGGCATTTCCTTATCGTGAAATTGAAAGTTATTCATGGCTATCGGAATAAATATTGTCACAGTAATGAAGGTGACGAGTCGTTTGGGTAGAATAAAATAATAATTTATTAGATGACTTTAAATAGTTAAATTAAGGAAGTAATGTCAGAGACCCAAACGGCTGGCGATCGGCTACACCCCTCAAGATGGCGGCTATTGTTTACAAACTTCCCGCCTAGCGCGCCCGTCATCTATCGGAGCTTAGGTACATAACACTTGCCAAGCTGACAGCGCGCGCCACCTATCAGGGCTTAGGTACATAGCATTCGCCAAGCTGCCGATATATTATTTACAGTTACAAGCTATGTACATTTTTGGTTATGACAATATCTCTCAACTATTCATTGATTTTTAATTATTTCAGAATGGGTATTTGACCAATTCTGGAATAATTAAAAATCAAGGAATAGTTGATATTTTTTCCGATAGATAGCGCAAGCCATCAGCGACTTTCAATTGCACGATAAGGAGATGCTTTTTTTATTTTCCTAATTTATTCACCTTATCCCAGTACCATATCACATTTATACTGCTTTTTCATACAATTATTTATTTAAAAATAACCTTAAGACACATATATAGACAAAATTAGTAACATAACAAATTTGATCAACTCAAGTTAAGACTTCCTCAAACATTTTATAAACATCTATTATACTTTGATTTGTCCGCGAACCATTGTCGCTTTTTTAAAAAATATTAAAAGTTTTTTAGTGAAGTGGATCGCCGAAATGTCAAAGGACAATAAAGGCTGATAAAAAGGTTGATGAAGTCTGATCAATATCCAATCATGGTAATATCTAAGGTATGTTTGGTGGCAATTGATTCTGCAGGGTAGGAAATTTCGATAAACCACCAGGCTGAAAAGGCAAATTTTGATTTTTATATATAGAGAGAAATAGATATATCAATAATAAACGTTCAACCCCTGATTTATAATTCAGCAATTCTAACAAGCTACACAGGGTTAAGTTTCTAGCACCATTTTTATTTTTGTAGCTTTCGGGTCAACATGCCCCTAAAGAGGGGCACCTAGAACTTCCAGCTAATTATATACGCAGAAAAAATTAGCCATAAGTTGCTGGGCGCAAGCCATCAGCAATTTTTATTTGCAAGATCAGGAGATGTCTTTTTCTTTTTTCTTAATTTATTCACCTGATCCTCCCCCAGTACACTTTCACTCTTATACTATTTTTCACATTGTTTGGCGTTCTAATACAATACTGGCCTTAACTACCCGTTTAATGATTTTTCAGGATGCCTGAACAACCAGGTTTTTTTTTTTTTTTTGGTCGCTTAGATATAGCTTGTACCAAGCTGACGAGGGCCAACAGACCAAACCATATATAAGCATTATTTATGCCGTAGTCTTTCGAGTATTTTTGAATGTCCAGAAATATTTTAAAGAATGAATGACTCTTTTTTTTATTATCTCAAACACTCGTTTCACTTATATCCATATACAAAATAGACTTGTGCAAGTTAAAATGTCTTATCTGATTACTAAGATTTAGCGAAGGCAGTTATTTTTCTTTTAACTTTTTATATAAAGGACACTAGCCTATAGCAAATAACCAACACAGTCAGCTCAAAGGTTTTGGCAGCATTTCAGCCAAAATGATAATGGGAGTTTTCATCTCTCCATAGTAGTAAGGGGCAGTTAGACAATTTTGAATTGTTTCGTTATGAAAAATACCAAAAGAACTTGTTGATATTTTTGCTTGAATAACTTCACACGCTATTTAAAAGAAAAGAGGTTTATTCATTTACATATTAGAAACAATTAATAAACGCAATATTTCGAGTTATAAAATTGGAGAGATTGGGCGTATATAATAACATTGGTGAGAACGATATTATACATTATAATTTCACTATGTTTTGAATATATAAATGCCTTTAGAATAACTATGCAACTCAAAAGATTGGTTTCATTTATTGCTTCTATATTGTCAGGAGGACAGAGTTTCCTGGTATTCCCTCTTATCTGGACTGGACGGACCGGTCAGGGAAAACAGTGGCGCCACGCGGAAAGGGGGAAAACTCAGTTCTCCCCTCTTGCTCTAACTGCTGGGTCGATTTGTCTCATGTACATAGTAACTTTTACTTTATATTTAAAATATTTCCTATAACTAATTGAATAAGTATTCAAACTAATTTGGGAGCTTATTTAATTATTTTTCGTCGCGGCAATATTTTGAATAAACAAATCATTTGCTGTAGCGTGAAGCTGTTCAAAAACAGTTATAAAGATCTAAATTTGTTGTTTTTTTATATTAAAATGAACACTGATTATCTCTACAGAACCTTTTTCCTGGTCAATGAAGAACTAATATTTAACTATTTTATATATTTCAACTGTGACAGTATTCTGAATCAAGTTGCAAAATGTAAACTCATTTATTATACTCTATATACTACGATTAACCTATACTTTCATGATCTTTAGAAGAAAATACATATTGTATCAAAATCTAGTGTACAGTTAACCTGTACACAGTAATGTTAATATTTAAAGAACCTAATTTTACCTATCAGCGAAGGTAAAAATTTATTTCACAAATTATGCTGATATCCTAAATAACCATTCTCAGAACATAATTATTATTTGAGAATGTATTCGGTTTCTCAGGCCACCATACAAATTTGTAGAAAAATAGGCAAATTTTAAAATTTCTAGCACAACTTATTTCTTAAAACTAGATTCAGCATTTTTAAAAGAGAGGTTTTTAAAAAGGGCCCTCCAATCCATTAGTCTCTCTCTCCCCTTATAAACAAGGACGGGCTAACTAGTTTCTGTGGTAATTTGAAGGTACGACGGTGTCTGCGGCGAGCACGCAACACAATTCTCGTCTGGAGAGTTCGGAACTAAGAGACTCATGCTACTCTTGTACTGTTTCATACCTATATTTGGTTGATATATAATATTTCTACTCTTTTAAATAATTTTATATATTTATGTAGCGATTTGAAATCTACATATAAAGTACAAAATCGTCCCTATTTTTAAATCAATATATCTAACTGGGTAAATTTGTCATTCTGGGTTCCCCTGGATATGAGGAGCAAGTGGAATATGCAAATTGGTGAATTATAGGATTAATTTTCATATTTTTAAGATTATATTTATGAGAGTGACTTCTCTTCCGGGCTTACTCTATAATATACTTAAGTGATATCAGGAGAAGTCAAATAATTTGGAAAGGTATGCGGGATGGTATATGAAAATTAACCCATCATCGGTCTAATTTGCATATACTAGGATTGAAACTCCTTCCAGGCCTAATTCTCTATTATATACCCAAAATCATCTCTTCCCATATAACCCTTCCCAATACTTTAAAAAACTGATACCACCTTGTTGCATATAGTTAATTCCATCGATTTATATTCTCTATGTATCCTCTTGTATATTCTCCGTCTCTGTTGTATCTATTCTAACGCCCATATTTTATCATATATGTGATATGGTCTTATATTATTACATGTTGCGCACATAGAGAATATTTTTACCTTTTACTCTTTTCTTTATCGAGAATGTCGTTGAATACTATAATCTATAATTATTTTTTAATTACTTTTTATTAAAAACTGAATTTTACCTCTAAAAAATATACCCCTAATAAATTATGATCCCAACGTATAACGTGCTTCACTCAGTTAACTTATAAAATACAGAATGAAATATAATGTTCTGGTCAGACGTTCACTGATGTCCTCGTTCTTCAATCGAGCGAACAAACATCATGCTCCGAGGGCGCTGGCGCAAGAGATGTTGATTCCAGCCAATCGCCAACAAAGTAAATAAACTCTATAAACCCTTGGTTCTTCGTCTATAGAGGGAAGTTCATTTTGGGCTGTCTCCACGTTGGTCGTCTTCGCAATGTAGCTCCGAATGACCTTGTTGCATACTTTTTGTATTGTTTTGTATTGTTGCATACAATTTTGTCTGCGTCCATTGTTGTGACTACTCTCCACTGTACCACCAGACACCATAAGTCATCCTGAAGAATTACTTAACTTGCATTACCATAATCCCTATTAGTCTAAATGTTTTGGTTTTAAGAGTTAAAACAAGAGAGCAATATGTTAATAGTATAAATGTTGGTATTACTATTTATGAAAATTCGAAACTATTATAGACACGTATGATTCTTTTAAAAATTAAACAATTTATCCTGCCCTTACTACAATGAAAAAATTAATGGGGGGGCCTGGCTCATCAAACCTGGGAGAGTTCACCACTGATAAGCCAGGCCCTCACATTATTTTTTCCATTGCAGTAAGGGCAGTAGAAATTGTTTAATTTTTAAAAAGAATCATACGCGTCTATAATAGTTTCGAATTTTCATAACAGATGGCGCGCTAATGCATCATAATTACTATTTATGCTTTGACTTTAAATTGTATATATACATCTGGATGAGATTTGTGTAGTACTTTGGTGGAGCACAAATCTCTTAAATCTTTTGATTGCCTTTGATTAAAATAAATAAAATTGGTATATATATAAATATATTGGAAAATGTTGTAATATTGTGTAAGATACTTATAAATCCTTTAATTGAAATATTTTTAAATCAAATATTTTACCAAATATATATTGAGAATTATTTTATATAATACAATTAATATATTACTTGTATTATATATATACTTGTAATATATAACTCAATTATTTTTATAAATATATTTTATTTTACAAGATAACTAAAAGGAATAACGAATACTGTTTTTAAACAAATTTATTGAACGTTTTAAAATATTCTCGCACGTTATTTTTAATCGATATAAATTGAAAATATTTCTAGCCATAATAAATAATGTGAAAAAGACACATAATATCAATATAAAATAATAAATAATTCAGGTAATATTTCTGCATATTTTGAAATGCCCTTTTAGTTGTATTCATTAATCACAATTGATTTAGCCATTCTCATTTGTGTATGAATCAGATTTAGAGGTTTGAATAATTCATATTTTGCCAAATTATCGAGGCTTTTTTAGGGCGTTCTAACGACGTTTCCAGAATAAATGTTTGTCAAATTATAGCGAGGAAATGATCCTAAGTAAACAAAATTACAGAAGGTTGTTTTTGAAGGAGATATATAAACTTAAAATACCAGCAGAAATATACTTTATTCTTATATTTTATGCTAATTATTTATTATTTTCAGTATATTTTATCTGTCAGTTCCATAAATATTCTTTTCCACTTTCGTTACTAATATCCTAGTATTACACTAGACAAATTGAAAAGAGTCGTTTCTCTTTCGTAAATATAATACAATATATCTGATGATGAGATGTTAAAAGAAACACATTTCAAAAAATAATTATTACAAATTTTATCGATAGATGGCAACTGAAATTATAAATAAAATGTTTTATATTTATTTGTGTGTGTGTAATGTAGAATTAATCGGGTTATTGGTAAATAGAATATTCTATACTTTTTGTTAGAACGCTAAATATTTTCATTAAAAGTTTCTTTCAATTAATCTATAGCCATTTTCATAACTGTTTTTCAAAATAGATTGTTATTGTGTTCGATGAAAATATAAATTAGCATTTATCTCGAGTATTTTTTTTTTTTTTCAAATATTGATTCAGAATACGAACTAGAAAATAAGCTCTTCAAACATGCGAGAAGAGTAAATTTTAGGATATCTAACCCAAAATGCCAACTATGTAATGTTATCACATTTAGCTTTAAAATATTTAGTAAAACACAATAATAATTGAAATGTGGAAGTCGAAGCTGAGAAGCTGTTTGTAAAGTGAATATAAAGAAAATCAACTTCATGTTAAAAAGCGATAAATTCGAGAGACATTTCAAATGAATTATTTCGATTGATTGAAGAAAATGGATGAAAAAAGTTTGAAACAGATTATTTTTTATTAGAATAAAATTATAGAATGTCTCGGTGGAGGAAAACCGTTGGTTTTCGACTGTTGCGAACGGGATTCTATTCCCTCATTGAGCATTTCTTTCTAATTAAAAGAAATTCTCCAATGGCCCCTATTTTTTCAAAATTCCAAACCCACCAGCGAGTGAAAGTAGTCAAACTCTGGCACATTTGTAAATGCAAAAGTCCAACTGCGTTTCACACGGCCTGATTATCACGGCCTGTACCACTGCTCGTGGTCAGGAAATGTTGGAAAAAAAAAAAGAAGAATAGTAAATCAATGATCTTGAAATACTTTTAGACTGACAACACTGTAATATAAAAACGAGAACAAAGGAGTGTTGGTTTTGTTTACAAAATTAGAAATTAATGTAAATTGTTAAATGTTCTTGTCTATCTCTCTTTGAAAATAATAAATTTAAAATACTTTCACAAAAGTTAAAATCGCCTAATTCTTTAAAACCACTTCAGCTGTAAGTAAACTTGTTATTTGTTGTTTGATTGTCTGAACCATAAGAGATTCCCAACATGGTAGCAGAGCGTGGTTCATTTTGAATCGCGGTAAAGCGCTGTCAGCGAAGATATCGCAAATATTGTGAGACTTAAAAATCCTGAAAATTTTGATTTATGGAATTTTCAGATAACAATTATTTTCAAAGCAAATGGCCTTCTAGATATTGTAAATGGAAAATCGTTGTTTGAAGACTTAAAAGATGAAACTGGAAAAGATAAATGGAGCCTAAAAGACGCCAAAGCACAAAACTACATAATGTTAACCATTGAAAAGAATGTTTTAACACATATTTTAAATTGCAAAACTTCAAAAGAAATGTATGAAAAATTAGTAGCCATTTATCAAAGAGAAGATGAGCAATTAAAATGCAAATTACTACAAGAATTTCATTGATTCAAATTTGACAAAAATACAGATATGGCAACAAATATAAGCAGAATGCAAAATTTAGTATTCAAACTAAATAATGTAAAACAAGAAATTGAGGAAAGCTTTGTAATTTCTAAAATATTGAGCATTTTGCCAGACTACTTTAATTACTTCAGCACAGCATGGGACTCGACACCAAAAAGTGAGAAAACGTTAACAAACTTAATATCAAGACTATCACTTGAAGAAACTAAACAAAAGGTAAAGCCTGAAGAGGGAATAGCCATGAGTGCTACTAAAGTAGAGCAGTGCTTTAACTGCAAAAAGAGCGGGCACTTAGCAAAATACTGTAGACTAAATGAAAAATGGTGTACCATCTGTAAAAAGACAAATCATGCTCAAGACCAATGCTTCTTTAAGAAATCTCAAAATAAATTCCAGGAAAATATTCCTTGCCGAATTTGTAAAAAGACAAATCATAAAGAAAAGGATTGCTTTTTCAGAAACAAAAATGGAGAAAAATTGTCCTTTTTTGCAGGAGAGACTTTAAAATGTAAAAATGAGGAATTGCTCGAATTCATTGTAGACAGTGGCTCAACAAGCCATAGGATAAATAGTAAAAGGTTTTTACTAGATGAGTAGATTGCGACTCAAAAATATCAATAGCGAAAAAGGAAGAAACTCTAATAGCAAAATCAGTCGGAAAAATTCAAGGGAAGAAATGTGATCTCAAGGAGGTGATGTTTGTACCAAACTTGACAAAAAATGTACTATCTGTAAGTGCCATTACCAAAAATAAAGGCAAAGTCGTCTTTGAAGATGAAAAGGGATTTGTCGTAAAAAAATAGAAAAAAAAAATTTAGAAGGAGAAAAACAGGAAAATGGACTCTATACAATAAATATAGAAACATAAAATCCCGAAATTGAAGAATCTCACCTAACAGCTACCCAAAATGAAGAAGTGCTCAAATGTCACAGAAAAATGGGTCACATAAGTTTTTCAAGCTTAAAACAATTAAAATCTATGGTTAATGGAATAAACATAGAAAAAATAAGTCAAGATGAAATATGTGAAACATGCATTAAAGCTAAACAGGTAAGAAAGCCATTCAATTCCACTAGAACAAAATCAAAAAGGCTTTTAGAAATAATCCATACAGATGTATGTGGACCTTTAGATCCCACTACCCATGACAACAAAAACTATTTTCTAACATTTCTTGATGACTACACACATTTTTGTCATGTGTATTTGTTACAAAATAAATATGAAGTAAAAGGATATCTAAAATAATTTATTACAGAAGCAGAAAACCAAATGAATATAAAAGTTTCAAAAATAAGATGTGACAATGGCGGAGAATATGTAAATGAAGATATAAAATCCTGGTGCAAAGCTAAAGGAATCATTATGGATCTCATCATACCTCACTCACCTCAGCTAAACGGCAAAGCCGAAAGATTAAATAGAACCCTGATGGAGAAAGCTAGAGCTCTTTTGATTGACTCTGGTGTAGAAAAATACATGTGGGGAGAAGCTGTAAGGGTTTCAGCCTATTTGCTGAACCGAAGCCCTACTCAAGAATTAGAGAAAACCCTTGCAGAACTTTGGTTCAACAAAAGACCAAATTTGTCAAACTTACAACTTTTTGGTTGTGAAGCTTATGTCAAAACCCTAAAACACATAAAGAAATTGGAAGACAGAAGTAAAAAATATACCTTTATAGGTTATGCACCAAATGGTTATCGCCTTTGGGATGAACAAAGCAAACGAATCTTTATAGCTAGAGATGTAATTTTTTTAGATAAAGGATGTATAAATAAAGAAGAAAAAATACCTATTGTCGAACCAGAAGAAGAATCTGAAGATCAACTAGAATTAAATGAAGAACCAAGTCTACCAGAAGTCTCTGAAGACAAAGAAGATATCCCTACAAAACCAAGTACTTCAAAATATAATCTTAGACCAAGAAGTAGTTTACAAACACCATCAAGATATGAAGACTTCTATTTAGAACGGGACGGAACAACAGAATCAGCTCTTCTAACTTATTCGGAAGCTATATCTGGTCCGAATAAAGAAAAATGGAAAAAGGCAATAAAAGAAGAAAAAGAGTCTCTTGCCAAAAATGAAGTTTGGGAAATAGTAAAAGAAAATGAAGCGTCAAACAAGAAGATTCTGACCTCTAAATGGCTCTTTAAAGTGAAAGAAGATGGCCGCTACAAAGCAAGACTAGTTGTAAGAGGGTTTGAACAAGAAGCAGGCATTGATTATGATGAGACATTCAGTCCAGTTATAAGCACTGTCTCTTTAAGGATATACTTTGCTCTAATGGCTAAGAAAAAGTTTGCTTTTAAAACATTTGACATAAAAACAGCTTTTCTATATGGGTTTTTGGATGAAGAAATATATGTTCAATTGCCAGAAGGTTATAAAGGGAATATATGTAGGTTAAGAAAGGCATTGTATGGTTTAAAGCAAGCCCCATTAAAATGGAATGAAAGATTAAAAACCTTTCTCAAATCCCAAGATTTCATACAACTAAAATCAGAGCCATGTCTTTTTAAAACCAACAAAGGAAATATGTACCTTGCAATATATGTAGATGCTGGTATCTTAATGGGAGATAATGAAGAAGAATTAAATAATATTTTAGAAAAACTATCCCAAGAGTTTGAAGTTAAAATAAACAATGATCCAAGAACTTTTTTTGGGAATAAATTTGTGTTTTGAGGAAAAAAATAAAAATTTACTTTCACAAGAAAATTATGCAAAATCAGTTCTTGAAAGATATAATATGCAAAACTCAAAACCAGTACCCACTCCCATTACAGATGTAGCAAAAGCATTAGACAAAAAACTTGGAAATATCAAATGATAACAAATTTCCCTACAGACAAGCAATTGGAAGCCTTTATATTTGACAAACAAAACTAGACCAGACATGACCTTTGCCACAAATTTTGAAAGCAGGTCAATGCATGATCCTACAACTCAAGATATTATAAACATCAAAAGAACCCTAAGATATTTAAATCACACCACAAATTTAGGCATATCATATAATGGAGAGATGCCGTTTGAATTAAATGTGTATTGTGATTCTGACTTTGCTGGAGATATAAAAACTAGAAAAAGTACCACAGGATATGTAGTTTACTTAGGTGGAGGTCCCATAAGTTGGTGCTCCAGAAAGCAACCTGTAATTGCCCTTTCAAGCACTGAAGCAGAGTTCATTGCTGCAGCAGAGGCATGCAAAGAAGTGTCATACATAAGATCCCTATTAGATGAATTAATTCCAGATAATTTTGATGTAAATCTCTATGTTGATAACCAAAGCACTATAAAAACGATAAAATCAGGCCAATTTACCACTAAAACTAAACATATTGATGTCAAATATCATTTTGTGAAAGATCAAGCTCAAAAGTTTAACCTGATATATTGTCCAACAGAACACCAAATTGCAGACATCCTAACAAAACCTCTAGCCAGACCAAAGTTTGACAAATTCAAATCCCTTCTTATGACAATCATTTAAAACATAAGTCAAGTGAAGAAATTGTTGAATGTGATAAGATCACTGATTTAAGAGGGAATGTTGGAAAAAAAAAGAAGAATATTAAATCAATGATCTTGAAATACTTTTAGACTGACAACACTGTAATATAAAAACGAGAACAAAGGAGTGTTGGTTTTGTTTACAAAATTAGTAATTGTAATGTAAATTGTTAAATGTTCTTTTCTATCTCTCTTTGAAAATAATAAATTTAAAATACTTTCACAAAAGGTAAAATCGCCTAATTCTTTAAAGCCACTTCAGCTGTAAGTAAACTTGTTATTTGTTGTTTCATTGTCTGAACCATTAAAGATTCCCAACAGGAAATGCCTTATTTATTTTTAATATTAACACCTGACCCACTTATCTTTTTTTTTTCTATTGTTTTTTCAAGTGTACTAAATAATATCATAAAAAAAATTTTTTCTTTAAAACTTAAATTTTATGCTATAGTATAATTGTCAAAATTTAAAATTATATCGAAAATTTTAATTAAAAAAAAAATATTATTAATATATCAAAAGTTGTTATTAATATTTAAAAATTTGTTATTAATATGAGAAATTTATTTTTGAAATGAAAAGGTTATTATTAATGGAATATATTTGTTTTTGAAATAAAAAATATCGTTATTAATGTTTAAAATGTTGTACTATAAAAGTGCAAAACCTTTAAATGCTTTAATAAATGGATATATAATTTGTTAGCTTAAAATTACTTTCAATTATATGTTTAAGAGGTTTTATGTACAAGTATTTAAGAAAAAAAATCATGCATTCAATTTTTAAAATGTCATTATTTTTATTTATAAAATGTTATTACATTGCTTATATAACACAATAATATATCTTCTCGTTATCTCTCTATAATGTTTTATTTTTAATATTTAATATAACTTAAATTTTTAAATACATTTTTAATCGAATATCATATGAACTTCATCAATTTTATTATATTTTATATTTAAATTTGCTACAGTGTAACTTTGATAATAAACACAAGAAATAGATATTTATTTTATAAAATATTTATTAAGGAGGACATTTTTCAAATATGTTTTGAAATAACGATATAGGCATTTAGATTTTCTCTTAAATATAAGAAAATTACCAAACTATATAAAAAAAGACATTTAAAAATAAAACTAATTTATTTAAGCCTATATGAATAGGCAATTTTAAATTGTATTTCAATGTATTTTTATTAAACAAGTATATTTATATTTAATATATTATTTTTACAGAAAATTATTCGATTAGGTTTTGAAAATGACAAACAAGGCGTCACAGTGTGTGGAAAAAGCTACAAATGTTTTTAAAAGTAACAAAACAAGACCTTTAGAGTTTAGGCTTTCTCAACTTGATGCTCTTGAAAGAATGCTTCTTGAAAATAAAGACAGAATATTTGCGGCATTAAAATTAGATCTTAACAAACCTAAATTTGAGTCAATCTTGTACGAATTGGATTACGTGATTAATGATCTTATTGGAATTCGGTGTAATCTAAAATCCTGGACAAAGCCACAACGTGTTTCCAGAACTCTATCCACTCTCTTCGATAAGCCTTATATTATTTATGAACCTTATGGTGTGGTACTTATCATAGGAACCTGGAACTACCCACTCAACCTTTTGATTAGCCCTTTAATAGGAGCTGTCGCCGCTGGTAATTGTGCCATCCTCAAGCCCTCAGAACTTGCCCCAGCCACTTGTCAACTGATTGAGACAATCGTGCCGCAGTACCTCGATGAAGAATGCTACCAGGTTTATACGGGAGGCATTGAGGAAACGACCCTTCTGCTCAAACAAAAATTTGACTATATATTTTACACTGGGTCTTCTCAGGTGGGAAAGATAATTGCTAAAGCTGCCAGTGAGCATCTAACGCCATGCACCCTTGAGTTAGGAGGCAAATGTCCAGTATACATCGATGAAACAGCAAATTTAAAGCTGGCATCAAGAAGAATATGGGCGGGGAAGCTAGTTAACATGGGCCAAACGTGCGTCGCACCGGATTATATCATTTGCCCATTTTCACTTCGAAGTAACCTTATTATCACCTTTGAGACGACCTTGAAAGAATTTTTCCTAGGATTCCCTCAGTCCTCACCTGACCTGGCCCGCATTGTCAACGCCAAGCACTTCAAGCGTCTACAGCGGCTGATGGCCAGCGGCAAGGCGGTGATCGGTGGCAACTCCAGCGACCGTTACATCGACCCCACGGTGCTCACAAATGTGCACTCCGATGATATCGTGATGCAGGAAGAAATCTTTGGGCCCATTCTTCCAATCCTCACCGTGTTTGACGAAGATGAAGCCATCAACTTTATAAACTCGCAGCCCAAGCCACTCGCTCTTTACATATTTTCCCGCTCCACCTCGGTGATCAACAAGTTCGTGAGTACGACGTCCAGCGGGAGCGTGTGCATCAACGACACCGTGATGCAGATGGCGCTCTACGACCTGCCGTTCGGTGGGGTCGGTGCTAGTGGCTACGGGAGATACCACGGCATGTCGTCCTTCAAGACTTTCTCAAATCAGAAGTCCGTGCTAGATCGGTCAAGCAACTTTATAGTTGAGACTATCTCAAAGAACCGCTACCCGCCCTACAGTTCCTTTAAACTGAGGATCCTCCAGCTGCTCTTAAAACGCTACCGGATCCCAACCTTGTCGAGTAGGTTTGTCATCGCATGTTCCTTCACGCTCGGTGCGCTGGCTGGGGCCTTGGTGCAGGTGTGCTTCAGGCTCTTTAAACTATAGTCTGGATGTATATATATTGTCGTCTGGTGTCAACCTTTATATAGTGTTAATTAAATATAACATTTATATTATTTTTAAATGTGGAATGTTTGTATTAACATATTTCTTTATAATTAGCTGTTTTTGCATATTTCCTAGCTACTTTATTATAACTTTAGCACACCTCAAGAAGTATATTTAAGTTAATTATATATAAGTTAATTCTTATATATATTTGGAGAAAATATTATAAATTCCTCATGAAATATTAAACGTTATATTAGTGGTATATTAAATTAAGGGATTACCCGCTATCAGTGTTGGGCAAATATTAATTAAAATGATTTATTAAAGATTAACAATTGATTAATTGTTAATTGCACTTCAATTTAATTGAAAAATATTTTTTTAATGCCCAACACTGCCCGCTATCTATACATAAGAATTGGAACTGTTTAGGACCTGGTTCCGTTTCGAATAAAAATTGAAAGAGATCACGGCAAATAGTTCTTATACACGTATTGTATGGACGAGGATAATGAACCTTTCACAATCCTCTATGAATATATTCAATCATTGCGGCCAACATTATATCAACCAAGATAGTTTATAAACATTCTCTTCACAGAATTATGTAATTTCCTTCAATTCCTTAGTTAATTTCTATCTTTTAGTATATTTCTTATTCCACTGTGAAAGAAAATAGGATCACATGAACAATGAGCTGGTTTGTCATTTGAAATGTTCACAGATAATGTTGAGAAAGTTTGCTAACAATATCTCTCAGTGTAAATTAGCGATCGGTGTCTCCACGTGTAACATTCAGTACCCGGACGATGGAGGAATCTTCTCTTGGATTCGTTGGGCAAAGAAATATTTCTCTGAAAGTGTTTTAACCCGTTTGGAAAGTAAATACGTTGCAGAGAACATTTATTATAAATAAATATAACCACACGACAACAGCAACAATGCTAAAACAAACATCTGTATTTGTCTTATACAGGATTTGGAATTTTTTGGCAATTGTGGGTCTCTACTATACTTAATGGAAATGTATTGGAAATATATATACATGGATGTATGAAAAATTATATAAATATAAAATAAAAGGATTTAAAAGCGCGAATGTTTCTTTTTTATACATAAAACGAACTTCTACTGTCCTTACTGCGATGAGAAAATATATTGGGAGGGCTTGGCTCATCAGTGGTGAACCCTCCCAGCGGTTTCGCCAATTTAATCTACCAGACCGCTTCTCAGAGCTCTAATACTGTATTGGATCAATCTGCTTTTATATGCTACACTGAAGGATGGAATCTTAGAAATGGTTTTCAAGTAAACTATGGACATAAGCTTATAGGACAGTAGAATTACACTCAAATATATAAATTATATAAATAACTTAGAGCAATGTTTCTCAATATATATTCTGCTATCAGTTTATATTTAAATCTCCTGGATATAAATCAAATTATACAACAGCTTTCTGGAGATGAGTAATAGAATTGAAAAAAAAACCTCATCTCTAGAAACCTGTTGTATTATTTGAATATACCATATTGGAAGTTTTAGACTGTTGCTCAAACTGTAGTTAAAATGCTTTGAAAATGTTTTAAAACTAGCCGAATAACCAGGGCAACGCCCGGGTTTTACCAGATTAAATGCTTTTATTCAAATACCATTCGTTACAATTATAAATTGGCGCCGTGGATGTCATTCTTGTTAAACGTCCCGCTCCAAACTTTGTGTCTCAGAAGCGATATTTTTATAAAGATGATCTGGCTTTGTGTCTTCTGCTCGAATGAATGTTTTCTGTTAGAATTTTGTTCCTGCATACTAAAAATGAACAGGCTTCACCCGTGGTCTCTGCTTTTTGGAATTTTTCCGGATATAATTTTGTATCTGATAATCAAATATGATACAGCAATATTGTCATAATCATTTTCTGACTAAAAAAAAAAAAAACAACTATTTTTGCCCAGAACCTGTCAATTTCAATTTTTCTTGGCTAAAAATGCGACAAATATCTCTTCCATATTTTTTTCTATGTCCTGTTAAAACACGTTTTAAATGTACATTAGGTCAGCTGATATTACCTCCCATCTTCACCGCTAGAGGCGCTGCTTGCGAGCGAAAGAGCAAATTTGCAAATAACTCGAAGAATATTCGGGATAGAGACCTGAAATATTCAATATAAGTTTTTCCAGATTCTACTCTACATACTGCTAAAATTTCAGTCATATTAGTTACGTATTTTACGTATATTACGTAAAAGCATTCCATTCACAAAAGCAAACGATGACAGAATTGATGACTCTGATACTTGTATATTTTAATAATAATATAAATGAGTTGTAAAAATTGTAAAAAAAAAAAATGCATGGGCCGGGAATCGAACCCGGGCCGCCCGCGTGGCATGCGAGCATTCTACCACTGAACCACCGATGCTTATAAAAAATGGCCATATTTGGGTATTTATTCCATTCACAAAAGCAAACGGTGACAGAATTGTTGATTGATGACTCTGGTACTTGTATATTTCAATATATTAAATACATGTAGAGAAAGACCAGACCCAGTGTCCAATATATATTTTAAAAACTCTCGGTAAGTAACAATATTTATAATCACACAACAAGTATTGAGTAAAATTAATCAGACCTCCAGGAAAAGTGTCTTTTAATTTTCCCCCTGGAAGCCTTTTCCCCCCTGGATTCCCCCCCTGGAAGCCTGGTTAATTTTACTCAATAGTGATACAAGGGATTATTTTATTGAACGCAACAAGGTTGGTAGAATACTTTATGACACAGGTTCCACAAAAAAAAATGTCTATGAAATATCAAAGTCAATTTCTCATTGAATTTTTAAAATGTGTTACACAAAATTCAAATATGAAAAAAGACCCCAACATGATTACCATAATTAACTAGTTATAAAAAAGTTTGTTGGGGTGAAAAAATTAGTGTTTCTTATTAGTTTTTATCCCAAAATCATAATTTGACTTTATATATATTTTTCGATAATATTATCTATTTTCAGGATATTTTTCTAAATCACAGATAGATTCTTTTGATCCTGGTACTGAACGCTGCGCAGGGACTATCTATCGGAATGAATACCAATAATCAAAAATATTTTTAAAAGCTTATATATTACAGTCTGAGAGAACATAATATAAAGTATTGAAAATATATAAGCACATATTTATTACAAATATTAATAAAAAGGTATTCCAAAATATAAAAACATGTATAGTGAAAATAATAAGAAATATATTCTAGATTTGGAAAACATGCATAATAGAATGTGAATTTTATTTATACATAATATTTTTAAAATAGATAATGTCGTAGTGGTGTCTTGTCCATGGAGCAGATCCGTTCGGTCCATGCACCCTGATCACAATACCGGCCAACTGAGGTACCTTGTCCGTATGGATGTCCTCTTTTGAATTGATGTCTGCCACATAGAAGGCTGCAAGGATGGCCGGGCAACTGTATATGTGGTCCGGAGTGAGTTGGATTTGTGACAGTTATTGCAGTTCCTATAGGATCTAGTCATGTTTGGGTTTATATCTTCATTCCTTTAAAATGTCTTGTTCTGATTATTGAAATTGTTGTTAATTCTCGGTTAATGTTGAGTTTGCATATGGGCTTGGGTATTTTGGCTTTTTATAATGAGCTTTGCTATTGTATTTGCGTCTTTCAGTGTTATTTAACTGGTTTCCAGTGCCTGTTTTCCTCCTTCCTTCGCTAGTCCATCATCCTGTTTATTGTATACTATTCCAACATGGGCTGGCATCTATTTTATATGCATAGATAATGATAAATAATGTTAATGGATTGTGCGAGCAATATATAATTAACCAGAAATTATCTTAATAAGAGAAACTATCGTTTTGGGCAAAGAGTTTCTTTTTGACGTGACAACGTCTTAAATTAGGTTGCGGCTGGGAGTCACTTATGAAAAAGTGTAACGCCCGGTAACGTTACGATGAGTCACCGAACGAGAGTGCTGCGCGCGCAGCGCTAGAGAATTAGGCGCATTGAATCGGCGCATGCTTGTCTCTGTCTTTGTCTTTCTCGAACGTTCTTGGCGTTGGAAAAACAAGAAAGCGTCATAATAAAAGTTCACACGTGTGGTTAAAGTATCGTCAGCTGTGTCTGTAGTGAAAATGTGGAGTGCTTAGATTCGTCATTTACAACAATAAAGGTAAATAATTGTACACTGATATTTCATTATCGTAAACTATGATTGATTGATTAATTGTTAGATTGACACAAAAGTTGAGAAACTGAGTTTATAGGTTATGTCATACTATTGATAAATGTTGATAGTGTTAAGTAAATTATTAGTTTAAAATTAATTAATTAATTAATTATTATTTTACAAATTTTAAATAGTTTCAAATTTATTTAGCAAAAATTTGAACCTTCGATCTGAATAAATGTTTTGATTTTCGAATTGATTCTTTAAAATTACAAATATTAAGAAAAAGTGGCAGATATAAGAAAACTTTATTTAAACTGTGCTGAGCAAGAATTTTAACATCTAATTTAAGTAAATGTTTTAATTTTCAACTTCATCATTTACAATTACAAATTTTATTTAATTTCAAATTTATTTAGCAAAAATTTGAACCTTCGATCTGAATAAGTGTTTTGATTTTCAAATTGATTCTTTAAAATTAAAAATGGCGTATTAAAAAATTGCGTATCAAACGTTTCTAAGTCAACTACGTTAAAAGGAACAACTATCGACTTGACTTTCGCAAGACACATTACAGCAGAAACACTTCCTTTCATTTCATATTTCTCCTATCATCGTCCTATCCTCAACAAAATCACTCAAATAGGAATTAGTTAAGTTTAAGTTTACATGTACAATGTTTTAGTAAACAAAATATATTTCTATAGTTAAAATTTGTGCAATTCTTATTTTCATTCAATTCCTTGTTCCTATTGTGCAATTTAATTATATTCATATCAAAAAATATTCTACCGTTGTCACGTAAAATCTTCGCCCGTAAAACCGACTTTACAGGCAACCATTGTTTTTTCATATTTTGAGGTGTTGCAATTTTGCGAGCAAACCCTTTGAAGAGAAAAATTAGTTCGACGCTTGCAACACCCCAAAATAAAATAATTAGAAAAAAAAAACTTTTTTTTCCCAAAAGCTGGTTTTCCTTATTTTTACAAGTAATATATTTATACGTGTATATTAGAATAATCCTGAAATTGCTAAAATAGTTTGTTTATCTCCCTTAGTGTGAAATATCTAGCAAAATAAAAACATCTTATGATGGAAAATCAACGGAAACAATTTTAAAAGTCATAAAAAACGTAATGAAAGAGTTAAAGTAATACATTAAACGCTAAATTACAGATATGCTTAAAGAAGATTGTTCTTTAACTCCAAATTTCATTTGAGGAAAAGTGGAAGAAGTAAACATAAAATATCTCATTCCTATATTTCATCAACTATACTTTGATATTTATTCCGATGGTACAAGCCATCAGCAACTTTCAGTTACAAGATAAGGAAATGCCTTTTCCTTAATTTATTCACCTTATCCCAGTAAATTTTCACATTTGTACTAATTTTTCAAAATATAATTATTGTTTATTTTTAAAAAGTATAAAATGATTATTAAGGGAAATGTATATTAAATATTGAGTTAACCATATGTAAGAAATAAAATATGACGCTCAATATTATGTTTAATGATCATGTTTGTGCAATCATGTATAAATATGAAAGTTGTAGATTGGTAGAACATATATTTTTATATATCAAATTTATATTTTATTTCTGTACTTCAGTATAACCAAAAATACTATAAGAATAACGACAGAATAACATATAAACGTATTGTGTTAATTTATAAAGAATAAACGTGGAATGAATGAGTCTATAGAAGTGTGAGAAGTAGGACCAAAGGTAAACTACAATATTGCCCCTCCTACATCTGATATAACGCTCTGGTCATATTTCTTCATCTCGCTTATCTTCTCTCTGCCATACTTTGAATATTGCTAGGAAGGTTTATCAGAAGATACCTCTGGGAGATGAATGGAATGGTTATTATTGCTTCTATTGACTGACCTTACCACCGAGTACGTGATTTACATTGTCGAGCGGTGAGCTCCCGCCCTAAGTATTCTCCCTTTTGGCTTATTTTACTTTCAAACATTACTGTTAATTAAGAGACAACGATAATCTCCCTATTCGCTATAGAAGAGGAGACACAGATCGGGGAGAATAGCTTCTTTATATAAGAAAACACAAGCTTTCGGGCAAGTCGCCCTTCTACGGGTATCCGTATTCTTATATAAAGAAGCTCTTCTCCCTGACCTGTGTCTCTTCCTCCATTACTGTTAATAACGTTATAATTTGCGAGGAACCACTAATTAAGAGGCTCAGCATATTAAGGTGGAATGCAGAATAAACTTAACAAAGGATACACATTTGAAATTTTCGACAATTAAAAAAAAACGGCCCTAACAGTTCAATCCATGTGAATAAATAAATTGCTTATAGAAAAAAAGAGAATAGAATAAGCGAGTTAGATAATATATACAGAGGGTGTTTCCTTTCAAATGAAACGATTTCAAACGTCCGTTAGAACTTTATTTTTCGAACGTGAATTTTTTTCATGTGTTCTATGTGCTTCCCCTTCTTCTTGGCTATCTCCCTGCATCGGACTTTCCAAGCTGCGAACACTTCCTTGACTTTGGAGAGCGAAACATTCGACCACTCCTCTTGTGCGGCTTTCCAAAGTCCGGCCTCAGTTTTGGGACGTCGGTTGAAGAGCCGTTGTTTCAACATACCGAACCCGTAAAAATCCAGTGGGCTGGCGTCGGGAGACTTCACTGGAATGTCCAAGTTCCTGATAAAATTTAGGCCTAGGGTGTCCTTCATTTCTTGTAGGAACTGTTGGGTTTTGTTGGAGGTATGGGAAGAGGCTTTGTCGTGATGAAGGAACACTTTGTCCATTTCCCCTGGGTAAAGGTCCTTCAGTTGTTCGATGACAGGTTTCAGAACGCATTCTATATAGAATTCTGAGTTCACCTTCACCTTCGATGGAACCTTTATGAGCGGAAGGACTCCACGGCCAGTCATTACCCCGACAACCATGAAACCTTCAGGGAAAGTTTCGGAGCATTGGTGAACCCAATTATCCGGGACCTGATTGCCTCTTTTGATGTAACAGATCTTCCGGATTCCATTGCAATACGTCACATACATCCATGCTTCGTCCAATGTTGCAGTATATTCCGATCTGGAACCGGCCAGGTGTTCCTCGTAGAGCTTCCGGGCATTCGTTGCATGGTTTTTCATGTGGAAAGGGGTGAGCTTGTGAACCTTGCCTTTTCGTCGGGTATCCAGTTCCAAATCTTTGTGAATTATGTTATTTATCGTTTTTAGCGATGTTTCACACATTCTGGAAAGTTGGCGCTGAGATGGTGGATTTTCAGTAGTTGCTAGCCGCTTTACCTTGGAAACCGTGGCGGGGGTCCGCACCGGACGTGGTCGATCGACTTGAAATTTTTGCCCATTGGATTCAGCTTCCCTTTTCTTTCCGATGCCATTTACTACCCTACATATTGTAGCTTTGCCAACATCTAGTCCTTCTGCTTTTAGCTTTTTCACTATGACGCTATAACTGTTTCCTTCTTTGGAAAGGGTCCGAATTGTTTGTTCGACTTGGAGCGTTAGTCTCTCTCCCCCCATGTTGCAAAAATCATGATACCTGATGAAAATGAATTCTCCAGAAGATTCTAGATCTATTGGAACCAGTGTCGTGTGCAGCATGCCTGCACGTGCAAAACGCGAGCGCTCGAAAATCGTTTCATTTGAAAGGAAACACCCTCCGTACTTATTATAGGGTTTTGATCAGAAGGTCTGACGTTTAATAGGGTGCATACCTCTATTGAGGTTTCAAGACGTGAAAAGGTTTTAAAAAATTCAATTCCATTCCTCAAGAAGAGAGTGATTTTAAGCTAGAAGGATCATCTCGGGACATGGCGAGATCCAATAAGTCACTCGAGGTCATCTGAAATATGCTTCAAATATTCAAGCCAGAGGTCTGGCTGTGGACAATCCACCCCTTGAATTATTGAATTTTCAATGAAATCTCAACCAGACCAGTTCTCTATGTGGCAGAGCATTATTTTCCCTAAAATTTATTATAGAACAATCATGCACCTCTCAATGGCCTTACATGAAACTCAAAGGCTCCCATTACTATACCTTGAGGAAGTCCATGTGCCTTCATTAAACACTTGGCGGAGTTCGTCACATGTGATGCTGGTCCAGAAATCGCCTTCTCTAAAATGATATCTCGCAGGGAAAATCGTGGAGCCCTCACTGGATCATTGCCAGGCTTGGTTCCAGAACGTATATTTAAGGTATCAGTTTAATCAGGCTCTTTAATAAATATTGCTAAAAGGCAAACATTCCATTGGTCATCATCTTGTATTAAGATCATCCTCAATAAAACATTGCGATAACATCCGTTTTCCTAGAGTTGAGCACTGTCAGTTCTTTGTTGCACTTGACAGTGGCAGCAAGAGAGCGAACTTCCCAAATAGTAATGGACCCCTGGCCTTCTAATGGTGACAAAATATTAAAGCAAACAAAGCCCCATTTGGCAAAGAAAGCTACTTTTCGCCATGACTAAGCGCCAACATATTCATCTAAATTATCCAAGCAGTCAAACTACACGAGTTGCTGCCGTTCCTTCACCCAACCTTCCCCAGATGTTTCAGTTTTTCCCAAACATGAATGGTTAACGTGAAAACCTGAAATGGCTAGCGAGATAAAAGTTAAATGAGAGGAAGTACTCGCTGAGACGGAGTGGTATTTTGGATATCTCGACAATTCACATTTTTTGGTAGGGATTAAAAAGTGGAAGGGACGTTAGAATAAATGTTTATCCCTGAAAGGCTAATAGGTTAAAAAATAAATTGTTTAATTTTGAGGAAAATTGCGTTTTCATTCCAAACACGGGTCCTTATTGAGCCGCCTTCCTAACTTTGAATACAGAGCGTCGTCCACCCAGAGTTTATAATAACGATTCCGCACTGCCATGGCGCGCCTCCCGTCAGCGACGCCATTTTTATTCTTTAGAAAATTGAATTAGTTAAAATTAGCTTAGCGAAATATGTTTTTTTTTTTTTAAACGGAAAGACGCCAAAGAAAATTTGCGATTTTGTTAAGGGTATTGATTTTTGTGTGTTTCTGAATATAATTTTTTACTAGATTCAAAAATATATTAAGCGAAAAACCTAATATGGAAAAATTTGCCATAAGCAATACAATAAAGAAACAAAAACTTTGATGCGCGGTCGGAAAAGAGCGCAGGGAAGTTGAAACGCTGACGTTCCTTTTTACTGGTACATATAGAAAATATCAAATTACGTTGCTAAATAAATTCCATATCGCAATGGAAGAATGCATTATTGAAGAAAATACAATTTTAATTATCAACTCAATCCTTAAACATGTGATTTTCTCTGAAAAAATAAACTCATGGACACGAGCACCTTCCGAAAGGAAGACAGAAAGCAAAAGGTTTCATAAAATATTTAGTTAGTGACTGGTGCAAGTTTATTGTAAAGATCAATCAGATTCGCCTCAACGAATGTAACTATATATGGCCAATCATTTTCATTTGATTTATAAATTTAACATTGAAAGAATTTGGTTAGACTAGTCAAAGCAACCTTATCACGTGGATTTACGTGTGATTGTGGTAAGATTATTATAAAGTGGAAAAATTAGTTTGGAAAGATGGACTTAAGGGTGAAAATTTATTTGAATGTATAACAATCTCAAATCTTGGTCTACCCATTTTTGATTATGAAAAGGTTCTAGCGGGATATAGAACATGTATAAGAGATTCAAAAGAGAATTTCTAGAGCAGAAACACATTGAAGCAGAATTTATAGCACACCACTTTCTCACACATACCTGACAAGTTTTGTGATCTGGTGCTCATAGATTTTGGTGATTTTGGGTTGCTTAGGCAGAAGCTAAGAAATACGGATATTTGGATAGTGTGCTTGTAGTCCTGGAATGATACACAAACCTCAACGTGCTACAAAAAACTTTTATTCTGGAAATATAAATTTAGGAAATAATTAATATAAATCTTGCCATCATTTTGAATATAAAGAATTGTATAAATATTTTTTCATATCAATGTTTGAAAATCGTTATTTCAAATTATGTATACCTCCTGGAACTATTCGAATCGGCTTGGAATTGGCAGAAATGTAATTCGGACGTGTGTCAATTCATACAGATTCCACACGTTGCCAGGTTCAAAGAGTTGTGTGTGGCGCAAATCCAGCCACAAGTTCGGGGCCGCTATAACAGACCAGCCTGTTTGATGGGCAGCACAGGGCGGACCAAGACAGAATCGCAACCTGGTGGTCAATACGGAATCACGGAACATTTGTAACATTGGGGCCGCGCATTATTCAGTTTTAAAAAAAACTTGTCGGCAGTCGAACTTTAGTCAAACAAAAGTTAAAAGAGTAATATTCATAAATAAATTAGTGGCTTCTGAATTATCTAGCGATGTGTATTGAGCCAGTGCGGTGAAAAAACACCTATTCTCACCCACGAAATATAACGCCAGTTAACGGTATGATTTTTTTTAAATATAAATTCAATTGCCATTTATAATTAAAATTTGTAACAATTAAATTTACTGGAAATGTGTCTCTTTTTAATAATATCATCAAATATTATCTCTATAGACCTTACTGCAATGATAAAAGTTATGGAATGAGAGTGATCATCAGTGGTAAACCCTCTCAGCGGTTTCCCGAAATTAGTCTCCAGACCACTCTATTATTGTATCGGATTTGTTTTGTTATTTACCCTGCATTTTCTATGAAAGGCAGCTTAGGGGTGTTTAGGGAACCTATGAACATAAGTTTATAGGTTTGTAGAGGTACATACATATAATTTCAAGGAATTGCATCGAGCAAAGCTCTTCCGCAAATATGGTTTCATAACAAATTTAATGGCGGGAGGGCAGGTGATGGGCACTTTCATCAGTTTGAACGAAATCCTCCTCATCAATAATTCTGTCAACTTGTATGCACAAAGCCGCCCAATTCAATGGTAGAGCGCCTGTTTGGAAACTGGTGGAGAAATTCACCTTTGATGACTTTCCGAATATTTTAATCTTTGACTTCAAGTAGGAAGCTAGCTCATTTGGGCAGAGAGAAGATAGAGACGTATCGTTTACATTCGTAAATACAGAGGTTGTGCTAATACATTATATTGAAATGGTCGTTAACTATGTGATAAATCTGGTCTTAAGCGAATTTTAATAACTGGGCGGCACACAATGTACACATAAATTTCGTTGTGATTTCTCCATATTTACTTTCTTGATTACAAAGTGATATCAAACATCTGTGACTTTTTTTTATCCCTAGTACACGTGGTACAAGCCATGATAATCATGGCGAGTAGAAATTGGCGACTGCTTTTAGTATAAGTGAATCACATATCTACACATGTAAAAAGCAGTTCGAATTTTGCAGTTACAAGTGAGCCCGAGCTCTATTTGGTTACTTTCACTCGTTAGTGGGGTTCAACTTTTGCAAGAATCGGGGGCCATTGGATCATATTTTTTTTACTAAAAAAGTGGCTAATGCGGGATTCGATCCCGGATCGTAGAGGTCGAAATCCAACGGTTTAGGCCACTCTTTCACCGATCACCTCAATGAAAATAATTGTACGAAGCGTTTAAAAGAGAGTACAAATATTAACAACTCTCTACATTTTATAATTTACCCTTCAGAATAGAGAAACTACTAAGGATTCAATAAAGAGCAATGCACGAGAGGTTCATAGAACGTTACCACCTCGTGTCAAATGGATCAGATAATTACACGGGGGTGGCTGGCTTGTGGCCAAGACCTGTTGTTTTCTTAACCTCCGGGGAAAATTTATAAAACGACGTTAAATTCATCTTGAGGAGTTGGGAAACAAATTACCTTCTTACCTGGAGATTTGTGAGCAGTATATGTATAGGTACATCTCTCTCAATTAATAAAATAAATCTAGGAGAAATTGTTTAGACATAAAAAATACATTTTTTAAAGGTGTAGACATCAACTTTCGATTACCATAACTATATTGTAAGATTATAAACTCAAAAGGAGATTCCTCTATATAACATGTTTATTTCGCTAGCTTTCGACGACATCGTTCTTCAATGGCGTAAAGACTAGGTGAATGACTAGAAGGATGTCTTTCGAAAGCTGGCGAAATAAGCGTGTTCTATAGAATAAGCTACTTTTGAGTTTATAATCTTACAATATACACTTTTTTAAATTGGAGTCAAAAGAGATCTATTGAATATAATTATATTAAAAAAGAACGTACCTGGATCTGTGAAAGAAAGAGAGAGAGAGAAACAAAACTTTTTTTCTAAAAATATTCCGAGGGATTGCTTCTTCTTTATCAAATTATTGCACAATAATCTCAAAGATAATTTACAACTTCTTGTAGGTCACATGGAAATAACTTTATCATTGTATCCATGTGATCTACAATAATTTGTGAATTACCTTTAAGTTTATTGTGCAATGAATTGATAAAGAGGGAGAATTCCTTCGAAATATTTTGAGAAAATTTGTTTTTCTTTTTTTCTTTCACAGATCTAGAGGGAGGTATGCCCTTTTAAATATAAATATAATTTGTCATTTCAATTGTGCTACAGTTTACTTCACGACTATTTTTGTCATTTCGATCTTATTTGTTTGTTCTTTTACTGGGGCCTTTTCAGAGTATTCCAGTATTATCTACAGCAGGATGTGTTATTACGGTCGGTATATGTCCGCAGACTCAATAGGCTGTGTTCAATAAGGTGATGATCTCCACAGATTACGAAAAAAATCAAATCTTATAAAGAGATGTCAAAATACTTTAAGACAACGTGGTCTCGCACAATGCTGAAATTGTAACAAGTCAAGCAGCCAACTGTGGAAATTAAACTCTGCTCTGTCATTTCTATTCACTTGATTAAGCACTTTCTTACTTCTTTTTGTTACCCTATCTAGATTAATTTATCCAGGCCGACTTTTCCAGAAAATTAAACATTACAAACACGACAAGAGTCATGGTGGCTGTATAGAGTAATAGGTATACAAACAATTATATCTAGGCAGGGAGAATCTGTATTGATCCGCCTTCGTATGTTATCTATAAGCAATATAACACGATGTCTAACAAAGATGGGCATTTATATCAAAATATCCGACAGAGTTCGCACACATATTTACATATTACTGAAAATATGGCGGGTATTAGATAGAAAAAGAGATAGATCTTTGAAATATCTTTATAGATTTAATAAGGCAACAAGAATATATTATTATAGTTTCAGATGGCTAACACTGGTGTACTTCCTTAAACAGGATCCTTCAAGGGGCAAACGATTTACAGTGTTGTGGTAAGACGTTGATTGGCCATATTTAACTGAGGAGGATTCGTGGAGAATACAAGATAGCTGTGTTTACTCTTCCATAACTCATCCATAATGTCGAATACGCGTGGTAACTTCGTCCGCCTTTAAAATCCATTTACAACTTCAAAGAGAAGTCAGTGCCTTTCTCTATATTAGAAAAGAGTTGGAGAGAGAGGTTTTGTTATATGTAACATTCAGTAGCAGGATTTATACATCAAAACTACAGAAGGAAAGCCCTACACAACTAAATGACATTGAAATATTGAAGATATTAACAAAGTGTGAAAGACATGTCTCTATAGTGACTCAATCATGTATTCTCAACCTGTACCATCTGTGAGTAGGAAGGAGGCAACCCTTGCACAGTGGCTACTAGGCAGGATTATGATCTTTAACCAATCTTGGATAAGATACATGTAAATAGTCTCCATGACATCAATTATTATTGATCTTTAAGAACTGCTTGTTCTCGATTGCTTGTATACAAGTTTATGCCAAGCCCTTTCTTTCTACTTTCCCCCTATTTGATATATCTATATATATAAAAATGAATGTTTGTATGTTTGTCTGTTTGTCTGTTTGTTGGTCTGTATGCCCGGTATATAAATTCGCAGTAGTTCACTAATTCAAACCAAAATTTCCATACATTGGTAAAAAATAACGGGGATGACGATAGGCTATTTTACAAAATGTATAAATCAACTATTAAAACAATATATTCAAATTATTCTACTTAGCTCACGAGCAGCGCCCTCTAGAACGCGGGCGATCTGCCGGCGGCGCGCGCCCGTTGGCTGCCGGCGAGCACGTGACTTCATTGCCCCCCGTCGAGAAAATGTAATCGTCTGGCTGCCGGCCGGTTGGACAGTCCAAGTTCCCACCGACCAATCAGAGGGATCAAGAGGTCCTGGCGCGCGGGGGCAGAGTTGGTGACAAGAAAAAAGCCTCGCGGGTGACCTCCGGGAACTACGTCCATCTTCCATATGTAATATACATTTAATCGTGTAAACCCGGGCGTTGCCCGGGTCATTCGTCTAGTTATAAATAAGAGAGAGAGATTTACCTCGGCCATTGTACGGTCCCACCTACCGCTATAGGACGTCACATTGAGGTACCTTCCTAGGAGATATGACCTCAAAGTGAGGCTACACTCTTCCAGTGATTTAGAAGCAAAGATATAATTTTAAAGATGGCTCTAACTTTTAAATTTATTTTCAATAGATCTGGTTTTAAATCTTTACAACAAATGAACACCACCTGGAGATTGGCGTTGTCCCGATGGAAAAAATGTAAAAATAAACATAGTTTCAAATATCCCCTCTATACCTTATTTATCACAACGCTATGAAAATGGATGGTCACATCTTTACAAACTTATCAACACAGTTTGATTCAGAATCTCTGAACACCAATAAACACCCTGACATATATTGTCAATCTGCCAATCCATATATCGGGTAAAAATAAACATTTGTAAATATAAGCCGTAATTTATAACAAAGTTATCAACTTTATGGTAATTATCTTTTAAATTTTGAAACTTTTTTGTGTTTGCAATCGACTTTCTCTGATTCCTTTATAAATATTGTCTGACAAACTTTTGGCATTGTGGCAAGGTGAGGTCGTCGTATATAATTCAGGGTGATTCCAGGACACCTCTTTGTCTATCGCTGAAATCCATTACTGCGGTGGCTGAATATAACCTGTACCTCACATAATATATATTATACCTAGTCCATAACCTAAATTAATAATATAAAACAATTTATAAAGTAGTGTATAACATAACGACAGTGACATAGTGACAGCCAGCGACGTAGACAATGAAATATCCCGGAGAATAATGCTCCACTACAATTCGATGATGATATCTCAATATTGATTGTTATTAGCTTTTGCTTTTTTACCTTCATTTGCGGTGAATCCGCGGTAAATCCAGGTATAATGAATTTCCTTTTCTCCAATTTACCCAGACTAATCTATTAGCTTGATTGTCTGTATATAATATTTCCTGTATATAAATATCATATTACCATTAAGGTGCTATTACCTTTTTCCTGCATACCTACATTTCTGCTTGGAGAATCTGTATAAGGCTAAAAGGTCTTAATAGAGCTTTTTGTTGTTGTTGATTATAATGATTCGACATTTGACAATATATTTAAATCACTTATTATAGAGAAAGCTATCAAATATAAAATCTGTTTCGTAATTAATTTATGAATATAACTCAAACACATTTCTTAAGAATCTTCAATCCTCTAATAAACAGAGGAGTCATCAAAAACAATTGCCTCCATTACTACATTCTTATTTGAAGTTGGACATGAAGTGTAATTAACCTCGGTCATTGATTATATTTAGAATTGAATATGCAATTATGTCTTAAAAAGTTTTAATTTTGACGACATATCTGTAAGTTAGGATATAATGAAGTGAATGATCTGACTCTTCAATTTTAAAGTTTTCGTTTTAGAATTTTCGCAAGAAATTGCATCTCTTTCTTATGTTTATAAATATGGTATTTATATGCTACTAGAAGTATGTTTTAGACTTTATTAATTATCTTCTAAATTAGTTTAGTTAGGTTGGTTTACTATATTTCACATGTATACTTCACTCCTCTACACTAGCTCTCTGCATCCTTTTCTTCACCGGACTGTTTTGATATTGCAGGGAATATAATGTCTTGATGGCAATGTTGGATGGAAGAAAGTAACACTCGTTGAGATGTTATTTACTTATATCACCTTAAAATTTGTAACAAATATATTTACTGGAAATGTGTTTCTTTTCAATAATATCATCATATATTATCTCTACAGACCTTACTTCAATGATATATTTTATGAAATGAGAGGGTTCACCTAGCCCTCTTATATCATCTATAACTTATATCATTGCAGTAAGATCTGTAGAGATAATATTTGATGATATTATTGAAAATGAACACATTTCCAGTAAATTTATTTGTTAAATATTTTATCGATAGATGGCAATTGAATTTATAAAAAAAATATATTATATCTTCCCCCTGAACTTCTTCTTTGTTTAAATATATGAATATAAATCTTTTTAACATGTTTGAGTGTACTTAGGCTCATTTGACGATAAATATCAATTTCCTGTTCTGGAATCAATCTGTAAGCGCCAAGCTGTACCACGTCATCGAAGCTCAATAGGCCGAATAGTTGCTCTTTTTTTCCGATAGACGATAAAATACTCTATGTTGAATTGAGTAGAAAGATGTTGAAATGTTGAGTACATGGCGTCTGTTTGGTGCAGCACGCGACGTCGGGGAGGAATGTCTCTACGAAGAGCAATGCACCATGCCCCACTCTATCTGCGCAGAGCGAGTCTGCGCATGCACCCAGGGCTACTACATGCTGAGTGACATCAATGCTACCACGTGTGAACAAGGTAATTTTATTCTACTAGCATAGTGATGGGTGGTAGTAGGGTGTTTAGAAATGGCTTTAGAGTATAAATTCCATGTAAATTCAACCACTAGGTATAGTAATATTATTAAGAAAAAGGCATCTCCTTATCGTGCAACTGGAAGTTGCTGATGGCTTGCGCCATTTATCGGAATAAATATCAACTATTCGTTGATTTTTAATTATTCCGGAATTTACAAAATGCCTATTTTTGATTAATTAAGAGAAGCTAACCACGTACGCGTTTCGTGTTGTTGGCCCTCGTCAGCGTGGAGCCTAGGAATTATTTGATGTAAGGCGCTAAAGAAGTGCTTCAGTTATAACCGTCCCGTCGTTTGGAATGTTCCAATGTGGGCTCTATGTAAGAGTTATGATCTGGTAGTATCAACATGCCATGTGAGACGATGGAGGAAATATTTCAAAGTGGCAAATATTTAGTTGATAACCTAGCCCTATATATAAATATTTATTTTATAAATAATGTCTTAAGAACAAGAGCCGAAGTATAGTCATTAATATGGCATCGTATAATCTTAATTTAGTGATAAAGTTCAAAGTGCAGAGGGCAGCATGAATATGTTGGCGACAGCTACTTGGATCTAGAAAGATAAATAAAGATGTATTCTCAATAAGTTCTAACTGTTAGCGGTGTTCGCTATATTGAAGTTTAGAGAATATTGTGATTTATAAAAAGACCTGAGTTTGCTTTCAAATCTCTATTTGTCAAGTTACCCCACTCAAGCCCTCACACTGCATAGCACACTGTGGAGGCAATTGAACAAATGGTAACGCATTTAGCTCCATAGACTTGCCTGACTTGAAATCCTGTAGCTTCTATTTATTCGCCCCTAAGGAAATATCGAAGGGGCCGAAGATTTAATGTGACTTGCTGAAGTTATAGGGCTTCAATGATTTGATTGAGAAACAACATGCAACATATTTCGAAATGGAAATGCCTAAATGTATATAAAAATGTAATTTATTGATACCATTTTTTTCCTCAATGTTTAACCTCCATATTTGAACAAAGCCTAATGGAGTGTACTCAATGATTCATTTTGTCCACACACACAAGCTGGCAATACTTTTAGAACAACTCTAGCAGTTTAAACATATAACTGTAGCGGAAGCTCGAAATGTAAATTGCCAACTAGTAAATAATTATAATGAACCATTAATGAATTCATGCGAATAATTGCGTCTATAAATACAGATTAATAAACGACTAAAAGAGTGTCCCTTCATCACGCTCATCTCGACACTGCATAACTATTTATCAAAATTCAAGAAAGATAATAACTTTATTATAGAGATAAAAGCCAGACGATAGAAGCCAGACCTCCTGAGATCTGGGTCTTGATCGCTTGATCTTGATCCCTGAAATGATCCCTTAAATATTTTTGAAGCCTGCGGCGCTTTAGTTGTGCTTGGTGCTGCCTTGGTTCCCTCAAAATCGGCGCGCACTCGCCCTCCTCTCCCCCGGGGTGCCCACGGCTCTGCCGTCGCCTCTCCAGCCCTCTCCTTGGCCCTCCCCTGCGGCGGGCGCTTGGAGACACCTAATCATGAGTGATGCCTTAAAATGCTTACCGAAGCATGTAGAAGGCAAAACAATTGTATGAATAACTTTATTATGATGCATTAGCGCGCCATCTGTTATGAAAATTCGAAACTATTATAAACGCGTATGATTCTTTTTAAAATTACACAATTTCTACTGCCTTTATTGCAATGGAAAAAATTAATGGGAGGGCCTGGCTCATCAGTGGTGAACCCTCCCAGCGGTTTCGCCAATTTAATAATTTATAAGGTGAGAAATAGCATATTCAAGCCGAAGAGCCAGCCAGTGCTGAAGTCACTTGACCTCCCAGGTAAGCCGCAGCGACAGATTGCTAGACCTACGGGTGATGTGGTATTCTTGGACAGAGGCCGAATGTGCAGAGTAGGGAAGGTTACGTCCAGTCGGACATTCACGCCGGCATGAGGGAGTTGCGCTTATATGACGACCATCCGATCTAAGAAGCAAGCTCTTTCACTGTGGTGTCCCATCTAATTTAAGCCTGAATACTGTAAGCGCGGCAAGCCGGCAGTGCTGTGGTGTGCATGTGGCCGACCCACGCAAATGACAGCCTCAAGTTAGCCAGTCAGTCACATCCCTGGGAGTTCTAAATGATAAAACGTATAAGGTCTAAAATTCCCAAATGGGTATTTAATTTCCCAAAATAAGATCTATATAAAAAAGTTCCTTTCTAACGTCATGCTTATTTCCGCTAGCTATCAGCTGAAATGAGGCAGGCCCTCAGGGCTGGATGTAGAAGCATCTGGCCTACGGGCCGGATGACTCGGAGCATCGTGGTCGATATGGACTGGATCGATGGCACTTCCTGCCCGGCGGGCGGCCAGCGGAAAGGTCAGGTGGGACTGCCAGGGAGTAGCCCCACTGACCTGACTTGGTTCAACTACTGGCGGGGATTTTTACATTACGGTCGCACAGGTCACTAGATGGCATCACGCAGCGTTTGATTCATTATACATGTTCTCCTGTAGAAGGATAGAGATGTCCGAAAGCTTGAGACGGTTTTAAAATAAAAATAAACTCATCTCCAGAAACCTTTTTAATTGTTTAATTAAAAATAACACTGTCAAACACGATTCTCATCACTAGAAACATTGGTGGTGTTTCCAATGTAACTTTTCATGATGGATTATTGTAACTTGGCATTTTCAACCACTCATCGCTTTTTCATAGAAGCATTCTCTACAACTTATCGTATTTTTATATATACGTATTGGTATGTACAGTAATAATTTAAGCAATGTTCATTCTCGACTTGACAAGTTGATGCACAAATAAACGATTTGCACAGTAACATTGTAGTAGAGGTGACTTTTAAGGGATCAGTTTGCTCTATCAAATTGCCATGGGCATAAGACTTTGTCAATATGCGAAGATTTTTCATAAGTATTCCAGATTCTTTCTGCTACATCTGCGGGAAATTAACTTTCAAATTTGAATGCGAGAATTTTACACCGCTCATCAAAATGTTCTCTAAACTCTTTTTTTCCTGAAAAGTGGGTTATACTAAGATAAGATTTGGGATCCTGATCATTGTTAACAGCCTGTGTTCTTCCAATGTGGAGTAAAGGTGAGCGTCATATGCCTCTTGCAGATCCAATGATATTTTCAGGGAAAAAAATAACATTAATGATATTTTTAGAAAGACACTACAGATTTCACATATAAATTAAAACATACCGTTAGATATCCAGATTTTCCTTCTGCAGTCCCTCATTATGATTTACCTGAACCGCAGACTACCGAAATTTTGATATTTAGAGACGATGATTCAGATGCTCATTATACAAAAACAATAATTAACTTTTAGGTTCTAGGTTAAAATGCTGTAAAGAATTGAAAACTGCTGCAAAAAGGCACAAAATTAAACTTTTCACATACGGCAAGATCAATTTTAAAGATTTATTTTCAATTTTCAATAAAACCAATGCATTTTCCTCTTTAATTCGAAATGAGTACAGAATCAGTTCAAATATTCTGCTATCTTTTGGAAAATTCGGGCAAAGATCTATTAGCCAGTATACCATAGACTATGGCCCTCATCGGTACAGGTGCTACGCTAACTTCCTGACGTTTCACACGAATATCTTCCTCACGCAAATGTATAAAATACTTTGGCCTAAAATGGTTTCTACTACTTCACCAGTTAAAACACCTTTTGGCAGTCTCGGCCGATTTGATGCATCTTCCCGTTGGACTTTAGAATATTGAAGTGGTCAATGTACCAATAAGAGTCATGTCTTGAAACTGAGGTATGCAGGTTGTTGTATTTTGTCTTTTTTGCCAACGATGGTGTTGTAGTATGTTTATTTAGCTGAATTGTTCTCTTTAGGAAAGATCGAAATTGCATTGTTTTGATGCATTTTAAAACCTAATGAACGCCTTAAAGTTGTATATGAATATATCCCTCCAGAAAATGTATAATATATATATTTAGATTTGCAGACAACATGTATTATCTATATAAAGATGATGATGATCGTCATTAGTAAAACAATAATTTTATTGAAAGAGTTTTTTTTTATTCGTGAGGTGAATCATTGGTACTAAATTATTTAGAAATGTGTTTAGGCCATATATTATTATAAATTTCTAGCCAAATTGATTTTTAAAATATTAATTACTCTAAACAGATCGCTGAAGTTTCATCAAGAAGAAAGGATTCTCTGATGGATGATTGACCGAATAATTACGCCTGTAAAATGTGTAAATAGGTAATAATATTTACAGCATCAAAAAGTTTTATTAAAACCCTATGGTCTCCCACAGATTCTCCGAGTAGAAGAAGTTATATATAGAAATAATAATAATAGTAAAAATAATCATCAATGTTATTTATAATGTATCAAATAGGGAGGAAGAAGAAAAAGAAAGAGCTTGGAATAAACTTAGGCACCATTGGATAGTTGGCTACATAGACCGAAGTCTGTACGCCTAAATAAACTTAGGCATTCCTGGGATCACATGACCACCCAGACCTAGAAGGCCCATAAGTCGGAATACTCTTTCTTAATGTGAAACCTCTACAGCCCTCTTGTTGGTAGGAGGGTCAATTTTACTTCTTCGTCTTTCTACCATACCAGGGGGGACGGTATTGGAGCCCCTCCCCCCAGGTGGTCTACACTGGGCTAGGCACTCTCCTGTGCCCAAGCTCCGATTCCCTTTCCAGAAGTTAGAACCACATGACTTCTCCATCGCTGAGAATCAGAAAATTTTGTATACCGATTGCGTCTAACCATAGCAAAATAAGTAATAAACTTAGGCACCATTGGATAGTGGGCTACCTAGATCGAAGTCTGTACGCCTGTTTAATAAACTTAGGCATCGTAGTATGAATGGCTACCTAAGCTAGTATTGCTTGAACGCCTATAAACTTAGGCAGACTTGGAGCAATAATGGTTTCCCAGACCTCAAAGTTCCATAAACCGGCGCGCGAATGCACACCCATTGCTGACATCCAGGTCACCTAGTCAAAAGGGAATGATGCATTCTCCATGCACCGAGCGGCCATTGTTTGGCCCCTCGCGCCCGCCATTATGGTCTGGCTCCATGGGGTCGACCAATCAAACCCACAGGCGTCTCCGAGAGTTCATGGCAAGGTTGCTGACCGAGCCCTCTCGTTCGGACTTAGTTAAACCCGTCCTACGCTCCAATAGGACTCCCCCCCCTTTGGCCCTCGAACCCTTTGGTCACAGTACTCCCTGGATCTGCCGACGAATCAAGGACCTCTGAGGTTCTGAGGTTTACGCAGGGAACCGACGCGAAGGCGGGAGGGTGGTACTACTGTGTGCACCCCTTGGTTTTTCAGCTGACAGGGACACCCCTGGAGCAATTTTCGCGCACGGCAAGGACGCTCCCAATGGCGCACACACAGAGCGAAGACCCAAGAGTTTCAAGACTCGTGCGCCTCGCGACCAGCAAACCAAGGGCGGATCGCCAGCTTTCAGCTTCACTGACGATCAACCAGTGGCACTCCGACGCAAGGCAAATACGCGGAGTCGCCTCTCCACTCCCCTATCCTCAAGGGTGAATGGTGAGGGTGGGAATACTTCTTTCCTCACTATAAACTTAGGTAGTAATATTTATATATATATATATATATATATATATGTCATAATATTACCCTTCCAGGAGTAATAAAGTAAATCTACAGTCGACCAGAGAGAGAAGTAGAGAGGAGGATGTAAAGGCCGGTCACTTGATATATCAATCACATTCCGGAGGGGGGCCTTTTCTTGGAACCCTCAGGACTATTTTTGACAGTTGGGGGGTGGTGCGACAAAAACGGTCGTTCAGCGGTGACAGCCCCTCGCGCTACCTCTCTCTCGCTGGTTGCCTGGGATTCCGTTTCCAAACTTGTGGTTTCTTCATTTCCCTCTCCCCACATTATTATCATATTGCCATATATATATGTCATAATATATGCTCTTCCAGGATTAATAAAACAAACCAACAGCCAACGAGAGAGAAATGGACAGCTAAAGCGAGACACTTTAGAAAACTAACTTACGACCATTTTTTGGCCACATTCCTGAGGGGGGCGTCAACACCTGGCGACTAATCTTTTGTTAGCCCCGCTTGTGTACACAGGGAAAACAGTCGTTCAGTAGACAGCACTCTAGCCACCGCTTTCTCTCTCGGCTGGCTGCCTGGATTATTGTCTCTTCCAACTTGTCGTGTGATTATTTCTCTCCTCACCACATTTACCATTATTATCACAGAAAAGTCGACAGGATCATATCACTTATATATATATGGCCGTGCGGCCACGCGTCGTGCGAGCTCCTGAGTCTTTCGCTTTTTCGCCAGCTTAAAGTCTGTTTTGCTAATTCAAAATTGTATCATTCTTCTCATTTCTACTCAGGCTTCATTTAGAACCATCACTCATCGAATTTCATCAAGTTTAAAATATTTTTTATTTCACAATTTTCATAAATCCGCAAAGCTACAAGTTGTAGCTTTGCCTCATTACCATGGCAACGGCCAAGTTGGCCGTTGCGTCATCCAACACGTCATCTGCTGCTGAAGTCTCATTGGTTGCTCACCCTCATGAAGAAAAATCATTTACATCTAAACCATTAATCGCTGAATTACCATCTCTAGAGAAAAACAAACAGCAAGGCAATTTGCATACCCAAAGAAAACAATTTACGCCTCAAGAATGGAAGAAATTTGAAGAATCACGGAAAGAAACATACGAAAAAAGAAGTAAAAACATTAACTTCACCGCCCTCTCGGATTGCAGTGCTGAGGAGCACCTATCCTCTATAGCCAAAATCATTGGACACGAAAACATCCACTCGGTTGGAAAGATGAATGGCCTGGCCGTTGTGTCGGTTGCCAATGGTGAACAGGCCCTACTACTCATTAACAACGGCTTTGCTGTAAGAGGCAACACCATCTACCCAACGCCCCTATTCAACCCCCCAAAGAAATATATTCTCTCAGGAATCCTTGCCTTCATTCCAGATGAAGAGGTCACCAAAGCCCTAGCGCCCTTTGGAGAGATCCTTAGCGTCAGACCCCTGCCTTTCCCCACCGAGAACCCCCTTTTCAAACACCTTTCATCTCTTAGAAGAGAGGTCGTGTTGAAGAGAAAGGAATCGACTGACATGCCGGCTATTATCCCAATCGTCTACATGCAAAGGACTTTTAAGATCTTTGTGGGCGAAGATATCACCTGCCTGGGATGTAAGAGACATGGACATATTAAATCCAAATGTCCTTTCAACCCAGAAATCAGAAATAATATCTCAAGAACTTACCCAGAAGCAATCAACCCCACAGCCCTGCCCGTTATACCAGGCCCATCAAGAGAAACTGTCGCATTGAACATCACCACAAAGAATGAAAATCATGATGATGAAACATCTAGCATATGATCTATAAGATCTATGGACTCCACCCAACTCCAAAAAGAGTTGATGGAATGTGAAGAAGGAGAAGATCCGGAAACAGAGAAAATAATTGGCACGATCTACAAGAGAGCTGGTACCTCGAGGGCAGCTAAAGTCCAAAAGCAACTAATGCTACATCCTGACCTGGAGACCAAGATCTCCTGCTACCTCGAGAGGCAGGAAGATATCAAATCCAAAACTTACAATGACCTTAAAACCGACCAGAGGAGAGCCCTTAATAACAAAATTGGAAAGATGAGGCAAATTCTAAATGTGCTTGGAAACTTATCTACTGGACATGACGAAATACCATCAACGAAGAAAAGACCGCGTAAGGTGTCTCAAGAAGACAACCTTGACCAACGAGGGACAAAGAAATTAGGAAAAAAAACAAAGACTACCCCCCCAGGAGCGAAGACGACCATTCCGCCATACTCTGACATGGAAACTGATGAAGATAATAATACCAATTAGTCAACGACATCTATACAATCTATTGACACCGAGAATGACACATATAAAAACATCATCGAGTTCATATTTTGCTCAGATGATCGCATCAAAACCATCAGAGAGATGAAACGAATGAATCACAACCTAGACCACCAAATACAGATCTACGCCGAGACACTCAGTGAAAAAAGGAAAAATCTCGAAGACCCCAACTGCGACCTGAAAACAATCTATGACAAAAAGATAAGCGAAGCAGAATGGATACTAGAAAAGTGGGACGAACAGAAAGACATTTCGAAGGAGTTTTTCGCGAATATTATGGCCACACTTCATCCTGGGAATTAACTACCTCACGCTTGTATTTGCCTTTGACTAAATAAAGTACCGTTTTTGTTGTATATATATATACTAGCGGATGTGTACCCGGCTTCGCCCGGGTTTTATCCGAGTGAAAGTTTGCCTAACGAATATTATATATTATGAGAAGTATAATAAACAATGTTAAAGATTATATATATATATATATAATAACGCAGAGAACAATATTTGTGGTAGGGCCTACTCGGTAAATGAACATCAGTTACATGAAGTTACATCAACGCCATCTATTGTAGATAGTTTTCTTACCTTTCTCCCAGTCTGTCTTGACATTATAACGAAAAAGATTAAACATAGCTTACTTGGGATGAAAAAATATATAAATTTGAAAATATTTGCATGACTAACCTTTCTGGACTTATTTATGATAAAGCTATGGAATGATCATAAAGCCATCGGTGCAACAATGCGAAGATACATATAAATAATTCTCCGGTGTACCATGTTTCAAATAAACTGAAGCCACGGATGAAGTACAAGAAGCGAACAAAACAACGGATGGAAGTTCCGCCACTTCTCCAAAGTAAATAGACTTTGAATCGACTTTAGAACCTGAACGGAAGTGTTTACGGAGGACGCAGGTTGAAGATGGCGATTTTTTCGGGTGATTTTATCAAGGCCAGGGTTCATGCCTCGCTATACTTTCACATTTTGCTTGCCGGCTTCATTTCCTTTAAATACTGTTTAATCACCAGTAGTACTCGTCAAAATTGCAACAAGGTACATTAATACTGGTAAATGGATACTTGGAGACTGTACAGAATTCGAAGAGTGGAATGGGTAATCAGATCTCCAGATTAATGAGCAGGTCTGGCATGCTCTTAGGATGCCATTTCATCTCTCCAGAGCTAAAACAAAGCCCTCCTTCCAAAATATGTTTCTTTAAAACGTTATTCGCAATTATCCATGATGAACATCATAAAATTTAATTTAATTAACTCCAAGATTTTATATTAAAAACTATGGCTATATAAATTATTCATGCTCTTTTTTGGTAGATTTAATTTGCCTATCTCATATTTACATATACTTTAAAATATAAACCTATGTTTCACAAATAATAAAAAAATATTTTCGAAATACAATGACCAAAAAATTGCATCATCTATATAAATAATTATTTTAATTATCTAAAAATTGGGTAATATAATGGTAATGTAAAAATAAGATTGAAATGAAAAATGATGTAAATTTATTAATTATACAGATTTTATCACTATTTGGTAAGTTCTTTGGCACGTATATAAGCAGCTACATAGTTACATAATTTTTTATAGCTTCTTTTGGGATCCTAGACCAAGCTATTTCGATTTTTGGCCGAAGCTGTTCAAGATTAATTGGCTGTGGAGATTGCTAAATTTTCCTTTCCATCATGTCCCATACATACTCAATTGAGGAAAGATCTGGGGAACATGCGGGCCAGGGAATGATGCCAACATTTTGGAGGAAGGCTCGTGAGATGTTGGCTGTTTGTGGTGGGGCATTATCTTGTTGGAAAGTTGTATTATTAGTCTGCTGAAAAATTGGTAACACAACAGGTGGCAACACATCTTCAATGTATAGCTGAGTAGTCATTGTGCCTTGAATAAAGACTGAAGGGGTCCTACTTTCATAGCTGATGCCGCCCCATACCACGAAGTCGGGGGTTCTTGCTGTATTCCTTTCCACAATACAGTCCAGTCCTGATGGAATCTTTCTTGAGACGTCTAACATGTATCCTGCCTTCATGAACCCCCAAATTGAATCTGGATTCATCATTAAAAAATAAAAGTACAGTAAACTCTCCTATAACGCGATTAATGTGTTCCGTGGTGTATGAAATCGCGTTATAGGAATTCGCGTTGTACGAAATAAAACTTGTATAACGCGAATGTTGTTAGGGTAAATTGTTAGTGACAAATATCATGTAAAAATGTATTGTATAAAATGATGTATACAGTAAACTCTCCTATAACGCGATTAATGTGTTCCGTGTTGTATGAAATCGCGTTATAGGAATTCGCGTAGTACGAAATAAAACTTGTGTAACGCGAATGTTGTTAGGGTAAATTGTTAATGACAAATATCATGTAAAAATGTATTGTATAAAATGATTTATATAGGAAAAAGATTCGCCGCTAGGTGGCCGGACAATAAACAACACGTGCAGCACCGCTCCGGTAAATATAGTTTATATTACTAATATTTCAGTGTATATTTGCCTTATACTATGAAATGAATAATACTGTCACTCTTAGTAATCGTGGTATGCAACAATAAATATGCAAATTTACTCAAGGTAACGCACTATGCAAAAAACTCAGTACGAAGGGATAATGATGGACAATGTGGCCTAAATATAAACTTACCATCTGGGAATATATCTGGTAACCAAAAAAGACTGCTATGTATCATTCTGGCTCTATTATTTATCTCAGGCATTGAACAAAACCCAGGCCCCCCAACCAAAAAGCAAACTACATTGACTGCGCCAGTACACTCAGGAGAGAGAGAATCAATAGATGGCGAGCTAAAAATGCTAATCTTAAACATGGCGACGGAAATAAAGAGTCTAGGAGAGAGAATTGACATCAGACTTACCAAAATAGAGACTCGAATGGACGATTGGGATAAGCGATTCTGCAATATAGAGGAGAAGCTAACTAAATGTATAGAGTCTCAACAGGCTACCGAAAAACTGGCTTCATGTAATTCGTTAAAGGTAAATGAACTGGAGGCTAGAGTCGAATTTTTTTAGACGAGACTGCGTGAGCCCAATCTAGTGTTCTATGGTATTGAGAGGGAGGGTGACGAAAATCAGGCAGATTGTAACTTAAAGATTCAAAACATAATTAGAGATAAAATGGAAATCGGAGATGATTTAAAAATAACAGAATGTCACCGACTTTCACGCGGATCCAATGCACCAGTTCTTGTTGTGGTGCCTGATTATGCTGATAGAGCAAAAATATTTAAAAATCCCTACAAACTCAGAGATATTAAAATTTCGATAAGTAAAGATTATAGTAAAAATGTTAGAGAGCAACGGCGCATCCTAATTGCAAAAAGGAAAGAATTGGGTGAAAGGGGAATAAAATCGAAGTTGAGAGATAACAAGCTTTTTGTAAATGATAAAGTCTGTAAAGTGATGAATGGCCAAGTTGTTGATAGCACAGGAGTTGCTATATAGCAAAAACCTTGTAGAAACAATTGTGTAAATAGAAGAAATACGATATCAAAATCACAAATTAATTCTCCGCCCCATAATCAAATAACGGAAAGTTACTACGACATAAATACATGTAAATATGATTCTCAAGACGATGACAATGCAAATTTTTCTGAAATTTCGCGAGACATCGCGGAAAAAATAATATGTTGGAATATAAATGGTTTCTATAGGATTCTTTCGATATTTCCACTCCTCGAGCACATAAAGAACTACGAAATTTTTGCTCTACTTGAAACATGGTGCCTGAACAGGACTAACATAACACTAAAAGATTATCAAATTATCGAATTACCTGCCACCAAAGAATCTGGAAGGGGAAGAGGGTCAGGGGGTATAATTGTCGGTTTTAGGGAAGGCGGGAAATATAGAGTAGACAGTTCAGAAAAGGATGGCACTTGGTTATCTATTTTCTTATCAACAAACACAAGAGCCCCCCAACATGTTATCTGTTTGATATTTGTATACCTTCCTCCAAACCAAATACAGCTGCATAACTTAGATAAGCTGTTTACATACATTCAAAAGCAAATAGCAGATGGAAAAGAAATTATTTTACTTGGAGATTTTAACATCAGAACTGGGAAGTTGGGAGGACTACACAATCCACTTAATTTCCAGCTCCCTCTAACATCGGAAAGAAGGGCCAAAGATCATATAATATCATCTCTGTCTAATAAACTTCTTGATTTCCTGGAAGATAATTATTTGACAATAGTTAATGGAAGATCTAGAGGGGATAAAGATGGAGATTTTACATACATATCTGAAAGAGGCTCTTCAACTATTGACTATTGCATACTCTCACAGGGTTCACTACAAATTTTACTGGACTTCAAAGTCGATGACCAACTGTACTCTGACCACCACCCTTTGGTTTTAACGATAAAAGGCCAAAACTTCAATGAGAAAAAAACCAAACGGGAAGATTATAATATTACGAGATATAGATGGTCTGCCGATGGACTCGCAATGTTTAAAATGAAACTGGAAGAATTGCGGGAAAAAAACATACCAGCCTCCGATGATCTTGTATACACTTTCAATCAGCGAATTTTGGAAGCAATGTCATCTGCAAAAATAACCTACTCAATTAAGGGCGGCCCCAGGAAATCTAAGCCGTGGTTCGATAAGGACTGCTATGATATGAAAAAACTGGCAAAAGAAAGTCTGAAGAAATATCGTAAAACAAATAGATTGGAAGACAGAGAATGTTATGCTTCTTCCAGAAAGAAATATCTCGCTTTATTGGATCTAAAAAGGAAAGGCTTTGATAATGAAAAACAGGAAATACTCAGAAATGCTAAAGACTCAAAGACCTTCTGGAAAACTATTGCGCTCTACAAAAGCACATCTATAATCCAAGGAGAAATATCTATACAGGACTGGCTGAACTTTTACCGCGAACTAATGACTACAGAGAAAAATTTGAGAATTTGTAATTTACATAATGTGATTTCTCAGAACGATCCTATATTGGACTCAGAGATAACCAACGCAGAAATATACAAGGAGATAGCTGGTTTGAGGAGTAACAAGGCATGCGGGCCCGATGGCATCCCCAATGAAGTATTAAAAACACTCCCTGATTCGTACATACTGCTGTTGAAACTACTCTACAATAGTGTTATGACGACTGGAAAATACCCAGCAATTTGGACTAATTGCACTATACACCCAATCTTTAAAAATGGTTATAAGAACAGCCCCTCCAACTACCGAGGTATTGCACTGATTAGCAATGTATCAAAGCTTTTCACATCAATCCTAAGATCACGACTGGAGGAATGGGTCGAAGGAAGAAGGGTTATACCCGAAAACCAAGCGGGATTTAGAAAAGGAAGATCATGTATTGACCACATATTTACACTAACTACTTTAATTCAACTATCATTAAGAAAAATGAGGGGAAAACTATGTCTTTTTTGTCGATCTAAGGAAGGCATTTGATACTGTACCTCACTCAATACTTTGGAAAAAACTTTACAACCTAGGCATAAGTTACCAATTCATAAGTACGATCAGAAGTTACTACGAACAAGCAACTATAGCTATCAGATGGAAGGTATCATTTACGGAAAGTATTAAGATAAACTCGGGAGTCCTCCAGTGAGAACCACTTTCCCCACTGCTATTTATATTATTTATCACGGACTTAATCGAAATTTATAATAACTCAGACCTGCCGAGTGTAAATTTGCCAGAATTTGGAGATATCCATTTATTGCTGTACGCCGACGACATAACAATTATAGGTGAGTCCAGGATGAACCTCCAAAAGAAGATCAAAATATTGAAAGAATATCTCGATGAGAACTTAATGACACTAAATGAGTCCAAGTCAAAGATTATGGTGTTCCGTAATGGAGGTAAACCCTCAAATAAGGATAGATGGTTTTGGAATGATGAACCCATAACAATAGCTTCAAGATATACATACTTGGGATTCCCTCTGACACCAACAATAACAACTACTCACCCGGCAAATTACTTTAAAGGAAAAGCACTTACAGCAATTAACGCCACACACCCAATATTAATAAAATCAAAAGCAAAGTCAATAAATTTATCAATCAAACTCTTTGATACAATAGTGAGAGCTGTCCTGATGTATGCCGCTCCATTGTGGGCAACAGAGCATAAAGACTTACTGGACAATATACAAGACATATTTATCCGTAGGTTCCTGAATCTGCCCAGATACACTCCAGGTTACCTAATCAGATTAGAAACCGGTCGTATCTCATTGAGTGTAACAGCCTTAAAATTAACCCTGAAGTATTGGCTGCGGGTGTTGAATATGAGCAGTGACAGATTGCCACGTATATGTTTTAATAGAACACGGGAACTGTCTAATGCTTCGGGCACACCCATCGGTTTCATTAAAAAGCTCACCAATCTGCTTAACAATAATGGATCCCCTGCACTTGTTTCCTGTGATGACCCTGAAACGCTGAGGAGCGCGATTACAGGGCTCTTAAAAACAGCGGCAAACCAATCTATACAAAACGACCTTACAAGAATGGATAAATCTAAGCTATACTCTCACTACAAAGACATTCACATATCTTTCATGACGGAGGGATACCTTTTAGGGGATTTTCCTTTCCCGGTTGTAAAACTACTCGCACAAGTTAGAATACTTTCAAGTTTTTTTAGAGAAAACCACACCAAGATGCTCTGCGGTGAGGACCCGACTTGTACCTTCTGTAATTCAAAACTAAAAAATGAAATCACTCACTATATTTTTGATTGCTCTGCTCTGAAAGAAGAAAGAAGAACCCTTATGCTCAAAACTGGGCAACTCTGTGCTTCACTTCCATCAATAATTGACAATATGACCCAGAATAAGTATATTGCTACGGCGTTTTATGGTTTCCACAAGTCCATATCTCAGAAGAAGGCCAAATGATACTCACTCCTCACTTTCTTATTGCTACTCTTTTTGTGTTGATTTCTTGCTTCCCTCTTTCTTCTTATTATTTTTTTTCCTTTTTTTTTCTTTCTCTTTTTACTCTGTATATATCGTTATTTCCTTTGTCTCACTGCTTTGTTCTTATGCATACCTCTGGTGAATCCTGTATAGGGTCAGTGACCCTAAATAAAGGCTTTTTTGTTGTTGTTGTTGTTGTATATAGGAAAAATAATTATATACTAAAACAAAACTAAATGTTATATTATTTTATATGCAAATGTATAAAAAAAAACAAATTAAAGTTTATTCACTACGCAATTTGTTTTTTTTTTTTAAATATACATTTGCATATAAAATAATATGAAAAAATAATAGAAAAAAATAAAAGATAAGTGGGTCAGGTGTTGATATTAAAAATAAAGAAGGCATCTCCTGACCACGAGCACATGTGCTTTTTTAGATGGCAGAGCGCCATCTAGCTCCACTAGATGGCGCTCTGCCATCTAAAAAGCACATGTGCTCGTGGTCAGGAGATGCCTTCTTTATTTATAAAATAATATAACATTTAGTTTTGTTTTAGTATATAATTATTTTTCCAATATACATCATTTTATACAATACATTTTTACATGATACAGAATATCTCCTTTTCAATTTTTCTTTTTTTCCAACTTTATTCATCATGCCTGGGGAGCAAGTTTCGTAATTTTTTATATTTGCAAAATATTTGCATGTAAATTCTAATTTAATACCTTATATGCGTTTAAAATATTATTTTAAGCTTTAAAACTCAATTTAACACTATTTAAAAAAAATTACTTACAGAAACACATGTGCAATTAAAAATTGTATAAATAAATTTGTCGCAATTTTTTTATCGCGTTGTACGAAATTGCGTTGTAAAAACTCGCGTTATAGGAGTCTACTGCATACCATTCTTGAGCCCAAAGATGTCTCTCTTCAAACCAGCTGAGCCTGTTGCTTCTCTGTCTGGCAGAGAGTGGAATCTACTTCGATTAGACGTTTATTAATAGGGTTCAGAAATGGTCCAGATTCATTCTGTTCACGCAGGGCTGCTTGAATCATCGATACAAATGTTGTCTGTTACAACGATCCTTCAAATCCTCCTATTCTCCCTCTCTGTTGTTACTCTAGGGCGACCTGAGCCAGGTTTTCTTGAATTTGTCCATCCTCTGAGACCAAATCCTTACTACAGTACTTCGATTACAACGACTACCTTCATAGCAATTTCGAAATTAGAAATTTCACCTTTTCTGAGGCCTATAATTCTGCCTCTTTTAAATAAAAAAATTGATTGAATGACGGTCTTTTTCTACCTTGGCGGCCTATATCATCATTATCCAATCTTTTAATGATCGCAGGTCACCATGCATTGTCGAATGCACCAGCTACATCTATGGTTATCAAGGCGGCCTATAGATTAAAGATGATCTTAAGAATCCAAACAAAAAAAAAGATAACTTAATAAGACACTAGACACTAGGCTATTTAACTACCTTTTCATGGTTAAACAAGGCTATTCAATCTACGTAAATTCTATGTAGTAACGGTTTCAGAAAAATTGTCATTTACATGCCTTAATGTTCTTAAGTATGAACATTTTCTGAAACTTTTGCCAATGTTTATAGGTGATGCAATTTTTGTGGGCAGTGTATAAAAGGCGCGTGTATAATAAAAATATAATATAAAGAATTATATTCTAAAATGAATATATGTATAGTATCACGCAAATTTGCTATACATGAAATTTTGTAAATAAATAAAGCGCTAAATGATGTTAATAGACAGTTTCTCAATTATTGTTATATGTTGGGTTAATCCAGCTTACTGAAGCGTTCAAATGTCACCAATGACAGTGTAGTTCTTGTAACGATTTTTTAATAATCGATTTACCTTCGGAATGACATATTTGGCACAGATGAAGGACTTGGCCGCGGTTCAAAGAAGCCGGTGTTAGGGCCAGGCGTTTCAGACATTCCTAATGAAACTTTATGTCGGAAGGGAACAACTTGCCGGCACACCAGTTGGTACTGTAGGCGGGTGCAGGATTTTTGCTTTGGCAGACTTGTACTAAGGCAACAGTATCAGAGCGCAACATAGATGGTGCTGAGAGATGCTCAAAAAGTTTGATAATGGACCATCTCGTTATGCCAATAGCATCATAACAGGTGATGAAACTTGGATTTATTATTTTTATGTACCTATTAAAATCCAGTATGGATCTTTGAAGGTGAAAACACGCCTGTGTCTGTACGAAAATCAGATCCATTAAGAAGAAAATGTTAGCCGTCATCTTTACTGCCAGAGAAGTACTGTAAAATTAAAAGACAGTCACTGCCAAGTGGTACACTGAGGAATGCCTTTCTAAAGTTGTTCAAGCTATCAAAACGTTACGTCCAAACTCAAGGACTGACAAATGGCTTTTCCAATGACAATGCTCCAGCTCACCGTTCGAAGGTCTGCGCCGATTATTTGGCACGTACTGGACTAAAATTGTTGGAGTATCCTCCCTACAATCCAGACCTTGCACCTTGAGACTTTGCCCTCACGTGAATAACAGACTTAATAGTACACGCTTTTTCTGCGATAAAAATCTTTTGACGGCGTGGGATGACGAGTGCGCCCAGCTCCCTGAGGAAACGTGAAAAGTTGATGACTGGTTTCGAAGGATGGAGAAATGTATTGATTTTGGTGTAAAATATTTTGAGAGATTGTAAATAATAAAGTCATATTGAAAAACTTTCTTAGTGCCCTATGTACAATCCCGTCTTTTCCTTGAGACACATTTTCCACAATTGCGACTGGCCAGATTCCACGTCTCGTCCATTACAATGGCCATATCTCCGACGGAAATATTGGAAATATGTTGTTATTTTATATGGTTTTTCTCTGTTATGTTGACAAGTGCTCTTTCAGTAATCGTTTCCAGATCATATATCCAAGAGGTTGCGTGAATCTCCATCTTTTGTTCAGCACGAGGTCTCTTTCGTCGAATTTCCCGGGAAGTTGTAACGCCTAGATGCTCCTGTGAATAGGTACATAGGTGCCAGGATATCTGGACACGGGGATCCACAGGCACATCTGTCAATTGGTAGACTGTTTATTATCGCCTCGGTCTCCGTTAAGACAGTTCTCTTCCTGCGGGGCTTGCTCTCGAAGGATCGTTTCCATGGCTTTTTTTCACTGACCTGATGAGTCTTTCTTAAGCTCCGCCGAAATGTGGTCCGTGCGGCTGGATAAAGTTCCACTTGGTTTCTTTTATTCTCAGGTTTTCTGTGGTGTATTTCGAATCAGTTGTCTTAGTCAGCTATCTGTCAGCGCCTCTGAGGTTGGTACCGTTATCTCTTCAAATCTCGGCAGGGTGACCACGTCTTGCCGCCATCCTGCGTATCGCCAGATGCAGCTGTCGACTGAAAGACTATGAGCCAGTTCTAGGTGTATGAATCCGGTTGTCCTGCAGTTTAAACCAAAATACTCAATCCAAACACACTTATAAACCAACTCTGCCTCACAGTACACACACACAATACAATCACCCAGGCATCTCCAAAATGACCAGACTCATTTCCGCCCAGTACTACTGGAAAGGGGATGTCAAAATATATCGCACATACAGTGGAAACCTGTTCGGTTTGCCAGCTGAGCAAACCACTCAGATTCCCGCTTTGGGAAAGCTAGGACAAATACCTGTGGCAACGCAACCATTTGACCTAGTCTCTCTCGACACTATCGCAGGATTATCTAAATATGGAAACTCTAAGACTTACTTGCACGTAGCCATAGATCATCTCACGAGATATGCGTGGACTGTAGCGTCTAGGTCAACCAGCATTCGAACCTACCAACAGGTCATTAAACGGTTATTGCAGGTAGGTACTCCAAAACACCTTCGCAACGGATAGAGCCCCTGTATTTACCTCTTCAAAATTCAGAGGATTCCTGATAAACAAAAATATTCATTCGATCACAACAACCAGTAACAACTCACAGGCTAACGGTTTATGTGAGCGCCTAAGCGCCACTCTAACAGGCAAGCTTAGGCTACTCCATTTGGAGAATCCTAAGGTCGCAAGGACCAAGCTGGTTACGCGCGTCAAGACCATCTACAACAACACGCCGCACACAGTTACCAGTTTTCCTCCAAACTATTTAATGTTTGGAACACTACCCCCGAACTCACAGAACATATCAAACCATACCCTGACCTCAACACCGCACTACAAATTGCACACAAACACACCCAAGACAGACACGCGACAAACACCTTTTTTACAGATGTCACAAAACTCCACATTTTGAGCCCGAAGACCTCGTTCTAGTTAAGATTCACTACTATCCGAACATAAGTAAATTAACTTCGCATTTTACAGTTCCATATGAAATACTGGAGATCGGTTATCCTTATGTCAGAAATATAAATAACAGACTGCTAAACTGAAAGGTCGAAACCATCCACGTCAACAAATTAAAATATTACAATGAAAATGTTCGCTTTATAGCCCCACCAACAATGTCCCCACTCACCGTCCACATAACACTCCCGATTTAAATACGTTCAGACATCTAACTCCAGACTTATTCCAAACTAGTGAAAAACTTCTCACAACCTCGAACAGCGATCCTTTCAGACATCCCTCACAGAATATATCCCCAGCCCCGCGGTTTGCATCCGAAATACCGATTACCACATCCACCACAGTACAACACAATAAATCCACTTCACCGCGTCCCACAACACTACTCTCTCCTGAATATATATCTTTAAACACCAGAACTCATCTTTCAATCCAATTACAAATACTATTTGTTAGGATTTCTGTTATTTACCTTTTTTTTTGTATAATTTGCATATTTGACCATTGTTTTCAGATCACGTGTGACTGAGAATTGTATAAATAGAGCGAATGAGTTGTATATAGTGTGAGAGAGAAAAATAAAGGCTGTCTGCTGCTAGCTCGCTTCGTGGTTTCTTCCAAGGTTACAACATTGGTCCTTATCGAGCCGGATATTAAGAAGATATTAAGAAGATAGTAAGAAGATTTAGAAGATATTAAGAAGATTAAGAAGATATTAAGAAGATATCAAGCAGATACTAGAATAAGAGTTGAAAGTAAACCTGAAGAAACCTGAGAATTTGAATCGCTAAAAAGTGATACCTAATGCTTTGCATATAAGAAAGTTCAGAAATTAATGCAAATTCAGATAAGAATCAGAGCGATGTTTAGCGATTGAATAAATACAGTATATCGAAATAAGAAGATATTTGAAACTATAAAAATGAAGCGAGCAATAAAGGGCAGAGCAGGGTATAGAACTACCATTTCTAAGTTAATGAAGAAAGTGGAAGCAGAATTAGATGAAGAGGCTCTCCCTCAGAAAAGTTCATAAGAACTAACTATAGAATAATTGAGGAATACATGGTAAAGCTCCAAGAAGAAGATAAGTTAGTCTGGGATTTGATTATAGATAATGAAGACAATACTAGTCGTGAATTGGAGGAGGAACAGGATACTGTGATACAGTATAAAGAAAAATGGCTAAACCTTGAGATCAAAATAGGTGAGTTCCTCAATCCTCCGACGCAAAATACTGAGGTCTTTCGGGGCAATGGTTACCAGAAAGGCTCGCTAAATGAGACAAGGGCGTGTCGGTTGCCCAGATTAGAATTAAAAATATTCGATGGAACCAGGCTAGAATGGTTGGGCTGGTGGGCTCAATTCTCCACGATCCATGAAGATTCTAAGCTCTCAAACGTGGATAAACTGCAATATTTGATACAAGCCATAAAGGAAGATACAAGAGCATCACGACTGGTTAAAAGTTTTCCACTTACTGCCGACAATTACCCAAAAATCATTGCGGCGTTAAAAGACCGGTTTGGCGATAGTGTAATTCTAACCGAGATATATGTGAGACAATTACTGGGCCTAGTCATAAATAACGCCCGGAGAACAACAATGACTATTGAGAACCTGTATGACAAGTTGGAATCCTATCTCCGATCTTTGAAATCCTTGAGAGTTACTCAGGATCAGAATGCGACGTTTTTGTACCCCATGGTTGAATCTAGTCTACCAGAGAAGTTGATTAAGGTTTGGTAGTGCAGTTCCATTTCGGGATACGATGTCGAAGGTGAGGATAAGCCTCAATCTATAAACCAGAGGCTAGGTTCGCTGTTAAAGTTCCTAAGGCAGGAAGTAAAAGGGGAAGAACGTCTGAATTATGTGAGGGCTGGATTTGGCGAATCCTCTGAAAGAGTTACAAAGCCCTATACTACAAGGCTACACGGAACTGAAGTAAGAGACACAGGTAACTCACAGCCTAAAGTGTGTCTATTGTGTTGAGGTGGCCATTGGTTGCCGACCTGCCAGAGATGGCTTGCCATGCCTGTTAGGGAAAGAAGATAGTTACTAGGTAGACATAAGGCTTGTTTCCACTGCCTTCGTGTTGGACATTATGGGCGTCACTGCAGGAAGTATATAAAATGCAAGCTGTGTGGCAAACATCACAATACTTTTCTGCATAGTGAGAAGATCCAGAACATCAGGGAGAGTCCTTCAAAGGCAGAACCGCGAGAGGTATCAATCGTGGGCATGCATGTTAAGACATTGGTACCCAGGGCTCTTTTTGCCACGGCCTTAGTGCGGTTGGTTAACCACCGGAATGAGGAAATAGTGGTGAGGGCCTTATTGGATCAAGGATCGCAGTCCTCTATACTACACAAGAATGTGCTCCAGATATTGAATATTCCGGTCTCCAGAGTGAATGCTCAAATTTATGGGGTCAACTCGATCAAAGGAGAGGAGGTAAGGGAGCTTGCCCACTTTGTCATAAAGCCTCTCGGGAAGGAGAAATGGGAATTGCCACTACAAGCTTTATTAGTAAATAAAATGACTAGATTGTTACCAGGTCGAGACCTTTGCCTTCCGTTATCCGAAGAATTGAGGAATGCCCAGCTTGCGGATCCACAGTTTGAAAAGAGCGGGAAAATTGATCTTATTTTGGGAGCCGATGTATACAGATCTTGCTGCCTGAAATCCGGAGATGTAAGAAGACCCAGTTTTGTGCACAAAACACAAGGTTGGGATGGATCCTATCGGGAAGATTGACAGGAGGGAATATCCTCGGCACTACCCAGGTTTTCTCTACTCATGTCCAGTATGAAGATAATATGGAAGTAATTTAAAAGAAATTCTGGAAGGTAGAAGAAGTTCAACTAACCACCAAGACAACTCCTGAGGATGAGTTTTGTGAGGCTTTATATAAAACTGAAGTGAAACGAACATCAAGTGGAAGATGTGTCGAGCCCCTAGCCTTTGACCCGAGGCTCACTGAAACAGAATTGTTTGGAAGGTCGTTTGCCACCTGTGTCCAGCGGCAAATCGCCTTGGAACGACGTCTGGAAAAAGATGAGATCCTCCGCCAGGAATATCGTTCCTTCATGGGGGAGCATGCCGAGTTGGGTCATATGACTTCATTATCTGAACAATCGGCGAAGGATGAGAAGGGATGCTGTTTCATTCCCCATCTTGCAGTGAGAAAAAATCAGCCGAACAGGGGGGGGAGATAAGAGTAGTCTTCAATGCCTCTACTAAGACATTGAATGGATTATCGTTTAATGAACGATTATATACCGGGCCAAAGCTGCAAACTGACATCTTTACCATCCTAATCAAATGGCGCCAATATAAAGTTGTGGTATTAACTGACATTGAAAAAATGTATCGACAAATATTGGTGCGTCCTCAGGATGCGGAAAACCAGAGAATTTTGTGGAGAGAAAGTCCGAATAAAATACTGAGACCTTACCAGCTAAATACAGTTACCTATGGAACTTCCCCTGCTCCTTTCCTGGCACTCCGAACCTTATTGCAATTGTCACAGGACGATGGAAACAAATATCCGAAAGCAGCGGAGGCAATAAGGAGAGATATATCTGTGGATGACATCATAACTGGAGCGGAAACTTCAATGAAAGCTTTGAATTTGCGAGACGAGCTCATAGGCCTATTGAAGGGGGGAGGATTCGTTTTGAAGAAATGGGCATCTAATGATCCTGCAATACTAAAGGACATCACCGAGGAATCACGCCTTCAACTAATCATGTTTGAGGATACTAAGATTGTCAAAACACTCGGAGTAGGATGGAACCCTAAAGAATATTGCTTTGTTTATAACTTGCAATGTACCAGTGCCACAGAGGAATTTACCAAACGCCAAATGCTATCATTTGTGGCTAAATTATATGATCCGGTGGGCTGGATGGCACCTGTTATTATTGTTGGGAAAACCATGATCCAACAACTGTGGGTTACGGGTGCAAAATGGGATGAACCTATAGAGTTTACTATAAGGGACTTATGGAGAAAATTTCGGGACGAGATAAAATACCTCCGATCAATGCGGATCCCAAGATGTCTAGGACTTGAAGGAATGCAGGAGATCGAATTTCACGGTTTCTGTGATGCCTCGGAAGACGCGTATGCTGCTGCGGTCTATTTGAAAGTGCCTAATTACGACAATCAAGTAAGACTGTTAGCGGCCAAGACAAGGTTAACACCCATGCAGCGTATCTCCATTCCCAAATTGGAACTCTGTGCGACTGGGTTGCTGACACGCCTGATTGCCCGCGTGTTGCCGGTGTTGGACATTGACATTAAGTCGATTGTGTGCTGGACGGATTCTACCATCCCCTTAAATTGGATAAAACCATTATCAAGGGCCCTTCCCACCTTCATAGGAAACCGAATGGCGGAGATTCAGGCCTGCCGTCAGATACAGGAATGGCGCTATGTACCAACGGGTGATAATCCGGCTGACATTGCTTCCCGGGGAATATTGGGCTCACAGTTGAACGGTTCCACGACCAGTGGAACGGACCTACATGGCCAGCGTCGTCCCCAGAGCTATGGCCCAAAATGCCTGAAATATCAGGACAAGGATGGAGTGGTGCGAGTGGTGTCACTTAGAACCAAGACCGGCATAATCAGGCGACCCCTGGTCAAATTGGCTCTTCTACCAGTCCCCACTGTTTGTATTGATGGTACGCATCAATGGGGGGAGGAATGTTAGGATTTCTGTTATTTACCTTTTTTTTTGTATAATTTGCATATTTGACCATTGTTTTCAGATCACGTGTGACTGAGAATTGTATAAATAGAGCGAATGAGTTGTATATAGTGTGTGAGAGAAAAATAAAGGCTGTCTGCTGCTAGTTCGCTTCGTAGTTTCTTCCAAGGTTACAACACTATTATTTTATATTATATATAATTATATATATTATATTGAATATATATATAATACATATCATATTATTATTTTATATTTTTTGGTTATATATGTTGGGAGAATCTTAATAATCACTCTCTATTTATACTTAAAACTTCTTTATTAAAAGTATGAAAAACAATGAAGTTAAATTACTATGATAAATTTGAAGAAACTCTAAGAAAACTCATACGTCTCCACACAGATTCTCAACCACATTCACTCAAAGAAAATACCTATATATATACACACAATCAACACCACAGAATAAAATAGTCCACAGATTAATCAAATCATAGAATGAAAATTAATATTTGAAATAATAAATATCAACAAATCTCCCCTTCAAATCTTCAATTTTCATTCCTCAAAAAATAACTCCACCACTTAGGCAGTTCTTAATCTTGACAGCATCCACACTCTTGGTAAGATGGTCCGCTTTCATTTCTTCTGATGGGACATGCAAAACTTCAATTTCTTCATCTTCCACAATTTGTCTTATGAAGTGACACTTTCTATTCAAGTACTTCGTACTTGCTTTCATATTTTTTGACTTAATCATTGAAATAGCATTCTGGCTGTCACAATAAACAGTAATTCGATCTTTCAAATCAATTTTCATTTCTCCAATGATGTTACGTGTCCAAATCAATTCTTTAATTCCTTCAGATAAGGCTTCTAATTCACTCTCTGCAGTTGACAAGGCAACATTTCTTTGTTTATTACTTTTCCAATTAAGTAAGTTGTTTCCCATTTCTATAACAAAACCAGAATACGATCTCGCATCAGCTGTTCTGTCCCAACTCGCATCAGTATAAGTCACAATACTTGAATCTCCCCTAGAATAAATCAATTCATAATTCATAGTTCCCTTCAAATATCTTAATATCCTCTTCAATCCATTCATGTGAACCTCTCTAGGATCTTTATTAAATCTACTCATATTGCTTATTGCATAACAAATGTCCGGTCTTGTTCTAGTTGCTATGTAAATCAATTTTCAACAATTTCTTGATAGTGATTTTGATCAATCGATTTACTATTTTCAAATAAATCATAATTTGTAGAAATACATAACGGAGTTTTCGAAGGATTGCAATCACGCAAATTATAGGTTTCCAATATTTCTTCAATATATTTCTTTTGATTTATAAAAATACTATCATCCCTATATTCAAATTCCATTCCAAGAAAGTTTTTTGCAGCTCCTAAATCCGTGATATCTATCTCTCTTTTTATCTTTTTCCAAATATTTTCCTCAAAATCGTCACCAGATCCTACACTTAGTATGTCATCCACATGAATTCCCAGATATAAGAAATGATTTCTAAAATTGCAATAATATAAACATGGATCATTCGCAGATTGTTTCATTCCTGCATTGGTTAATAATTCATCTAATTTCTTATTCCACATTCTACTCGCTTGTTTAAGGCCATAAATACTTTTCATTAGATAACAAATCTTATTGTTTCCCTTTTCATATCCAGGAGGTTGAAACATAAATATTTCCTCCTCCAAATCACCATATAAAAAAGCTGTTTGAACGTCCTTTTGCTGAGGAATACCCTTTTTCATTGCAGCTATTTTTATTAGAATTCTTATGGTCTCAGGTCTTATTGTTGGAGAATAAATTTCGTGGTAATCACTACCCAGTATTTGATCATATCCTGTAGCTACTAGCCTCGCTTTGAAGTTTTTAATTGATCCATCACTATTTTTCTTAATTGAAAAAATCCACTTACTTTTGATCAATTTTTTATCTTTAGGCTTATCGATTAATCTCCAAACTTTTAACTTATTAATCCTTAGCATCTCATCTTCCATGGCTTTAATCCATTGTTTTCTATCATCAGAATTCAGTGCTTCTTGGTAATCCTTCGGACATTTAATCTCATAAGTCCTATCAGAAACATTTTCCTTATTCTTTATTAGTCTTAATCTTTCAGATCTCCTCACACCCTTTTTTATAAGTTCTTCTTCCTCTGTTTCTCTCAAACGAAGATCTCGTTCTTCTCTCTTTTCTCTCGTCATTCCTGGTTCTGGTCCTCTTCTACGTGGAGTAATTATTTCATCAGCAGGTATTTCCTCTACTTCACTCAAATCTATATCATTATCATCTTGAGGAATATGCTCATCATCGATGTTAAAGTTTTCTGCTTGGTCTTCTCTATTACCACCATAGTCTTCATTCCCGTGAGAAATCAAATTTTGGTCTTCTCTACAAAAAAAGAAAAGTTCATTTTCATCAAGATTTCTACCTCTATTATTCATTAAATAATATCCTAACTTAGCTTCATTAAATTTAACGTCTGATACTTCATGAATTTCATCCATTTCCGGTAAATATATTCTATAGCCTTTTCTTATCATACTATAGCCCATCATGATCCCTTTATGAGCTTTTGGTTCCATCTTCTTTCTCTTTTCTTTTCTAATATGAACATAAGCTTCGCTTCCGAACCTTTTAAGTAAACAATGTTTGGTTTCCATCCTTTGTATATCTCGAAAGGAGTTGTATTCATTTCTTTGATTTTAATTCTATTATTTATATGAACAGCCACCTTAACACTTTCGCTCCAAAATTTTAAAGGTAATTTAGAATCAATTAGCATGGTTCTAGCTGACTCAACTATGGTTCTATTGAATCTTTCGGCTTTTCCATTGCTTTCAGGAGTATAAGCTGTAGTAAATTCTTGCTTGATGCCCTTACTAGATAACCATCGCCTCAAATAGTTTGAAATATACTCTCCACCATTATCATTTCGAATTCTCTTTAATTTCTTTCCAGTCTGTCTTTCCTCTTGGATAATCAAGTTTATTATGGAATCTGCTGTTTGAGATTTATTAGTAATTGGTATAACGAAAGTAAAATTACTATAGTCATCAACAATCGTAATGAAATATTTATATCCAAAAGAATCATTTAAAGGTCCAACTATGTCGGTATGCCATAGATCCAAAATATCTTCAGATTGACTATATTGTATACTTTTGTAAGATTTTCTATGAATTTTTCCTAATGTACAAGATTCGCAATTCGCTTTGTTATTATGTAAATTTTTCAATCCTAATACAGTTGAATTATCATACATTTCTTTTAATTTCTGAAAATTTACATGAGCAAGTCTTTGATGCCATAGCATATCATCTACTTCTGCTTTTCTAGCTATTTCCATATTTAGGATTCCTTCTACTTCAAATTTATCACCATTTCTCCTTGCCTCATATAAAATCTCACCATCTTTACCTATTACCTCAGCTTTATATTTACTAAATAATTTATTTATGCTTATGAGGTGATACAGCAACGTCTTTACAATAAGAGAGGAGACAAAATGAATCAAATCTAGAAAAAAGAAGTGAGGACTTCTCGGTCATTAAAGTCTGAGAGGCAAGGCCTTCAGCCAGTTCAGGGCTTCCGGGGTGACAGAGTGGAGATTGGAGATTCCTCCATTGAATTTGTACAGCGGGCAGTCATCTAGTATATGGGACATTGATTGTGGGACGTTGCAGGCACAATTTGGATCTTTGGTGTAGCCCCATAACTTCATCAGCTCTGCACACCTTCCCTGTCCTGTCCTAAAGCGGTTTAGAAGCACCCATTCTCGTCGAGGGAGGGAAAAACCTGGGATCTTGACACTTGGGCTTGTGATGAGGTTCTTGTTTGGGATATCGGAGCTGATCCAGGAATTTGTCCATGCTTCTGAGATATTAAAATTTTGGGGGAGAAGTTGGTTTCCTCTGGACCATATCGGATTCCTTGATTTTAGTCTATGTTTTGGGGGAGACTGTAGGATTGGGTTAATTTCGAGGTCGGGTGAATCCAAGAATTTTTGGTACATTTTCTTGGTGGCTTCCTTTCTACGTAGCTCAGGCGGAGAGATGTGAGCAAGAACTGGAAGCCAGTCGATTCTTGTAGGTTGGCAAATCATGATCCACTATTTTTGCAACCGACAATAAACCCTCTCTCAAATCAGGCACATGCAAAACATTTTCAAATTTAATGAATCCCTCATTTACATTCGATTTCATTCTTATAGCTCCAATTCCTGATGATTTCATCACTGCACCCTTCTCAGCTGTTGCTATAATTTTCTCCTCCTTTTCATACTCTATAAATAATTCTTTCCCACTGACCATATGGCTAGAGGCTCCAGAATCCATTGTCCATCTAATTTTTTCATCCCCTTGATCTTCCTCTTCGTGATTAACTTCATTTGTCTCCATCACATGATTTGTAGACTCTCTATAATTTCTCCTGTTTACTCCTCTCCTAGGCCCATTATATTTATGCTCTGCATTCTCTTCACTTTTATTCTTTCTACATATTTCCGATTTATGACCAAATCCTCCACATTTAAAACATTTGATCTTGCCTCTGCACTCTCTAGAAATGTGTCCCATCTTTCCACAGTTGAAACATTTGACAGCAAAATTTCGTCTTCCCGTTCGGCCCTCTCTAGCTTTAGATGCAATTTCTGTTTGCCGTTTTTCTTCTTTTCTAAGTTTTAATTTTTCTTCTGTTTCCTTCAGGATTTGTCTTATAGTATTCATATTATTTTGCCTGTCTGATTTTATAATTTTTATGTCAAAATCAAATTCAACTCTCAACCCTTCCAAAACGAAGCAAATTAACTCTCTATCTTTAATTTCATCTCCTGCTTGAATGCTTTTGCTCTTTATAATCATTGCTCTATTTAAGTAGTCATCCACCGTTTCATCTTCGTTCATTTTCAATTTTGACAATTCTATTTTATTTTTCATCTGCAAGTCTTCATTTTTTGATGCCATTTCTTCTCCAATTATATTCCATAATCTCTTGGCATTTCTTTCACTTGAATATTTTAGCACTTGAGTGTCATTCATTGTTCTATTCATTAAATTTCTTGCAATGGCATTGTCGTCATCCCGGTCTTCCCAGATTTTCATTTTTTCATCAAATTTCTTGTCTGTTTCTATTGGCTTTTCCACCTCTTCTCCTTCTATAATTCTTCTCCATAATTTTAATCCCCGTAATTCACTTTCAATTCGATTTGCCCAGATCAAGTAGTTTTTGTCTGAAAGTTTTTCTATTGGAGATAAATTAAAATTTTGCATCTTTTCTTTTTTCTAAAAATTTTTTCAATTAATCTTGATTTGCATAAATTTAAATTCAACCGCTCTCTGCTACCAATTGTTGGGAGAATCTTAATAATCACTCTCTATTTATACTTAAAACTTCTTTATTAAAAGTATGAAAAACAATGAAGTTAAATTACTATGATAAATTTGAAGAAACTCTAAGAAAACTCATACGTCTCCACACAGATTCTCAACCACACTCACTCAATTTTATTTATTTATTTATTTCGTCTCAATTTACAGGTGTTACATTCGAGCACAGCTCGCGAGTCACCTTGTCCTGGCTATTTACACATGGCGAGTTGGTGGAGTAGAAGTGGTCCCCCTAGGCCTTGCAGGAGGGCAGCTGTTGGGCGATGAGCTCTTGACTAAGTGCCAGGGCCGGGTCGTCGGAATCGGGGATTGATATCTCCTTTATTTTGTAGAATATCTTGAATGGTTGGATTATTTGAGTTTTGCATTTGAAAGTATAATTTCTTAACGGAAGTTTGGTACATATCTTCTAGATCGGGTTGGTTCAAGTCCTCCTTCAGTATCTTGTTTGATAGGCTGAATGGAGCTCCTATACTTGTCCGAAGGCAGATTCTCATGAATGCGTTTATCCTATTTTTGTCTGTGGCTGTAATATATTTGCACCAAACTGGGAGTGCGTATGTTACTATCGGGAGGATACAACTTCTGTATAGAGTAAACTTTTGTTTTGTAGTCAATTTGCTACTATAGTTGAACAGGCTTGATAATATTATTTTGGCGATTTTTGCTTTCTTTATGATATTTTTGACATGCATGTTGAATTTCAACTTGGAGTCTAAGGTAACTCCAAGATATTTAACGCTGTCAGTCCAGTTAATAGGGCTCTGGTTTACCTTCAGGATGGATTGTGGCTTGAATTTTTTATTGTCTAATGGAGGAAAAATTATTGCCTGAGACTTTTTTGGGTTGATGTCTAATTTCCAATCATTGCACCATTTGGTTATACTGTTTATGTAATTTTGAAGTTGTGTAGTTATTATTCCTATTGATTTGGAGTTTGATAAAATTGCTGCGTCATCTGCGAAAAGTTTTATTTGACATTTTGGATGTGGAGGGAAATCGTTGATGTAAATGTTGAATAGGTAGGGTCCAAGGATAGAGCCTTGAGGGACTCCAATCTGGGTTGGTTTTGCCGTGGTTATATAATTCCCTTGCTTAATTGAAAAGGTTCTGTCCTGGAGATAGTTTTTCAAGAATTTGATAAAATCCCTTGGAAATTGATTTTTTGTTATTTTTGCTATCAAGCCATCATGCCATACTCTATCAAAGGCTTTGGTAAGGTCTAGAAAAACAGCACCTACTGCCTCCTTGTGGGACTTTCTTATTTGGATGTAGTCTATTACTGTGATTAGCTGGTGGGTTGTGGAGTGTCCTTTTCTGAATCCAAATTGTGGAGGAATGATAAAGTTAATAGAATCCATGTATGACTGCAATCTGCGAAGAACGATTCTCTCGTATACCTTACCGATGGTAGAGAGAAGGCTGAGTGGTCTGAGATCTTCAGGTGATTTGACAGGTGATTTTTTTGGAATGGTTATGATAATGGCATGTTTCCATGTCTTCGGGAAGTAGCACAGGTGTAATGCAGCATTGAAGATCCCAGCGAGAAAAACTATCCATTTGATGGGGAGGTTTTTAGTCATTTGCGGCGTAATATTGTCGTGGCCTGGAGCTTTGTGATTACCTAGGTTTTTAATCACTTCCTTGACTTCATTTGGCGTTGTCATTGATAGTATATTCTCTTGGGGATGATAGCAAGTGTTATCTGTTAGGTACGACGGAACCTCATCCTCCGCCTTGGAAAAGTGTTTGGAAAAATGCTCTGAAAGATCATTTCCAATTTCTTTGTCGGTCAGCAAGGTTTTTCCATTTGCGTTTAAACTAGTGATTTTGTCAGTTTTTTTCCTAATGGGTTTTGTTTTTTTCCAGAAGTCTGTTGGGCTCGATTCAAGTTTGCTTAAAAAACTATTCCAATTTTCAGATTTCTCTGCTTCAAGGGCTTGATTTACCTTTCCTTGAAGATTGAGGTAAGTAGCTCTATGAGCTGGATCCCAGGTTGATTGCCATCTTTTTCTAGCTTTATTTTTCTCCCTTATTAAGGCTTTGGTTTTTGGGTTCTTTATTAATTTGGAAGATGAAACTATGGTGTTTTTCGAGTAGCTATTATTAATTTTTTCGTTTAAAATTCCAACTGCTGAATCAATGTCTACTTCAGTTTTCAAGGGGAGTCTGGGGGGCGTGGTGGAGATTAGATCTTGTTGAAAATGAACCCAATTAGTTACTCGGCTGAGCTGGGTTGTGAATTCATCCTTTGGGCAATTCAATTCAAAGATTACTGGGAGATGGTCAGATGATAAATCGTCGGTGGTTCTGGCCTTTGGGGTCCAGGGAATGTTTTTAAGTACAGCGAAGTCTAGGAAATCGGGATTGCCGAGTGGACTGTAATGCGTGGGTGACGAAGGTGCGACAATGTCGAGGCTTTCTCTTTCAGAGAAATTGTGCAGCACGATTCCACTGTTATTTGAAGTCCTTGATCCCCAAAGAGGGTGTTTGGAGTTCCAGTCTCCTGCAACGATTATTGAGTGGTTGTGTTTTATCAGTTGGTTCAAATCTTCTTCCAATAATGGTGCATCAGGCTTCTTATAAATTGCTGTGATTTGCAAGAGGGTTTTTCTATCTGGTTTTATCAAAATTGAAGTATTTTCCAAGTTTAAAGTATGAATCAGCATATTTTTATATTTAAAAAAGGATTTTATAATGATGGCTGTTCCCCCACCCTTTCCTGTAATTCGATCAGTTCTAATGGTTTGATAGTTCCTGAACTTTAGATCAATTGAGGGTTTAAGGTGAGTTTCACTGAGCAGAGCAATGTCAATTGAGCCCGAAACCCTGGCAGTTGAAGCATTGAGTCACACGGTTTGTTGTTCTGAAAGATTCTACTGCAATTTTCTGATAGAGAAGTTCAGTTATTCCGTAAAAATTTTCTTGTTTTGTTCATTTTTCGGTAATTCTACCAGTACTAAATTCATTGGCCTTTTAGTTGATTGTCTATGAAGTCTCTTCACAGAGGTCTCAGTAAAGCCCATTGTTGCAAGTTCTATTGCTATATCTTCAGTCTTGTAGGCTGTTGTCACGCCCTTTAATACTACTTTGAGCGGTTTTTCTTCTTGGAGTCTATAAGAGTAGCCGCCATTATTTTTATAGCCCAGCCAATTACCGCGGATGCCCTAAGTTTCCAAGAGTACATCAGCAACAGCCAAGATACCCTGGTCAGTACAAACCTAACAACCCACTTCCGATTTCAAAAAGATCTGAAACACTGCCGAAAATTGTAGAACAACAAAACCAAAGCAATGCTGAGGTTGTGACAAGAAAAACTTCTCGTTCTGAAACTAAGGACCTGTGTGAAAAATTGATGCAAGTAATCAAAACATACCTACAATGAATTGCAAATTACCTTTTAAAATTATTGCTTGGAATTGTAACGGAATCAGACCAAAGAAAGAAGAATTATTGCACTTTTTAGAAGATAACTCAATTGACATTGCTCTGCTTCCTCGCAGTTTGCACACTTTGGGGGAAGTTGTCTTGACTTTCTTGGGCAGTCCTTCGAATGGTGCTCCTCGGCACACTTGACGCATTTTGGTTTCAGGAAGCAGTTAAGTTGACCGTGCCCGAAACCCTGGCAGTTGAAGCATTGAGTCACACGGTTTGTTGTTCTGAAAGATTCTACTGCAATTTTCTGATAGAGAAGTTCAGTTATTCCGTAAATTTTCTTGTTTTGTTCATTTTTCGGTAATTCTACCAGTACTAAATTCATTGGCCTTTTAGTTGATTGTCTATGAAGTCTCTTCACAGAGGTCTCAGTAAAGCCCATTGTTGCAAGTTCTATTGCTATATCTTCAGTCTTGTAGGCTGTTGTCACGCCCTTTAATACTACTTTGAGCGGTTTTTCTTCTTGGAGTCTATAAGAGTAGCCGCCATTATTTTTTTGAACATATTCCCTGATTTTTTTGAAGTCTGAAATATTTTTGGCCTTGATAATGTGCTTATTTCCTGAGATCGTGCATTGGAATTTATCTGTGCACAGCTCTTGGCAGAGCAACTTCCAGTCTGTTACATTTTCTGCTATTACAGGTGGTATTCTTGGCTTTTTTGCATGTGTGACTTTTGTCCAAGGACCATCTTCATCAATGTTTTCTTCGTTAACCTGAGAAGGGGTAGCTGCGGACGTTTCTTGAGGGACTTCAGTTACCTCGTTCATGGAGGCATCGTTTTCATTATGCTGTGAGACAACTTCCATTCTCGGTGTCTTATGGCTACGTGGTGTTGAAACTGAGGGGGATTCGCGAGTTCGTTTCTTTGTTGAAGGAGTTTCTTCTACTTTGTACTCGATGCCACATCTTTCAAGAATTTTCAAAAGTATGTTGGTGTCGATTATACTGACCTTTTCGCCAGCTGGGCCGATCGTTGATTTGATTACAATAGGCTGCATCTTTAATTGTTCCTTCCACACTCACTCAAAGAAAATACCTATATATATACACACAATCAACACCACAGAATAAAATAGTCCACAGATTAATCAAATCATAGAATGAAAATTAATATTTGAAATAATAAATATCAACAATATAGACGACCTGCAATAACATACAACAGAGTCAATAAAATATTCTCACAAGGACATAACACAAAAACATGGCATCACAACTCGAGTTTTTTGACAAACCGAATCCCCCCAACCTTCACAATACCAATTTGCAAACCTTACTTGCATATTTGTTGTCACGCGATAACATAGCAAATAACAAGCGCTCAATAATAATCAATCATATATATTTTTTTCTTTATATGTGTTTTCTTCATAATGTCAATGTTTATATATAAACCATCTTTAATCTTCGAATTTTATATAATTCAACCACATCTTTATATAAATGTTTATGTTTATTCTTATCCTTCCTTCTTTCAATACCTTCCTCTACTGAAGGTGGGTCACATGGTCTCTCCATATCTCCCTCCTTCAATACCTTCCTCTACTGAGGGTGGGCCACATGGTCGCTCCATACTTCCTCCGCCATCATCTTCATCTCCTCGTGTCGTCCAGTCCATTGTTTTATATTTTTATATATTCAAAAAATTTCAATTTATTTTTTCATACTCAATTTTTATCACTATATACAAATTTACACTTGTATATTCAAATTTTAAAAAACTCTACGCATCTACCACGAGAAAGAACTGTCCAAAATCTTAACGACGCTGTAAATAGTCTTGTATTTTCACAATTATTCAAACACTGGGTTTTCTTCTTCTTTTTCTTCCTTCACTTATTTTGATTTCTTACAATAACCACATTAAACCCTTTCTCTCATTCCTATTTTTACACCAGCAATCGCTCTTGTGCATACGACTGCTAATCGTTTTTTTAAACCTTGAAACTAACCAAATCCCGCAGTTTATCATTTCCCGACATTTACGTTGAGTTAGCCAGGTTTCTCTATCTCAACATCCTACCTATGGAGTCCCACCTACCCCATTCGCCCAAAGCGAACTTATTCTCTTAATACTCGAGGTATGACAAGTCGTATCACACTTTGATATCAACAGCGCAGTGATTAAACTTTAACTCCACCATGAGCAAGCCTTCAATCTAAGCTTTGTTTCTCCTTTTCTTAAACCAAGTTCTACGGATAAGTTCAATGGAAATGCCAATGAAACATGACTTTATAATTTTTTCTTTTTCCGCCACGCACAGTATTCTCACCTGAACTCTGTCTTGTAGAGCTTACTTATAGTTTTCCTCGCTTCATATTATTCTTTCTATAAAAACAAACTCCATGCATCCATTGTTCTACTCTAAGACTTCACCCAGTCTATAAATTTAAATCTCATCACCTTACAACAATGGTAGTATGATTTTCTTAGTTTTATTACTCTTAAAAATATTCTCTCTAATTATTTCCTATTTTGTATATTTAAAAAAAAAAAAAAACGTTTGTTCGTTCTTCCAAAGATTTTTTTCCTCTACCCCCCAGGGAATAAATCTGTCACAATTTATAAACGTTATCTTTGGTATCACCTAGCCCTAACCTGCAAGGCATCCCATCTCAGCCACTTTCCTGTTTGTAAATAATTTAAATATGTCCCTACCTTATATATAAAAAAACCATCCATACACACACTCTCTCTCTCTCTCTCTTCCAATGTATTGTTTTTTTTTTTTTGCTTTTCCCTAGTACTCGTGGTACAGACCACGATAATCATGGTGGGTAGAAGTAGGCGACTGCTTTTACTGTAAGTGCACAATATGTCTACACATGGGAAAAGCAGTTCGACTTTGCACTTTAAAATGTGCCAGAGCCCCGTTTGGTTACTTGCACTCGCTGGTGGGGTTGAACTTTTGCATGAACCGGGAGCCATTGGAGCATTTTTTTATCAGAAAAAAAGTGCCCAATGCGGGAATCGAACCCGAGTCGTAGCGGTCGAAAACCAACAGTTTTGATCATCCTTCCACCGACCTCCAATGTATTGCAAATAATATAACCTTTTGAATCTATACCAAAAGAATGAACAAAATTTGAATAAATTTCAGCCCTCTGACAAAGACTGGATGTAAGCAGGTTAAATGACCTGAGTGATAAAAATGGGGTGTTCACCAAAATAGATGCTTCTTCCCCCCCATACCCCAAATTCGTGTCAGCCATTTTGCTATGACGTATCACCATCTGATTGGTCAAGGTCATCAGGGGGCCCTCAGGTCCAGGACAATTGGTTCACAGTTCGGTCAGAGTTGACAGAGAGCGGACAGCAGAACATGAGCAGGACACATAGTCCAGTCTAGACCTCACGCTAGTGAATCTCCCATCTTCTACAAGACTTTACGCCAACTTCCCGTCAAACCTTGTGCACTCCTGAACTCACCCATGGTTCAAGAACCACCTTATTTTCATCGTTTTTGTTTGGGAGCTTCTTGTTTCCGAAATCCATCGTTTGTCTTGTCTTCTTTAACAAAGGAGAAGCCGCTTGGCCATCGACTGCAAAAACCAGGTGGTAGGTCCCGATTGATCGTCTAGCTGGGAGGGATATATTTCTCTCTTATTGGTAGACTTTCAGGATCACGACATGTATATATTTTTTATATTCAATTAAATTAAAGGTCAAATTGTAAATCGTAATTTATTTCGTATATTAATCATATTCCGCATTCGTGTTAAAATAGTGAAAAACGTTTTAAAGAACAAAAATAAAATTCACACAATGAGTTTATTTTTATTTTAAAATGCTAGCTTTCAAGCCATAATCGCTCTTCAACGGGCTTAATAAAAACCATCGACTATATCTTACAATATAGCTAGCATTTTAAAATTAAAAAGAAATGTGATTTTTTTTATTATTATTTTTTTTTATTTCGCATTACATATGTAAAATAGGTAACATATAAATTCTAGAATTAACTTGTATATAACTTTTAAAAAACAAAATGAGCTAGAGAGCAGAGCTTCCATGTTTATATTCATATGCACCTAAAGAGGCATCTCTCCCTTTAATATAAGACTGTTAATATTCTTTGACATACATCTCACTGTCGCATGTTGCAGGCGGAGTCTTGGTACAGCCCTCTAAAGACGAAGAATCGGAGGAGGATGCCAAGGCGAGGGTTGCCTTCGACAAGAACCACATGGTTCCAATCATGGTTGTGATGGGAATCATGTTCATCGGGATGTGCGTCGCGCTTAACCTCTTCAGCCGAGCTCGCTTCCGCAACCAGCGCTCGGTGTTCAGCAACCCGCGTCTGGCCCACATCAAGCTCAGCGCAAAGCGCAAGAAGCCGCGCGGGGTGCGACGAGGGAGCACGATGAGCGGTGCCGGGGGGTCTCGCCAGGCCAGCATCTGTTCTCAGATAACACCGCGAGGTGAGTGGCCATCTACCAAGGCTTGTAAGGCCCATAGGACATAGAGAGGGTGAAATGACACCGATGGAGATAGAGAGTGATCTACCAATGCTTGTGAGGCCCATAGGCCGGAAAGGAGGAAATTACACCGATGAATAGTGATCTACAAAGGCTTGTAAGGTCCATAGGCTATGAAAAGGGTGAAATAACACTGATGGAGATAGAGAGTGATCTGCCAATGCTTGTAAGGCCCATAGGCCTGGAAAGGAGGAAATTACACCGATGGATAGTGGTCTACCAAGGCTCGAAAGCCTATAGGCCATAGAGAGGGTGAAATGACCCCAATAGCTTCCTAAGCTACTAAGACCCGTAGGTCATAAAGAATATGAAATAACATCAATGGATCGTGGGCTACCTAGGCTATTAATCTGTTAAAGTCAATGAAGAGATACCATATTTCGTTTCTTTAACATAGTAGATAAATATGATACGTTATTTTTATTTATCGTTTTATTTGTTATTATTGTATGCAAATATTTTGTCAAATACAAATTTTCATAGTTTTCTTCAGAGTGTTTTTCTTTAGAGAGGTTATTTTTGAAACCCAAATAACAATATTATCTGCATAGAATGCAAATTTATCTGGTGGTTGATTGAAGGTGGATAGTTCATTCAGGTGAGTGTTGGAGAGAATGAGGATATGGAGACTGACTATTTGGGATAATTTTAAGAAACGACAAACAGCTTGTGAAATATTGTTATTTAAATTGACGTATAAGGTGGGTTTGAATATATAGTTTTGATCCATCTCAAAATATTTTCCTCTATTCCAAATTTGCCGAGACTCTAAACTATGGTTAATTTTATTGAATTATGATAATATTATAATGAGCCTGCCGAAAAAGGTGAAGTATGTGTCTTTTGTGTTTTGTTTTTTATGAGAGTCTAACGTAGATATTTCCAATTCATCCATATCTCTTCCAAAAGAGGAATTTGATTGGAGTTTGCTGAGAATCCTTTATGTTATAAAGGAACTTCAGAATATTTTAAATAATTCAATAAAATTGTTTGAGAGCCTTGAAGTGGCACCAAAGATCGGCATGAAGGTTGCGATTCCATTACTTTTCAAAGTCTTCCCGAACTGTGTCATAAATCCAGAGGTGAAGGTAATATTCGCGGGGTTACGTAGAAGTGTGATATATATGTCGGACCATGGAGAACAACTTTGGGGTTGTTGCCATGTTCTGAGGATAGATCCCTCCTTATTGGTGAGGGAACAGCCCCGAGATTGATATATGCTGATGAAATTGCCGAGTAGTATATATATGTGGTAACCGAGAGAATACTCAGGTGTGGAGAGCTTTCCAAAACCTCTCTGCACCTTGGGTAAGACCTTTCACGGAGTACAGACTGTCATGGTTGAGGCAGAATGGAAGACTTGGGATGGTTCACATAAATAACGAAGGACACAGTTGAACTGGGAAAGTTCCGTGAACAGAAAGAGTTGAGATAAGCAGCAAAATGACGGAGGAAGCTTGTTTACTGGTCTATGGTGGCATTATAGGATGGACTGACAAAGGCTCCACGGATTTGGAAGTGGTGATCCATTTCCGGATTTTTAGAGGTTTTTATAGTCTCAAAGGCGGAGGGTACTGAGCATTCGTCTGATGCAATACTGGGGGAGTCCAAGAAAGAAGAGGTCATTGTACTCTCTTTTTGCGACCTTCTGAACCTTCTAAAATCTTTAAGTCTTGTTCTTACATGTTGTTGTACTTCTATATCTCACACTCTGCTATTTAACTCAACTCTTCTTCTATTACACAGATTTATTTTATTATCTCCAATTTGTAAAGAGTACACTACATATTAACATAAAGGTAACCCAGGCTCCTGGAGCGTATTGTGAAGCATAGGTTCATGTATAACATGTGTATAATTAGTTACAGAGGTGTTTCTATTATGCAACACGTTTTTCATCATATTGTTGTACCAGGCTGCGGTTTTGCAGATTCTTAAGTCTTGATTCTCTCCTCAGACGCGTCTTGCATCTTCCCAGAACGTGTCTCAACCATCCTACAAGGTTAAACCAGTCAATAATAAGACAACTATATTTTTAGGTAACACCTAGAATATACATCTTTATTAATCACATCAAAGTTTAAAGCAGGTTGTGTATTCGGTGTATCAAAATACAAATTATTTTATAGTATATAATATTTCATAATAATATTCTGTTTTATAAAAATAAATAAATATAAAATTTAAATTTGAAATATATGAAAAATATTATTATAAATAATTTGAAAAATAAACGCTTTGAAAATAGACATTAATCATGATGCAACAATATATAATTATATTATATTACACCAATAAAGGGTTGTTGGTTCAAATTATCATATATATACATTAGAATTATTTAACCAGAAATTATGTAAAATATAATAAATTGTGAGCCACAGATTTTAAATATTAAATATAAGTTAATCATCAAGTCAGAAAAGCAAGCTCTAATTCTGTATAAAAAATATCATTAAGTTCAAAATAGGTATTTGCTAGCTGATATTTGAAACATAAGAATTTGCAAAGTTAATATATATATATATATGCTTAATAAGTGTGCAATGTTAGAGTTCACCAGGGATTACATTCAGCTCGACCGTACTCTTGTTTGATTAAATTATGTAGCACGGAAGAACATTCAATTTGACATTGTGAATAACTGTAAGGTATTTTTCAAATTATTCTCTCTGTCTGAACTCTGCACGTGGCACTGATTATTCTGCACAACAGCCGATAGAGTATATTGCCACGTGGGAAATTAGGGAAGACAAACTTCGGGATGACACAGCAATTAATTTAAGGCAAGAACAAACTATGAAGGATAAACAAAAGATAAGCAATGAGGAAAGTTTACAGAGTAGCAAAATATAAACATAAAAATGATTATCTGTTAATAAAATAATAAATACTTTGTTACATATCTCCTTCCCTATGTGAGATGTGACCCACAGCTTGCAATTATAGTAGTTGCTGACATCTGACGTGCCTCTGCCAAGGATTCCATCGAAGTCTTGTAACATTGTCCCTAGTACCTTTGCGTACATTTTTTTGCTGGGTGAAGAGAGGCTTTGGTGTCGTATAGTCGTTAGGGACCTCATCATCTTGAAGGGAAGTCTTGGCTTTGACACAGCGGTGGAATCCTGGAGCCAGTCTCCGAAAATGTAGATCATAGCACCCATGGACTCGAGCTCTTCTCGGCGATCTTTAGTTTGCTTCCCTAATTTATCCAGCATCTCCACCAAAATGCCACGTAGAAAATTAGGAAAGACAAACACTTCAGGATGACACAGCAATTTTTTAGAACAAACTATGAATGATAAACAAAAGATAAGCAATGAAGGAAATTTACAGAGTAGCAAAATATAAACATAAAATGATATTCTGCTTAAAAAATAATATATACTTTGCTACAATATTATTACTATACTATTAATAGAGTTCACTAGAGATGATATTTCTTTCAGCTCGACCGTACTCTTGTTTGTATAAATTGCATTTATATTGCACGGTAGAACCTACAATTTGACATTGTGAAGAACTAAGGAATTTTACAAACGATGCTCTCAGCCAGACGTGGCAGTGATTATTCTGCGCTACAGACGATAGATTAGAAGGAGGGGATTTGACAACTTATCATCATCACGATACCATCAATGTCAAGACTGGGAGCACTCTTCAGTAAAACACATCGACTTACATCGAATATTGAACTATTGTAACATATCTAGGTGTAAGAATGGTAAAGGAAGCGTACCCTTGGGATCTATATGGAATAAACAGGACGAAAAAAATCAAAATATTTCGAGGGATTTCTTCCTTTTCTTAACTCTGCAAACTCTTTTTCGATTAAAAAAAAATTACCGATGGTATTAAATATAAATTATGCACCCACAAAGAACTGTTTAAGAAGGGTTTCAATTAGGGATGTAGTTTTCTGTAAACAATTTTAATTAATTAATAAAAGAGAAAAATCCCTCAAAATTTTGTATTGTTGTCTATCTTTTCATTTAGATCCAGGTAGACTTTCTTTAGTGATCCTCTATAAAAGAAATCACCAATTAAGTCAAGCTAGGTGCCATTCGCTGACCTGTGTGCCCAAGATGAAAGATACAGTGTAATGTTTAATTAAAAAGGAATATATTGGATCAAAAATAATTTCTTCACGAATATTTCAGTTTGCTGAATGCCAACATTTTTCAAGGTATTACAACATATTTATGCATATGGAAAAAGTACAAAAATGAATTTGTACTTGGATCAGGTGGATAAATTAAGAAAAAAAAACATTTCCTGATTGTGCAAATGGAAGTTACTTATAATTAAAAATTAACGATTAGTTGATATTTATTCCGATAGGAAATGCCTTTTTTCTTAATTTATGCATATGCATAGGCATAAATATGTTGTAATACCTTGAAAAAGGTTGGCGTTCAGCCAATTGAGAAATATTGGTAAATAAAATATTTTTGATCCAATATATGCCTTATAGATATATTTGTGATTGCTCTACATTCAACACAGTGCAATGTGTAGAATATAATTCTTCAATAATATACAATATTAAAATATACAAGTATCACAGTCATCAATCAACAATCAATCAACAATTCTGTCACCGTTTGCTTTTGTGAATGGAATAAATACCCAAATATGGCCATTTTTATATGAATCGGTGGTTCAGTGGTAGAATGCTCGCCTGCCACGCGGGCGGCCCGGGTTCGATTCCCGGCCGATGCATTTTTTTTTTTTTACAATTTTTAAAACTCATTTATATTATTATTAAAATATACAAGTATCAGAGTCATCAATTCTGTCATCGTTTGCTTTTGTGAATGGAATGCTTTTACGTAAAATACGTAAATAATATGACTGAAATTTTAGCAGTATGTATAGTAGGAACTTATATTGAATATTTCAGGTCTCTATCCCGAATATTCTTCGAGTTATTTGCAAATTTGAGTTGCAAATTTGCTCTTTCGCTCGCAAGCAGCGCCTCTAGCGGTGAAGATGGGAGGTAATATCAGCTGACCTAATGTACATGTAAAACGTGTTTTAACAGGACATAGAAAAAAATATGGAAGAGATATTTGTCGCATTTTAAGCCAAGAAAAATTGAAATTGACAGGTTCTGGGCAAAAATAGTTGTTGTTTTTTTTTTTAGTCAGAAAATGATTATGACAATATTGCTGTATCATATTTGATTATCAGATACAAAATTATATCCGGAAAAATTCCAAAAGGCAGAGACCACGGGTGAAGCCAGTTCATTTTTAGTATGCAGGAACAAAATTCTAACAGAAAAACATTCATTCGAGCAGAAGACACAAAGCCAGATCATCTCTTTATAAAAATATCGCTTCTCAGACACAAAGTTTGGAGCGGGACGTTTCACAAGAATGACATCCACGACGCCAATTTATAATTGTAACGAATGGTATTTGAATAAAAGCACTTAATCGGGTAAAACCCGGGCGTTGCCCGGGTCATTCGGCTAGTCATCCTATATACGAGTTAACGAAATTTCAGTTAAATCGATGCATTGTAAATCAGTGTTGTAAGATTTACGGACATGCGAAGCGAGAAGGAAAAAAATCTTATTAAAAGTTACAGTTTTGAAAATAGAGCATTCCTTAAATAAATCTTTAATTAAAAAGGCATATATTAGATCCAATATATTGTTTTGGTTATGACGATCTACGGTGACAGAGTTTAGAAACTGCCTTCTGTATCCTTCTCTCTTTACTCTCTTTTTCTTCTGTTTGTTAAAACAAAAGGATATATTAGATTCTGTCTGAAATAGCACCTTAGAGACCATCCTGATGAAATTGGATTTTAAATATTCAGATATTACAGCCCGAAAACACGAAAACGGTTTTCTTTTCAAGAGTTTCCTATAAGAGAAAATAGCCCTTCATTCTATAATACACACAACTCACAAACAACTACTGAAATATAAAAATCCCAACGGTTTTGTTGAGTTTTCCACATGTTCCCGTTCATATGCACACTAGATATGTAATTACATATATCAGGCTAATTAGCCTAGATGACGGCGTCCCATTTTTTTACCATTAGAAATGTGTTCAAATTTCTGATAATTACCATTCTAGGTAATTAGTACATTTGTATTATTGATATTTTAAAATTCAGATTGTAATTATTATTTTCGTAAATTTAAAAATAATAAAATGTATGTCTGGTTAGTGTTTTCATATTTGTATTTAAATATATATATATTTTTTTAAATTAGGGTATAAATATATTCAGAGGGGAAAATATTCACGGAGAGAAATACAATCTCATAATGGTTATTTGAATCCTGAAGAGTTCTGAGGAGAGGCTCGCAGATTCCTTTGTTCATATCCAGTTAATTATGATACGAATGCTATTGATATATTTGACGCTGGGATAAATCAGGTTCGCTTAAAGAAACATCCAAGCAAAAATACAGGAGTCAACATTCCATCATTGGTATCTGAACCAGAAGTCTGGAGCTATTCTGAAATGTAAGATGAACTGACAGGCAGCAACCTTTATTTATAGGTTCAAAGCAAGTCATACAATACCGCTTCTCTTCCAGGCTGATGTAAAGGCCTTCCCAAAATGCAGAATTTGTAGGACCAAAGAAGCCTAACCAGACCACCTCTTGGAATACATGGGAGCCTCAAGACAGGACCTGTATTCCAACCAAATATTATAAATATAATACAATCAATTTAAACTCTATAACCTTCTATAATCATACAATATGATAATAAATAGGATAATAGCTATTCAGGCTGGCACTGCGATAGAGTATACACACTCATGACCAAACCTAAAGGAAGTTGTACCTTTTAGCATATACAGGGTCCATTATGAAAGAAATGAGCATTTACTGGCAAAATACATTTATTGATCGTAATTTGTGCAAATGTTCAATATTCTTCAAAATACACTACTCCTGCATCAATACACTTGCGGAGACGCGTTTGCCACGCCTGAAAGGCACCCTGAAACTCCTCGACAGGAATGCTTCTCGGGAACGTTGTAACATGGTGTTAAATGTTTTCCACGGTTTCCCAATGTTTTCCTTTCATCTCTCTCTTGAGTCGCGGAAACAAAAAGAAGTCACATGGAGCTAAGTCGGGACTGTAAGGGGGGTGAGGGATCACCGGGGTGTTGCTCCGGGCCAGGAAGTTGGTAATGATGAAGGCTGTGTGGCTGGTGGCATTGTCATGGTGGAGCTTGACCGTGTCTTTAATGTCAGTCCTCACCCGTGCGATCCGGCGTTTCAATCTCCTGAGCACCTCCAGGTAAAAGGCTGAGTTTAAAGTTTGTCCCTGCGGTACAAACTCACAATGGACTATTTCGCGGATGTCAAAGAAGACAATGATCATCGTTTTGATGCGCGACTTGCTCATTCGCGCTTTCTTGGGGCGTAGGGATGATTTTGTGTGCCATGCACAGCTCTGCCTTTTCGACTCTGGGTCGTATTCAAACATCCAGGATTCGTCTCCGGTTACTACAGAGTTCAGAAAGTCCGGTTCATTTTGAATCAAATCCAACAATTCTTGACATCGCAAAACTCTCAAAAGTTCTTTCTGGTCTTGCGTCAACACTTTCGGCACAAGCTTCGCACAGACTTTACGCATTTGCAGATCCTCGGTCACTATCCCATGTACCACAAATGTGGAGATGTGTAATATGTCAGCAATTTGCTGGATGCTTAATCGACGGTCGGTACGCAAAAATTCGAGCACACGATCCACGTTCTCGTCAGTTCTGGCCGTTGTTGGGCGTCCTGAACGGGGTTAGTCGACGACCTCCTCCCGGCCCTCCTTGAACGCCTTGTGCCACTTCCCAGACTGTGATCTTGAAATGCAATCGTCCTTGAAGGCTTTTTGCAGCATCTGGAATGTTTCGGTTGCATTTTTTTCCAAGCCTCACGCAAAACTTTATGGCGTATCGTTGTTCAAGCGAACGCTCCATCGAGCTATGTTACAAAAGTTGAAAACACACTTCAAGCGGAGGCATGTATCTCCCCTCACACTGCTCGAACTCAACTGACGACCGGATGGATTGAAAGGGCATATCCCTTCACCACATTTCCCACGGTTTTACTGTGCTGCCATCTATCGTCGCGTCACAATACCATTATGCTCATTACTTTCATAATGGACCCTGTATATCGGGATTCAGACAATAACTCTGAAAAATATTTGATAGGCAGCTACCTTTATTGAAAGACACACGAGAATGCCTCTGTCTCCTTAAAGAAAAAAAGATCACCGGCGACATAAAATACTTCCCACTCCCTGAGTTTCATCTATGAATGTAGATCTGTCATAAATGTTGCAGACATGGCCAAATTTAGGTGTATATTGCCGAGTTTATTTTTATACAATATGAAATATATTCTAAATCAATATTTATTACGTGCGTATAACCCACATAAAAATTACTGGTGTAAATTATATTTTCAAATACACTCTATACACAATAGGAAAATCATATTTTGATATTCTATATACAAAATCCCGCTTCAAATAATTAGATATCAATTAGAAGCGTCTCGCCAAAGCTTGGTTACTTTTTGTTGTTGTTGTTTTGCGATAGATCCTTGTTCATGCGATGGCTAATTGACCAGATTTCTCTGCTATTTTATTGGATTGTTTCTTTTTGACTTTTTTTAGGCTTTTTTTTTTAAGATACTGATTCCAAGGAGATTGATCAAACATTTATTGATTTACAAGATAAAAGAAATTTATAACATAGTAAACAGAGAAAACCTCTCTTTATTCTTACGGTTAGCGCCTATTTACTTATGATCTTACATACATATACTCTGTGGGAACCTTTAATTAATTGAACTTAAAATATATATTAAACATTTCTCTTATTTACCCTGCATTTATTTGAAAAGGCGGCTTATGGGTGTTTAGGAAACCTATATACACTAGCGTATAATGTTTATCATCGCAGCAAAGACATAATATCTGATATTTCATAAGAGAAACACACTGCCAAATATAATTATAGCAAATTTTATCGATAGAGATGGAATTTTAATTTATAAATATGAAAAGATTAGCTACTAATATAGATTTAATATAAAACAATATTTGCGGAAGATCATTGCGATGCAAATTATTGTAATTATAGGTAGGCGCCTCTCTACAGATCTAATAGCTTATGTAGGTCCATATAGGCTCCTTAACCACCCCCGACCTGAGATGCCTTCCTAGTTAAGTTCAGGCTATACAAGATATACCATCCAATAGAATTCTATCACATTCTAAAGGGTTTACCTCTGATGAGCCAAGCCATCTCACTTAATATTTTTTATAATTGTAGTAGGGGGCCTGTAGAAATAATATTTTTTAATATATCACAAAATATGCATTGACAAGAATAATCATTAGAGATTTTGACGATAGATGGCAATTGAATTTATAACTATTTATATAATGAAGGTATACATATGTAAAATCAAAATATCCCCTATTATATGTTACCGCACTTCAACATTATGTTTGCTGAACATTGCTGAATGTTCTTTATCGACATGCTCGCGATACGAGAGAACAAAAACGTTATAGCGATCTCAGCAACTGATTCTAGACTTCTTATACAACTCCTAACACCAAATCTGTGTGAAAATATAGCTAGGTTCGTTGTTCTCATCCTTGTATCTATGTCCATACATGTCAACATCCCTGAAATCAATTCGAACACTCGAAATACCACTGATTAATTAGCTATTCAGATGCGCAATATACACCCATGGACAATACTCGAGGAAGTAGTATCTTTCAGCATGTATATTAAGATTCAGACAATAACTCTGAAAAATATTTGATACAAAGTGATCTTTATTAAAGACAGACAAGATAATCAAGTGTGAACAAAATTTCTCTTTCTCCTTAAAAACTATATCGCCGGCGACATCATAGACTTTCCAATCCCTTTAATCCATGAGTGTATATTTCTTAACTAATTTACAACAAAAGCCTTTATTGAGGACCTCTCGTCCTATAAAGGATTCGCCAGTTTACAGAGTAATTGAAGAGAAGAGAACTAATAATACAGAGAGAAACCTATAAGTAGTAGGTATAGTGTAGTATTTTCTACACTGTGACTATATACAACAGCAGCAACAAGCCTTTTACTGGGATCAAAGTCCCATACAGGATTCTTCATTCTAATCCTGACAAAGATTATTTACATATAATTATTTACATCAATTAGATTATGTATATAGCTTCCTCCTCTCTTCAGCCGTCTTCCAAAATTTGAACAACGCAAACGCTCCAGCTCTGTTTCTCACCACCTCATTCAACAGGAGCTCCAAAGAGAGTCCCTCAAGGCCTATTTCACTGATGAGCACTTCTCGTTCGTCTTTCAGCCCCATACATGAGAGTATATGGTGATGTAGCCCCGGCTCCATTCTTGTCCCGCAAATCTCGCAAGTCCAACCGTCTGTTTTAAATATTCTGGGGCGATCATCAGTAAAGAGCACCGAGAGGATTCTCAGTCCGGCAATACACCGTTTGACCCGGAGCGGGAAATCGCTGGACAGTTTATTAACTAATTACAACTTGGGTTACAGTTAAATATCTCCTGTTCAAGGTTAGAAATAACTTCCAATTAACCACACACGGGCGACATATCCGCCAAACAAATCACGAGTGTCACAGCCAACTTCACTTGGGTCATAAAAAATCTTATTTTACCTCATTTATCCCAAGACATATTTCTCGCTAATTTATAGAACATTATGTGTCATATCCAATATTTCTAGCCCAACGCCACAATGTATCAATATATCATTTGTAAAAAAGCCCTGAATCCCGCCTTTAAAAATATTCCGCTTATCACTTTTATTCTTATAATGAAGGTGGACTTCATTTATAATAATTTAGGTGATCTTTTGCATATCCACGGATCCACACCTGCCTGATCCTTGGTGCCTGCGTTACAGGATGCAGATTGGATAACTTCTATTTGTTTATCAACTTCTTTTTGTTCGCACCTGAACAATCTGTATCGAGCGGCACAGTTTCGCTCCTACTCCTCGCGCCACACATTCGCCACACGGGCCCTGTCTTCAAATATATATGTCCTTGTCCATACCAACACAATATGACCTACTACGATATCTCCCATGATATACGTTAAACATCGTCGCTGATTTTGTTCGATCCGTCATCATTTCACGCAGAAACGGGTTTATTCTATGTGTTATTTTTATGTTCCATGTTCAACCCGTCCCTAAATTCTCTCCCTCTCGCAAGCTCCCACGACAGATCAAACACCTCGTGTACGAGCAGCTTGTCTATTGTAAAGGACGCCATCTTCGTCTCAATTCTGGGCACTGTGCAAGCAGCCTTTCCTTGAATTAATTAAATCACTTTCAGTTTCTTTCTCCAATTACTTTTTTATTTCCGCGACATTTCAAAGAAGAAAGCCCCAAAGCAAGCTGTTCCATCGCCCTGTTCGCCATAAAGACGTTTATCCTTATGCGAAGAACTGTCGTTCAGGTTTCGCCTCAATTATAACACCATGTAGCTTCTCTTTTGCCGTTTTCATTCTTTATAGCTATAGTATGAATTGGCCCATAACCAGTTTCTTCCCTTGCCATATTCGCCTATGATTCATATGTAGGTGAAGAATTACCCCCTCACAATTTCTACCAATCTTCCGTCCGCGTCTATGGGACTTCCTCTACAACCTAACTAACATGCTAACACCTAGTTATCACAACCCCATTTCACTCACACAGACAACGCAGACATTAAAATCCAACACAGCATCAAGATAAAAACATACCTTCCTCGTACTGTAAACAATCTACAGCCGCCATCTATCTGATGTAAATAACCACCTTCCCTTCCTTTGACAATCCCCACCTTTTATTGGTCCTTTCTCCATTTTATTATATTGTATATAGTCTAATTGCTTCTTACACATATAGACAGGTGGTACACTTGCAGTAAAAGCAGTCGCTAACTACTAACAACCACCAATATCATAGCCTGTATTTAACAAGTAAGAGGGATTAAAATATTATTTTGTATGTAGCATTTTATAACTTTTTATAACTTTAACCATCACCTTTAATTTTAAAAGGCGTCGGTATATTCAAACTTTTTGTAATTTTCTGAAATTTTATATCTGATAAACTTTTATAATGTGATACATTAGCGCCTCATCTGTTATGAGAATTCGAAACTATTATAGACACGTATGATTCTTTTAAAATATTATTGAAAATTGTTTAATTTAAAAAAAATCACACGCGTCTATAATAGTTTCGAAATTTTTTATAATTCTTGTCATATATAAAATGACATTTATTTCTTCTTTATATATATATATATATATATATATATCACAGTTTACAAATTCATTTTGAAAATTACTTTCTTCCTCACAAAAATTGTATATGTCCTCCTAATATATTGAGTCGAACCTATATAAAATTCTTAAAAGGGAGGACAATACAATTGGTAAAAAAAATCAGAATTTCCGCTATTATATATAACATTTAGGGAACCAACAATAAGGTTAGGTTGACAATCCCCAGAAATAGACGTGACAGCATGATAACCTTACATAGCGGGTCATTCAAAGGTCCGACCTCGCTAAAAAAAACACCCCGGCTATTAAAAGAACCTGGGGACAGTGGAGATTAGGTGACAAACAGGATGCCGGGGGGTATTGGGTATTTTTCTGGGTCGTAGCCTTCCTTGCCACTCTTCTAGCCTCTGGAGTGCTTATTTCATCTCTAAAATGAAAGGATTTTAAGCACGACTGTTTCTTTTATATATAATACAAACTTCTACTGTCCTTACTGCGATGAAAAATATATTGGGAAAGCTTGGCTCAACAGTAGTTTTTTCATCACAGTAAGGACAGTAGAAGTTTGTATTATATATAATAGAAACAACTTGCTTAAAATCCTTTCATTTTATATATATAGATGGCGCGTTATTGCTTTGTATTTCATCTCTCTCTCCATTTTATACTACACTAGCCGAATGACCCGGGCAACGCCCGTGTTTTATCCGATTGAATGTTTTTATTCAAATACTATTTGTTACAATTATAAATTGGCGCCTTAAATAAATGCATATATTAGTTAATAACTATAGCCTATGTGCTTTATCTGTCTATGTACTGTTGGCTTCCGTAGGCGTCTCTTACTGGGAAAAAGAAAGAGAGGATTCCATTTAGTTATTAACTAATATATGCATTTATTTAAGGAGCGACCCGCTCCAACACAATAGTTACAAAAACAACAAAGCGAGTGGGGGAGGCATGATGGGGGGGGGGGGGGGGGGGGGGGGCAAAGGTGGCGTGTTCGTAGCCAACCAATAGGAGAGCGCCATTCCAGAAAAAAAGCAAACGGTGACAGAGATGAAAAAGAATTGATGACGCTCGTAACTGTATATAGAATATATATATTCATCTTTTTTATTATTTAATTTTCAAAATTATTTTTTTTTTCACATATATATTCATTTGTGGATTACTTTTCTTTATTTATCAAGAAAATGGGTTAGCAAATATCAGGGAACAGATTAAATCAACGTTTAGTTGATTTCTATTCCACCAGATGGCGCGCTGCCATCTAAAAAACACATGTGCTCGTGGTCAGGATACGCCTTCTTTGTTTTTAATATTCATTACAGTTTGTTGTTGGCATAAATATGTTGTAATACCTTGAAAAAGGTTGGCGTTCAGCCACCTGAAAATGTGTTGAAGAGATAAAATCGAAATATTTTCATGGCACAGATTGCTCTTCGCTCATAGGAGTTTGTAGAGTTTTTTTTTTTTTCTCTTTTAATTAAATCCGAGATTTATTTATCGGGTTGTTTTTGGCCCTGAATATAATACAAATTAGCGCATTAACATATATGAAGTTTGATTCCTGTGTAAAAGAAACATTCGTGCCTTAATAATTTCATTTCCTATGCATAGATGGCACGTTATTGCATTATAATTAACATATATGGTATGTATATATGTAATACTTTCTTTTAAAAGTCTGAAAAATATATCGAACTATTAAGTATTGCGTACAAATTTCACTGATTAATTTCGTTAGATTTTGACACAATGCACAAGTTTTTGGCTAATTGAAAAACCTTAATACCATTCGCCCACATTAGTATAGAGGTGGCAATGAATCTATTGAGGCCCCTCAAAAGAAGACATGATGGTGATTTTAACTGAATAGACATTGTAATCTCTTGGAAGAGACATTTGCATTTTTCGAAAGGGTGATATTCACAAATTAAAGGTCTCACTAGAATGATTCGAGATTTCGATAAACAGAAAAAGCCTCTGTTACTTCGCCGAAAGCTGCATCTAACTAAACTATCTACAAAGTCTATCTTCCTTATTTCACTCCATAACATCATCACGGTTACTCTTCATTCCCCCAAAGCGCATGTTCAATAGAATCAATAAAGTAACCAGGGATAAGTTTCTTGTATATTTTATTTCTCTAGCTTTCGGGCTAACATGCCCTTCAACAGGAGCAATATACTCCTACAGCAATATACTCCTACAGCAATATACTCCTAGTTGCAGCAATATACTCCTACAGCAATATACTCCTACAGCAATATACTCCTACAGCAATATACTCCTACAGCAATATACTCCTACAGCAATATACTCCTAGTTGCAGCAATATACTCCTACAGCAATATACTCCTACAGCAATATACTCCTACAGCAATATACTCCTAGTTGCAGCAATATACTCCTAGTTGCAGCAATATACTCCTACAGCAATATACTCCTACAGCAATATACTCCTGCAGCAATATACTCCTACAGCAATATACTCCTACAGCAATATACTCCTACAGCAATATACTCCTACAGCAATATACTCCTAGTTGCAGCAATATACTCCTAGTTGCAGCAATATACTCCTACAGCAATATACTCCTACAGCAATATACTCCTAGTTGCAGCAATATACTCCTACAGCAATATACTCCTACAGCAATATACTCCTGCAGCAATATACTCCTGCAGCAATATACTCCTACAGCAATATACTCCTGCAGCAATATACTCCTGCAGCAATATACTCCTGCAACAATATACTCCTGCAGCAATATACTCCTACAGCAATATACTCCTGCAGCAATATACTCCTGCAGCAATATACTCCTGCAGCAATATACTCCTGCAGCAATATACTCCTACAGCAATATACTCCTACAGCAATATACTCCTACAGCAATATACTCCTGCAGCAATATACTCCTAGTTGCAGCAATATACTCCTGCAGCAATATACTCCTACAGCAATATACTCCTACAGCAATATACTCCTACAGCAATATACTCCTACAGCAATATACTCCTACAGCAATATACTCCTACAGCAATATACTCCTACAGCAATATACTCCTAGTTGCAGCAATATACTCCTACAGCAATATAGTCCTAGTTGCTCCTGTTGAATGGCATGTTAGTCCGAAAGCAAGAGAAATAAAATTGTACACGAAACTTACCCCTGGTTACTTTATTTTATTAAATTACAAGTCAGGGGAAGAACATTTATGGCACATGTTATAACATTTTTGAAAACATATTTATTGTGTGAGAATGATGGAAGCACCAGAAGAAAATTTAACAACATCAATAAGCAATCCAGGGCCAGGTGTCTTTTACACTCTGTGTGTGTATAATTGGCTGGAAGTTCTAGGTCTCCTGTTGAAAGCTAGAGAAATAAAAAATAGTTAAAAGAGGCCCTGGATTGCTTATTGATTTTGTTAAATTGTGAAGGCAGGGATGTATTATAGACAAGAAAGAAATGTCACAATGTCCTAATGAATGAGTTTCTTCTTAGTTCTACGACCTGATGTGGCAGACGGCATGGGCAGTCAGGAGTTCGGACGTCAGCCCACAGACTCCGTCTACTCCGTGGAGAGCTCCGCAAAATCTGTAAGTAGAGAATGGTTCTATCTATAATATTTCGGTGTGTTTTATATTTACTTTACAAGTTTTAAAGATCATCACTATCCTCCTGGCCAAATTTACATCTATATTTAGGCCATAGAGATGGCTTAGCTATTTTGCCCGGAGAACATCTCTTTAGTACTTTCTGAGATTTCATGAGTCTCCAGAAAATCTCATTAGCCCGAAACCATGGTCTCCTAGTCAGCCTTCAGTGTTCGCCAAAGGTGGTGTTGTGGCTTTGTCACCAGGAGTCTGCTAGTTTACGAAAACATTCAATAGATGGCGTCTATTTTGACAGGAAAAGTGACCATTTTTTAAATGGAAATCTAATGTAAAGATCTCTCAGCACCTCACTAGGAGTTAGTAAACAACTGATGTTAACACACTTTAAGAAAATGTTGAGATGTCCTTATTTATTAAATAACTGAAAATGTAAAGACGTGTTTTTTCATAGATGTCCTTTACTTGCTAGAGATTCCTAAACACTAAGTAATATCGACCAGACTGTTGCAAGTAAGAGACCCTATCCAACATTTCAAGATACATCAATATTGATTGACTATATGCAACATGGAAGGTCGAATGGATCTTAAAATAAGCCAGGGGTCGACAACCTGCGGCTCTTTGGATGTGAAGCTGCGTATAATACTCGCATGAATAAAGTTTTTATTTATGCGAGTACTATTTATTGTTGACAAGAAAAATATTTTGTGGATCTTTAAAAACTTTGAAATTTTGTTAATTGTAATTTTTGACTCTTCTGACTAAAAAGACTGCCGACCCCTGACCTAAGTGATGCAAGGTAAAACTTCTTGTCTGAAATGGTCTAAACATTGCCTCTCTCTAAGTTTTTTATTCCAGATAAGCCATCTTGTGTTTCTATGGGTTTTACCTTATTTGCCTATTCCATTTTCTAAAATGTTAAACTCCTTATTAGTCTAATTCGCTTGAGCACGCTAATCTCTTACCAAATATAATTTTTGGTTATTATGGATAGTATACATATATACCTCGGATATTTGCATAATCGTGGGGAAAATCGTTAACACATACCTATTACCATAAAGGGATAAATATATCTATATATATTATATTTTTATTTCTATTTTAAAAGAAAAATGGTACTGGTGGTGAGATGAGATCAAACACTCCACTCATGACGGGTTTATTTAGTAACCAAATCGTCACAGTTTTTCAAATTCAATCGTAATAATAATCTTGAGGCATCTTAATAGGTAGAATACCTCAAATCTTGAAAGCAAAAAAAAAAACTTAATTAAAACAAATTATTGTAAATTTACATATTGGCTAACAAAAACAAAAAAAAGTATATCTAAATAAAGCAAAAAAAAAAACAATATTTTTATTTACATCCGCGCCGTCTGGACTTCTCGGCGTCACAGAGTTCATCTATGAAATAAATAATAAAATATTAATAAAAATACAATTTATGTAGAAAATAATATTACAAAATTATTTACAACATTCCCCCCCTTCGAAATATAGAGTTTAGGTTATTATACAAAAAGGTGAAAGTGACACATAAGAGAGTTACATTTAAAAAAAAAAAAGATCAAGAAATAGCTAGAAAGATATGTGGCATGTGATTGTCCTTGATCATATTAGATTTGTAATCTTAATAGGGCAAAGACAATGCTAAATTAAGATAATTAACAATCAAAATGAAAAGGAATAGCTAATATGCAAGGTATTTATATATAAAAAATTGAGAAGGAAAAAAAAGTTACATTTGTAATTGACAGGTGGCAACACTAGTTTAAATATAAGCAAAAAAATATGCATTTTTTGTCAACAAAGAATAAACAAATATATTAAGAAAAATTATGCAAACAAAGAATGCTTATTTAAAACAAGAAAATTAAGTGAAAGTAATAATCATACCCAAAAAGAAGACAATGTGATCTAAGAATAACAATTTACATAAATACGTGTTAAAAGACAATAAGCAACTGTTTATCTTTCTCAATTGAAGCAGGTTTTAATAATATTGTAATAAGGGTTATCCAGATCCAAAATGGAAACACAATCGCTTATAGATGGCTCACCACTATCAAACGTTATTAAATCTACATTTTTGTTAATTTGATTGGTTGTCGAACTGCTTTGCATATGATGTGTTATTTTAAAGTTGTCTGAAGGATGAAAATGTTTTAATTTGTTTGCATGTATGATTTCTGTTTCTTTTGAGGTTGGTTTGGTCTGTCAATTCCATAGGTGACTGGGGATAACTGTTTTAGCATTGTATATGGTCCATTATATTTACTAGTTAGTTTTCCTATATTGGGGTAGAAAAATGTTTGAACTAATACCTAATCGCCTATTTAAAAATCTGGAATGGGGTGTGTTTTATCGTAAATTATTTTACTGTTTTCATGGGATTTTTGGGTTCTTTGAATTGCTAGTTTTCTTGATTCTTCTATGGGTGGATAAGTTTGTAAATTTAAGTCGGTTGTTGTGTCATAGGGAGGGATGCCTAGCAGAAGATACATAGGGGTAAATCCGGTAATAGTATGGGGGGTTGAATTATATTCTTTTACTACATTTGGAAGGTACTTGGTCCATGGTATATTTGAATGTGTATTATATTTGCATCTAAGTCTATTTACTATTGTAGAATTCAACCTTTCAACTTTTGCATTTGTTTGTGGATCATGAGAGCTTGTTAATAAATGCTTAACGTTATGCTGCTTAAGGAAATTTTTAAATCTACTACTTAAAAAGGCTGGTGCTCTATCACTAATTATTAACTTTGGGGAATGGGTTTGGAATATTGTTTTCAAGCATGTGATATATGAATCTAGTGTGGTGGATTTACTAGGGAATGCCCATAAATAACGAGATAGGTGATCAACTATTAAATAAATGCTATGTTTGGATGATCCGTATTTATGTAATCCCCCTAAGGTATCTATAGAAAAAATATGATATGGTTCTGTGGCTGTGGGTAATGATTGTAAGGGTCCATATATTGGTCTATTATCTCTCGATTTATTTATCTGACAGGTTTCACAATGCCTAATGTAATTAACTATATCTTGTGTCATATTTGGCCAATAATATTGTGGAAAAATAGTTTTTGTCATTTGTGTGGTGCTATATGTCCAAATTGTGTATGTACTTTCTCTAACAAGTTTTCCCTAAGTTTAAGTGGCACATAAATTATGTTGAATCCCTTTTTGTTTTTACAAATATACTATTTTGTGTTTTATACCTATTGTGTGAAAGGTCCTCTTGTTGTTGATACTGCTTCATATCTGTTAAATTTAAAAAATGAGTAATATTGGTGTTCTGGACAACATATCAGCTACAACATTTTGTGAACCTTTTATGTGTTGAATGTCAAAATCATATTGTGTTAACAGTAATGACCATCTAAATATTCTACCTGAAGGGTTTTTAAAAGTTTTAAGCCATTTTAACGGCATATGATCTGTATGTAAAGTGAAGTGTATATTATGAATATATGGGTGAAATCTTTGGATTGCTGCGATTATAGCTAATGTCTCTAATTCGGTTGCTGCATAATTCCGCTCATATTTGTATAACTTTCTAGAGAAATAGGCTACTGGGTTTAAAATTCCTTGTTTATCTGGTTGTTTAAATATTGCTCCTAAGCCTAACATAGATGAATCTGTAAATATATGCACGGGTTTTTGCGGATCATATAGCTGTAAAATGGGTTTTGTCATCAATGCATTTTTTAAAGTCTGAAATGATTGTTCCTGTTCTTGATTCCATTGCCATGGTAAATTTTTCTGTAAATGGGTGTTAAGTGGTGCTCTGATTTGTGCATAATGAGGTATCAACTTATGGTAGACATTTATAGACCCTAAAAAAGATTGTAATGTTTTCATATTATACGGTCTTTGCAATTTTTTAATGGTCTCAATATTTGCATTACTTGGCGTATATGTGCCATTTTTAATTGTATATGCTAAAAAATGTATTTCATTTAGAAAAAAAACTGGCATTTATTAAAATTTAATTTGATATTTTCTTTTTTTTTTAGCGCATTTAAAATATGATCTAAGTGTTGTAAATGTTCCTGGAAATCTTTAGAAAATACTATGATGTCGTCAAAATAATTTAAAGCATAGTGGATATCAAATTTTTGTAAAATATTTTGTATAACCCTATTAAAAATACTTGGTCCATTTTTTAGGCCATATGGCATCCTATTCCATTCATAGCACCCTTGTTGGCAAACAAATGCTGTTTTGTCTTTGTGCGTTTCCGCTATGGGAATGTGCCAATAGGCATGTTTCATATCAAGAGAGGTGAACATTTTGGCATTTCCCAATCTATCTAAAATATCTTCTATTAGTGGTATAGGAGAATTTTCAGTTTCAGTAATTAGATTTAGCTTTCGAACATCTATACAAAGTCTAGTAGGACGTCCTGTGATATATCAGATTTCTTTTGTACTAATAATATGGGTGATGCATATGCGCTGCAAGATGGTCTTATAATATTATATTTTAATAATTCGTGAATTTGTCTATTAATTTCTGTATTGTTTGCATAAGATGTTCTGTAAGGTTTCTGTACGATTGGCGTATCAGTTGTTAATCTAAAAGTTATGGGTATAGTATTTATTAATCCTACGTCTAAATCATATTGGGCAAAATTATTTTTGTATTTCCCTAAAACATCGATAAGTTTTTGTTTCTGAGACTCACTAAAATTTGCAGGTATAGTTAATTTATCAAAATCTAAATAATCTGTACTAGTTCTCAATGTAAACTGACTCGGAATATCGTTTATATTAAAATGTGTGAATGGGTTCATTTGGGAAAATATGGAGTGTTTTACATAATAAGGGTGAGGCAAACAAAAATTTACATATCTAGAGTTGATATTTTGTGCACTAGAAGAAAACAAATAATTATTATTCTGATAAACTATACCTGTTTTAAAATCTATTTGTAAGTGACATTTTATAAGTACGGGAAGTCCTAAAATTAAATAGTTTATATCAGAGTCACATATATAAAAATCATTCAAAACACATTTTACCTAATTTAATACATACATTGATTTTCTGTGAAAGGATGGTTACACCTTTGACCTGTGAAATATATTCTTTTGCACAGCTATTTACTATATTGTAATTCCTTAGAAAACTAAACATATGGTCTGGCATTATAGATACATTGGAAGCCGTGTCTAATATTGCAGGGTACTGTATATTATTAACTCTAACATAAGTAAGAATTATATACCTGGGAGAATCGGGAGAAGAAGCACTGGCAACTGTCGGTTGGTAGTCATGGGGAGTGGGTGGAGGAAAGGTACTAGAAGCTGCTGCTTGGTAGGGATGGGGAGTGGCTGAAGGGAAGGATCTGGAAGCTGTTGGGCGATGGACACGGGGAGTGGCTGGGGGAAAAGATCTAGAGACTGTTGGGTTGCGGTATGGACACACTGAGTGGTAATGCCATTGAAGCTCTAATCCCAGACGTTCGCAAATTCGACAAGGAAATGGTGGTATCTGCACTTGCGAGTTACCATAATACCCGGCAGGTCTGGGTGATGGGTGAAGCGCTGGATTCGAAGTCTGGAGATGGCCTTTTTCTACCGGCGTTCCAGATCCCGTTAAACTCTTTTCAATTTTAGTGGCCATGATTAGCCAATTTAAGGGCCGGTCCGTGTCAATGGTGGCAAGATAGGGCTTATATTTTTTCAAGATTCCTTCATTGAGTAGTTCAACTATTGATTTGGAGGGTAGTTCGACTAAATTGATCATTTTCATTTTTCTATGATAATAGTCTGAGATGGTTTCTTGTTCGCCCTGATATACTTTAATAGCTTCCACTAATGGCGTTAATTCAATTTTCTGAAATCTATTAATCAGCTTCTATTTTCTTCATGCCAATTTCCTATGTTGCTCAAAATTTCGTAGTGATAGATCAAAGCTTCATCCTGCAGGTAATCAGATATGTGCAATATTCGCCATTGGGCATCTAAATTGCAGGAATCACATTTCAGTTCAAAATTACTCAGCCACGTTTTAATATTCAAAGTTGGATGATACTTTACAAAATTTGGCATTATCAAATGATTCACATTTTCAATTTCTTCCTTTTCTTTTTTTGCTTTTGCCATTTTGTTCACACAAGTTTCAGATATCCTGTCGGCTAATTATTGTATTTTTATTTCTATTTTAAAATATAAATGGTGCTGGTGGTGAGATGAGATCAAACACTCCACTCGTGACGGGTTTATTTAGTAACCAAATCGTCACAGTTTTTCAAATTCAATCGTAATAATAATCTTGAGGCATCTTAATAGGTAGAATACCTCAAATCTTGAAAGCAAAAAAAAAAAACTTAATTAAAACAAAATATTGTAAATTTACATATTGGCTAACAAAAACAAAAAAAAAGTATATCTAACTAAAGCAAAAAAAATAAACAATATTTATATTTACATCCGCGCCGTCTGGACTACTCGGTGTTACAGAGTTCATCTATGAAATAAATAATAAAATATTAATAAAAATACAATTTATGTAGAAAATAATATTACAAAATCATTTACAACATATATATTTGTACAATAATATAATGGGCTGTCATTAAAAATGGAGGGTATGTAATAAAAAGTAAGGCTGGCCGTGATTTTATAATGGTTATGTTTATATCAATTAATAGATTTATTTATAAAATCAAAAATAGAGTAGATTGGCGAGATCCATTGGTAGACGAAATTAAGATCAACGATGTCTGGAACGAACCTGTGAATTCAGCCGTTGGACCGCACGGTACAGTGACAAGCCATGCCACCCGCTATTGCCGAGCGGCCAGACCCCTGTCACCCCTCGGGGTTGTTTACCTTAATTGTCTCACTTCCATTTGCCCATTATTTTTATTTTGAGCCGGCCAAAACATTCATTCTATTGGCTAACATCGTTATGTTTCTAATTAACTGACAGAGACCATTCAATCGCTAAAATATTTATTTTATTCTAGGGCCGTGCTTCTCGGCCGCTGGTCTCATTCAGGTGAATCATTCCTCGGAGAGTTTCCATTTGTCCACTTTAAAAATTTCAAAAATCTGAATAATAATAATAATTAATTCTGTGCGATATATTTTTACATTGATGCTTTAAAAATTTAGAATCCATAATTTTGTGTTACAATTAACTTTGCTATAAAATTTTGTTGTTGTTGTTGAAAAGCCACAGGTGTTTAAGCAATTTTGTTCACCAATTTTGCTGGCCCGAGGGTCAACACAAGGTATAGAAGCTCTGTTCTAGAGGGACACTAGCTACAATCAGCACGTGTGGCAGGTTGCCCCCAGCAGGGTTCGCCCCGCTCCGCTCACCAACGGCCCCGGCTCCCCCACCGTCATCGTGGCCAACCCCGGGGGCTCGGAGGACCCCTGAGGCACTCCCACACCTGTCCCCTCGGTCCGGTCTGGTCCCGACCCCACATTCTCTACCAGTCGGGATTTGGTTTAGACTCTTTGAAACACCTTACTTAATATAGCAAATAGTTCTCACTGACATTTTCAAAACATTTATTTGCTGGAAATATTTTAATTTGGAAATGTTTCTAATTATAATAGAGCCATTTTAACTCTTTTAGATCATTGTATATTTCTAGAAATAACGACGTTGAAAGCACAATTTTCAATTTTTGGAAAATGTTCTTTTAAAGATTCTGTAACTTTCCAACACACTCAACCAATGAATTTAAAAAATATATATTTTACGCCGAGGTTTTAGCCAAATACACAAGTTTTACACTATGCTAGAGAGAGACAATCATCATCTATACTAGATCTTTTCAAAACTCTTGGAGAAGTCTCAATAAAAAATTGATTGGTATTTCGTTAGGTACGTCGTCTAGATGGCTACACGGATTAGAAACTAGGTCAGCACGCCTCGTTTCCAAGCAATCTCGCTCACATAGCACGCTCGTGTAAAGCTCTGGACTACAGTTTGGACCACACCGGACCTACTGAAGCAAGAAAAAATTGTTGTTTTTCTTTCACTCTGCCAAATTCTATCCATCACCATGAACAATTACTGTAAATATCATTACTCTCCCCCTTTTTAAACTTCATTTTTAGTGATTTCTTCATCCCTTTTAAACACCCCCTCTTTGGATGTAATCCTCCTCAATTTGAGTAATGAGTAAAATGTTAAAAGAAAGGCATACATACTTTTATAGACAATTTTGGCTTCCTTCCTTCCTAGTTGTATGTGTGTGCATATACATTTGATTCTTAGCCATATTATTTTTATATGAAATATTGCTTTATATGTGCTATCACTAAATTTGTGGACATGTGCTCTAGGTTCATTATTTAAATTAATAAACAAATGTATATAAAGAATAACTACTTTTAAAATGCACTTTTACTCTCTTGACGGTTTTAAAATAACTTAAAGAAAATAGGGAATTAAGATGGGGCTTTGGTATATCTTTCCAATCATTTGAATCATTTGAAACTGGAGAAATGGTGAAACAATGACTTCAGTTTCAAATACTTTTGGTTTAGGTTTGTTTTTTGAGGGGTAAATAAATATTGTGATTTGAAATTCAATCTTTATATTGATTATTTTATGTTGATCTAATACTGTGTACTGTGCATTCACGTGTTTTGACTCTAGCCATTATCCCAACTTACTCTTGTTGTCCCACCAGAGGGTTTGGATAATCGGAGTTTCTCTGGAATTATTTAATGTATCTTTCGGGGAAATAATAGATTTCTATTATAATTAATTTTTTTCTTTTCAGTATCATGTTGATGAGAGCAAAATGAATCATGGATGTTATATATAGATATAAGGTTATCCCAAAAGTTAGCAAACACCCGCAACAAATTCCAGATTTATGAAAAACGTTATTTTTCTTATTACTTGGAGAATAATATTATTACGGCGAATACATAATAATACAATTACTTTATACATAATACAAAGACATTATACATAACGGCGAATAAAATTGGTATTTCCATTTTTTGCAAGTGTTTACGAACTTTTGGAACAACCTTGTATTTATCAAAAGGAACATTCAATATTGGAGTTCAACATATATAAATATATATATTGTATATATATGTATATTAAAACAATGGGGATAAACATTCAAATTAATTGAGATACATAATTGAATATATTGAATATTCAATAAATAAACGAGTTACAATTATTTGAACCATAAATAATATGCTAAAGAAATATCATCTTTCAAAGATGTAAATGTAATATTATTTCTTTGGAGTTGGTAAGAATTAGTCACTTTACCGCGATACCAGATTTTACCCACGTACAGAAAAAGCGTAAGACCTAACTGTATTTAAATGGCGATATTCAGATCTAAGATCAAGTAACGCAGAGTTTGCTACTATTCTATAAGACACCGTACGGTAGGAATGAAGATTAAAATGCATTTTTTTCTACCGCACCAACAAATTCCTGATTAATCAAATATTTGGCAAATTAAAAGATTTCGTAACTCTTGACTGAAGGCTTCACGAAGTCGTAAGGGCTTCTTTACATAAGGCCACATAGCTCTATAATATTGGCTATATTATACACCTTTGTAATTTACTAAAAACTAGCATTGAAAGAAAAATTCATTTGTCTGAATATGCGCTATATGTCCTGTTAAGATAAGAGAATATTTTACCCTGATTTATAATATTATAAAATAAATAAAGCTTCCAGGGCTAAGTTTCTTGTTCAACTTTTTATTTTAAAGTTTTCAGACTTGTCAGTCTTCAACATGATATCATAACGTGATACTCCTGTTGAAGGACTGACAAGTACGAAATCTTGAAAATAAAAGGTTGAACAAGAAACTTAGCCCTGGAAGCTTAATTTATTTTATAATAAGAGAATGTATTTTAAAAAAGTAAAGCGCATCATTTGCACATCTTTATCGCAAAATTAAAAAATGCATTTTTATCATTCCTATATGTGTGTGGTTCTGAATCATGCCATGATTATTGGGTTAGGTGATGATTACTTTGAAAATATAATGATAGAACTGATGCAAACTTTCAAATATTGCTGAGTAATTTTTAAAGACAGAAAATCAACTAAATCGCAATAATGTATAAGGAAAGGACTGATATGCGATCAATAGTTAGCCAGAAATATTTGAATAAGCTGAAATTAGGGCAAAGAGTTTCCTGAATAAAGAAACTCTCACAAAGGATGTTTATACATCAAGACCATAACAGCAGTACATCTCCTAGTGACTAAAGCTTCCATTATCCGAATCAAGCTCAAAACCAGACCTTCTGAATGGTATTCCTTTATTATCTTTGTCAGTTAATGCTAAATAGCAGTTATTTTGTGATGTTGTGTCCTTTGGACATCCTTTAATGGCTCATCTAAAGACCCTCCTGTATTCTGGAACTGTCTTCAGAGTGGTATCTCTCCATTTTATTTTAATGTTTAGGAATCAGGTCTCCTCAGCTCAGCTAAGCCCTATTTCTATATATTTATCCAATTACTTACCATCTTAAAGAATCAACTGAACGACGCCATTAAAGCACAATGTAATGAATTGTGGCTAAATCTATATTACTGTTTAACAACAAAATGAACAAGCGCCAAGCTACCAACCTAACCAGTAAAGGCGTAAATGATTAAGTAACTTTATAAATTTGCATTTTAACAAATATTTTTATATATTTTCCTAATCGATAAGTTATTCTAAAAAAACACAAATAAATTATCAAAATTTAATTGATTTATCCTCAAAATAATAGAGCAATAAAACATATACAACTTGACTATTACCCATCAGTATAATTTGTCATAGGAGTTGGTGTATCTTCAAACCTATATATATATCGCGATATTAATATTATATATATAATTTGAAATTGATAGACATATATATATGAAAAAACAATAGAAAAAAATAAAAGATAAGTGGGTCAGGTGTTGATATTAAAAATAAAGAAGGCATCTCCTGACCACGAGCACATGTGCTTTTTAGATGGCAGAGCGCCATCTAGTGGAGCAAAAATAAACTAAACGTTTATTTAGCTTGCTCCGAGATATTTGGCCAACCCAATTTCTTGATAAATCAAGAAAAGCCATCCACGAACGCGTTTCGCGCTGTTGGCGCTCGTCAGCGTGGAGAAGGCTGTAACCACTGCGCCCAAAAATATTTTTTGGTCCCGATGGCTTCCCGAGAAATCAAGAAATGGGTATTTATGGCCAAATTTGCGTAAAGACGCTTAACACATGAAAAAACAATAGAAAAAAATAAAAGATAAGTGGGTCAGGTGTTGATATTAAAAATAAAGAAGGCAAATTTGGCCTTAAATACCCATTTCTTGATTTCTCGGGGAGCCATTGGAACCAAAAAAATATTTTTGGTCGCAGTAGTTACAGCCTTCTCCACGCTGACGAGCGCCAACAGCGCGAAACGCGTTCGTGGATGGCTTTTCTTGATTTATCAAGAAATTGGGTTGGCCAAATATCTCGGAGCAAGATGAATAAACGTTTAGTTTATTTTTGCTCCACTAGATGGCGCTCTGCCATCTAAAAAGCACATGTGCTCGTGGTCAGGAGATGCCTTCTTTATTTTTAATATATATATATATATATATATATATTTAAAAAAGATGCATATATTGGATTTCTAATTATTTTTATTGTTCCAATATTTCGAGGGGCAACTCGCCTCTCTTTATCGAGGATGTTTGTGTTTTTCACATTATATATACATGTGGTAAAGCGGGTGAAATAATGTTTTAAGTTGATTGATAATTGTTGAGGTGTTGGCGCAGTCGTTGGTGCTGAGTGGACAGGTGTTCACAACAGGGGAAAATAACGAGAAGCCACGATGTTGATTGGGTTGAAATAAGGCAATTAATCGGAGTAGAGAAGGATTTGAGAGATTGAGCGAAGTTGACTAGCAACTATAACTGTTCACATGGCGATAGGATTGACTTATCTGAAGGGTTGAGCGGGTGAGGATGACTCCAAAGTGGTCTCTATCGCGGCGAGCTCCGGACTCGGTGCGGTCCAGCTCTCAACTGCAGGTGCTAACTCGATGCTGTCCAAATGCTAACTGCTTATTCTGTGTTCTCGATTTAAGAAGAAAGCTCTTCTGATTGCTCATTGGCTGAACATTCGTGACGTGTAAGCTCGCTATAGGCTCGAGGCTAATGAGTTACTCTCTGATTGGTCTTTGCTATTTCTTTGTCTTTTGGACTTGTTTTAACCTGACCAGGAAGTACGAGTTTCTTGAACCCAACTTTTATGAGTTCCGGGATAATAAAACCCTGCTAATGATTGTTCTCTCTAGGCCTTCTCTCTCCAGATTGTTAAGCCTTGTTCTTTATTAAATCTTACAAAGCATACATTTCATACATATTGGGTCGGGTTTGCATCTAGCTATGTACGAATTATGACATACATCAAGTTTTAAATACTTGTAAAGACCTTTAAAAGTTGGTTTTTCATTAATGTCTTAGATATATCTGGACAAATTTACATGGTCTCTAAGTTGAATAAGAGTTACCTTTCTGTAATTATTTGAAGTTCTTTCAATGGTTTTCTTATTAAAATGTCTTATATTCACAAATTTGTAACAGTACATAAATACATAATAATTGGTAAATTTTACATATAAAACCAAAAGAATAATATTAAAATACACATCAAAAAAAGTACTCTGAGAGGTTAACCTTTTTTTTATTCAACCTTCACTCAGATAACTTAGACATTAATGAAAACCTAAATTTTGAAATTCTTTAAACAAGTTTTTAAATTTGACAAATATATATAACATAAATTTGTGCGGAAAAATGAATTCATGTACCTAAAGATGCACCTCTCCAGCTTAAACACCTGTTTAGTAAATTCGCCCGATTTCATAACCCCTCTCGTAAGATGTTATCGAAGCCACCCCTGTACTGATGAGAGTCAAAGCCTGAAACCATGGTATTCAAGTTGACTTTTTGTCTAAATTTGCCAAAACTGGTGTTGAGGCTCATTCTTTATCATCATTAGTAAAGTCTTTTACTAGGGTGGTGCACAGTGCCATCGTTCTGATGCACAATTAAAGGGATAAGTGTCTCTTTTGCTACATACATATATATATTGTGACTTAATCTATCTTACTGTTTTAACAACAAAAAGAACAAGCGTTAAGCTAGCAACCCAACCAGCAAAACCGAATATATGATATTTTCAGTTTACCTCATTCTGGGAGTTGTGTGGCCCCTGCCTTTCTTGGCATTTAATATTGACACATATTCTAAGCCATTACTTATCTAAAGCGAGAGAAAGTGATAAAAAGAAGTTTACATTCTAAGAGAAGAAGAAGGCCCAGATCCAACACACACACAAATAAAACTTGAATAAATATCCTTAATATATTTTTCATGAAAATATATAATTCGCTAATATAAAATTCAAAAATAAAAACAATCAAATTATCACAAGAAAACTATATCCATTTTAATCTGACATCTTGGAATAGCAGATCTAACAAAGAACATTGAACTTAGAAAAACTTGTATTTTTGTGTATATATAAAAACAAAAGAGCAATAATTTTAACAAATTTTACTACAGTAAATATATATTTATTCACAGACACACAATGTGTGAATTCCATTATCAATATTGAAATGGTCTTCATAATATAACGAAAAAGGAAAAGCTTTTAAAAAATCACATACCAATTCTCATATTACGTCTGGTTATGTGACTGTCGTCAAATTCTTCGATTCTTTTCCCGAGTTTATTTAATATTGTGAAGTACAATCAGAGAGATGCTGTTGAAATGAGTATTAACATACATGTATGACATATTTGTAAAATATAAATCTTCAAAATCTGAACATTTATAATAAACATAACATAGTACTTACACACCAACACAAATATTCAAAAATACATGTTAGCATCTCTCTTTCAGATATATATATTTCAAAATCATAACTAAATTCTCTCTCAGACATATAAATTGGATGTAAAAATGTTATGTTGTTGGCAATCTATCTGATATGGTTGCTGTTTGTTATTTTACCTGTTAATGATTCAAATTAAACCTGGTCTCGAATGACACGAATCCTTGTTATTCCGTGCTGTGTGGTGCCATGACATCCTTTGTCAGAAATTGGCTCCCTGGTGGGGTCGTGAAAATCTAAACCTATCTTAAGAGATCACCAAGCAAGGTCAGCAAAAAGTATACGGTGTTATTGAGTTTATAGTGAAAGTCTACTAACTCTCCAGTCGAGAAGTGTGTGCCTTCAACTCTAAGTTTTCAGTTCTGCTCTCACCAATTGTCCTGAAATCATCTTGGATCTGCTATTCAATAATGTGAATATTTCAGAAATGAGCTCGTCTTGATGTAGTATATGCGGAATCTCAATGCACACACACATACATCCCTATTTCAATCATGGCGAATTGGAACCTGTTCTGCATTCGTAATTTTCAGATAGATGTGAATTCTCGACTGTGTGGCATTTTCTTATATTTCATATCGTTCAACGGTGGCATATACTGCATAAAAATATTCGTGCTGAAATATTAAAATCAAAGTCAATTTTTCCAAGCCGATGAAAGCTATACCTATCCAATGATATAATGCTATACCTATATCTTATTCGGGGAATCAACCTCTTTCATATATCTTTAACTGTTGTCGTACAACTCACCGCAATGGTCTAATGACACTAAGCAACACTCTGACATTTTTAAAATGCAAAACATAGCTACTTTCTCTTTCAAACAATTAGTTCAGCTATGGTGCAATCACAACCTACCATTAATACTACAAACTATTGAATACTTTTAAAATAAATTGAAATAGACTAATTACTAAAAGAATATCTATTGCCATGCTAATTAAAATTTATATTTATTTATATTATTTGATGTAAAGCACTTTAAATTTCATTTTAAAAGTTCATTTTTATTACAATTATATCAGTTATAGACAGTATAACAGAGGTCTGCATTTTAAAATGGTTTTAATCTCTCATATTACATACAATTCTATTTGTATATATGAAAGATGGTTTGCTAAACTTGGAAGATTGAACAAGATAGAAGTGTACTTCTCAGAATCATCATAATATGATGGTATTATCCCCATTGAAATAATAAAGTTAATAATTTAATATAATGTGCAAAAAGTACAAATGTGATATTGTACTGGGATAAGGTGCATAAATTATGGCATCTAGATGCCTTTTTCATAATTTATGCTTTTTTTATCTTATACTTTTCTCAAAAATGACTATCTTCAACACATTAATTTATTATTTTCAACTAAATTCAAATTTTGATTGCTTAAGCACACTGATTATCATTAATTCGACAAAGGGACGTAACTCCATTGATCTAGATGACATTTTTCTCTCATCTCTCTAAGTGACTGAAACTACTTGAAGTATTTGATTTCATGCGATAGATTTTTGTGCCTCATTGTTTACTGGTGTAAATATATTTGTTTATGGTCAGGAATTGTCTTTTTGAGTGGCAATTTTTCCCAAGCACGTGCCTTGGAAATTTGTTAAATTTGAAGCTAATTTTGTCCAAATTGCCCCACCCCTTTCGGAAAGGACCAAAGTTGTATTTTTAATCAAAACAGCACTCTTTATGGGACATTAGCAGGGCTTGGATCCGCTTGAAGCGACACAAAACATTTATCTAGTGAATTTTAATTGTTATTCTTTTGGGAAAATTTGATTTTAGCACATCTTGTTATAGTTTTAGATTTTCAAACAATTCTATAGCGCTAGTAGAAAATCTCATATCTTTATAAAAAAAACAAAAATTTGCAATTTTAAATTTGTACATTTAAAATTATACTTTAGAAATGTAAAAATATGTAGTTTTATTTCTCTTTTTATACGTGTTTAGACACACCTTTCTCTCAAATAACTAAAAAATTTCAAATATTATAGTAATAGAATTATATAGATATAGAGAGGGGAATCCAAATATATTGAATTTCAGTTAGCAAGAAAATGCCTGAAAATTTTGCATTTATATTGTTTTTATTTTACACTCACAGAGCAGCATCAATATTAAATAAAGGGAGATTTCCCTTTAGTTGTTTTGATTGTCAGTATTTCTCAGAGAATAAATGTTTTACATACTACTAAAGACAACATACTATTGTCTATAACCAACGTTTTAAAGTTTAATGGGAATTTTTCAAATTTTAGCAATATTTAAAATTTTAATAATCGTTTCATTTTCAAATGAGCTTTTTTTTCTATATTTAAATTTGCATATATTCATTATAATAAAATATTTAATATAAAGTATTACATCTTTATATATATTTATAAAAGATGATTTACTAATTATATATAATCAGGTATTATATATGTTTTATTTGAAATAAAATATAAATAGAATCTTTTCATAGTTGGGTAGCACTTCAACAGTCGACTCTTATTTCCTTCGACGCAAAATAATAAACCTATTTAAAAATTAGTTTAATTCATATTCAAATCGAAACAAAATCATTTTTTCTCTATTCTAAATTAATTTGTAATATATTTTTTTGGAATCTATAAATTTTATTATAGATTAAAATGGTTATAGAAACACACAAAATATAGGAATATTTCAAAATAAATTAAGAGGTTTTAATTAAAATTGAAAAGATGTCAAATATATTTGTGAAGTTTAGAGTAAAATATAAGTATTTATTTAACATTGAAAATATTAATATTATACTTTAAATTGTTGATTACGAAATTGAAAATGTTATTGACCTTTAAAATGCAGTTATTACACTTTAAAATATTTATATTAAAATTTTAAATGCTGCCATTAAGTTTGAAAAAGTTGTTCTAAAAGCGTAAAATATGTATAAATAAACAAAAATACTTGTTTTATTCATATTTGTTAAACACAAATAATATTGTATACTATTGAATAATCACTTTTTGTCTTTTTTTTTTTTTTTTTTTTGTTGTTCTATGTTTATTATATAAACTTTCTAATATAATTATTTGAATTTTTAAATATTTAAAATCACATTACGATTCTTTGTGAATTCTCAAATTCTTCTGAGAAGAGAATCATAATTGTTTATAGATATAAATACATTTATTGTTTGATTTTAAAATAACTCTAGAGAAATCTGAAAAATAAAATATAATAATTTAAGTATAACAAGGCTTTTTAATTTTCAATAAAATATTGGATACTAAGAATTTATATCTTAAAATTAATTTACAAATATTTATATTTCTATATATAATTAACATATAAATTAAATTCATAAAATTGTTATATTTTATTTTTAAAATATTATCTATTCACACACACACACAAAATAATAAATGTTATTTATATTATCATGTGTATTTGAAAGGTGCTTTTTAAATTATATATATTATATAATAAATGAGTGCCTATACTAAAATTTGATGTAATAATTAAATATTTAAACTCTCCCCCCCCCCCCCTGGTGCTTAAAATAATTTAATCAATCTTTTAGAAAAAAATACTTTTTGAACTTTGAATCGTATTAGTAATTGTCCCTTTTACTGTGTGAATTTTAGTGTGATAATTTATTTTATATTTAAATAATATATAGTAATCTGATATAGTCTCTCTTCCGTTAATTTGTGGCATTGCTGAATTTTATTTTGCCACACTAGAGAAATATATTTAAGAGTACTTTTACATGAAATGTGATATATATGTGTGTACATTTAGTATATTGATTCAACTAATATGCAATTGTGTGTGTTAATTTTCATATATTATTATTATTATATGTTGTAAATAATGCTTTATATATATAAACATTCTTATTTATCAGTAATGATAAAAAAATTGTGAGAGTCCTAATTTTTATATTTCTCTGGTTACAACTCAAAATTCAAGCGGATCTATCCCATTTTTATACCCATCCCCTTCTATGACAATAAAGTTTTATTATCCAATGTGTGGATTTATTTGATACGCATTTTTTTCTAAAGCTTATTTTAAAATAAAATTAAACAGTTTTTTTCAAGTAAGAGACATTTCGGCCAGTAGAGTTTTTATTTGTTCGACGTTTCGACAAAATTCTTTTGTCCTCGTTAGGAAAAAATAAAATTATATAAATAATAAATTTATTTTTTTCCTGACGAATACAAAAGATTTTTGTCGAATAATAAAAACTTTACTGGCCGTGGTGTATCTTACTTGGAAAACAATGAATACCGGCCAGGCAACCTCTATCTTCAAAATAAGCAATTGTTGTTTGAATATTTATCTAGTGTGCCATCAATTGATCAAAATAGAAACGTTTATTTAGTGGTTTT
>CP092864.1:174509421-174524793 GCA_030710605.1 Cordylochernes scorpioides
TCACCGCGTCCCACAACACTACTCTCTCCTGAATATATATGCTTAAACACCAGAACTCATCTTTCAATCCAATTACAAATACTATTTGTCAGGATTTCTGTTATTTACCTTTTTTGTATAATTTGCATATTTGACCATTGTTGTCAGATCACTTGTGACTGAGAATTGTATAAATAGAGCGAATGAGTTGTATATAGTGTGAGAGAGAAAAATAAAGGCTGTCTGCTGCTAGCTCGCTTCGTAGTTTCTTCCAAGGTTACAACACTATTATTTTATATTATATATTGTAGCGGATGTATGTAAGTTTTTCTTTTATAGCTATTTTTAAAGTAAAGGAAATAAATAATCAAGAATGTATGTCTCGTTAGTTTTTATTTTTAACCAACGTCTGCTTTTACAAAGTCGTCATGTAAACAATGCTAAGTGATGATGATTATTGGAATAAAGTTCTATGAAAAATTAAATATGAGAATAATAATTTTGAGATGTTTACAGCATATATATATTATTATTATTTTTTTACGTATCAATATAATTATATATTATATTGAATATATATATAATATATATCATATTATTATTTTATATTTTTTGGTTATATAGACGACCTGCAATAACATACAACAGAGTCAAGAAAATGTTCTCACAAGGACATAACACAAAAACATGGCATCACAACTCGAGTTTTTTGACAAACCGAATCCCCCCAACCTTCACAATACCAATTTGCAAACCTTACTTGCATATTTGTTGTCACGCGATAACATAGCAAATAACAAGCGCTCAATAATAATCAATCATATATATATTTTTCTTTATATGTGTTTTTCTTCATAATGTCAATGTTTATATATAAACCATCTTTAATCTTCGAATTTTATATAATTCAACCACATCTTTATATAAATGTTTATGTTTATTCTTATCCTTCCTTCCTTCAATACCTTCCTCTACTGAAGGTGGGCCACATGGTCTCTCCATATCTCCCTCCTTCAATACCTTCCTCTACTGAGGGTGGGCCACATGGTCTCTCCATACTTCCTCCGCCATCATCTTCATCTCCTCGTGTCGTCCAGTCCATTGTTTTATATTTTTATATATTCAAAAATTTTCAATTTATTTTTGCATACTCAATTTTTTATCACTATATACAAGTTTACACTTGTATATTCAAATTTTAAAAAACTCTACGCATCTACCACGAGAAAGAACTGTCCAAAATCTTAACGACGCTGTAAATAGTCTTGTATTTTTACAATTATTCAAACACTGGGTTTTCTTCTTCTTTTTCTTCCTTCACTTATTTTGATTTCTTACAATAACCACATTGAACCCTTTCTCTCATTCCTATTTTTACACCAGCAATCGCTCTTGTGCATACGACTGCTAATCGTTTTTTTAACCTTGAAACTAACCAAATCCCGCAGTTTATCATTTCCCGACATTTACGTTGAGTTAGCCAGGTTTCTCTATCTCAACATCCTACCTATGGAGTCCCACCTACCCCATTCGCCCAAAGCGAACTTTTTCTCTTAATCCTCGAGGTATGACAAGTCGTATCACACTTTGATATCAACAGCGCAGTGATTAAACTTTAATTCCACCATGAGCAAGCCTTCAATCTAAGCTTTGTTTCTCCTTTCTTAAACCAAGTTCAACGGATAAGTTCAATGGAAATGCCAATGAAACATGACTTTATATTTTTTCTTTTTCCGCCACGCACAGTATTCTCACCTGAACTCTGTCTTGTAGAGCTTACTTATAGTTTTCCTCTCTTCATATTATTCTTTCTATAAAAACAAACTCCATGCATCCATTGTTCTACTCTAAGACCTCACCCAGTCTATAAATTTAAATCTTATCACCTTACAACAATTATAGTATGATTTTCTTAGTTTTATTACTCTTAAAAATATTCTCCCTAATTATTTACTATTTTGTATATTTAAAAAAAAAACGTTTGTTCGTCCTTCCAAATATTTTTTCCTCTACCCCCCAGGGAATAAATCTGTCACAATTTATAAACGTTATCTTTGGTATCACCTAGCCCTAACCTGCAAGGCATCCCATCTCAGCCACTTTCCTGTTTGTAAATAATATAAATATGTCCCTACCTTATATATAAAAAAAAAACATCCATACACACTCTCTCTCTCTCTCTTCCAATGTATTGTTTTTTTTTTTTTGCTTATCCCTAGTACTCGTGGTACAGACCACGATAATCATGGTGGGTAGAATTAGGCGACTGCTTTTACTGTAAGTGCACAATATGTCTGCACATGGGAAAAGCAGTTCGACTTTGCACTTTAAAATGTGCCAGAGCCCCCGTTTGGTTACTTGCACTCGCTGGTGGGGTTGGACTTTTGCAAGAACCGGGAGCCATTGGAGCATTTTTTTATCAGAAAAAAAAGTGCCCAATGCGGGAATCGAACCCGAGTCGTAGCGGTCGAAAACCAACAGTTTTGATCATCCTTCCACCGACCTCCAATGTATTGCAAATAATATAACCTTTTGAATCTATACCAAAAGAATTAACAAAATTTGAATAAATTTCAGCCCTCTGACAAAGACTGGATGTAAGTAGGTTAAATGACCTGAGTGATAAAAATGGGGTGTTCACCAAAATAGATGCTTCTTCCCCCCCATACCCCAAATTCGTGTCAGCCATTTTGCTATGACGTATCACCATCTGATTGGTCAAGGTCATCAGGGGGCCCTCAGGTCCAGGACAATTGGTTCACAGTTCGGTCAGAGTTGACAGAGAGCGGACAGCAGAACATGAGCAGGACACATAGTCCAGTCCAGACCTCACGCTAGTGAATATCCCATCTTCTACAAGACTTTAGCGGCCAACTTCCCGTCAAACGTTGTGCACTCCTGAACTCACCCATGGTTCAAGAACCACCTTATTTTCATCGTTTTTGTTTGGGAGCTTCTTGTTTCCGAAATCCATCGTGTGTCTTGTCTTCTTTAACAAAGGAGAAGCCGCTTGGCTATCGACTGCAAAAACCAGGTGGTAGGTCCCGATTGACCGTCTAGCTGGGAGGGGATACATTTCTCTCTTATTGGTAGACTTTCAGGATCACGACATGTATCTATTTTTTATATTTAATTAAATTAAAGGTCAAATTGTAAATCGTAATTTATTTCGTATATTAATCATATTCCGCATTCGGGTTAAAATTGTGAAAAACGTTTTAAAGAACAAAAATAAAATTCACACAATGAGTTTATTTTTATTTTAAAATGCTAGCTTTCAAGCCATAATCGCTCTTCAACGGGCTTAATAAAAACCATCGACTAGATCTTACAATATAGCTAGCATTTAAAATTAAAAAGAAATGTGATTTTTTTTAAATTATTATTTTTTTTAAATTTCGCATTACATATGTAAAATATGTAACATATAAATTCTAGAATTAACTTGTATATAACTTTTAAAAACAAAATGAGCTAGAAAGCAGAGCTTCCATGTTTATATTCATATGCACCTAAAGAGGCATCTCTCCCTTTAATATAAGACTGTTAATATTCTTTGGCATACATCTCACTGTCGCATGTTGCAGGCGGAGTCTTGGTACAGCCCTCTAAAGACAAGAATCGGAGGAGGATGCCAAGGCGAGGGTTGCCTTCGACAAGAACCACATGGTTCCAATCATGGTTGTGATGGGAATCATGTTCATCGGGATGTGCGTCGCGCTTAACCTCTTCAGCCGAGCTCGCTTCCGCAACCAGCGCTCGTGTTCAGCAAACCCGCGTCTGGCCCACATCAAGCTCAGCGCAAAGCGCAAGAAGCCGCGCGGGGTGCGACGAGGGAGCACGATGAGCGGTGCCGGGGGGTCTCGCCAGGCCAGCATCTGTTCTCAGATAACACCGCGAGGTGAGTGGCCATCTACCAAGGCTTGTAAGGCCCATAGGACATAGAGAGGGTGAAATGACACCGATGGAGATAGAGAGTGATCTACCAATGCTTGTAAGGCCCATAGGCTGGAAAGGAGGAAATTACACCGATGAATAGTGATCTACAAAGGCTTGTAAGGTCCATAGGCTATGAAGAGGGTGAAATAACACTGATGGAGATAGAGAGTGATCTGCCAATGCTTGTAAGGCCCATAGGCCTGGAAAGGAGGAAATTACACCGATGGATAGTGGTCTACCAAGGCTCGAAGGCCTATAGGCCATAGAGAGGGTGAAATGACCCCAATAGCTTCCTAAGCTACTAAGACCCGTAGGTCATAAAGAATATGAAATAACATCAATGGATCGTGGGCTACCTAGGCTATTAATCTGTTAAAGTCAATGAAGAGATACCATATTTCGTTTCTTTAACATAGTAGATAAATATGATACGTTATTTTTATTTATCGTTTTATTTGTTATTATTGTATGCAAATATTTTGTCAAATAACAAATTTTCATAGTTTTCTTCAGAGTGTTTTTCATTAGAGAGGTTATTTTTGAAACCCAAATAACAATATTATCTGCATAGAATGCAAATTTATCTGGTGGTTGATTGAAGGTGGATAGTTCATTCAGGTAAGTGTTGGAGAGAATGAGGATATGGAGACTGACTACTTGGGATAATTTTAAGAAACGACAAACAGCTTGTGAAATATTGTTATTTAAATTGACGTATAAGGTGGGTTTGAATATATAGTTTTGATCCATCTCAAAATATTTTCCTCTATTCCAAATTTGCCGAGACTCTAAACTATGGTTAATTTTATTGAATTATGATAATATTATAATGAGCTTGCCGAAAAAGGCAAAGTATGTGTCTTTTGTGTTTTGTTTTTTATGAGAGTCTAACGTAGATATTTCCAATTCATTCATATCTCTTCCAAAAAAGGAATTTGATTGGAGTTTGCTGAGAATCCTTTATGTTATAAAGGAACTTCCGAATATTTTAAATAATTCAATAAAATTGTTTGAGAGCCTTGAAGTGGCACCAAAGATCGGCATGAAGGTTGCGATTCCATTACTTTTCAAAGTCTTCCCGAACTGTGTCATAAATCCAGAGGTGAAGGTAATATTCGCGGGGTTACGTAGAAGTGTGATATATATGTCGGACCATGAGAACAACTGTGGGGTTGTTGCCATGTTCTGAGGATAGATCCCTCCTTATTGGTGAGGGAACAGCCCCGAGATTGATGTATGCTGATGAAATTGCCAAGTAGTATATATATGTTATATTAAAATATTATTCTATTTAAAATTATATTTCGTAGATCCAAATAATCTGTTTAAATCGACCGCCAGAGGTCACTCTTCCCCTATAAAAACTCTTTGTTGTTTTAATCCCAATGGCCGGCTAAAAACTTTGTACATTATGTAAATAATCTTTTGTTTTATTTATTCTTACGCCTTAAGCCAGGCATTACTTTAATCAAATTATGTTCTTTATATTACCTTAGCTCAATTAAAACAATCTCTTTTCAAAACTTATTTATTTTCATACTTTCAAAATTGTTATTTCAACCACGACTGCATTGCCATAGTTTAATCATTAAGATGATCCAAAACAACAGAAATCTTATCTTATTTTTAAATATAAGATATATATATATGTGGTAACCGAGAGGATACTCAGGTGTGGAGAGCTTTCCAAAACCTCTCTGCACCTTGGGTAAGACCTTTCACAGAGTACAGACTGTCATGGTCGAGGCAGAATGGAAGACTTGGGATGGTTCACATAAATAACGAAGGACACAGTTGAACTGGGAAAGTTCCGTGAACAGAAAGAGTTGAGATAAGCAGCAAAATGATGGAGGAAGCTTGTTTACTGGTCTATGGTGGGCATTATAGGATGGACTGACAAAGGCTCCACGGATTTGGAAGTGGTGATCCATTTCCGGAATTTTAGAGGTTTTTATAGTCTCAAAGGCGGAGGGTACTGAGCATTCGTCTGATACAATACTGGGGGGAGTCCAAGAAAGAAGAGGTCATTGTACTCTCTTTTTGCGACCTTCTGAACCTTCTAAAATCTTTAAGTCTTGTTCTTACATGTTGTTGTACTTCTATATCTCACACTCTGCTATTTAACTCAACTCTTCTTTTATTACACAGATTTATTTTATTATCTCCAATTTGTAAAGAGTACACTACATATTAACATAAAGGTAACCCAGGCTCCTGGAGCGTATTGTGAAGCATAGGTTCATGTATAACATGTGTATAATTAGTTACAGAGGTGTTTCTATTAAGCAACACGTTTTTCATCATATTGTTGCACCAGGCTGCGGTTTTGCAGATTCTTCAGTCTTGATTCTCTCCTCAGACGCGTCTTGCATCTTCCCAGAACGTGTCTCAACCATCCTACAAGGTTAAACCCAGTCAATAATAAGACAAATATATTTTTAGGTAACACCTAGAACAGGCATGTCAAACTCGCGGCCCGCGGGCCTCATGCGGCCCACAACGAATAAATTTGCGGCCCACCAGACAATATATTTTAATAATTTTTTTTATAAATTTAAAAAAATAATAATAAATTTGTAGCCTAATTTTTTAAAAATTGTAATTATACATAATTTATTTATTAATAACGAACCACTGGTCTCCATACATAAGTCGTTAGTTTTGATAATATTATACCTACATACATAACGTATGTACATCGCCATAAGTATTGTGTGCCTTAAAGTTTAAAGAAAATATTCTTTCGGAGTAATAGAAAAAAAAAATTAAGTTACGTTCAATAATTTGTGCAGTTATTCTGTGTCTGGTAAGTTAAAAAATATTAATTTAAAAAAAATTAAAATATTAATTAAAACGTTTTATTATTTTGTGTTAGCGATTACTAATTTTTTTTCAGACCTTTGTATTCAATATGTCTTCATCAAAACCAAGTGGCAGTAAAACTAAACGAAAAATTGCTGACGAACATAGGAATTTTCAAGAAAAGTGGGAATTAGAGTATTTTTGCTCTGAAGTAAAAGATAAAATCATCTGCTTGATATGTAATAATGCTATTAGTGTACCAAAATTATATAACATTAAACGTCATTATGAACAACATAAATCAAAATATGATACCTACGAAGGTTTAATGAGACAAGAAAAGTTAAAAGAGTTCAAGTTGGGAATGAAAAAACAACAGTTTATGTTTACTAAAGTATCACAAGAGAGTGAAGCGGCGGTGCATGCAAGCTACGTTTTATCGGAGATGATGGCTAAACACTCAAAACCTTTTACTGAAGGTGATTTCATCAAGGAATGTTTTAATTAAAGCTGCAGAAATTGTTTGTCCTGGAAATGTGAAGATGTTTCAAGCAATATATTTGTCTCGAAATACCGTTGTGGAAAGAGTTACTGATATGGCCAGAAATTTAAATGATCAGATAAAAGAAAAATCATCTTGTTTCGAAGCATTTTCCATTGCCTGTGATGAGAGTACGGACATTGGGGGCGTAGCTCAGTTAGCTGGGTTTTGTTTCGAGCTTGCGACACGGATTTCAACATTTTTAAGGAATTATTGGAACTAGTACCAATGCATGGCACTACTACAGGAGAAGATATATTTAATTGCGTTTATGATCTTCTGCAAAAATACAATTTACCTCAATCAAAATTGACTTCTGTAGCAACAGATGGAGCTCCTTCAATGACTGGAAAAACCAACGGTTTCGTAGCATTACTGCGAAAAAAACTAAGTGAAATTTCTGATGGTTCCAACTTCATCATACGCATTGCATTATACATCAGGAAGTATTATGTACGAAGGTAATAAAAATGGAAAATGTGTTGACACCTATCAAAAAATTCATCAATTTCATAAGATCTCGAGGTTTAAATCAGCGACAGTTCTCTCTGTTCTTAACTGAATTAGAAAGCGAATATTCAGGTTTATCATACTATACCGAGGTAAGTTGGCTATCATGCTCCAAGGTTCTCAAACAATTTTGGGACTTGAAAGAAGAAATATGTCAGTTTTTAATAACCAAGAATCAAGACATCACTTTGTTTTCTGATCAAGTATGGTTGCAAGATTTTTCCTTCATGGTTGACATAACAAAACACTTGTCAGATTTAAATTTGAAACTGCAAGGAAAGGATCAGATCATTACTAACATGTGTGACCAAGTTAATGCATTCAAATGTAAGCTAGTTCTTTGGGAAAAGCAGTTGAAAAACGAAGATTTAATGCACTTTCCGACATGCAACATGTACAAATCAAGTTTAGGTGAAACTGCATCGTATCAAAAATATGCGGAAAAAAATTTAAGTCTTAGAAATGAATTTGAAACAAGGTTTTCTGATTTCAAATCTTTGGGAGGCAAGTTTACTTTGTTTTCTTCGATTTTCTCGATAAATATAGAATCAGTACCTAATCATATGCAAATGGAGGTAATAGATATCCAGTGCGATTCAGATTTAAAGGCAAAATTCATTGAAGTTGGCGTTTCTGAATTTTACAAATATTTACCAGCCAGATTTGAAAACACTCGAAAATTAGCATATGAAATTATGTCCATGTTTGGAAGTACTTATCGGTGCGAGCAGTTATTTTCACTTATGAAAGGAAATAAATCTCCAATCAGATCGAGAATTACTGACGTTCACCTTGGGTCAGTTTTAAAATTAATCACTGCGAACAAGATTTCCCCCGAAGTAGGAAAGATGGTAGCAGAAAAGAGATGCCAAATATCAGGGAGAAAATATTAACATTACTTTCTTTTTTCTTATTAGTATTTTTTTAAAATAAACCTACATAAATGTTACTATAAAAATTTAATTACTTGTTTTCTTTTTTTGTGGCCCACATAATCTTATTACTTTTTTATTTGGCCCGTGTTAGGATTTGAGTTTGACATGCTTGACCTAGAATATCTCTTTATTTATCACATCAAAGTTTAAAGCAGGTTGGGTATTCGGTGTATTAAAATACAAATTATTTTATAGTACATAATATTTCATAATAATATTCTGTTTTATAAAAATAAATAAATATAAAATTTAAATTTGAAATATATGAAAAATATTATTATAAATAATTTGAAAAATAGACGCTTTGAAAATAGACATTAATCATGATGCAACAATATATAATTATATTATATTACACCAATAAAGGGTTGTTGGTTCAAATTATCATATATATATACATTAGAATTATTTAACCAGAAATTATGTAAAATATAATAAATTGTGAGTCACAAATTTTAAATATTAAATATAAGTTAATCATCAAGTCAGAAAAGCAAGCTCTAATTCTGTATAAAAAATATCATTAAGTTCAAAATAGGTATTTGCTAGCTGATATTTAAAACTTGAGCATTTGCAAAGTTAATATATATATATATATATATGCTTAATAAGTGTGCAATGTTAGAGTTCACCAGGGATATTATTACATTCAGCTCGACCGTACTCTTGTTTGATTAAATTATGTTGCACGGAAGAACATTCAATTTGACATTGTGAAGAACTGTAAGGTATTTTTCAAATTATTCTCTCTGTCTGAACTCTGCACGTGGCACTGATTATTCTGCACAACAGCCGATAGAGTATATTGCCACGTGGGAAATTAGGGAAGACAAACTTCGGGATGACACAGCAATTTATTTAAGGCAAGAACAAACTATGAAGGATAAACAAAAGATAAGCAATGAGGAAAGTTTACAGAATAGCAAAATATAAACATAAAAATGATTATCTGTTAATAAAATAATAAATACTTTGTTACATAGCTCCTTCCCTATGTGAGATGTGACCCACAGCTTGCAATTATAGTAGTTGCTGACATCTGACTTGCCTCTGCCAAGGATTCCATCGAAGTCTTGTAACATTGTCCCTAGTACCTTTGCGTACATTTTTTTGCTGGGTGAAGAGAGGCTTTGGTGTCGTATAGTCGATAGGGACCTCATCATCTTGAAGGGAAGCCTTGGCTTTGACACAGCGGTGGAATCCTGGAGCCAGTCTCCGAAAATGTAGATCATAGCACCCATGGACTCTAGCTCTTGTCGGCGATCTTTAGTTTGTCTTCCCTAATTTATCCAGCATCTCCACCAAAATACCACGTAGAAAATTAGGAAAGACAAACACTTCAGGATGACACAGCAATTTTTTAGAACAAACTATGAATGATAAACAAAAGATAAGCAATGAAGGAAATTTACAGAGTAGCAAAATATAAACATAAAATGATATTCTGCTTAAAAAATATTATATACTTTGCTACAATATTATTACTATACTATTAATAGAGTTCACTAGAGATGATATTTCTTTCAGCTCGACCGTACTCTTGTTTGTATAAATTGCATTTATATTGCACGGTAGAACCAACAATTTGACATTGTGAAGAACCAAGGAATTTTACAAACGATGCTCTCAGCCAGACGTGGCAGTGATTATTCTGCGCAACAGACGATAGATTAGAAGGAGGGGATTTGACAACTTATCATCATCGCGATACCATCAATGTCAAGACTGGGAGCACTCCTCAGTAAACACACATCGACTTACGTCTAAAATTGAACTATTGTAACATATCTAGGTGTAAGAATGGTAAAGGAAGCGTACCCTTGGGATCTATATAGAAGAAACAGAACGAAAAAAATTAAAATATTTCGAGAGATTTTTTCCTTTTCTTAACTCTGCAAACTCTTCTTCGATTAAAAAAAAATTACCGATGGTATTAAATATAAATTATGCACACACAAAGAACTGTTTAAGAAGGGTTTCAATGAGGCATGTAGTTTTCTGTAAACAATTTTAATTAATTAATGAAAGAGAAAAATCCCTCAAAAATTTGTATTGTTGTCTATCTTTTCATTTAGATCCAGGTAGACTTTCTTTAGTGATCCTCTATAAAAAGAGATCACCAATTAAGTCAAGCTAGGTGCCATTCGCTGACCTGTGTGCCCAAGATGAAAGATACAGTGTAATGTTTAATTAAAAAGGAATATATTGGATCAAAAATAATTTCTTCACGAATATTTCAGTTTGCTGAATGCCAACATTTTCCAAGGTATTACAACATATTTATGCATATGGAAAAAGTACAAAAATGAATTTGTACTTGGATCAGGTGGATAAATTAAGAAAAAAAAAAACATTTCCTGATTGTGCAAATGGAAGTTACTTATAATTAAAATTTAACGATTAGTTGATATTTATTCCGATAGGAAATGCCCTTTTTCTTAATTTATGCATATGCATATGCATAAATATTGTCGCGTGTTTACCCTGCTGGTTCTTTGCGACAACGCGCTTCTTCCCTTCGTGGTTCACCTACCCGGGCTCCGGTTGCTCTTCCTTGCGGCTTTTCCCCGCAGGCCACCCAAAGACTTCCTGAGTTCCACCTCTCCTGTGGAAACTCCCTTCTTCTGGCAGTATCTCTCGGCCTTACCACTGGTGGGGGGACACGAGAGACTTACCAGAAGAGTAGTAGCAGCAGCAGTAGACTGGCGATGAAGGCAGTGGCAGAGTAACGACAGGAGGAAGCACGCAGACTTGAAGCACACTTATTTTATTGTCATCTATTACTAACATTAAATCTAAATAAAACAACAGATAATGTGTATTTACATGACCCTACATCCTGGGGCCAACACAAAAGCGTATTTACATCCAACTTCCCCAGGAAACGGGATCACAGCAGTCGGCGACTCCCACATCGGCCAGCAAGGGAATCTGGCGAAAGCGCCATCTATTGGCGGAGGTTGAAACCGTTTAGAGGCCTTACACGTAACAATATGTTGTAATACCTTGAAAAAGGTTGGCGTTCAGCCAATTGAGAAATATTGGTAAATAAATATTTTTAATCCAATATATGCCTTATAGATATATTTGTGATTGCTCTACATTCATCACAGTGTAATGTGTAGAATATAATTCTTCAATAATGTACAATATTAAAATATACAAGTATCAGAGTCATCAATCAACAATTCTGTCACCGTTTGCTTTTGTGAATGGAATAAATACCCAAATATCGCCATTTTTATATGCATCGGTGGTTCAGTGGTAGAATGCTCGCCTGCCACGCGGGCGGCCCGGGTTCGATTCCCGGCCGATGCATTTTTTTTTTTACAATTTTTAAAACTCATTTATATTATTATTAAAATATACAAGTATCAGAGTCGCCAATTCTGTCATCGTTTGCTTTTGTGAATGGAATGCTTTTACGTAATATACGTAAAATACGTAACTAATATGACTGAAATTTTAGCAGTATGTATAGTAGGAACTTATATTGAATATTTCAGGTCTCTATCCCGAATATTCTTCGAGTTATTTGCAAATTTGAGTTGCAAATTTGCTCTTTCGCTCGCAAGCAGCGCCTCTAGCGGTGAAGATGGGAGGTAATATCAGCTGACCTAATGTACATCTAAAACGTGTTTTAACAGGACATAGAAAAAAATATGGAAGAGATATTTGTCGCATTTTAAGCAAAGAAAAATTGAAATTGACAGGTTCTGGGCAAAAATAGTTGTTGTTTTTTTTTTAGTCAGAAAATGATTATGACAATATTGCTGTATCATATTTGATTATCAGATACAAAATTATATCCGGAAAAATTCCAAAAAGCAGAGACCACGGGTGAAGTCAGTTCATTTTTAGTATGCAGGAACAAAGTTCTAACAGAAAAACATTCATTCGAGCAGAAGACACAAAGCCAGATCATCTCTTTATAAAAATATCGCTTCTCAGACATAAAGTTTGGAGCGGGACGTTTCACAAGAATGACATCCACGACGCCAATTTATAATTGTAACGAATGGTATTTGAATAAAAGCATTTAATCGGGTAAAACCCGGGCGTTGCCCGGGTCATTCGGCTAGTTATCCTATATACGAGTTAACGAAATTTCAGTTAAATCGATGCATTGTAAATCAGTGTTGTAAGATTTACGGACAAACGAAGCGAGATGGAAAAAAATCTTATTAAAAGTTACAGTTTTGAAAATAGAGCATTCCATAAATAAATCTTTAATTAAAAAGGCATATATTAGATCCAATATATTGTTTTGGTTATGACGATCTACGGTTACAGAGTTTAGAAACTGCCTTCTGTATCCTTCTCTCTTTACTCTCTTTTTCTTCTGTTTGTTAAAACAAAAGGATATATTAGATTCTGTCTGAAATAGCACCTTAGAGACCATCCTGATGAAATTGGATTTTAAATATTCAGATATTACAGCCCGAAAACACGAAAACGGTTTTCTTTTCAAGAGTTTCCTATAAGAGAAAATAGCCCTTCATTCTATAATACACACAACTCACAAACAACTACTGAAATATAAAAATCCCAACGGTTTTGTTGAGTTTTCCACACGTTCCCACAGCCCGTTCATATGCACACTAGATATGTAATTACATATATCAGGCTAATTAGCCTAGATGACGGCGTCCCATTTTTTTACCATTAGAAATGTGTTCAAATTTCTGATAATTACCATTCTAGGTAATTAGTACATTTGTATTATTGATATTTTAAAATCCAGATTGTAATTATTATTTTCGTAAATTTAAAAATAATGAAATGTATGTATGGTTAGTGTTTTCATATTTGTATTTAAATATATATATATTTTTTAAATTAGTGTATAAATATATTCAGGGGGGAAATATTCACGGAGAGAAATAAAATCTCATAATGGTTATTTGAATCCTGAAGAGTTCTGAGGAGAGGCTCGCAGATTCCTTTGTTCATATCCAGTTAATGATGATACGAATGCTATTGATATATTTGACGCTGGGATAAATCAGGTTCGCTTAAAGAAACATCCAAGCAAAAATACAGGAGTCAACATTCCATCATTGGTATCTGAACCAGAAGTCTGGAGCTATTCTGAAATGTAAGATGAACTGACAGGCAGCAACCTTTATTCATAGGTTCAAAGCTGGTCATACAATACCGCTTCTCTTCCAGGCTGATGTAAAGGCCTTCCCAAAATGCAAAATTTGCAGGACCAAAGAAGCCTAACCAGACCACCTCTTGGAATACATGGGAGCCTCAAGACAGGACCTGTATTCCAACCAAATATTATAAATATAATACAATCAATTTAAACTCTATAACCTTCTATAATCATACAATATGATAATAAATAGGATAATAGCTATTCAGGCTGGCACTGCGATAGAGTATACACACTCATGACCAAACCTTAAGGAAGTTGTACCTTTAAGCATATAAATCGGGATTCAGACAATAACTCTGAAAAATATTTGATAGGCAGCTACCTTTATTGAAAGACACACGAGAATGCCTCTGTCTCCTTAAATAAAAAAATATCACCGGCGACATAAAATACTTCCCACTCCCTGAGTTTCATCTATGAATGTAGATCTGTCATAAATATTGCAGACATGGCCAAATTTAGGTGTATATTGCCGAGTTTATTTTTATACAATATGAAATATATTCTAAATCAATATTTATTACGTGCGTATAACCCACATAAAAATTACTGGTGTAAATTATATTTTCAAATACACTCTATACACAATAGGAAAATCATATTTTGATATTCTATATACAAAATCCCGCTTCAAATAATTAGATATCAATTAGAAGCGTCTCGCCAAAGCTTGGTTACTTTTTGTTGTTGTTGTTTTGCGATAGATCCTTGTTCATGCGATGGCTAATTGACCAGATTTCTCTGCTATTTTATTGGATTGTTTCTTTTTGACTTTTTTTAGACTTTTTTTTTTTAAATACTGATTCCAAGAAGATTGATCAAACATTTATTGATTTACAGAGAGAGACCACAACAAAAGAAACTTATAACATAGTAAACAGAGAAAACGTCTCTTTATTCTTACGGTTAGCGCCTATTTACTTATGATCTTACATACATATACTCTGTGGGAACCTTTAATTAATTGAACTTAAAAAATATATAAAACATTTCTCTTGTTTACCCTGTATTTATTTGAAAAGGCGGCTTATGGGTGTTTAGGAAACCTATATACACTAGCGTATAATGTTTATCATCGCAGCAAAGACATAATATCTGATATTTCATAAGAGAAACACACTGCCAAATATAATTATAGCAAATTTTATCGATAGAGATGGAATTTAAATTTATAAATATGAAAATATTAGCTACTATAATATAGATTTAATATAAAACAATATTTGCGGAAGATCATTGCCCTATGCAAATTCTTGTAATTATATATAGGCGCCTCTCTACAGATCTAATAGCTTATGTAGGTCCATATAGGCTCCTTAACCACCCCCGACCTGAGATGCCTTCCTAGTTAAGTTCAGGCTATACAAGATATACCATCCAATAGGGTTCTATCACATCCTGAAGGGTTTACCTCTGATGAGCCAAGCCATCTCATTTAATAATTTTTATAATTGTAGTAGGGGGCCTGTAGAAATAATATTTTTAATATATCACAAAATATG
>CP092864.1:174524893-174547291 GCA_030710605.1 Cordylochernes scorpioides
CATTGACAAGAATAATCATTAGAGATTTTGACGATAGATGGCAATTGAATTTATAACTATTTATATAATGAAGGTTTACAAATGTAAAATCAAAATATCCCCTATTATATGTAACCGCACTTCAACACCATTTTAATTATGCTGAATGTTCTTTATCGACATGCTCGCGATACGAGAGAACAAAAACGTTATAGCGACCTCATCAACTGAGTCTAGACTTCTTATACAACTCCTAACACCAAATCTGTGTGAAAATATAGCTAGGTTCGTTGTTCTCATCCTTGTATCTATGTCCATACATGTCAACATCCCTGAAATCAATTCGAACACTCGAAATACCACTGATTAATTAGCTATTCAGATGCGCAATATACACCCATGGACAATACTCGAGGAAGTAGTACCTTTTAGCATGTATATTAAGATTCAGACAATAGCTCTGAAAAATATTTGATACAAAGTGATCTTTATTAAAGACAGACGAGATAATCAAGTGTGAACAAAATTTCTCTTTCTCCTTAAAAAAAATATCGCCGGGTACATCATAGACTTTCCAATTCCTTAAGTTTAGTCCATGAGTGTATATTTATTTACTAATTCACAACAAAAGACTTTATTGAGGACCTCTCGTCCTATAAAGGATTCGCCAGTTTACAGAGTAATTGAAGAGAAGAGAACTAAGAATACAGAGAGAAACCTATAAGTAGTAGGTATAGTGTAGTATTTTCTACACTGTGACTATATACAACAGCAGCAACAAGCCTTTTACTGGGATCAAAGTCCCATACAGGATTCTTTATTCTAATCCTGACAAAGATTATTTACATATAATTATTTACATCAATTAGATTATGTATATAGCTTCCTCCTCTCTTCAGCCGTCTTCCAAAATTTGAACAACGCAAACGCTCCAGCTCTGTTTCTCACCACCTCATTCAACAGGAGCTCCAAAGAGATTCCCTCAAGGCCTATTTCACTGATGAGCACTTCTCGTTCGTCTTTCAGCCCCATACATGAGAGTATATGGTGATATAGCCCCGGCTCCATTCTTGTCCCGCAAATCTCGCATGTCCAACCGTCTGTTTTAAATATTCTGGGGCGATCATCAGTAAAGAGCACCGAGAGGATTCTCAGTCCGGCAATACACCGTTTGACCCGGAGCGGGAAATCGCTGGACAGTTTATTAACTAATTAAAACTTGAGTTACAGTTAAATATCTCCTGTTCAAGGTTAGGAATAACTTCCAATTAACCACACACGGGCGACATATCCGCCAAACAAATCACGAGTGTCACAGCCAACTTCACTTGGGTCTTAAAAAATCTTATTTTACCTCATTTATCCCAAGACATATTTCTCGCTAATTTATAGAACATTATGTGTCATATCCAATATTTCTAGCCCAACGCCACAATGTATCAATATATCATTTGTAAAAAAGCCCTGAATCCCGCCTTTAAAAATATTCCGCGTATCACTTTTATTCTTATAATGAAGGTGGACTTCATTTATAATAATTTAGGTGCTCTTTTGCATATCCACACCTGCCTGATCCTTAGTGCCTGCGTTACAGGATGCAGATTGGATAACTTCTATTTGTTTATCAACTTCTTTTTGTTCGCACCTGAACAATCTGTATCGAGCGGCCCAGTTTCGCTCCTTCTCCTCGCGCCACACATTCGCCACACGGGCCCTGTCTTCAAATACATATGTCCTTGTCCATACCAACACAATATGACCTACTACGATATCTCCCATGATATACGTTAAACATCGTCGCTGATTTTGTTCGATCCGTCATCATTTCACGCAGAAACGGGTTTATTCTATGTGTTATTTTTATGTTCCATGTCCAACCCGTCCCTAAATTCTCTCCCTCTCGCAAGCTCCCACGACAGATCAAACACCTCGTGTACGAGCAGCTTGTCTATTGTAAAGGACGCCATCTTCGTCTCAATTCTGGGCACTGTGCAAGCAGCCTTTCCTTGAATTAATTAAATCACTTTCAGTTTCTTTCCCCACAATTACTTTTTTATTTCCGCGACATTTCAAAGAAGAAAGCCCCAAAGCAAGCTGTTCCATCGCCCTGTTCGCCATAAAGACGTTTATCCTTATGCGAAGAACTGTCGTTCAGGTTTCGCCTCAATTATAACACCATGCAGCTTCTCTTTTGCCGTTTTCATTCTTTATAGCTATAGTATGAATTGGCCCATAACCAGTTTCTTCCCTTGCCATATTCGCCTATGATTCATATGTAGGTGAAGAATTACCCCCTCACAATTTCTACCAATCTTCCGTCCGTCTATGGGACTTCCTCTACAACCTAACATGCTAACACCTAGTTATCACAACCCCATTTCACTCACACAGACAACGCAGACATTAAAATCCAACACAGCATCAAGATAAAAACATACCTCCCTCCTACTGTAAACAATCTACAGCCGCCATCTATCTGATGTAAATAACCACATTCCCTTCCTTTGACAATCCCCACCTTTTATTGGTCCATACTCCATTTTATTATATAGTATATAGTCTAATTGCTTCTTACACATATAGACAGGTGGTACACTTGCAGTAAAAGCAGTCGCTAACTACTACCACATTCCCTTCCTTTGACAATCCCCACCTTTTATTGGTCCTTACTCCATTTTATTATCTATATATATAAAAATGGATGTTTGTTGGTTGGTCCGTTGGTCCGTCCGTGAGTGATAATCTTCTACATCGCTCAGCCAATCGTGATGAAACTTTGGGAAGATGTTTAGTATACTACAGGGATGGTTTCTGGCTAATTACTCTTTAGAAATAACCTTTCGTTGCATTTTTATTTACAATAAAACGTGAATTCACTCGCAATCAGCGCCCCCTCGCGGCAGACGGGCGATGGCGGCTCGCGACGATTGGCTGCCGGCGCAGCACGTGACTTCCCTGCCCCCCCCCCCCCCCCCCCGCCGAGTAAATGAGATCTCCCGGCTGACGGCCGAGCAGCGCCCTCTAGAACGCGTGACGATTTTGACGGCGCGGGGCGCTCCCGGTTGGACAGTTGGGCGGGGGCAGAGTGACCTCGCGGGTGCCCTCCGGGAACTACGTCCATCTTCCATATGTAATATACATTTAATCGTGTGAACCACCCGGGCGTTGCCCGGGTCATTCGTCTACAAATTCGCAGTAGTTCACAAATTCAAACCAAAATTTCCATACATAGGTAAAAGAATACTGGGAAGACTGACATTTATTAATGCAGTGATTATAATCAATGATTACAATGAAGGGCTATATTGTCTATATATATATAAATCACTTTCAAATTTTAACGTAACGCTCCATTCTCAATCCCGTTGGGCTTTAGATCGGCTAAAACATTTTTATCTTTATTAGTGAATATTAACTTTACTGTACTGAATAGTTTAGTATAATGTTAATTCAACATATTTCAATTTAGCCACTGCAACGCGTGGCTGGGTTCGCTAGTATAGTATATAGTCTAATTGCTTCTTACACATATAGACAGGTGGTACACTTGCAGTAAAAGCAGTCGCTAACTACTAACATAGCCTGTATTTAACAAGTAAGATGGATTAAAATATTATTTTGTATGTAGCATTTTATAACTTTTTACAACTTTAACCATCACCTTTAATTTTAAAAGGCGTCGGTATATTCAAACTTTTTGTAATTTTCTGAAATTTTATATCTGATAAACTTTTATAATGTGATACATTAGCGCCTCATCTGTTATGAGAATTCGAAACTATTATAGACACGTATGATTCTTTTAAAATATTCTTGAAAATTGTTTAATTTTAAAAAAATCACACGCGTCTATAATAGTTTCGAAAATTTTTATAATTCTTGTCATATATAAAAAGACATTTATTTCTTCTTTATATATATATATATATATATCACAGTTTACAAATTCATTTTGAAAATTACTTTCTTCCTCACAAAAATTGTATATGTCCTCCTAATATATTGAGTCGAACATATATAAAATTCTTAAAAGGGGGGACAATATAATTGGTAAAAAAAATCAGAATATCCGCTATTATATATAACATTTATGGAACCAACAATAAAGTTAGGTTGACAATCCCCAGAAATAGACGTGACAGCATGATAACCTTACATAGCGGGTCATTCAAAGGTCCGACCTCGCTAAAAAAAAAACACCCCGGCTATTAAAAGAACCTGGGGACAGTGGAGATTAGGTCACAAACAGGATGCCGTTGCCTTAACCGAAAATCTGATTTGTTAGGTATTTTTCTGGGTCGTAGCCTTCCTTGCCACTCTTCTAACCTCTGGAGTGCTTATTTCATCTCTAAAATGAAAGGATTTTAAGCACGACTGTTTCTTTTATATATAATACAAACTTCTACTGTCCTTACTGCGATGAAAAAATATATTGGGAAAGCTTGGCTCAATAGTAGTTTTTTCATCACAGTAAGGACAGTAGAAGTTTGTATTATATATAATAGAAACAACTTGCTTAAAATCCTTTCATTATATATATATAGATGGCGCGTTATTGCTTTGTATTTCATCTCTCTCTCCATTTTATACTACACTAGCCGAATGACCCGGGCAACGCCCGTGTTTTACTCGATTGAATGTTTTTATTCAAATACTATTTGTTACAATTATAAATTGGCGCCTTAAATAAATGCATATATTAGTTAATAACTATAGCCTATGTGCTTTATCTGTCTATGTACTGTTGGCTTCCGTAGGCGTCTCTTACTGGGAAAAAGAAAGAGAGGATTCCATTTAGTTATTAACTAATATATGCATTTATTTAAGGACCGACCCGCTCCAACACAATAGTTACAAAAACAACAAAGCGAGTGGGGGGGGGGAGGGGGGGCAAAGGTGGCGTGTTCGTAGCCAACCAATAGGAGAGCGCCATTCCAGAAAAAGAGCAAACGGTGACAGAGATGAAAAAGAATTGATGACGCTCGTAACTGTATATAGAATATATATATTCAACAACAACAACTACAACAAAAGCCTTTATTTAGGGCCTCTCGCCGTATACAGGATTCGCCAGTTCACAAGGGATAGGGAGAACACTGTGAGGCCTTTTCCGGGATATAGTCTTGTGGAATCCAAATATCGCCATCGCTATATATCTATTCTTTGATATTTCATTAATCAGTGCCGGAAATGAAGGACAAAGTTGCCCCGTTTTATCATTTAGTTTTCGTCTTTCCTCAGACAGAGCAGCACAGTCAAATAAGTAGTGCAACATCTCCGTTGTTATTCCTGATCCACAGAAAGTGCATTTCAGGTCTTCACGCCTCAATAAAATCAAATGGTGTTCTCTGAAAAAAATTGAAATGGTTCTAAATTGTGCAATTAATCTGATGATAGGAAAAGGGAGTTCACTTAAGAAGTATTCTTCGGTGGTAAACGTTGTATATATGTCTCTATAGTGGGAATATAACTTTGATTGGGTTATTCTTGTTAAGTCGTTTTGTATTGTTTGCTCTATCGCAGTTCTTAATATTACAGGGATAGCATTCCTTAGTGAATCAGGATCATTACAATAAGTAAGCCACGAGGATCCGTTATTATTAAGTAAATTGCTTAATTGTTTTATAAAACCGATGGGCGCACCTGTAGCACAGGATAATTGCCTCATTCTAGTTAAACATATTCGAGGCAGTCTATTTGTATCCATACTCAGCACCCTCAGCCAATATTTCAAAGTCAATTTCAGAGCTGTTATTATTAACTAGACGAATGGCCCAGGCAATGCCCGGGTTTTACCCGAGTGCGAATATATTTTAAAAACGTTTTAATTCAAATACTATTCGTTACAATTATAAATTGGCGCCATGGATGTCACTCTTGTGAAACGTCCCGTTCCAAACTGTGTGTTTTTAAAATGTTTTAACTATATACAGGGTGTACCAGGTAAATTGGGAATTTCAACAAAGGTATTTTAACTGAAATTTTTTGCAAGTAAAAATTAAAATATCCGAATGAAATTTGACACAGTAGTAGATAAAAGGATATAGTTTTTATTTATTCAATGTAGTTTCTATTATTAGCTACAACAGTCTCGAGGCGAGTGCGGAATGAAGCACAGGCCTTGGCGACGATGACCTTGTCCATTTGGGTCATCACCGTGTGAACTGCTTTCTTGACAGACTGGATGGTGGTATGAGGAGCTTTGTTGGCATCTCTCTCAACAACGCCCCATATATAGTAGTCGAGGGGATTGCAATCTGGAGAATTAGGGGGCCAAATATCAGGACCCCAGTGACTAGGGACGTTAAGTGTCAGCCACGATTGTGTCTTTTTTGCCTTATGGGCTGGAGCTGAGTCCTGTTGAAAGACATACTTCCTTCCTGCGGCCACCATGTCCATCCAAGGCTTCACAACGGTCTCCAGAACATTGATGTAGGTGTCAGCGTTCATCCTAAGGCCCTTCTCAAAGAAATGGGGAGGCATGACATCACCTTCACTGCTGATAACGCCAAGGACCATTACGGAGGCAGGAAATTTCGTGTGCATCACGACAGGTATCTCTGAGGGGTCTTTACAGATCCAGCGATCATTCCTGGGATTTACCTTTTGGTCCACGTCAAAGTTCTTTTCGTCAGAGAAGAACCTTAGCATGCCAAAAGAGTCGTGTTTCAAGTTGTTGAGGAGGGCAGCAGCCTTTCTTTTTCTGTTATTCTTCATATTCTCAGTCAGCAACTGACCTTTCCGAAGGGCATAAGACTTGAGACCAAGGTCCTCATGGATAGTTCTGACAATTGTCATAGAGCCAACGTCCATTTCCTTGACTATGGCCCTCATGCTCTTCCCAGGGTTTCCATCAATCTTCTCCTTGACATTTTTGACAAATTCTTCGCCTCTTACCCTGTCCGATCGACGCGAGTGCTTTTTCCTTGTAGCTATCCCCTCTTTGTTACTGTCGGCCTCATCAAACTGCTTCTTGACACGATAAATAGTGGTTTTGGGCAACTTAAGAAAATCCACTATCTCTTTGGGGCTCCTTCCGGCGCGCAGAGCAACGATGATGGCAGCTCGATTTTCAAATTCTCGGTTACTCTTCATCACTACACTGCGCACAGATTTACTGTTGCATTTTACATGAATATGGCTACGTAATGAAAAAAAAAACAAGTTTTTAATCTCAAGTAGTTTTTGTTTTATGGACTGTCAAAGTTAGTCCCAATTTACCTGGTACACACTGTATAATATAACGGTATAATAACGGTATAAAGAAATAATGAGCCTATAGCCTAGTGGTCATGGCATCTGCCCGGTAAGCGGAAGGTCGTGGGTTCGATTCCCATCCCTTGACCTTGTATACATCTTGCTTCCTAGGGTTGCCTAGAGTGGCCGCTATAGACAGGGTGGTCTGTATAGACAGGTGGATGTATCACACAGCTGATAACAGGGTTGTCTAGAGTGGGCGCTATAGACAGGGTGGTCTGTATAGACAGGTGTATGTATCACACTGCTGATAACAGGGTTGCCTAAAGTGACCGCTATAGACAGGGTGGTCTGTATAGACAGGTGGATGTAACACACAGCTGATAACAGGGTTGTCTAGAGTGGCCGCTATAGACAGGGTGGTCTGTATAGACAGGTGGATGTATCACACAGCTGATAACAGGGTTGTCTAGAGTGGCCGCTATAGACAGGTGTATGTATCACACAGCTGATAACAGGGTTATCTGGAATGGCCGCTATAAACAGGGTGGTCTGTATAGACAGGTGGATGTATCACACAGCTGATAACAGGGTTGTCTAGAGTGGCCGCTATAGACAGGGTGGTCTGTATAGACAGGTGGATGTATCACACAGCTGATAGCAGGGTTGTCTAGAGTGGCCGCTATAGACAGGTGAATGTAACACACAGCTGATAACAGGGTTGCCTAAGGTGACCGCTATAGACAGGGTGGTCTGTATAGACAGGTGGATGTATCACACAGCTGATAACAGGGTTGCCTAAAGTGACCGCTATAGACAGGGTGGTCTGTATAGACAGGTGGATGTAGCACACTGCTGATAACAGGGGTGTCTAGAGTGGCCGCTATAGACAGGGTGGTCTGTATAGACAGGTGGATGTAACACACTGCTGATAACAGGGTTGTCTAGAATGGCCGCTATAGACAGGGTGGTCTGTATAGACAGGTGGATGTATCACACAGCTGATAACAGGGTTGTCTAGAGTGGTCGCTATAGACAGGGTGGTCTGTATAGACAGGTGTATGTATCACACTGCTGATAACAGGGTTGCCTAAAATGACCGCTATAGACAGGGTGGTCTGTATAGACAGGTGGATGTAGCACACTGATGATAACAGGGTTGCCTAAAGTGACCGCTATAGACAGGGTGGTCTGTATAGACAGGTGGATGTATCACACAGCTGATAACAGGGTTGTCTAGAGTGGCCGCTATAGACAGGTGTATGTATCACACAGCTGATAACAGGGTTATCTAGAATGGCCGCTATATACAGGGTGGTCTGTATAGACAGGTGAATGTAACACACTGCTGGTAACAGGGTTGTCTAGAGTGGTCGCTATAGACAGGGTGGTCTGTATAGACAGGTGTATGTATCACACTGCTGATAACAGGGTTGCCTAAAGTGACCGCTATAGACAGGGTGGTCTGTATAGACAGGTGTATGTATCACACTGCTGATAACAGGGTTGCCTAAGGTGACCGCTATAGACAGGGTGGTCTGATAACTGGGTTGTCTAGAGTGGCCGCTATAGACAGGGTGGTCTGTATAGACAGGTGCATGTATCACACTGCTGATAACAGGGTTGCCTAAGGTGACCGCTCTAGACAGTGTGGTCTGTATAGACAGGTGGATGTATCACACAGCTGATAACAGGGGTGTCTAGAGTGGCCGCTATAGACAGGGTGGTCTGTATAGACAGGTGTATGTATCACACTGCTGATAACAGGGGTGTCTAGAGTGGCCGCTATAGACAGGGTGGTCTGTATTGACAGGTGTATGTATCACACTGCTGATAACAGGGTTGCCTAAGGTGACCGCTATAGACAGGGTGGTCTGATAACAGGGTTGTCTAGAGTGGCCGCTATAGACAGGGTGGTCTGTATAGACAGGTGGATGTATCACACAGCTGATAACAGGGGTGTCTAGAGTGGCCGCTATAGACAGGGTGGTCTGTATTGACAGGTGTATGTATCACACTGCTGATAACAGGGTTGCCTAAGGTGACCGCTATAGACAGGGTGGTCTGATAACAGGGTTGTCTAGAGTGGCCGCTATAGACAGGGTGGTCTGTATAGACAGGTGGATGTATCACACAGCTGATAACAGGGTTGTCTAGAGTGGCCGCTATAGACAGGGTGGTCTGTATAGACAGGTGGATGTATCACACAGTTGATAAAAGGGTTGTCTAGAGTGGCCGCTATAGACAGGTGTATGTATCACACAGCTGATAACAGGGTTATCTAGAATGGCCGCTATATACAGGGTGGTCTGTATAGACAGGTGAATGTAACACACTGCTGATAACAGGGTTGTCTAGAGTGGTCGCTATAGACAGGGTGGTCTGTATAGACAGGTGTATGTATCACACTGCTGATAACAGGGTTGCCTAAAGTGACCGCTATAGACAGGGTGGTCTGTATATACAGGTGAATGTAACACACTGATGATAACAGGGTTGCCTAAAGTGACCGCTATAGACAGGGTGGTCTGTATAGACAGGTGGATGTAGCACACTGCTGATAACAGGGGTGTCTAGAGTGGCCGCTATAGACAGGGTGGTCTGTATAGACAGGTGGATGTAACACACTGCTGATAACAGGGTTGTCTAGAATGGCCGCTATAGACAGGGTGGTCTGTATAGACAGGGTGGTCTGTATATACAGGTGTATGTATCACACTGCTGATAAATGGGTTGCCTAAAGTGACCGCTATAGACAGGGTGGTCTGTATAGACAGGTGGATGTAGCACACTGATTATAACAGGGTTGCCTAAAGTGACCGCTATAGACAGGGTGGTCTGTATAGACAGGTGGATGTATCACACAGCTGATAACAGGGTTGTCTAGAGTGGCCGCTATAGACAGGTGTATGTATCACACAGCTGATAACAGGGTTATCTAGAATGGCCGCTATATACAGGGTGGTCTGTATAGACAGGTGAATGTAACACACTGCTGATAACAGGGTTGTCTAGAGTGGTCGCTATAGAAAGGGTGGTCTGTATAGACAGGTGTATGTATCACACAGCTGATAACAGGGTTGTCTAGAGTGGGCGCTATAGACAGGGTGGTCTGTATAGACAGGTGTATGTATCACACTGCTGATAACAGGGTTGCCTAAGGTGACCGCTATAGACAGGGTGGTCAGATAACAGGGTTGTCTAGAGTAGCCGCTATAGACAGGGTGGTCTGTATAGACAGGTGTATGTATCACACTGCTGATAACAGGGTTGCCTAAGGTGACCGCTATAGACAGGGTGGTCTGTATAGACAGGTGGATGTATCACACAGCTGATAACAGGGGTGTCTAGAGTGGCCGCTATAGACAGGGTGGTCTGTATAGACAGGTGTATGTATCACACTGCTGATAACAGGGTTGCCTAAGGTGACCGCTATAGACAGGGTGGTCTGATAACAGGGTTGTCTAGAGTGGCCGCTATAGACAGGGTGGTCTGTATAGACAGGTGAATGTATCACACAGCTGATAACAGGGTTGTCTAGAGTGGTCGCTATAGACAGGGTGGTCTGTATAGACAGGTGGATGTAGTACATTGATGATAACAGGGTTGCCTAAAGTGACCGCTATAGACAGGGTGGTCTGTATAGACAGGTGGATGTATCACACAGTTGATAAAAGGGTTGTCTAGAGTGGCCGCTATAGACAGGTGTATGTATCACACAGCTGATAACAGGGTTATCTAGAATGGCCGCTATATACAGGGTGGTCTGTATAGACAGGTGAATGTAACACACTGCTGATAACAGGGTTGTCTAGAGTGGTCGCTATAGACAGGGTGGTCTGTATAGACAGGTGTATGTATCACACTGCTGATAACAGGGTTGCCTAAAGTGACCGCTATAGACAGGGTGGTATGTATATACAGGTGGATGTAGCACACTGCTGATAACAGGGGTGTCTAGAGTGGCCGCTATAGACAGGGTGGTCTGTATAGACAGGTGGATGTAACACACTGCTGATAACAGGGTTGTCTAGAATGGCCGCTATAGACAGGTGTATGTATCACACAGCTGATAACAGGGCTGTCTAAAGGGGGGCAGGGAGGCCACGTGTTCGCAGGCAGCCAATGGGCGCGCATTCTATCCGTGAACTTCAGACAGTGAGCTTCAGACAGACAGAATAAGGCAATTATATAAGTAGATGAGACGCGGCCTGTTTCTTGTCTTATTATGTATTCTGGTGTATATCTAGGCAAATTCAAAAACCTACGAATAAAGGTATCTTGTATATGGTCTAATAAATCTTTATACTCTGTTACCCAAATTGGAGCAGCATACATCAAAACAGAGTCAAACAGTTTCATTGCAGAGTTTAATGAATTAATTTTTGATTTTGCCAATATTGGGGTTGTAGCATTTATTGCCGCAAGTGCTTTTCCTTTGAAAAAGTTTGCGGCTTGAGTGGTTTTAGTTGTACTGACCAGAGGGTATCCCAAGTAATTATATCTTCTTGTTACCATCAGAGGTTTACCATTCCAGTACCATCTATCTTCTCTTGAGGGTTTACCACCATTGCGAAATACCATAACCTTCGATTTGGACTCGTTCAGTGTCATATAGTTCTCACCAAGATATTCTTTCAATATATTAATCTTTTTTTGGAGGTTTATCCTCGACTCCCCTATAATTGCAATAACATCTGCATACATCAGCAGGTGAACATCACCAAATTCCGGAAGGTATACACTCGTCAGATCTGAGTTGTCATACATTTTAATCAGGTCCGTCATGAATAATATAAAAAGTAATGGCGATAGTAAAACGCCCGAATGTATCTTAATATTTTCTGTAATTGATCCCCTCCATCTGACTGCCACAGTCGCCTGTTCGTAGTAATTTCTAATTGCATGTATAAATTGATAGCTCACGCCCAGATTGGTTAATTTCTTCCAGAGTAATGAGTGAGGAACTGTGTCAAATGCTTTTCTCAAATCAACAAAAAATACATATAATTTTCCTCTCTTTTTCCTCAGTGAAAGTTGTATTAGAGTGGTCAATGTGAATATCAGATCCACACACGATCGGCCCCTTCGGAGAATATATATATTCATCTTTTTTATTATTTAATTTTCAAAATTATTTTTTTTTTCACATATTTATTCATTTGTGGATTACTTTTCTTTATTTATCAAGAAAATGGGTTGGCAAATATCAGGGAACAGATTAAATCAACGTTTAGTTGATTTATATTCCACCAGATGGCGCGCTGCCATCTAAAAAACACATGTGCTCGTGGTCAGGATACGCTTTCTTTGTTTTAATATTCATTACAGTTTGTTGTAGGCATAAATATGTTGTAATACCTTGAAAAAGGTTGGCGTTCAGCCACCTGAAAATGTGTTGAAGAGATAAAATCGAAATATTTTCATGGCACAGATTGCTCTTCGCTCATAGGAGTTTGTAGAGTATTTTCTTCTCTTTTAATTAAATCCGAGATTTATTTATCGGGTTGTTTTTGGCCCTGAATATAATACAAATTAGCGCATTAACATATATGAAGTTTGATTCCTGTGTAAAAGAAACATTCGTGCCTTAATAATTTCATTTCCTATGCATAGATGGCACGTTATTGCATCATAATTAACATATATGGTATGTATATATGTAATACTTTCTTTTAAAAGTCTGAAAAATATATCGAACTATTAAGTATTTCGTACAAATTTCACTGATTAATTTCGTTAGATTTTGACACAATGCACAAGTTTTTGGCTAATTGAAAAACCTTAATACCATTCGCCCACATTAGTATAGAGGTGGCAATGAATCTATTGAGGCCCCTCAAAAGAAGACATGATGGTGATTTTAACTGAATAGACATTGTAATTTCTTGAAAGAGACATTTGCATTTTTCGAAAGGGTGATATTCACAAATTAAAGGTCTCACTAGAATGATTCGAGATTTCGATAAAACAGAAAAGCCTCTGTTACTTCGCCGAAAACTGCATCTAACTAAACTATCTACAAAGTCTATCTTCCTTATTTCACTCCATAACATCATCACGGTTACTCTTCATTCCCCCAAAGCACATGTTCAATAGAATCAATAAAGTAACCAGGGATAAGTTTCTTGTATAATTTTATTTCTCTAGCTTTCGGGCTAACATGCCCTTCAACAGGAGCAATATACTCCTAGTTGCAGCAATATACTCCTACAGCAATATACTCCTAGTTGCAGCAATATACTCCTGCAGCAATATACTCCTAGTTGCAGCAATATACTCCTAGTTGCAGCAATATACTCCTAGTTGCAGCAATATACTCCTACAGCAATATACTCCTACAGCAATATACTCCTACAGCAATATACTCCTAGTTGCAGCAATATACTCCTAGTTGCAGCAATATACTCCTAGTTGCAGCAATATACTCCTAGTTGCAGCAATATACTCCTGCAGCAATATACTCCTACAGCAATATACTCCTACAGCAATATACTCCTAGTTGCAGCAATATACTCCTAGTTGCAGCAATATACTCCTAGTTGCAGCAATATACTCCTGCAGCAATATACTCCTACAGCAATATACTCCTACAGCAATATACTCCTAGTTGCAGCAATATACTCCTACAGCAATATACTCCTAGTTGCAGCAATATACTCCTAGTTGCAGCAATATACTCCTACAGCAATATACTCCTAGTTGCAGCAATATACTCCTAGTTGCAGCAATATACTCCTACAGCAATATACTCCTAGTTGCAGCAATATACTCCTAGTTGCAGCAATATACTCCTACAGCAATATACTCCTAGTTGCAGCAATATACTCCTGCAGCAATATACTCCTACAGCAATATACTCCTAGTTGCAGCAATATACTCCTGCAGCAATATACTCCTACAGCAATATACTCCTAGTTGCAGCAATATACTCCTGCAGCAATATACTCCTACAGCAATATACTCCTAGTTGCAGCAATATACTCCTACAGCAATATACTCCTAGTTGCAGCAATATACTCCTAGTTGCAGCAATATACTCCTAGTTGCAGCAATATACTCCTAGTTGCAGCAATATACTCCTACAGCAATATACTCCTGCAGCAATATACTCCTACAGCAATATACTCCTAGTTGCAGCAATATACTCCTGCAGCAATATACTCCTGCAGCAATATAGTCCTACAGCAATATACTCCTACAGCAATATACTCCTAGTTGCAGCAATATACTCCTAGTTGCAGCAACATACTCCTAGTTGCAGCAATATACTCCTGCAGCAATATACTCCTGCAGCAATATACTCCTGCAGCAATATAGTCCTACAGCAATATACTCCTACAGCAATATACTCCTAGTTGCAGCAATATACTCCTACAGCAATATACTCCTAGTTGCAGCAATATACTCCTAGTTGCAGCAATATACTCCTAGTTGCAGCAATATACTCCTACAGCAATATACTCCTACAGCAATATACTCCTACAGCAATATACTCCTAGTTGCAGCAATATACTCCTGCAGCAACATACTCCTAGTTGCAGCAATATACTCCTGCAGCAATATACTCCTGCAGCAATATAGTCCTACAGCAATATACTCCTGCAGCAATATACTCCTAGTTGCAGCAATATACTCCTAGTTGCAGCAATATACTCCTACAGCAATATACTCCTACAGCAATATACTCCTAGTTGCAGCAATATACTCCTGCAGCAACATACTCCTAGTTGCAGCAATATACTCCTGCAGCAATATACTCCTGCAGCAATATACTCCTGCAGCAATATAGTCCTACAGCAATATACTCCTACAGCAATATACTCCTAGTTGCAGCAATATACTCCTACAGCAATATACTCCTACAGCAATATACTCCTGCAGCAATATAGTCCTACAGCAATATACTCCTACAGCAATATACTCCTAGTTGCAGCAATATACTCCTACAGCAATATAGTCCTAGTTGCTCCTGTTGAATGGCATGTTAGTCCGAAAGCAAGAGAAATAAAATTGTACACGAAACTTACCCCTGGTTACTTTATTTTATTAAATTACAGGTCAGGGGAAGAACATTTATGGCACATGTTATAACATTTTTGAAAACATATTTATTGTGTGAGAATGATGGAAGCACCAGAAGAAAATTTAACAACATCAATAAGCAATCCAGGGCCAGGTGTCTTTTACACTCTGTGTGTGTATAATTGGCTGGAAGTTCTAGGTCTCCTGTTGAAGGGCATATGGGCCCGAAAGCTAGAGAAATAAAAAATAGTTAAAAGAGGCCCTGGATTGCTTATTGATTTTGTTAAATTGTGGAGGCAGGAATGAATATGTATTATAGACAAGAAAGAAATGTCACAATGTCCTAATGAATGAGTTTCTTCTTAGTTCTACGACCTGATGTGGCAGACGGCATGGGCAGTCAGGAGTTCGGACGTCAGCCCACAGACTCCGTCTACTCCGTGGAGAGCTCCGCAAAATCTGTAAGTAGAGAATGGTTCTATCTATAATATTTCTGTGTGTTCTATATTTACTTTACAAGTTTTAAAGATCATCACTATCCTCCTGGCCAAATTTACATCTATAGTTAGGCCATAGAGATGGCTTAGCTATTTTGCCCGGAGAACATCTCTTTAGTACTTTCTGAGATTTCATGAGTCTTCAGAAAATCTCATTAGCCCGAAACCATGGTCTCCTAGTCAGCCTTCAGTGTTCGCCAAAGGTGGTGTTGTGGCTTTGTCACCAGGAGTCTGCTAGTTTACGAAAACATTCAATAGATGGCGTCTGTTTTTAGCGTCTATTTTGACAGGAAAAGTGACCATTTTTTAAATGGAAATCTAATGTATAGATCTCTCAGCACCTCACTAGGAGTTAGTAAACAACTGATGTTAACACACTTTAAGAAAATGTTGAGATGTCCTTATTTATTAAATAAATGAAAATGTAAAGACGTGTTTTTTCATAGATGTCCTTTACTTGCTAGAGATTCCTAAACACCAAGTAATATCGACCAGACTGTTGCAAGTAAGAGACCCTATCCAACATTTCAAGATACATCAATATTGATTGACTATATGCAACATGGAAGGTCGAATGGATCTTAAAATAAGCCAGGGGTCGACAACCTGCGGCTCTTTGGATGTGAAGCTGCGTATAATACTCGCATGAATAAAGTTTTTATTTATGCGAGTACTATTTATTGTTGACAAGAAAAATATTTTGTGGATCTTTAAAAACTTTGAAATTTTGTTAATTGTAATTTTTGACTCTTCTGACTAAAAAGACTGCCGACCCCTGACCTAAGTGATGCAAGGTAAAACTTCTTGTCTGAAATGGTCTAAACATTGCCTCTCTCTAAGTTTTTTATTCCAGATAAGCCATCTTGTGTTTCTATGGGTTTTACCTTATTTGCCTATTCCATTTTCTAAAATGTTAAACTCCTTATTAGTCTAATTCGCTTGAGCACGCTAATCTCTTACCAAATATAATTTTTGGTTATTATGGATAGTATACATATATACCTCGGATATTTGCATAATCGTGGGGAAAATCGTTAACACATACCTATTACCATAAAGGGATAAATATATCTATATATATTATATTTTTATTTCTATTTTAAAAGTAAAATGGTACTGGTGGTGAGATGAGATCAAACACTCCACTCATGACGGGTTTATTGAGTAACCAAATCGTCACAGTTTTTCAAATTCAATCGTAATAATAATCTTGAGGCATCTTAATAGGTAGAATACCTCAAATTTTGAAAGCAAAAAAAAAAAACTCAATTAAAACAAAATATTGTAAATTTACATATTGGCTAACAAAAACAAAAAAAGTATATCTAAATGAAGCAAAAAAAAAACAATATTTTTATTTACATCCGCGCCGTCTGGACTACTCGGTGTTACAGAGTTCATCTATGAAATAAATAATAAAACAAAATTATTTACAACATTTCCCCCCTTTGAAATATAGAGTTTAGGTTATTATACAAAAAGGTGAAAGTGACACATAAGAGAGTTACATTTAAAAAAAAAAAAGATCAAGAAATAGCTAGAAAGATATGTGGCATGTGATTGTCCTTGATCATATTAGATTTGTAATCTTAATAGGGCAAAGACAATGCTAAATTAAGATAATTAACAATCAAAATGAAAAGGAATAGCTAATATGCAAGGTATTTATATATAAAAAATTGAGAAGGAAAAAAAAGGTTACATTTGTAATTGACAGGTGGCAACACTAGTTTAAATATAAGCAAAAAAATATGCATTTTTTGTCAACAAAGAATAAACAAATATATTAAGAAAAAATATGCAAACAAGGAATGATTATTTAAATCAAGAAAATTAAGTGAAAGTAATAATCATACCCAAAAAAAAGACAATGTGATCTAAGAATAACAATTTACATAAATATGTGTTAAAAGACAATAAGCAACTGTACATCTTTCTCAATTGAAGCAGGTTTTAATAATATTGTAATAAGGGTTATCCTGATCCAAAATGGAAACACAATCGCTTATAGATGGCTCACCACTATCAAACGTTATTAAATCTACATTTTTGCTAATTTGATTGATTGTCGAACTGCTATGCATATGATGTGTTATTTTAAAGTTGTCTGAAGGATGAAAATGTTTTAATTTGTTTGCATGTATGATTTCTGTTTGTTTCTTTTGAGGTTGGTTTGGTCTGTCAATTTCATAGGTGACTGGGGATAACTGTTTTAGTATTGTATATGGTCCATTATATTTACTAGTTAGTTTTCCTGTATTGGGGTAGAAAATGTTTGAACTAATACCTGATCGCCTATTTAAAAATCTGGAATAGGGTGTGTTTTATCGTAAATTATTTTACAGTTTTCATGGGATTTTTGGGTTCTTTGAAATGCTAGTTTTCTTGATTCTTCTATGGGTGAATAAGTTTGTAAATTTAAGTCGGTTGTTGTGTCATAGGGAGGGATGCCTAGCAGAAGATACATAGGGGTAAATCCGGTAATAGTATGGGGGGTTGAATTATATTCTTTTACTACATCTGGAAGGTGCTTGGTCCATGGTATATTTGAATGTGTATTATATTTGCATCTAAGTCTATTTACTATTGTAGAATTCAACCTTTCAACTTTTGCATTTGTTTGTGGATTATGAGAGCTTGTTAATAAATGTTTAACGTTATGCTGCTTAAGGAAATTTTTAAATCTACTACTTAAAAAGGCTGGTGCTCTATCACTAATTATTAACTTTGGGGAATGGGTTTGGAATATTGTTTTCAAGCATGTGATATATGAATCTACTGTGGTGGATTTACTAGGGAATGCCCATCAATAACGAGATAGGTGATCAACTATTAAATGAATGCTATGTTTGGATGATCCGTATTTATGTAATCCCCTTAAGGTATCTATAGAAAAAATATGATATGGTTCTGTGGCTGTGGGTAATGATTGTAAGGGTCCATATATTGGTCTATTATCTCTCGATTTATTTATCTGACAGGTTTCACAATGCCTAATGTAATTAACTATATCTTGTGTCATATTTGGCCAATAATATTGTGGAAAAATAATTTTTGTCATTTGTGTGGTGCCTATATGTCCAAATTGTGTATGTACTTTTTCTAACAAGTTTTCCCTAAGTTTAAGTGGCACATAAATTCTGTTGAATCCCTTTTTTGTTTTTACAAATATACTATTTTGTGTTTTATACCTATTGTGTGAAAGGTCCTCTTGTTGTTGATACTGCTTCATATCTGTTAAATTTTAAAAATGAGTAATATTGGTGTTCTGGACAACATATCAGCTACAACATTTTGTGAACCTTTTATGTGTTGAATGTCAAAATCATATTGTGTTAACAGTAATGACCATCTAAATATTCTACCTGAAGGGTTTTTAAAAGTTTTAAGCCATTTTAACGGCATATGATCTGTATGTAAAGTGAAGTGTATATTATGAATATATGGGTGAAATATTTGGATTGCTGCGATTATAGCTAATGTCTCTAATTCGGTTGCTGCATAATTCCGCTCATATTTGTATAACTTTCTAGAGAAATAGGCTACTGGGTTTAAAATTCCTTGTTTATCTGGTTGTTTAAGTATTGCTCCTACGCCTAACATAGATGAATCTGTAAATATATGCACGGGTTTTTGCGGATCATATAGCTGTAAAATGGGTTTTGTCATCAATGCATTTTTTAAAGTCTGAAATGATTGTTCCTGTTCTTGATTCCATTGCCATGGTGAATTTTTCTGTAAAAGGGTGTTAAGTGGTGCTCTGATTTGTGCATAATGAGGTATGAACTTATGGTAGACATTTATAGACCCTAAAAAAGATTGTAATGTTTTCATATTATACGGTCTTTGCAATTTTTTAATGGTCTCAATATTTGCATTACTTGGCGTATATGTGCCATTTTTAATTGTATATCCTAAAAAATGTATTTCATTTTGAAAAAAAAAAACTGGCATTTATTAAAATTCAATTTGATATTTTCTTTTTTTAGCGCATTTAAAATATGATCTAAGTGTTGTAAATGTTCCTGGAAATCTTTAGAAAATACTATGATGTCGTCAAAATAATTTAAAGCATAGTGGATATCAAATTTTTGTAAAATATTTTGTATAACCCTATTAAAATTACTTGGTCCATTTTTTAGGCCATATGGCATCCTATTCCATTCATAGCACCCTTGTTGGCAAACAAATGCTGTTTTGTCTTTGTGCGTTTCCGCTATGGGAATGTGCCAATAGGCATGTTTCATATCAAGAGAGGTGAACATTTTGGCATTTCCCAATCTATCTAAAATTTCTTCTATTAGTGGTATAGGAGAATTTTCAGTTTCAGTAATTAGATTTAGCTTTCGAAAATCTATACAAAGTCTAGTAGGACGTCCTGTGATATATCAGATTTCTTTTGTACTAATAATATGGGTGATGCATATGCGCTGCAAGATGGTCTTATAATATTATATTTTAATAATTCGTGAATTTGTCTATTAATTTCCGTATTATTTGCATAAGATGTTCTGTAAGGTTTCTGTACGATTGACGTATCAGTTGTTAATCTAAAAGCGATGGGTATAGTATTTATTAATCCTACGTCTAAATCATATTGGGCAAAATTATTTTTGTATTTCCCTAAAACATCGATAAGTTTTTGTTTCTGAGACTCACTAAAATTTGCAGGTATAGTTAATTTATCAAAATCTAAATAATCTGTACTAGTTCTCAATGTAAACTGACTCGGAATATCGTTTATATTAAAATGTGTGAATGGGTTCATTTGGGAAAATATGGAGTGTTTTACATAATACGGGTGAGGCAAACAAAAATTTACATATCTAGAGTTGGTATTTTGTGCAGTAAAAGAAAACAAATAATTATTATTCTGATAAACTATACCTGTTTTAAAATATATTTGTAAGTGACATTTTATAAGTACGGGAAGTCCTAAAATTAAATAGTTTATATCTGAGTCACATATATAAAAATCATTCAAAACACATTTTACCTAATTTAATACATACATTGATTTTCTGTGAAAGGATGGTTACACCTTTGACCTGTGAAATATATTCTTGTGTACAAGTATTTACTATATTGTAATTCCTTAGAAAACTAAACATATGGTCTGGCATTATAGATACATTGGAAGCCGGGTCTAATAATGCAGGGTACTGTATATTATTAACTATAACATAAGTAAGAATTATATACCTGGGAGAATCGGGAGAAGAGGCACTGTCAACTGTCGGTTGGTAGTCATGGGGAGTGGGTGGAGGAAAAGATCTAGAGACTGTTGGGTTGCGGTATGGGCACACCGAGTGGTAATGCCATTGAAGCTCTAATCCCAGACGTTCACAAATTCGACAAGGCAATGGTGGTCTCTGCACTTGCGAGTTACCATAATACCCGGCAGGTCTGGGTGATGGGTGAAGCGCTGGATTCGAAGTCTGGAGATGGCCTTTTTCTACCGGCGTTCCAGATCCCGTTAAACTCTTTTCAATTTTAGTGGCCATGATTAGCCAATTTAAGGGCCGGTCCGTGTCAATGGTGGCAAGATAGGGCTTATATTTTTTCAAGATTCCTTCATTGAGTAGTTCAACTATTGATTTGGAGGGTAGTTCGACTAAATTGATCATTTTCATTTTTCTATGATAATAGTCTGAGATGGTTTCTTGTTCGCCCTGATATACTTTAGTAGCTTCCACTAATGGCGTTAATTCAATTTTCTGAAATCTATTAATCAGCTTCTCTTTTTCTTCAGGCCAATTTCCTATGTTGCTCAAAATTTCGTAGTGATAGATCAAAGCTTCATCCTGCAGGTTATCAGATATGTGTAATATTCGCCATTGGGCATCTAAATTGTAGGAATCACATTTCAGTTCAAAATTACTCAGCCACGTTTTAATATTCAAAGTTGGATGATACTTTACAAAATTTGGCATTATCAAATGATTCACGTTTTCAATTTCTTCCTTTTCTTTTTTTGCTTTTGCCATTTTGTTCACACAAGTTTCAGATATCCTGTCGGCTAATTATTGTATTTTTATTTCTATTTTAAAATATAAATGGTGCTGGTGGTGAGATGAGATCAAACACTCCACTCGTGACGGGTTTATTTAGTAACCAAATCGTCACAGTTTTTCAAATTCAATCGTAATAATAATCTTGAGGCATCTTAATAGGTAGAATACCTCAAATTCTGAAAGCAAAAAAAAACTTAATTAAAACAAAATAATGTAAATTTACATATTGGCTAACAAAAACAAAAAAAAAAAGTATATCTAACTAAGGCAAAAAAAAAACAATATTTATATTTACATCCGCGCCGTCTGGACTTCTCGGCGTAACAGAGTTCATCTATGAAATAAATAATAAAATATTAATAAAAATACAATTTATGTAGAAAATAATATTACAAAATTATTTACAACATATATATTTGTACAATAATATAATGGGCTGTCATTAAAAATGGAGGGTATGTAATAAAAAGTAAGGCTGGCCGTAATTTTATAATGGTTATGTTTATATCAATTAATAGATTTATTTATAAAATCAAAAATAGAGTAGATTGGCGAGATCCATTGGTAGACGAAATTAAGATCAACGATGTCTGGAACGAACCTGTGAATTCAGCCGTTGGACCGCACGGTCCAGTGACAAGCCTGCGCCATGCCACCCGCTACTGCCGAGCGGCCAGACCCCTGTC
>CP092864.1:174547391-174608308 GCA_030710605.1 Cordylochernes scorpioides
ACCCCTCGGGGTTGTTTACCTTAATTGTCTCACTTCCATTTGTCCATTATTTTTATTTTGAGCCGGCCAAAACATTCATTCTATTGGCTAACATCGTTATGTTTCTAATTAACTGACAGAGACCATTCAATCGCTAAAATATTGATTTTATTCTAGGGCCGTGCTTCTCGGCCGCTGGTCTCATTCAGGTGAATCATTCCTCGGAGAGTTTCCATTTGTCCACTTTAAAAATTTCAAAAATCTGAATAATAATAATAATTAATTCTGTGCGATATATTTTTACATTGATGCTTTAAAAATTTAGAATCCATAATTTTGTGTTACAATTAACTTTGCTATAAAATTTTGTTGTTGTTGTTGAAAAGCCACAGGTGTTTAAGCAATTTTGTTCACCAATTTTGCTGGCCTGAGGGTCAACACAGGGTATAGAAGCTCTGTTCTAGAGGGACACTAGCTACAATCAGCACGTGTGGCAGGTTGCACCCAGCAGGGTTCGCCCCGCTCCGCTCACCAACGGCCCCGGCTCCCCCACCGTCATCGTGGCCAACCCCGGGGGCTCGGAGGACCCATGAGGCACTCCCACACCTGTCCCCTCGGTCCGGTCTGGTCCCGACCCCACATTCTCTACCAGTCGGGATTTGGTTTAGACTCTTTGAAACACCTTACTTAATATAGCAAATAGTTCTCACTGACATTTTCAAAACATTTATTTGCTGGAAATATTTTAATTTGGAAATGTTTCTAATTATAATAGAGCCATTTTAACTCTTTTAGATCATTGTATATTTCTAGAAATAACGACGTTGAAAGCACAATTTTCAATTTTTGGAAAATGTTCTTTTAAAGATTCTGTAACTTTCCAACACACTCAACCAATGAATTTCAAAAATATATATTTTACGCCGAGGTTTTAGCCAAATACACAAGTTTTACACTATGCTAGAGAGAGAGACAATCATCATCTATACTAGATCTTTTCAAAACTCTTGGAGAAGTCTCAATAAAAATTGATTGGTATTTTGTTAGGTACGTCGTCTAGATGGCTACACGGATTAGAAACTAGGTCAGCACGCCTCGTTTCCAAGCAATCTCGCTCACATAGCACGCTCGTGTAAAGCTCTGGACTACAGTTTGGACCACACCGGACCTACTGAAGCAAGAAAAAATTGTTGTTTTTCTTTCACTCTGCCAAATTCTATCCATCACCATGAACAATTACTGTAAATATCATTACTCTCCCCCTTTTTAAACTTCATTTTTAGTGATTTATTCATCCCTTTTAAACACCCCCTCTTTGGATGTAATCCTCCTCAATTTGAGTAATGAGTAAAATGTTAAAAGAAAGGCATACATACTTTTATAGACAATTTTGGCTTCCTTCCTTCCTAGTTGTATGTGTGTGCATATACATTTGATTCTTAGCCATATTATTTTTATATGAAATATTGCTTTATATGTGCTATCACTAAATTTGTGGACATGTGCTCTAGGTTCATTATTTAAATTAATAAACAAATGTATATAAAGAATAACTACTTTTAAAATGCACTTTTACTCTCTTGACGGTTTTAAAATAACTTAAAGAAAATAGGGAATTAAGATGGGGCTTTGGTATATCTTTCCAATCATTTGAATCATTTGAGACTGGAGAAATGGTGAAACAATGACTTCAGTTTCAAATACTTTTGGTTTATGTTTGTTTTTTGAGGGGTAAATAAATATTGTGATTTGATATTCAATCTTTATATTGATTATTTTATGTTGATCTAATACTGTGTACTGTGCATTTCACGTGTTTTGACTCTAGCCATTATCCCAACTTACTCTTGTTGTCCCACCAGAGGGTTTGGATAATCGGAGTTTCTCTGGAATTATTTAATGTATCTTTCGGGGAAATAATAGATTTCTATTATAATTAATTTTTTTTCTTTTCAGTATCATGTTGATGAGAGCAAAATGAATCATGGATGTTATATATAGATATAAGGTTATCCCAAAAGTTAGCAAACACCCGCAACAAATTCCAGATTTATGAAAAACGTTATTTTTCTTATTACTTGGAGAATAATATTATTACGGCGAATACATAATAATACAATTACTTTATACATAATACAAAGACATTATACATAACGGCGAATAAAATTGGTATTTCTATTTTTTGCAAGTGTTTACGAACTTTTGGAACAACCTTGTATTTATCAAAAGGAACATTCAATATTGGAGTTCAACATATATAAATATATATATTGTATATATATGTATATTAAAACAATGGGGATAAACATTCAAATTAATTGAGATACATAATTGAATATATTGAATATTCAATAAATAAACGAGTTACGATTATTTGAACAATAAATAATATGCTAAAGAAATATCATCTTTCAAAGATGTAAATGTAATCTTATTTCTTTGGAGTTGGTAAGAATTAGTCACTTTACCGCGATACCAGATTTTACCCACGTACAGAAAAAGCGTAAGACCTAACTGTATTTAAATGGCGATATTCAGATCTAAGATCAAGTAACGCAGAGTTTGCTACTATTCTATAAGACACCGTACGGTAGGAATGAAGATTAAAATGCATTTTTTTCTACCGCACCAACAAATTCCTGATTAATCAAATATTTGGCAAATTAAAAGATTTCGTAACTCTTGACTGAAGGCTTCACGAAGTCGTAAGGGCTTCTTTACATAAGGCCACATAGCTCTATAATATTGGCTATATATAACACCTTTGTAATTTACTAAAAACTAGCATTGAAAGAAAAATTCATTTGTCTGAATATGCGCTATATGTCCTGTTAAGATAAGAGAATATTTTACCCTGATTTATAATATTATAAAATAAATAAAGCTTCCAGGGCTAAGTTTCTTGTTCAACTTTTTATTTTAAAGTTTTCAGACTTGTCAGTCTTCAACATGATATCATAACGTGATACTCCTGTTGAAGGACTGACAAGTACGAAATCTTGAAAATAAAAAGTTGAACAAGAAACTTAGCCCTGGAAGCTTAATTTATTTTATAATAAGAGAATGTATTTAAAAAAAGGAAAGCGCATCATTTGCACATCTCTATCGCAAAATTACAAAATGCATTTTTATCAATCCTATATGTGTGTGGTTCTGAATCATGCCATGATTAATGGGTTAGGTGATGATTACTTTGAAAAGATAATGATAGAACTAATGCAAACTTTCAAATATTACTGAGTAATTTTTAAAGACAGAAAATCACTAAATCGCAATAATGTATAAGGAAAGGACTGATATGCGATCAATAGTTAGCCAGAAATATTTGAATAAGCTGAAATTAGGGCAAAAAGTTTCCTGAATAAAGAAACTCTCACAAAGGATGTTTATACATCAAGACCATAACAGCAGTACATCTCCTAGTGACTAAAGCTTCCATTATCCGAATCAAGCTCAAAACCAGACCTTCTGAATGGTATTCCTTTATTATCTTTGTCAGTTAATGCTAAATAGCAGTTATTTTGTGATGTTGTGTCCTTTGGACATCCTTTAATGGCTCATCTAAAGACCCTCCTGTATTCTGGAACTGTCTTCAGAGCGGTATCTCTCCATTTTATTTTAATGTTTAGGAATCAGGTCTCCTCAGCTCAGCTAAGCCCTATTTCCATATATTCATCCAATTACTTGCTATCTTAAAGAATCAACTGAACGACGCCATTAAAGCACAATGTAATGAATTGTGGATAAATCTATATTACTGTTTAACAACAAAATGAACAAACGCCAAGCTACCAACCTAACCAGTAAAGGCGTAAATGATTAAGTAACTTTATAAATTTGCATTTTAACAAATATTTTCATATATTTTCCTAATCGATAAGTTATTCTAAAAACACAAATAAATTATCAAAATTTAATTGATTTATCCTCAAAATAATAGAGCAATAAAACATATACAACTTGACTATTACCCATCAGTATAATTTGTCATAGGAGTTGGTATCTTCAAACCTATATATATATCGCAATATTAATATTATATATATAATTTGAAATTGATAGACATATATATATATATACATCAAGTTTAAATACTTGTAAAGACCTTTAAAAGTTGGTTTTTCAATAATGTCTTAGATATATCTGGACAAATTTACATGGTCTCAAAGTTGAATAAGAGAGTTACCTTTCTGTAATTATTTGAAGTTCTTTCAATGGTTTTCTTATTAAAATGTCTTATATTTACAAATTTTGTAACAATACATAAATACATAATAATTGGTAAATTTTACATATAAAACCAAAAGAATAATATTAAAATACACATCAAAAAAAGTACTCTGAGAGGTTAACCTTTTTTTATTCAACCTTCACTCAGATAACTTAGACATTAATGAAAACCCAAATTTTGAAATTCTTCATACAAGTTTTTAAATTCGACAAATATATATAACATAAATTTGTGCGGAAAAATGAATTCATGTACCTAAAGATGCACCTCTCCAGCTTAAACACCTGTTTAATAAATTCGCCCGATTTCATAACCCCTCTCGTAAGATGTTATCGAAGCCACCCCTGTACTGATGAGAGTCAAAGCCTGAAACCATGGTATTCAAGTTGACTTTTTGTCTAAATTTGCCAAAACTGGTGTTGAGGCTCATTCTTTATCATCACTAGTAAAGTCTTTTACTGGGGTGATGTACAGTGCCATCGTTCTGATGCACAATTAAAGGGATAAGTGTCTCTTTTGCTACATACATATATATATTGTGACTAAATCTATCTTACTGTTTTAACAACAAAAATAACAAGCGTTAAGCTAGCAATCCAACCAGCAAAACCGAATATATGATATTTTCAGTGTACCTCATTCTGGGAGTTGTGTGGCCCCTGCCTTTCTTGGCATTTAATATTGACACATATTCTAAGCCATTACTTATCTAAAGCGAGAGAAAGTGATAAAAGAAGTTGACATTCTAAGAGAAGAAGAAGACCCGGGTCCAACACACACACAAATAAAACTTAACTAAATATCCTTAATATATTTTTCATGAAAAATATATAATTCGCTAATATAAAATTCAAAAATAAAAACAATCAAATTATCACAAGAAAACTATATCCATTTTAATCTGACATCTTGGAATAGCAGATCTAACAAAGAACATTGAACTTAGAAAAACTTGTATTTTTGTGTATATATAAAAACAAAAGAGCAATAATTTTAACAAATTTTACTACAGTAAATATATATTTATTCACAGACACACAATGTGTGAATTCCATTATCAATATTGAAATGGTCTTTATAATATAACGAAAAAGGAAAAGCTTTTAAAAGGTCACATACCAATTCTCATATTACGTCTGGTTATGTGACTGTCGTCAAATTCTTCGATTCTTTTCCCGAGTTTATTTAATATTGTGAAGTACAATCAGAGAGATGCTGTTGAAATGAGTATTAACATACATGTACGACATATTTGTAAAATATAAATCTTCAAAATCTGAACATTTATAATAAACATAACATAGTACTTACACACCAACACAAATATTCAAAAATACATGTTAGCATCTCTCTTTCAGATATATATATTTCAAAATCATAACTAAATTCTCTCTCAGACATATAAATTGGATGTAAAAATGTTATGTTGTTGGCAATCTATCTGATATGGTTGCTGTTTGTTATTTTACCTGTTAATGATTCAAATTAAACCTGGTCTCGAATGACACGAATCCTTGTTATTCCGTGCTGTGTGGTGCCATGACATCCTTTGTCAGAAATTGGCTCCCTGGTGGGGTCGTGAAAATCTAAACCTATCTTAAGAGATCACCAAGCAACGTAAGCAAAAAGTATACGGTGTTATTGAGTTTATAGTGAAAGTCTACTAACTCTCCAGTCGAGAAGTGTGTGCCTTCAACTCTAAGTTTTCAGTTCTGCTCTCACCAATTGTCCTGAAATCATCTTGGATCTGCTATTCAATAATGTGAATATTTCAGAAATGAGCTCGTCTTGATGTAGTATATGCGGAATCTCAATGCACACACACATACATCCCTATTTCAATCATGGCGAATTGGAACCTGTTCTGCATTCGTAATTTTCAGATAGATGTGAATTCTCGACCGTGTGGCATTTTCTTATATTTCATATCGTTCAACGGTGGCATATACTGCATAAAAATATTCGTGCTGAAATATTAAAATCAAAGTCAATTTTTCCAAGCCGATGAAACCTATACCTATCCAATGATATAATGCTATACCTATATCTTATTCGGGGAATCAACCTCTTCCATATATCTTTAACTGTTGTCGTACAACTCACCGCAATGGTCTAATGACACTAAGCAACACTCTGACATTTTTTAAATGCAAAACCTAGCTACTTTCTCTTTCAAACAATTAGTTCAGCTATGGTGCAATCACAACCTACCATTAATACTACAAACTATTGAATACTTTTAAAATAAATTGAAATAGACTAATTACTAAAAGAATATCTATTGCCATGCTAATTAAAATTTATATTTATTTATATTATTTGATGTATAGCACTTTAAATTTCATTTTAAAAGTTCATTTTTATTACAATTATATCAGTTATAGACAGTATAACAGAGGTCTGCATTTTAAAATGGTTTTAATCTCTCATATTACATACAATTCTATTTGTATATATGAAAGAGGGTTTGTGTGCTAAACTTGGAAGATTGAACAAGATAGAAGTGTACTTCAGAATCATCATAATATGATGGTATTATCCCCATTGAAATAATAAAGTTAATAATTTAATATAATGTGCAAAAAGTACAAATGTGATATTGTACTGGAATAAGGTGCATAAATTATTGCATCTAGTTGCCTTTTTCATAATTTAAGCTTTTTTTATCTTATACTTTTCTCAAAAATGACTATCTTCAACACATTAATTTATTATTTTCAACTAAATTCAAATTTTGATTGCTTAAGCACACTGATTATCATTAATTCGACAAAGGGACGTAACTCCATTGATCTAGATGACATTTTTCTCTCATCTCTCTAAGTGACTGAAACTACTTGAAGTATTTGATTTCATGCGATAGATTTTTGTGCCTCATTGTTTACTGGTGTAAATATATTTGTTTATGGTCAGGAATTGTCTTTTTGAGTGGCAATTTTTCCCAAGCACGTGCCTTGGAAATTTGTTAAATTTGAAGCTAATTTTGTCCAAATTGCCCCACCCCTTTCGGAAAGGACCAAAGTTGTATTTTTAATCAAAACAGCACTCTTTATGGGACATTAGCAGGGCTTGGATCCGCTTGAAGCGACACAAAACATTTATCTAGTGAATTTTAATTGTTATTCTTTTGGGAAAATTTGATTTTAGCACATCTTGTTATAGTTTTAGATTTTCAAACAATTCTATAGCGCTAGTAGAAAATCTCATATCTTTATAAAAAAAACAAAAATTTGCAATTTTAAATTTGTACATTTAAAATTATACTTTAGAAATGTAAAAATATGTAGTTTTATTTCTCTTTTTATACGTGTTTAGACACACCTTTCTCTCAAATAACTAAAAAATTTCAAATATTATAGAAATAGAATTATATAGATATATATAGAGAGGGGAATCCAAATATATTGAATTTCAGTTAGCAAGAAAATGCCTGAAAATTTTGCATTTATATTGTTTTTATTTTACACTCACAGAGCAGCATCAATATTAAATAAAGGGAGATTTCCCTTGAGTTGTTTTGATTGTCAGTATTTCTCAGAGAATAAATGTTTTACATACTACTAAAGACAACATACTATTGTCTATAACCAACGTTTTAAAGTTTAATGGGAAATTTTCAAATTTTAGCAATATTTAAAATTTTAATAATCGTTTCATTTTCAAATGAGCTTTTTTTTTCTATATTTAAATTTGCATATTATCATTATAATAAAATATTTAATATAAAGTATTACATCTTTATATATATTTATAAAAGATGATTTACTAATTATATATAATCAGGTATTATATATGTTTTATTTGAAATAAAATATAAATAGAATCTTTTCATATAGTTGGGTAGCACTTCAACAGTCGACTCTTATTTCCTTCGACGCAAAATAATAAACCTATTTAAAATTTAGTTTAATTCATATTCAAATCGAAACAAAATCATTTTTTCTCTATTCTAAATTAATTTGTAATATTTTTTGGAATCTATAAATTTTATTATAGATTAAAATGGTTATAGTAACACACAAAATATAGGAATATTTCAAAATAAATTAAGAGGTTTTAATTAAAATTGAAAAGATGTCAAATATAATTGTGAAGTTTAGAGTAAAATATAAGTATTTATTTAACATTGAAAATATTAATATTATACTTTAAATTGTTGATTACGAAATTGAAAATGTTATTGACCTTTAAAATGCAGTTATTACACTTTAAAATATTTATATTAAAATTTTTAATGCTGCCATTAAGTTTGAAAAAGTTGTTCTAAAAGCATAAAATATGTATAAATAAACAAAAAGACTTGTTTTATTCATATTTGTAAAACACAAATAATTTGTATACTATTGAATAATCACTTTTTGTCTTTTTTTTTGTTGTTGTTGTTATATGTTTATTATATAAACTTTCTAATATAATTATTTTAATTTTTAAATATTTAAAATCACATTACGATTCTTTGTGAATTCTCAAATTCTTCTGAGAAGAGAATCATAATTGTTTATAGATATAAATACATTTATTGTTTGATTTTAAAATAACTCTAGAGAAATCTGAAAAATAAAATATAATAATTCAAGATTAACAAGGCTTTTTAATTTTCAATAAAATTGGAAACTAAGAATTTAAATCTTAAAATTAATTTACAAATATTCATATTTCCATATATAATTAACATATAAATTAAAATTCATAAAATTGTTATATTTTATTTTTAAAATATTATCTATTCTCTCACACACACACACACAAAATAACAAATGTTATTTATATTATCATGTGTATTTGAAAGGTGCTTTTTAAATTATATATATTATAATAAATGAGTGCCTATACTAAAATTTGATGTAATAATTAAATATTTAAACTCTCCTGGTGCTTAAAATAATTTAATCAATCTTTTAGAAAAAAATACTTTTTGAACTTTGAATCGTATTAGTAATTGTCCCTTTTACTGTGTAAATTTTAGTGTGATAATTTATTTTATATTTAAATAATATATAGTAATTTGATATAGTCTCTCTTCTGTTAATTTGTGGCATTGCTGAATTTTATTTTGCCACACTAGAGAAATATATTTAAGAGTACTTTTACATGAAATGTGATATATATGTGTGTACATTTAGTATATTGATTCAACTAATATGCAATTGTGTGTGTTAATTTTCATATATTATTATTATATGTTGTAAATAATGCTTTATATATATAAACATTCTTATTTATCAGTAATGATAAAAAATTGTGAGAGTCCTAATTTTTATATTTCTCTGGTTACAACTCAAAATTCAAGCGGATCTATCCCATTTTTATACCCATCCCCTTCTATGACAATAAAGTTTTATTATCCAATGTGTGGATTTATTTGATACGCATTTTTTTCTAAAGCTTATTTTAAAATAATATTAAACAGTTTTTTCAAGTAAGAGACATTTCGGCCAGTAGAGTTTTTATTTGTTCGACGTTTCGACAAAATTCTTTTGTCCTCGTTAGGAAAAAAATAAAATTATATAAATAATAAATTTATTTTTTTCCTGACGAATACAAAAGATTTTTGTCGAATAAATAAAAACTTTACTGGCCGTGGTGTATCTTACTTCGAAAACAATGAATACCGGCCAGGCAACCTCTATCTTCAAAATAAGCAATTGTTGTTTGAATATTTATCTAGTGTGCCATCAATTGATCAAAATAGAAACGTTTATTTAGTGGTTTTCCAATAAAATAGATAAATCTATCCTTCCTTCTGTTATGACAGGTAAGTCGTGGTGACCTACCCAGTTTCTCAGATTGAAGAGAGCTCTATACAATTGTTTAGCATGTACAGTTAGTTACATATCTCTTAGAAAGTATTTTATAAATATATGGATATAGTATTATAGACATTTAAGGTTGAAACCTGGTGATCATATAGCCTATAAATACTGAAAATATATTCTCTAAGAAGTGTTTTTCCTAATAAGTCTCCTCAATATGATAGTCTAGCGGATAATAAACTATCGAAATCACTGGTTGGTCACTGATGAAAGTCATCTTCCCGTGATGTTCGAACACGATATATATATTTCTTGATAGTAGGCAATACACACACGCACAAAGCATTTATTAAGACGTTAGTCTTATACAGATTCTCCGTACAAGGTGCAATAACAGGAAAAGAGCAGCACAGGAAACCAGTAGTTCCGCAACTATATACAATTATTAGTAATAAGGAAAAGTAAGATTTAACATGAAAGGTCGACGCCATCGCCTCAAGTCTTCAATTCTATAAGCGCGGAGCAGAAATAGGGACTAAGTTATTTAGTTCGCCATAAATATCGCATCCAGACACAAAAAGGAGGTTTACTCCAGCACAACCATCCCTATCACCAGCTCCGCAATCTCATCGTCGACCAACACGATGGCCCCTCGATGTTTCGTCATCATTCTGAGGTGTAAGAACAATAGCTTCCGAGTTCTCTTTTCTCCCTCTTTACACCTATTGCCTTGTAAAAATTATATAGGGCCTGAGCAACTAGTCTACTTGTTTGGGCACTGGTTAACATCGTTTGGATTGACCTAAGTTCGCTGGTGTCTACCGTTGAAAAGAATGTCCCTCTCTCCTCGCTAATATATATTGGCATTCATAGATATAATGAGATAGTTCAGTGTCCATATTTTCTTTGCAGAGATCACAAATCCATCACCCTCCCTGAAAAATTTGTATGGTTTTCCTTGAAAAACGAATATAGTATTCTCTGTTGTGCGATATAGCGTTTTACTCGGAATGGAAAGTTGCTAAGTAAATAGTTTTCAATTCGGAATGAACTGTGTAAATACTTATAGTGAGGGTACAATTTAGAATTCTCTATTTTTGCCAGGTCACTTTGAATAGATTGTTCTATTGCAATTTTAGTTATTAATGGTATTTCTTGCCGGATAATCCTTGCATCGTTGCAGTTAATTAACCATGAAAATCCTGTTGAGTTGAGTATGTTGGCCAAACTTTCCGCGAGTCCAATATATATATTTCTATTTCTTGATATCTCATATAGTTGAGCTAAGCATATATGGGGGAGTCGGCTGCTGTTCATTTTTAGAATTCTAAGCCAGAACCCGAGTGTAAGTTTCAGCACCGTAACTCCCAGTGACGTTCTTCCGCACTCCATACGTAGAATAAAACCAGGGGTATATCTGGGTAAATTTGAAAGTCTCTGTAAAAAATTGTCTTGTACCCTGTCAACCAAGTTTTTTTGGTTGTTTGCCCAAATTGGAGCTGCGTAGAGCAAGGTTGACAGAACCATTGAGTCTAGGAGCTTGAGTGAGGATCTGATAGAGTTGATTCTTGTTTTAGTCGATATTGCCCAGACCGCATTAATAGCATTTAGCGTCTTGTTTTTAAAATGCTTTGCCGCCTGTTGAGTTGAGTTTGACGCTGTCAGCTGGTAACCCAGATACGTGTATTTAGATGTTATAATGAGAGGCAATTGTCCCCAGAACCAAACATCCGATCTGGCCTTTCGACCTCCATTTCTAAACACCATAACCTTTGATTTGCTCTGGTTCAGCGTTAAAATATTATCTTCGAAGTATTTTCTGAGTACATTGATCTTTTTTTTGTAAATTTATCTTGGATTCTCCGAGAAGTACGATGTCGTCTGCGAAAAGAAGGAGATGTATATTTCCATAATTCGGTAAATAAATACTTGGCAAATCAGCGTCATCGTACAGAGAAACCAAGTCGTTTAGAAAAAGGATATATAGATAAGGTGACAGGGGTTCACCTTGTAGAACACCAGCTTGTATTTTTATAAATTCTGTAAGTGATCCGTTCCATCTTATTGTTGCTGACATTTGATTATAATAGCTTTATATAAGGCTGATAAATCGGGTACTTAAACCGTAGACTGTCAACTTCTTCCAAAGCAGGGAGTGTGGTACTGTATCAAAGGCCTTTTTGACATCTACGAAGAAGGCATATAACTTCCTCCTTTTGCGGCTCAGCGTCATCTGTATCAGTGAGGTAAGGGTAAAAATATGGTCTGACAGGAATATCCACTTCTGAAGCCCGCTTGGTTTTCCGCTAAGATTCCCCTTTTTTCAATCCAATTATATATATTCAAACTTGTCTTTAATATGGATGTAAAGAGCTTTGATAAATTGGATAACAATGATATTCCTCTATAGTTTGATGGTATATTTGGGTCACCATTTTTGAAAACAGGATGAACAATTGTTCTAGTCCACACTGATGGAACCGAGGATGTCGTCAATATTTTGTTATATATATTTTTTCATCGCAGTAAGGACAGTAGAAGTTCGTTTTGTGTATAAAAGAAACATTCGCGCTTTTAAATCCTTTTTATTCTATATGTATAGATGGCGCGTTATTGCTTTGTATTAATCTATTCCTAACTGGCCTTGTCTTTATAGTTTGCTGAAGAGCATTGCTCGAAGCAAATATTTGAATGTAATTCTACTGTCCTATAAGCTTATGTCCATAGTTTACTTGAAAACTATTTCTAAGATTCCATCCTTCAGTGTAGCATATAAAAGCAGAATGATCCAATACAGTATTAGAGCTCTGAGAAGCGGTCTGGTGGATTAAATTGGCGAAACCGCTGGGAGGGTTCACCACTGATGAGCCAAGCCCTCCCAATATATTTTTTCATCGCAGTAAGGACAGTAGAAGTTCGTTTTGTGTATAAAAGAAACATTCGCGCTTTTAAATCCTTTTATTCTATATGTATAGATGGCGCGTTATTGCTTTGTATTATTATATTTGTTAATAGAATCAAATATTCGTCAGGTAAAACTTTGATTGCTTCATTTGGTATGTTATCCAGTCCCGTTGCTTTATCCTTCCCCAGATTAGATATTTCCGTGGTGACCTCCAAAAGCGAAATTTCAGCATCCAGATCCGGGTCCATATATGTTAGCGCCGGTGAAATATACGCGTCCATTATAGGTGGGGAAGACAGCAGTCTTCGATAAAAATCCTCCCAATCACACATCGGGATATTGCCTTTAATTGTTGTTCTTTGCTTAAAAGATTTTATTATCTTCCAAAATTGAGAAGCGTTTCTAGCATTACAGAGGGCATTCTGTATATCATCAAAGTATTGGTTCTTTTTAAGTTTAATTAATGATAAATATTCTTTCTTGCTTGTGATAAACAAATCTTTGTTAACTACATTATTTTGTAATAAATACAGTTTAAGACTTTCTTTCATTTTTTTTCTTAGCCGTATAACATTCCTCATCGTACCACGTTTTAGACCTCAAACCACCAGATCTTATCTCACGTCTCATCCCTGCTCTTGACATTGCCGTTTGAATTTCAATTGTAAGCCTTTCGACTTGTGAGTCCAATGTGGAGCCCGTCAATGGTAAAATGGCTAAATCTCTCAAGTTGCCTTTAAAAGATATGGCCTTGTCTGCAACCCAGGAATACTTTGTTCCAAGACAAAACTTCGTAGAATCTTTTGACTTCATGTTATCTAAGCCCTTGAGTTTTAAAACAAGTGATAGATGATCCGAATATGGCATGCATTCAACACTTAGATCAACAATGAGTTCCAGTAATGCCGGTGAGACAACAGCAAGGTCTATAACTGAGGATCCTTGACTTGAAATAAAAGTAAAGTTTCCATTTCTGTCACTAGTAGCTCTACCATTCAGTATAGTGAGGGAATTATCATCGAAGAAATCAACAAGAGTTTCTGAAAGAGATGATGAGACCGGATCGCTAGAAGCACGGCTGGCAGAAAGCAGAGTCGGGGTATCTAGCAAGTTATGAAAATCTACAAGGTCATCGGTGCGAACATTTAGATCGCCGTATAGAACTATCTCAAAACCCTCCTAGATTTTATTCTCAATGTAACTAAATAGTTTTTTTAAGATTCTCTAGCTGTGTTTGAATTGGTGGTAAATAGACAAAAATCATACAAACTAGTAGTGAATCTGCAGTTGAAACTAATTTAAAGATTGCTGAAATCCATTGAGATTCCACTTCGACTTTTTCAATTAATGGTTGGATTCTTTTACTGACTCCCATAATAATACCACTTGAACTTCTCCCTCGTTTTAATGTCTTTAAAGCCGGTGAGTGGTAAATTTTGTAGTTTTCAACTGCAAAGTTCAGTGGGTTTTGACACCAGGTTTCAGTCAAAACGAAAATGTCGAACTGTTTGAGATAATCAATGAGAGTAAATACGGAAATCATACTAAAGAATCCATTTATGTTCCAGTAAATAATTCCAGAAGGCTTGCCATTTGTTGTTAAAGAACATTTATTTGAACGAAATAAGTGCTTATGCTGCAGCAATTGGTTGGGCCGTGATTCAGTAAGTTCGCTATCGGTGGGTTGCTTTATTACGTCCCCCGCTGGCGCTAATAACGCAGCCATTAGAAGCATAATAGTTTATGCCACGGACAATTAACTTATTATCTTTCAACTTGGAGACAATTCCCTTAGAAAAAATCTCTTTTCGTTTATTAATCAGTATTTTCCTTTGCTCTCTAACACAGTGGCAGGGTAATCTTTGTTCAGGAATATATTTTTATCCCTGAGTTTAAATGCGTTTCTAAGTAACAGAATTCGTTGTTTGTAGTCAGGCACTTCGATAAGGAGCGGTGAATTAGCTTTTCTTGATAATCTTCGGCATTGCTCTAACCCAATCTCCTCGGGAATCTGCATTGAACTCGAAATCAGATTGAGAACACGGGAGCGAGATTCGTCTGGGGTTTCATTTTCAATTCCTTCGAATCCGTAAAAAATTAGGTTTCTTTCCCGCTACTTCATCTCACAATGCTCCAGCCGTCCCTCAAGATCAGCTATTCTTTTTGAATTGTCCGACGCAATCTTTGATGTAGTTTCGAGGGAAGTCTCAAGCTGTTGTAGACGCTGATTTATTTTCTCTAATCCCTGTTCCACTGAGGCAAATCTAGTCTCAATTTTTTGTCCCCAGTCATTCATTTTGGCTGAAAGCGCTGTGATCAAACCACCTATATCTTTATCCAATTCTAAAGTTGTTTGTCTTGTATATCTTGGGCCTGGATTTGACTCAATACCTGCCATAAGTAATAGCATTATTATAATACATCTACGGTTGCTTTTTCCAGCATAAACAAATGTGTTTGCCTTTGAGTACTTTGCATAACGAGTTAGTTTTGCTGCTTAAAATTGACATATTTAGCAATTAGAGAATTTTCTTTGGAAAAAAAATAAACAAGTTGAATATGGCTATTAATAAAATGAGCTTCATGATTCTCATAGAATATAAATAGTAGAATGCCTATCTGGTATTACTAAGAAAGCAACAAAAGGAGAGCAATAGAATTAAATAATAATTTCAAAAATACTTATCAGGAGACGAAGAATTCTGCGTCCGCTCTACTTGGCCACCTGGCGGAGAATGATAGTAGGCAATACTGGAGTGCTAAAATAAATTTTTAAAAATAGTTCTAAGGTTTTCATTTTGATTTTTAAATATTTTTTTAATTCACTGGCAATGTGTTTCTTTTCAATAATTACATCAAATATTACCTCTACAGACCTTACTGCAATGATATAAGTTATGGAATGAGAGGGTTCACCACTGATGAGCCAAGCCCTCTCATTCAATAACTTATATCATTGCAGTAAGGTCTGTAGAGATAATATTTGATGTAATTATTGAAAACAAACACATTGCCAGTAAATTTATTTGTTACATATTTTATCGATAGATGGCGATTGAATTTTAAAATATAAATATTATGATATGTAATTTATATGGCTCATTAAACGACAAAACATAAAAAAAAAAGAATAATTTCCATCGTATATCCTTCCGCCTAGAAGAAAATAATCGTGTGGAAGACAATTATATACTCAGAGATGGTAAGTATATTAGAGGTTGTTGAATAATTTGCATATCTCCCTGATGATCCTGTTCAAGTTTCAATTACCTAGCATAGTTTTGAGTGGTATTCACTTCAGTCTCTATATCTCTCTAAATAATTTACAACACGAATCAGAAAGCAAAATTTCAGTGTTTTACCAGTTCTCTATCCCTCTCGGACCAAACATTCCCCAAAAAGAAAATTAACAAAAGAAGACCCACACAACCTAAATCCTCTTCGGGCATCATTAAGATCCCGTTAGATGGGCCTTGCATCACGTGAGGCCACACTTTTCTTGTGTTCACGTGGCAATTTGTTTCCTCCTTATACAATCTTGGGCGCACTTTGCATAACATTATGCAGTATCTGTTCGAATTTCCTCACCATGTATGCTATTCACATGTATTCACCAAATATTTCATCTACAACTCATTTTTTGCTATGTATATTTATATATCATTCCCTAAATTCTCCTAATATAAAATTAATTTCACTAGCAGAGAGAGAAACAATATGCAAAATTTTATATATATCTGCATAATATATAACTGTTTATTGTTGACCAAGTTATTCGTTGAAGTTACTAGACGATCACAACTTATCTGCCATTAGCAGCTTAAAAACAAGGTGTAATCTTTAAGTAGGGAGACCAAGGCTGTTGAAATTTTATTATCTATATATATAAAAATGAATGTTTGTATGTTTGTTTGTTGGTCTGTATGTCCGGTATACAAATTCGCAGTAGTTCACTAATTCAAACCAAAATTTCCATACATAGGTAAAAAATAACGAGGATGACGATAGGCTATTTAAAAAATATATATAAATCAATTATTAAAACTATATATTCAAATTATTCTACTTAGCTCACGAGCAGCGCCCTCTATCAATATTAAAAGGTTATAAATACGTTTAAAATCTAAATCTTCTCAATATTTTATTAATAATAGTTCGCTTAATAAAACACATATAATATAAATATTTATATAATAACCGCTCTAATTTTAAATATTTGGTAGGTTTTATTTATTTATATATTTTCATTTTTAGATATAACTGATCTAATTCGCCGTTTAAAATAGTTCGCTTAATAACACATATAATATTAATATTTATATAATAACTGCTCTAATTTGAAATATTTGGTAGGTTTTATTTATTTATATATTTTCATTTTTAGATATAACTGATCTAATTCGCCGTTTAAAATAGTTCGCTTAATAACACATATAATATTAATATTTATATAATAACTGCTCTAATTTGAAATATTTGGTAGGTTTTATTTATTTATATATTTTCAATTTTAGATATAACTGATCTAATTCGCCGTTTAAAATAACTAATTATAGTTCGCTTAATAACACATATAATATAAATATTTATATAATAACTGCTCTAATTTGAAATATTTGGTAGGTTTTATTTATTTATATATTTTCATTTTTAGATATAACTGATCTAATTCGCCTTTTAAAATAACTAATAATAGTTCGCTTAATAACACATATAATATAAATATTTATATAATAACTGCTCTAATTTGAAATATTTGGTAGGTTTTATTTACGTATATTATTGCGATTTCACCGCCACTCTGTGTTGTGACGACGATCAAAATTCTATAGAGGTAGTCACTCACCTCTATTCTTGGTCGGCGGGGTTGAAGGTTCAAAATTAAGGCGTCGCTGTTTATAACACTTTTAAAATATACGACGAAAACAGGAGGGAAAATTATATTTATTACAATTTAAGAAAATAAGTAAAGTATTATTTAATTAATTATATATTTAAATATTTACACTAAAAGAATCGGAGATCAGGGCAAATTATAGCGTTCGAAAGTTGTTTACAAGTTCTTCTGTATTTGTTTTCTCATTTTTGCCGCTGCATCCCCGTAGCCGCTTCCGCCGGCCTCCCATTGGCTGCTTCGGACGGCTTCTTTTCCAACATTTCTCCCACCTTTGAGTTGGCGTCTCGACGACTCAAACATGGAAAGGAAAAGTTCAGTAGATCCAATCGGTTGGGTCTCTTGATGGGCCGTCCGTAACTTGACACAACATTCGGGGTTTCAATGTGATGTTGCTCTTGTTGTGAAGTCAAAGGGTCCTCTTCAGTTGTCAATCGAACTTCTTGTGTGGGAGATCGCTCCGTTAGAGGGTCTCGACATCTTATCTCGGGCGTTATCTTTTATCACCTGATGAAGTTTTCACTTTCGCAACCCTCACAAGTCCATCTTTTCCTGGATAGAGTTGGATTATTCTGGCTAACGGCCAGTGTAGTCTCTTTAAACTCTCTTGTCCAATGAGCACCATGTCTCCCACCTTGAATGGTATGGTAGTCTTCAGGCGTCTCGTTTCTTGTCTCAGGAATCCAAAATATTCGATACGAAATCGTTCTCTAAGATCTTCTCGTACACGTTTGATATATTGATATTTGCGGGAGAGGGTCTGGTTATCAATCAAGTCCAGGTCTGGAACGCCAACCTCTCTGACCTCATGTAAGAACAACGAAGGTGTCAATGGAGCGAGATCCTCACTTTCTTCCGTTAGGTAGGTCAGAGGGCGTGTGTTCATCAAGCTTTCGACGTCACACATTACCGTGGACAGTTCTTCATATCCCAAGGAGGTTTGACCGAGAATCCTAAAGAGCAATTGTTTCATCATTCCAATCAAACGCTCCCACCATCCACCCCACCAAGGAGCACCAGGCGGTATGAATTTCCAGGTGATGTTTTTCAATGTGGGATCACATTTCAATCTCGAAAAATCAATCTTCTTTAAAGCATTAGCCATACCTTTGAAATTAGTCCCATTATCCGAATACACAATCAATGGGCGGCCTCTTCGAGCAATAAATCGGCGGAAAACTTGGAGGAAGGCTTCCATAGACAAAGATGTCACAAGTTCCAGATGAACTCCTCTATACACTGCACATGTGAAGATGACAATCCATGCTTTCTTCTTATTATTTAAGATAAGATGCCCAGTTAGATCAACTCCTGCTATTTCGAAAACTGCAGCATCTCGGTCTACTTCCTTTATTCCAATTTGTAAAAATGCTTTCTCAATATCGGAAGAGACACCTACTTCATATTTCCGGAATTTATTTAAAAGTCTTGGTGTAATTTCTATCAAATTGGGTCCCTTATCCAGACAGTCATTCAGGGAAAGTTTATCTCTCTTCCGGGCCGACGCATTAAATACTGGCCTTATTTTAGAAGTTTGACTGTTTCTTTTATACACTGGTCGATGTGGCAGGTAGTGTACACCATCTAGTTTATCCTCTCTGGAATACTCTATTATCCCCTGATTTATCCATTCTTCAAAGATTTGTCCATACTCATTCATGTCTCCAACTTCTTCAAGTTTTCTTCTTACAGAACTTAGTTGGTTTTCGGCTAGGTCTCTATTCGAAGGAATCCTTTCCTTGTCTTGCACCCAGGGTAGAGCTACCTCAGAGCGCCCCTCGATATCTCGCGTCGTGGTGTGGGCGAAATGTTCCTCCATTTCAGCTTGTAATGACTGAGTCTTCTTCTCAACCTCCGCGTCAGAGACTCCAATTGCATCTAATTTCCACAAGTTTTCTAGATCCAAAGATAGAAGTGTGGTCACGCAAAGGGAGCTGGTGTCATCTCTCACCTCCGTTGGAGGAATCTTTCCCATCACAGTCCATCCTAGTTTGGTACGGATTGCCACCAGTCCAGATGAGATTCTTCTCTGATCATCAGTTAGCAATCTCCCGGCGATGTCCGCGCCTATAAGGACTTCTATACGGTCTCTCATCAAATCAGACACGTCGAGTTCTTCACTCTCTTCTAAAAATGATCTTGGACACACCGGAGGTATGCTTCCACAGATAAGGGGTTGACCTAGTGCAGTGATTCTCAACCTTTTTTTTGTTGCGGCATTATTTTAAAGATTTGAAAATTTGGCGGCACAATTTTAGAATTTCGCGGCACACTTTTGCTAACTTGAATGCAAGAAAATTCAAATTATGTATCAATATTTCTATGCAAAATATAAGTAATATACATCTCAAACATACAATTTGCTAATTTCGTTATTTTAAAAAGTAAAAAAATGAAAAAGAAAAAAGAAAAACCAATACAAACGTGAACATAATCATATGACTAAAATTCGGCGGCACATTTTTAGAATTTCGCGGCACACAAAATTACCGCGGCACAGTGGTTGAGAATCACTGACCTAGTGCTTCAAACTCACAGCGATAGGAATTATTGATGTCAGATAAATGAATGGTATATAGACCTCATGTTCAACTACGTCGGTACTCGATCCTCCAAACAAGGAATGCCGGAAGAACTCTCTCCTTGATTGTTCGTATTCCATTTCCATTGCTGTGCTATGTAAAATATATGATCTTTGAGATCCTGTGTCTATTATAGCCCGTGCCGTCTTCTCCGTTCTGTTCCCTTTGAGGGTCACTCTCAAAGTAGGTAACAAGACGTCTGGGGAGGTTGATAAGTTGGCGAGAGTTTCATCTTGCACCGTTGGAGACTTAGAAGATCCACCTCGATCTAAAATCCGTTTTGTGCACATGACATCCAGGTGGGAAGACATGTTGCAGATCGAACAACGGACTACATTTCTGCAAAATTTACTTAAATGAGAAGGCCGAAGACATTTATAACAAACGCCTTTTTTCTTCATGAGTGATCTCTTTTCGTTTAAACTCATATTAGCTGCAAAGTCACACTTAGGGCTTCCATGGTTGTCTTTACCACAAAATACACATTCATTCGATTTGTGAACTGAATTCAAAAGTTCTGAAGCTGTCGCAATTGGTTTTTCATTGCAGAATCTTGTCTTTGGATGTTTGTTTACTAAATTAGGTTTAGAAGTTGATTCATTCCCGGTACCGATTTCGTTTCTAAAACTCCTCTCCCGTGCAGTTAATTGTCTTTCTAGAAAGGTGATCAAGTCATTAATTACGTAACCTGTCGGGAGTTCTTTGTTCAATTCCAAATTAAGGTCTGCAGGTAGAAGCTTTATTATTATCGGGCACAACAGTTGTCCGTAAACATCAATGGACACGTTTAGTGACTCGAGACTTCTTATTTGAACAGAAAGGTTGTCAAAAAGTTCGCGGAAGGTTCTTACATCGCTTGACGTTTTGAGTGGTCTCATTGACAACAAATTGTTCATATGTCGGCTAATCAAAATGTCTTCTCGCCCAAATCTGTCTTTAAGCAATTTTATAGCTTTCTCATAATTGTCCGCAGATAAAGCGAAACCTTCGACTGTGTTTAGTGCAGTTCCGCCGAGATGTGACTTCAGATAGTTAAATTTATCGATCGGGTTCAGTGAGTTGTTCTGGTGTATAGCTGCATCAAAATAATTCCCGAACGTCAGCCATTCACTAAAGTTTCCATAAAATTTCGATATCATCAATTTCGGAAGTTTCACAGTCGTGCAGGAAGGTACATAATGTCTCATTTCATTTTCATCTATTCGTGAGTTCGAATTCGGTATATTTTCGCCATGAAAATCTGATTGGCGAATCTTTTTATTTGCCCTAAATCTCCAAGTAATATATTTCTCTCGATATTCCTCTACGCCCTGTAATTCCATCTCTAAATCGTCAGTTTCAAGAAGCGTTTCTATTTCGTGATCCACTAATTTAAGTTCGTTAAATGATTCATTCAATTGTTCTAATAATTCTTCAAGATCAATTCTAATTAGCGTGTCAAGTCCACTTTCAATCTTATTGCATGTTTTCGTTAAATATGATCTGTTAATAGCACGCTTCTTCTGTTGAGTTCCCCGGTTTGGATAGTTGAAAAGGGAGGATACACGATGTGACTTATTAAAAGTTTCCTTACTTAAGTATATATATATATATAGCAATTTAGGCCAACAACCCCATGTATATAACCCGCAGCAAGACCTTAATGTTGTATAATAGCAGCACAGCTGTCAGTGATGCACTATCGGCATATGTCTTTACATGATCATATGTAATGCAATTTGTGCAAACAGGATAAATAAAATAAATAAAAAAGAAAAGGGGGAAAAAACTCTGTAATTGATTAAGAGTTGAGCTAAAGCAAGGATCGAGCATATAATATTGTCAGAACAATGGTCTAAAGATGGAAACAGCCGCGACAACTATTATACAATTTCATCAGACAACCCATGAAATCGTTATTAAATTGGGCAATCTATAAAACACTGAAACACAGACACTCGCGGCAATGTATGTGGCCGGTAATTTATGGGAGACTTGATTATTAGTAACATTCCCTTCAAATAGGTAAGAAACATACAACATTTCATTTAAACAGTGGGAATAGCACCATAAGGCAAATTATGTATGAAATAGGTAACAGAGGAAACAAGAAAATTTCTCTAAATATTTATTTAAATATCTTAAAATTTGGGAACATGTCTATACTGACGAGATATGCTATTTACATAGTAAAATTTAGATAGAGGTGACCTGAAGTTACTTTATAGCCCTTTAGGGCCCACGCGAAATCTAGGTTGGCTACTACACAAAAGGGGGGGGGGGGGAAGGCGCTAAGTCATAATGACAAATGGCTTACCTTTTCTCGAAAGTGCCGGCAAAGGTCTGGTCTCCTGTCTGCAGACTGTCCTTTCACTGAGCGACTCCGATCGAATCTTGCCTTTTGGCAAAGAACCTTCTTTTATCCATCCCTCTCTCCATTTTCATTCGCCGAAAAAAACACCAATCAAAATGGCCAACGCTCCAGTATCAATTTCATAGACGCCCCAGGCCTCATCAAAAATAGAACATATAGTATTACCAAAACAAAAAATCTAAAGAGAGAAACAGCCACGGCGATAGTGTAAAATTTCAGACCCCAGGCCCTCCCTTCCACATGGATTGAAATACCATCCTCCCTTTTTCTCGGGACGATATATATATATCGCCCCCCCTCCGTCTTAGCTAAAATCGACACAGGCCCCTTTTCACTTGAACTGTAATATAACGCCTTCCTTTCTCGGAAGGATATTTTATAAGGTTCAGTCTTTAGAGATCTTCCTTCTCCATTTTCCCCTTTTTTTTTTTTTCTGGTCACCTTTACCTAAATTTTTGGTGAGGGGAATATATGTACATATGAAACAACAGCTTCCAGCTCGGATGTCTCTGGATGTCTTCTTCTTTACCAGGCATCAGCTTTCGGCATGGAAGTCTGGTGTCACCAAGTGTCTAAGTTTCTGGGCAAAAAAATGGTCTGTAAGTCTATGTGGGAGGGAAGCCATGTATCCATTTGATTTGATTATACATACGCCTTCTGTTGGGGTATGGTTACAAAAACGTGCCCCAACAATCCTCCCCCTGCCAAGTAATGGACAAATGCGTTTGTGCTATTCATTATTCATCTGCCTTTCATCAGTTACTATGAAAGCAGGCCCATTTCTAGCAAAATGCATTTTCCATTACTAGGTGAAGCCAGGTGTACCGAAACCTATAGGGAAGATAAGGCTAATCAAAATGATGGTATGCTATTCTAGATGTTTATTATTCCGAACATTAGTGGGCATTGTGCATCCTGGCAAAGGGGTTTTTATGTGTTATTATTCTGTCAGCACACTGTTATCAACATAGGTCATGGGGGACAGTCATATCATATGTATGGAAGTAAGCAAGGTCATCTGTCTTACCATTCATGGGTATATATACCACCCTTCCACTTTCTTCTTTGGCCTTGAGGAGTAGGCCCTCCTTGTGGTAAGTCCTCTCAACCCCATCCTTGCCTCTTGTGGTGCTGGATTCATTGCTACCTTCTTTCTGCTAACAATACAGTTAGAACATTTCCCTATTACATATTATATATAAAAATTTGGGCGCCAAGAAGTCGTTTAGAAATAACTGACTAGTCCAACTCCTAAAACATGCCAGCATCTTTATTTAAGTACCAATCAAGACATTCGTGTGGTATAGTTATACATATACAATCAAAGGAAAGGATAATTATAGTTAGCTGAAAGAAATATCTTGATACATAATGATTAGCCTATGACATGATGACTTTTGCTAAATAAAAAAAAAAGGTTACAGAAAACAAATTGTGAAAGTAATTATTAAATAAGGCACGAAATATGTAATGATAAAATGAATCCTTCCATGTTATATGATGGGTATAATATATATATTGAAGAAAACACGTATCATGCAGATAGTGATTAAATATGATAGAAATCATCCCATGATAGATGATAAAGAAAACTACTACAAAATTATATATGATGACAAAATATATATATGTCATAATTTGTATATAATTAAATGCACCCCCGACCCACTATGTATGTACCATGTATGATTTTCAAAGATTTAATAAAGAATAAGGTAACTGGAGGAAAGCAAGTAGCAATAAGACATAGGAAGTAGGCCTAAAGCTGGCACGACTATTCTTGGCACCCCCGTCAATATTGCAGGGGCAAAGACCGGACGTATCTAGTGACCGCAGAAGTTATAAATGTTAAGCTAACGCCCAATATTTCCGGCAAAGACAGGACGCATCTAATATCCGCCGAAGTTATAAGCGTCGAGCTACCCAACACTTCCTGGCGAAACCGGATATATCTTCCGGCAAAAGCAACACCAAAGAAAACCGCCGGGCCAATCAGAAGACAGTACCTAAATAGGTCGACCAATAGGAAAAGATCATGTGACATCTCTCGACCAATCAAAAAGAAACTGAGTCTTGGTGTTAAATCGAAAAGCAAGAATGGTCAGTTGTTCACTCGCTCTCGCCGAGTTCGGACCTAGTAGTGTTTTGGCTCCCATCTGAACAACATCTACAGTTCTTCATTCACTCCCACCGAGTTCAGACCCAGTCATCGACTCGACCCCACCAAGGTAATGTCTGCTCACTAGAGACCTCTCTCTCCGCTCATTTCATCTAAATCCAATCATCGCCATGTGATCAACTAATTAATCATCAAAAACCGCTCTGCCTTTCTCAAAAGCTTTCTTTCCTCCAACCCGTTGCCTTATATTTTCAACCATCAAGTGTCCCGGCATATTTCCCCTGTGTGTAATCCTTTCACTCAGCCACCACGACTGCATCATCCACCACGACTGCATCATTCACCACGACTGCGTCACCACTTCAACAACCTTCAACACCAAGAGTAAGGTTTCCCAACATAGTAGAATACCACAGCTATTCCTAAAGTCGACAGGATAAAGATGGAAATTAGCCCAGGCGCCAGCAAAACAAAAGGCAATGACAAACCGAGAGAGAAGAAACTGGCAACGAGCGGAAAGAAACTGACAACGAACGAAGCGACAAGACATACCCTGGCGACGGTAATTTTAGAACTGACCGCCGCGCTACAAGGGGCAAGATCCACGCAAGGTGAGACGGAGTTCCGGAGCGCCACCCCCGGGGCAACCGACGCCCGCGCCGCCGGTACGTGTCCGAACAACCTGACGCCCACCGAGGAGTCGCCACCCGCCATGCCGTACCCGTGCACCCGGAAGCAACCCACGCGAACCGGGACAGTGCAAATAGTCCGAAAACGGTCCACTCGAATGGAAGCAGTACAAATGGCTAGATTTCCCTTTCAATTGCGCGGACAGTGCAAACGGTCCCGATCCGGCCCAACAGATATTCCAAGCCAGCCACCCCAAGCCGAAGACGCCACAGTGGAGACCTTTCGAGACTGAGGTAGGCAATCCACCCAATGACACCATCAAATTGACTTTGGACTTGTATCTGACCCAGGACCTACCATGTACCTTTCTAATTGAACCAGACGCAGGTTCAAACATATTGCCGTATCATTTATACAATAGATTAAAAGCACAACTTCCCAACTTAAGTATTAAAAATCCTTCCCTTGATCTATCCACCCTAAATAGTTTTACGAAAATAATAGGACATTTGACTCTCCCTCTGACAATAGGCCAAATAACCCGTAGAGAGAACTTCCACGTGGTAAATGCATCCTTGCCATTTGGAGTTCTTACCTTAAAAACCCTTTATCAGTATAAATTAAAATTAAATTATAATCACGGCACTATTTTCCAACTTGGCGTCCCATTGTCTAATACTATCTACCACTTTAAACATGTGTCAAATGAATGCAAGCACGGGCTAGGCCAAAACCTGTCCCAAAGGACTCGCACAGCACCCAAAGCTTTCACACATGGAAACCCTTACCTGCATTCATTGCCCAAACCCCAAATATTTACATGCCACCATTCTAATCTCACACCACGCAACTTTTCACTCAACCCAATTGCCAATACTTTATGCCCACAACACATAAAGCCACAACGGCTTCAACCTACAATTCCAATCATGCCCAAAAAAACGTGTCAGTACAGCTCACACACTTACCACACAAAATCCATACACGCACCCATACGTCACCACACAACAAACACGCACAATCCGCACAACAAACGCAACACGCGCGCCAAAAGACAACAACAACCAGTAAGCGCATGCACAATCGTTAAGAATAACACAATCATCCCGTCTACACAAAACATAGAAAAAATTCACGCCACCAAACAACCACACAATCGAAAAACATTACGATCTTTCCTAAAAGCTGTGAACGCCTATAAAGAGTTCATTCCAGACCACGCCCTTCTAAAAAAGGATGTCATGTGGGTCTGGGATGACGAATGCCAGAAAGCGTTCACTAACCTGAAAGAAAACCTTACCACACACCCCACATTACACCTTTACCAGGAAGGTCTGCCATGCCAGGTGTACTGTAACACCTCAACATTCAGCATTACAGGCGTTCTTAAACAAGTCTACCCTGATGGGAAGACATACACCGTTCAACATTTCAGCCGATCTCTGCGTAGTCACGAGCGAAATTATTCAGACTTGGAACTACAATGCCTAGCCATTGTGGAAAGTGTGGATAATTTCCGCACCTGTCTAATGGGCAGAAAGTTTACAATATTTTCTGACCATCCCGCATTGCAGTGGTTGAAAGAGGTCAAAGCTCCGTCAGGCAGATTGTTTCGATGGAGGTTAAGATTGTCAAGATACGAATATGAGGTCCGTAGCATAAATGGAGTACAACAATATGAAACGGGCGTTGGAACTCGTATCCCATTTTGTGGCTTTCTAGATGCGCCACTCATACAGAGCCAACAGTCTTCTCCACCGGGAAAATCTCGCGTGACTATGGATCACAATAAACTGCGCACCGTCTCCCGAAAAGGAGTACTTAAAACTATAGTCCCAAGTTCACTTACAACCAGACTTCTTAAGTCCGAACACACTCAACACCACCATCCAAACATCTCCAAGATGACGAGGCTCATCTCATCACAATATTATTGGCAGAACATGACACAAGACATCGCAAAACAGGTAAAAACCTGCCCCACCTGCTGATTCGCTAGAAGAATCGATGAATACAACCAACCTTCACGTAAAAATACCGACACAGGCCCCAAAGCAAAACAGAATTCGTACATAAAGCACAGCGTACACACAACACAAACAATGCCAAAATTACACCACCCACGTCAGAGAAACGGTCACACAGCTCAACCTAAATCAATTACCGCCGACATATCGCTAATAAAACCATTGACGATCAAACAGGAGGACTACGAACCTACCAATCATTTAAATTCTACAATTAATAAGGATCAAGCAAATATTTCAAAATCCCCATTTACAAAAATACGGGAGAACATGGGGCAATATCCTATCTTTCATCTGATTTTTATCCTTTGTTTGTTAGTTCTACCATACAACTGTATCCCAATTTTATTCATTAATTACTTGTTTATCTATACCATGCCCGCTCATAAAATCTTCGAACTACAAGAGACAGTTTTTAATGTTGGACAAACATTTATAAAACTTCTCGTAATTTTAGGAACCATCTTCGCAGAAAATCTAAATAAACTCCGAAGAGATAGAAGTAACTGAAAGATAACCAACCAATGTCGGAGAAGTCACACTCCAAAAACAAGATCTGAGCCGCTCCAAAAAATAAATAAGCGGAAGGAAGAGTGAATTTTGAGACACCGCGACAGGAAGTGTAGTCCGCGGCGATAAATTCGGCCTATGCAAACAAAAGGGAGCGCCTCGTTTCCGATCTCCAATTACCACCCCTCGTTTCTGGCCGCTCATCCAAATTAGATCACCGCTTTTCCCCCCTCCACAGATATCTCTATATGTCGCCAATTTTAGATTTCAATTCGAGCCTACATATCGATTTTTTTTTACAATTCAATTCCACACCCACAAGACGTCACCGACACATCTAAATGAGTCACATCCCTATTATAATTAATCATGATCACTTTACAGACTCACACAAAAAAAACGTTACATATTCCACCTACACGTACATCTCAAAAAACAATAACAAGACAAAAAATTACATAAAGGTTATATAGATTTCCATGTCTCCTGTACATGTAGTATAAACGCACACTTGAGGATTAGAATCACGTTTTCCACCTAGGTGTCGCTACAGATGAGACAAAAAATTTCTAGGGCATAAGTAAGCAATTAAAATATCTAGATCAGGGCATGTAGATACAAAAGAACTCAATTCAATACATTTTTTTTTTATTTATACATTAACCAATTTTACTATTTTTCAATTAAATTCAAAATATTTAACCAAATTAACAATTTATTCAAATTATTATCATATTTAACTATCAATTATCATTCTATTTATCACTTAACTTATATTAGTATAACTTCATTATCAACGAAAACTCATTGGTTTTCGGTTACACTAAAAACATTAAATCATCCTATTTTTGAAACCTTTTTATTTTTCATTTTTCCTTTTTTTTTTCATTCAACCAAGCACTCAACTTTGATTTCGCTCAAAAACCTTTTATTTTATTTTATTTTGATTTCAAAAGACCTTATGAAATTTCCTCGAATTCTTTTCCAAAATTCGAGCAAAAAAGTAACTAGGCATTTTCCCTTATCACCATGCAACAAAACAATTTTTCTTTTTCAACAAAACACATTCAATTTTGATTTCATTCAACTATTCTTATTTTATTTTGTTTTGATGTCAAAGCGCCTTATGAAATTTCCTCGATTTCTTTTCTCAAAATTCGAGCAAAAAAGTAACTAAGCATTTGTCTTTGTCACCATGCAACAAAATATTTTTCTTTTTCAACCAAACACATTCAATTTTGATTTCATTCAACTATTTTTATATTATTTTTATTTTGATTTCAAAAGCCTTAATAGAACTCCCTCGATTTCATTTCCTATCTCGAGTAGAATTCGTTTAGGCGCATTTTCCTTTCTTTTTAGCCCACTATGTACCATAGCATTCATTGATTTCTTACAATTAAAAATTTTTGATTTCTATTAATTATACTCAACCTATATCATCAACACCACTCTATTTTACCTCTTATATCACCACCAATACTTGTATATAACCTCTCAATACCCACAACTAATTTTCCCACAAAATTATTTTTCACTTTACAGAATTCTCTCAGGCTAACCCCTTCTTGAATTCTTCACATGTAGGGGCGCATCTGTCATAATTTGTATATAATTAAATGCACCCCCGACCCACTATGTATGTACCATGTATGATTTTCAAAGATTTAATAAAGAATAAGGTAACTGGAGGAAAGCAAGTAGCAATAAGACATAGGAAGTAGGCCTAAAGCTGGCACGACTATTCTTGGCACCCCCGTCAATATTGCAGGGGCAAAGACCGGACGTATCTAGTGACCGCAGAAGTTATAAATGTTAAGCTAACGCCCAATATTTCCGGCAAAGACAGGACGTATCTAATATCCGCCGAAGTTATAAGCGTCGAGCTACCCAACACTTCCTGGCGAAACCGGATATATCTTCCGGCAAAAGCAACACCAAAGAAAACCGCCGGGCCAATCAGAAGACAGTACCTAAATAGGTCGACCAATAGGAAAAGATCATGTGACATCTCTCGACCAATCAAAAGAAACTGAGTCTTGGTGTTAAATCGAAAAGCAAGAATGGTCAGTTGTTCACTCGCTCTCGCCGAGTTCGGACCTAGTAGTGTTTTGGCTCCCATCTGAACAACATCTACAGTTCTTCATTCACTCCCACCGAGTTCAGACCCAGTCATCGACTCGACCCCACCAAGGTAATGTCTGCTCACTAGAGACCTCTCTCTCCGCTCATTTCATCTAAATCCAATCATCGCCATGTGATCAACTAATTAATCATCAAAAACCGCTCTGCCTTTCTCAAAAGCTTTCTTTCCTCCAACCCGTTGCCTTATATTTTCAACCATCAAGTGTCCCGGCTTATTTCCCCTGTGTGTAATCCTTTCACTCAGCCACCACGACTGCATCATCCACCACGACTGCATCATTCACCACGACTGCGTCACCACTTCAACAACCTTCAACACCAAGAGTAAGGTTTCCCAACATAGTAGAATACCACATATACTTATACAAGTAAGGCGGATAAAAGACAATAAGGATAAAATAGATCATGCCTTGAGGGAAGAATAAGCCATGACAACATGTTAAAAAAAATCGCAACATGGCCGGTAAATATTACTAATATCATGAATATCAAAGGAAATAAAATTGTTGAAATGAATAGCATATGAATATAATATAATATATATGATATAAATAATAACATATTCAATAAGAAAATGAAAACACATTATATATATTTGTGCGCTGAAGGTTCAAGGTTTAGTATCTCAGTTAAGTTTTTCAATCTTATTCAGTCTGGAATCACGAGTTGGTCACTGGGTAATATTCGTCTATCCCGATCCTACTGGAGGGTGTGTTTTCTCTTATGTGTTAGATTCCTCTGTTACAATACTCTCAACTCAGATGGGTACGTCATTTAGAATCTTGGTCAAATGGAACATAGCCCAGACCTCTATTAAACTACACAGTCCATTTAAATCTAGGGTGACAACCGTATGAAGAAAGCTCTCTGTTTGACAGAGAAACTAATCAACTTCTCCCATTTTGTTTGTGACTCCGTTTACCTTGTCTCTGGGGTGTGTACAGTTCAGCTACCTCCCCCTTCCAAGAAATTCATATTACTTTCATCTACTAATATACCCTCTATTCATTGACCTGAATCCTACAAATCTACATCTTATAAATTTGAATTTTATCAATCTGAAATTTTGGTTCTTTTACAAATTCCTTCAGAATTCTACTCCCTGTATAACTGCTCTTAATTCTACTGTCCTCAATACAACACTTCTAAAACTTTGACTCATTGGCTCGTTCTGGCGTCTCGTTCGCGGTCCTTATAGTTAACTAATACTTTAAAATCTTATCCTATCATGAAACGAGTTTAAACTCGTTGAAGGTCCTAATAATTACTTATTCTGCCTCTCGAATCGGTCTTATGCTCGAATTCATTCCAACAAAACGTATGGCAGGGCGAATCCTTTATTAGAAGAAACTTCCGCTAGCTATGGGGGATCAAACTGGTACCAAAAAAATTCAATAGACGGAAACTACTTCGTCTAGAATAACTGGGCAATCTCTGCCTACATGCCAATCTTACAGGACCTCCCGTCTGGAATACCCTCGCTCCAGCCACGCTAAAAACGTCGAAACTACGGTGTCAGATCGGTTACCCAAGGTCGCGCCGTTATATCCCAGGCTATACGGCATGGCTAAAACAAATCCCCCATCCTGCATAAAATTCAATCTATACCTCTTCGTTTCCTCTAATGAGGAGAAGTTTTGTGGGTTTCCTGGTCTGATCATAACCTCCCACAACCTTCCAGTCTGAGAATCAAGATATGATCATTATCTACGACTGTTAAAATTCAAGTTGATATAAATAACAAAGAGTACTTGATTATCCTAGTAATAGAAATTAAAATTTTATACTCCCGAAAGGGGAGACCTAACAAAATGGAGCGAATACCTTTCCTAACAATAGAGTTGTACAGCCCTGTGAGGCTATCGTTCCTAACAAATAAAGAAATCAAATTTAAAATTGAACCTATTGGTTCCCTATTCTAATGTATCTTTGGATTAACAGTATGTTAGACTTTAACTTTGTGGTCGCATTCATTGATCATTACATTCACTCTCTCATTCACGATCGCATTCAAACTAGAGTTAGACTCTATCATAAAAACCAAAATACTATAATATCATTATTAATAGGCCTTAACAATAATGAAAATCTTCCAGGACAAAATGTGAAATCAAATAAAATAATAAAATTAAAACAAATTGGGAACTAAAGCCCTAAGTTACTCAAAAGAAAATGCCTCTGTACAAGCTCTATATATACTAATACTTTATACTCGATAAATGATTGTTAACAATAATTGTTAACAATTCTAAGTAATCTGGAAGCTAACCTACTAAAAAAAAATCAGTGTAACTTCAAAAACTGCCCTTGCCTTGACACCAAGCGACTTTTCACGACAATTCTATATAAAGACATACACTAATTATAATGGCGAATAAAGGACCATTAAGCGTGACACCTCATAAAAGCGGAATTGAGTCACTCCCCTAGCCACCGTGGGTGAAGTCACTTTCTTCCTCGTGCGTCTGCCCCCTTTGCAGTAGTCCGACCTCAGCACTCTATTGAAAGATGGATTTATAGGGTTTACGATTCACTACCCAACACTAACATTCTCAAGTGCTTTCCAAGGATCGACTACGGTCTGGGCCTACTTAACTTCTACCCCTGGCTTAGGGTCCCTATACTTCACAACTTTACTCTGAAAGATTGACCTTTCATGTCCTCATTAGAAACCTATTTCAAAGCTACTACCTGAAGGCCAGGGATTATAGGGTTTCTGAATTACCCAACACAAGCCATAGGATGCCTATTAGGTTTGTTGTTTTAGACATAGCCCCCCCTCTAAGTTGTGATTTCCTACACCTTCCTTCACCTATTACTCCTGATAATAACTAAAATTTCAGATTTACACTAAATAGTTAATTCACAATGGTATACATTATTCTCATTGGTCTTTGAAACTCGGGTTTTAACAAGAAATAGTTTGTATTAAAAAAAAGGAATCCTAATGAAGTTCTACTTTAAAAAAAAAGGTTTAAAAAAAAAAAGGTTGAAATCTCTAAACTTCTCATTCTATCGAGCTGATTCTCCGTACACACTCCAAAATCCTAGTTAGTGGCGACAGTCTAAGCAGAATTTACACTGTGTGGGCCTTTTCACCCTTGTAGACCTGCGTAAAGTTAAACTGTTCACACTAACTCTGTCAACTTCCCCTCGTCTCATTACTTCTGAGTTCGCTCTGGTTCTATTGTTGGATAAAATTGTAACATAACAATAAAAAGAAACTAAAATTTTCCTAAATCATATCCTGACAGGTTGTACAAGCTCTTCAAAACGGTGTGTCATATTAAAACAAGGTTGTGAGACAACTCTTAATTATATACTATACTAAAAATGAGGCTGAGCCAATTCTACACTAGGAGAACACGAAAACCCAAGATGTCGTCCTTGTAGCGAGCATGGAGCCCTATCACAAACCCGAAGTGCAAGAACAGACTGCCTAAGGTCTTGTGACCGACTAGTAAGCAGCGGGATGACGTTCCTCGTGTTGAGGGAGCGATGTCAGGAGGACAGAATTTCCTGGTATTCCCTCTTATCTGGCACGACCGGTCGGGGTGAACAGTCGCGTCACGTGAAAGGAGGAAATATCTGAGTTCCCCCCTCTTGCTCTAACTGTTGGGTCGATTTGGCTCATGTAAATAGTAACTCTTATACTATATCTAAAATCTCTCATATAACTTATTAAATAAAACGGTGTAAAAACGGTGTTCTATACAAGGATAAGGTTGTGACAATTTTCTCTAAATGACACACTAATATTAAAACAAATTGTGAAGATCTCTAAAGATGGCAACAAACACTACAGTAAGGTTGTGAGACGGTATTCTGCACAAAGACAAGGTTGAGACAAATAACACACAAACCCTGAAACATGGTGTTAAAGCTCCTTTCAACACTTAGCACTAGAACACATGTTTAAAAAAAAAAACTGCAAACTGTTTAAAGTTCACCATAACATTAAGACATATTTGCTATTTAATATATAACCTAATATTGTAATTAATAAAGACCTATCTATATTAAATAGTGTATACTGTTGCCGAAACTTATGTAAATCAGCTTACACAAACCCCCAGTGCATAATATGTCTTATTTTAAAAGAAATAGTTCTATCGAGGCGATATTGCGGTCGACAGCTACGCTTTATACATTAAATGTACTTTCTTCCATCAATCTTTATCTACTATTTACAAAACCCTTTATCCAACTTTTTTTTCAATTGTTTCTCTTTCAACATCTTTCTGCATCTTTCTATCTCTTCCTCATCAACATTCAACGCTTTCTCACTCTTTCATCATCCTTCATCATCCTCAACGCCTTTCAACTTACTTCCATCGCATCTCTCTTCAACGCCTTCAACACATTTCATCTCTTATTCATCACCTTATAACATAGTTCAACGCCTATTTCATCATATTTCATCGCCCTTCCATCACTTTCAACACCTCTTTCATCCCTCTGAAGTCTCTTCGAAACCCGTCATCGGGATCTGGATCCCGATCTATTATCACTCTTAATTTTGAACTACTCTATTCCAACAGCCTATGACCTTTAAGCTTTATAACTCCATATACACTCGGCGGGGTAGTTACCTTGTTAAGAAAACCTATAATGTCATAGATCATTTAGAGAGAGAACATAACAAATTTGTGCGAATAGTTTGCTTCAACTATTGATTGTAAGCCTATTAAACTCGTTCTCTTTAGGTTGGCTCGCTCATTAGTCTTCGATTTTTTTATTCAATGGTCATATTGAGTCCACATGGGTGCTGAACGTAAACTGTATTAAAATGGTGTAGTTTTCTAGTTTTCGAATTATATGACAGTTAGAAAAAAAAAATCTGGAAATATCTCGCACTGGCTACTATAAAAAGAAATTGAATGGGGTACAACTCCGATCTTACAGGATACCTCATGGCTCATAGAATTGAATCGCTCATTTCTCACTAAAATATTCACACAGGTATGGAGGTCTCCAGTGGTTCTATAGCTATTGGTCAACTAAATTAATTGGTGGCAGAAATTGAAGTTAGTTTAAAGGCTCATGTGCTGTTTTGTCATGCGTCTTTATGTCATCTGCAAAGGAAAGTGTCGCCTCAAAGGACCTAATTCTGGGACTAACATCCGCTGCACATTTCAGGAAGGAGTGGTCGTCCATACAATAGCAAGATATCATTTTGCTGCCAATGTACAATGTTGAGCATTTTCCATGTCGTCATTTTGTCGATCCCCAATCTTCTAGGGTGTTTCTTTAAGCATTTCTCGATGTCATTTAATTCTCCATGCGATCCCGCCCGGCATTCAATAAGTAAGTATTTGATCGTACCACCTCCAGGAGACCATCCCATTGCGGCCGAATCATTTCCACCCAACTTATAACGCCGTCCATATCGCGTAATTGAAATTAGTGTAAAACTCAAAGAATAAGACCTTAATCTCTTAATTCTTTACTAATTTCAGTTGGCTCAACATAAATCTTCTCAATTATTAATTTAGTACAGTGGCGTGACATGTCACACTTCTTCTAGTTCTTTCGCAAGCTCGATTAATCCCAGTGAAAGCCAGTTCAGGCGTCAATCCCGTGCTAACCCGTCATGCATGACTTCAAATTTGGAAATTATTAGACCTGAATATTTGCAGTGGCATCTGCTTCCACTGAAAGTATTTAAGACACAAGGCTGCCTCTTTAAATCACTGTCTTTACTCCCACATGCCTGTGTAAACTTTAACCATGACCTTATCAATTCTCAAAATTCTGCCTATCGAGTATCCTGAGAATCAATGTTCTTCTTGTCTACGGCGGATTAACACAATAATTGTTCCCTAGAGTTATCTGCGTCGAGTGGTCAGTCTGTACTACTAATTCTCCACTCTAACTCCAGGATTCCTTTATCTACTCAGGCTGTTCAAAATTTTTCAAGACAGTTGTTCAAATCCCCAATGATAGTCTGCTAAATTTCGATAATTATTGAAATTCTCATTAAACAGACTAACTACACCTTCCTGACACAGAAGTGTCCAGCATCAAGATATGGCGTACTGCCCATTTCTTCATTTGATGACTGTGTCAAATTACAGCTGAAGAAACATACTAAGCATATAACTGGTTTAAATTTCATGTAATCTCATCATGCCTTCTGCTGGCAAATATTTACTGTAAGATTCAATACTATCAAGATGGTTTTATTTGTCTTCATCCAAAAAAAAATGTTTCAGAAATAGAATCTTGGAAATCTCTACTAAGGACAAAAATTATACATTTGTCAATTCAGGATAACCTTCCCTTGTCAGAGTGTATACAGGATATTTAAGATCATATGCAGTTGGAGGCATCATGAAAAAAAGAAATCGGTTGCCTGACGCGTCTTTTTATGGTGATCAAACTTCTCTCTTCACGGGTACGCTAACTGGATCTTCAATTCTATTTTCACCTTAAGGCTCATATATTTGGATGCACAGGCTAGTATGATTTGATAGAAAGCGCTATTAAAATGAAGTTAAGATATTTGTATCCAGCAATAATTATCAGAACTCACCTCTGCTGTGAGAAAATTATATCAGAGCTATGATGAAAAAAAAATGCTAAGTCAAGTACGTGGTGGAGACAGGAAGGAGAGACATCAATAGAATATATGAACATAGACGCAACGTTATTAATCAAGACAATAGATCTCTAATTCTTCCTACACTGCAAAGAAACAGGTCACACTTTCGCATTAGGAGAACCTAGGATACATTACAATAACATAAACAGCAAATATCAAAGGCTTATAATTGATTCTCTATTATTCAGAAAACACAATAGCATTAATAGAAAATAGATTTGCCCGAAACATATAACACAATATATCCTAGTACCAGCTAATAATATCAACAATAATATAAATAACTTATATGTAATAGCCAATAACTATTATAAAACTACTTAAATAATAGAATTTCTAACCTATAAGATAATTCATAGAATATAGCAAACAATAGTAGAATATGTGTAATACCTTAATCAAAAAAATATGTCTTAAGAAAACAAATAATATGCAAAACTTCCTAATGTATATATATATATATATATATATGTACATAGAATCATAATAGTTTTAGCATCAGGCGACGTTATATTTTCTTGATATATTGTATATGTTTCTCCTGTAGAAGGGCGGACAAGCTCGAAAGCTCGAGAAGACCAGAATAAAAGATACTCATCCCCATAGACGTTTTACTTTGATATCAGAAATCAATGATAATATTAAGGTTTTGCCACAAACAATGTGAATCGTAAAAGACAGCGGCGAGAGATGCGGTATACACCGCCTCAACATAACTTTCATTGCCTGATAAAATGCCCGTGAAACGGAAAGCATAAATTAAAATTCACGATTTATAATAGACTGTTAATCTCAGGATGCGTGGACTACTTCACCAATACTTAAAAATAGTATGGCTTTTCATTAGGTATATATTTCTAAAGTATAGGGGAAGAAACATATACTAAATTCGAGCCCCACGTTGGGCGCCATTGTTGAGTTCCCCGGTTTGGATAGTTGAAAAGGGAGGATACACGATGTGACTTATTAAAAGTTTCCTTACTTAAGTATATATATATATAGCAATTTAGGCCAACAACCCCATGTATATAACCCGCAGCAAGACCTTAATGTTGTATAATAGCAGCACAGCTGTCAGTGATGCACTATCGGCATATGTCTTTACATCATCATATGTAATGCAATTTGTGCAAACAGGATAAATAAAATAAATAAAAAAAGAAAAGGGGGGGAAAAAACTCTGTAATTGATTAAGAGTTGAGCTAAAGCAAGGATCGAGCATATAATATTGTCAGAACAATGGTCTAAAGATGGAAACAGCCGCGACACTATTATACAATTTCATCAGACAACCCATGAAATCGTTATTAAATTGGGCAATCTATAAAACACTGAAACACAGACACTCGCGGCAATGTATGTGGCCGGTAATTTATGGGAGACTTGATTATTAGTAACATTCCCTTCAAATAGGTAAGAAACATACAACATTTCATTTAAACAGTGGGAATAGCACCATAAGGCAAATTATGTATGAAATAGGTAACAGAGGAAACAAGAAAATTTCTCTAGATATTTATTTAAATATCTTAAAATTTGGGAACATGTCTATACTGACGAGATATGCTATTTACATAGTAAAATTTAGATAGAGGTGACCTGAAGTTACTTTATAGCCCTTTAGGGCCCACGCGAAATCTAGGTTGGCTACTACACAAAAGGGGGGGGGAAGGCGCTAAGTCATAATGACAAATGGCTTACCTTTTCTCGAAAGTGCCGGCAAAGGTCTGGTCTCCTGTCTGCAGACTGTCCTTTCACTGAGCGACTCCGATCGAATCTTGCCTTTTGGCAAAGAACCTTCTTTTATCCATCCCTCTCTCCATTTTCATTCGCCGAAAAAAACACCAATCAAAATGGCCAACGCTCCAGTATCAATTTCATAGACGCCCCAGGCCTCATCAAAATAGAACATATAGTATTACCAAAACAAAAAATCTAAAGAGAGAAACAGCCACGGCACTAGTGTAAGATTTCAGACTCCAGGCCTCTTCCATCAAAATAGAACATATAGTATTACCAAAACAAAAAAATCTAAAGAGAGCAACAGCTACGGCGATAGTGTAAAATTTCAGACCCCAGGCCCTCCCTTCCACATGGATTGAAATACCATCCTCCCTTTTTCTCGGGACGATATATATATATCGCCCCCCCTCCGTCTTAGCTAAAATCGACACAGGCCCCTTTTCACTTGAACTGTAATATAACGCCTTCCTTTCTCGGAAGGATATTTTTTAAGGTTCAGTCTTTAGAGATCTTCCTTCTCCATTTTCCCCTTTTTTTTTTTTTTCTGGTCACCTTTACCTAAATTTTTGGTGAGGGGAATATATGTACATATGAAACAACAGCTTCCAGCTCGGATGTCTCTGGATGTCTTCTTCTTTACCAGGCATCAGCTTTCGGCATGGAAGTCTGGTGTCACCAAGTGTCTAAGTTTCTGGGCAAAAAAATGGTCTGTAAGTCTATGTGGGAGAGAAGCCATGTATCCATTTGATTTGATTATACATACGCCTTCTGTTGGGATATGGTTACAAAAACGTGCCCCAACACTTCTTTAAACGTAGAATTAATTCTTCCGCCATCTTGTAAACAAAGCAGCAAGTAGGGTTAGCTAGCGAGTTCCAAAATGGTCAGCTTAAAATGATTTTTTTTTCTAGAATTTACCTTCAACAGTCCCGGCTGGGATGCCAAAAATATTGCGATTTCACCGCCACTCTGTGTTGTGACGACGATCTAAATTCTATAGAGGTAGTCACTCACCTCTATTCTTGGTCGGCGGGGTTGAAGGTTCAAAATTAAGGCGTCGCTGTTTATAACACTTTTAAAATATACGACGAAAACAGGAGGGAAAATTATATTTATTACAATTTAAGAAAATAAGTAAAGTATTATTTAATTAATTATATATTTAAATATTTACACTAAAAGAATCGGAGATCAGGGCAAATTATAGCGTTCGAAAGTTGTTTACAAGTTCTTCTGTATTTGTTTTCTCATTTTTGCCGCTGCATCCCCGTAGCCGCTTCCGCCGGCCTCCCATTGGCTGCTTCGGACGGCTTCTTTTCCAACATATATATTTTCATTTTTAGCTATAACTGATCTAATTCGCCGTTTAAAATAACTTCTCTTGCAATATTTGGTATGTTTTATTTATTTATAAATTTTCATTTTTAGATATAACTGATCTAATTCGCCGTTTAAAATAACTGCTCTAATTCGAAATATTTGGTATGTTTTATTTGTGTTCACTCTATTTCTATTTATTTGAAGTATTATAATTTCCATGTTTCAAAAAACTATTTCAAAAAGGTCGTTAGGAATATGTAAGGCCTGAAATAGCTTTACATGCGAATATTTTTGATGCCAAGCGTAGCTTAATGGTTAGGTGTACGCTTCGTATTTCCGCAACCTTGGTTCGAAACTTAGCCTGGGTGGTTTTTTTTTTATATATATATTATTGAAGCAAAGTTTTTTTTTTACAGTACCTAAATTTCCATACATAGGTAAAAAAAAATACGAGGAAAACGATATGCTATTTTAAATTATATATAAATAAATATTAAAACTGTATATTCAAATTATTCTACTTAGCTCACGAACAGCGCCCTCTATCAAGGTTATAAATACGTTTAAAATTGATATCTTCTAAAAAGGTTTCTTAATAATAGTTCTCTTAATATTTAGAATACTTGATCTAAATCGAAATATTCATAGACGCTCGCTCGATTTGAAGATTTATATCGTAACTAATCTGACTGAAATTTTAACAGTATATAGAGTAGAATCTGGAAAAACTTATAGTGAAATTTTCAGGTCTCTTTCCCGAATATTCGTCGAGTTTGCCCTTTTGCTCGCGAGAAGCGCCTCTATCGGTGAAGATGGGAGGTAATATCAGCTGACCTAATATACATGTAAAGTTTGGACGGGACGTTTCACAAGAGTGACATCCACGGCGCCTAATTTATAATTATAACGAATAGAGTGTTTGAATAAAACATTTAATCGGGTAATCCCGGGCGTTGCCCGGGTCATTCGTCTAGTAGGATATATATTTTTGCTTATCCCTAGTACACGTGGTACAGGCCATGATAACCATGGTGGGTAGAAGTTGGCGACTGCTTTTACTGTAAGTGCACCACATGCCTACACATGTGGAAAGCAGTTCGACTTTGCATTTACAAATGTGCCAGAGCCCCGTTTGGTTACCTGCACTCGCTGGTGGGGTTGGACTTTTGCAAGAATCGGAGGCCTTTGGAGCATTTTTTTTTATCAGAAAAAAGTGCCCAATGCGGGAATCGAACCCGGGTCGTTGCGGTCGAAAACCATCGGTTTAGACTATCCTTCCACCGACCTCCTAGGATATATTTCAATATTTAAAACAAAAAAGGAGCATATCTTGACCGCTCACATGAAGATTATTAGATGGCAGAGCGCCATCTAGTAATTGATAAAAATATAACAAGTATTTGTCTTCAAAGTATGATCCTTGCGCTACACAACAACGTTCCCACCTTTCTTTTCAGCTGCTCAAAACAAAGAGTAAATTATTTTTTTCGGAATGCCTCTTAAAATTCTCTTTAAATTTTCTATAATTTTAAGTATAACTGCTTCACGTAAACGACGACGAATATCCAAATGCACGTATTGTGCTATTGTTGAAGCTTCTCCAAGCAATTCAAAGGGAAAAAGACCTTTAATATCGAAAAATGTAATTAGCAAAATTTTTATCTTTGATTTTATTCCTTGTTTTGTTTCCCACTTGGCAAATACGCAAGGAGGAAAAGCAGAATGATTGTTTACAAAACAATTTGTTCTCGTTAGGCTTAATTGAATATAATGTTTTATACTAGCTTGAAGAAACAAATGTACTTATCTTTGGTCAGGCAATCATCCCAAGCTTTACAAATGAATTTATTTTAACTCTCTTTACAATGAATATTTTAAAGAATTTACAAAAGAATTAAAGCCGCAGCTCTGAAAGGCATTGTACTCTGGTGGCGAGCGTCCTTAGAAACTTCTAGAAGGTGGCGAGCTCCCTCTGGCGGCGCAGCCAGACGGCCTCCCATTGGTCAGCGATGACGCAGTTCCTTCACCGCTGCGCGTACACCGCCGCGCGCTGCCTTCCGCTACCTATGTTAGAATAAAACGAAACATACTCCCCTCCTGTGGACGTAGTCCACACACAAGGCAAAAGAAAAGGATCAGATAGTGTAGAAAGTTTTTTTTTTTTTTTTAAGAAGAAGAAGAATTAGAATGGCAGAAGTGCAATCTTCGAGATGGGTCTTATTAGATGATGTTGTTTCTCTGTTTGAAGTTCCACAACTCGGACATTGCCATCCGCTCCAGGTGACACCTTGGTGATGCGACCAAGGCTTCACTGCATTGAAGGCATAGGAAAGTCTTTTACCAACACCAAATCTCCAACCTTCAGGTTGGAAGAGGGTCTCTTCCACTTGGACCGTTGTTGCAGATTGTTTAGATATTCCCTGGACCATCTTTGCCAGAAAACATCTCTGGCCTTTTGAATTAATTTCCATCTAGTTAAGTAGTTGTCATTTGGGTGATAACTGGGCGCTGGGAGTGCTGGTCTTCCAATCAAAAAATGTCCTGGAGTGAGAGGGTTGAAATAATTTGGATCCGAACTCATCGGATACAACAGGCGAGAATTCAAGCACGCTTCAATTTGACTTGTCAGAGTATTGAGTTCTTCAAAATTTAAAACTGCAGATTTTAAACACCTTAGGAGATGATACTTCAATGATTTAATTCCTGCTTCCCAAATGCCGCCGAAGTTTGGAGCAGATGGAGGTATAAAATGCCAAGTGATGTGTTCATTAGCGACATAACTTTGAATTGAAGAATCCTTTACAAGTTGATGTATATTATTCAAAATATTCTTAGCTCCTTTAAAGTTAGTAGCGTTGTCGGTGAAAATATCAGAGGGTTTTCCTCGACGAGAGATGAATCTTCTAAAAGCAGCGAGGAAGGCAGGGGTTGACAGATCTGAAACTATCTCAAGGTGAATAGCCTTCGTTGAGAAACAAATGAATAATGCTATATATGATTTTAATGTTACTTTTGTTCTTATGACATTAGGTTTAGTTATAAATGGTCCTGCGAAGTCTATTCCTGTTTTGCTAAAAGGGCTTGAGGGTATGATTCTATGGATAGGCAGATCTCCCATGATTTGTTTTGACACTTGGCGTTTCGTCTTGAAACATGTCATGCAACGATTAATGAGCTTTTTTACTAGAATTCTACCGGATGGAATCCAGTACTTTTGTCGGATGGCACACAGAGTTAATTGGAGACCAGAATGAAGATGCTCTACGTGGAATTGTTGAACAATCAATTCTGTAACGAAATGGTTGTGAGGAAGAATTATTGGATGCTTCTCATTGAATTGCAGGTTGGATTTGCGCAGTCGACCTCCTACACGTAGAATTCCTGATGAATCAATAAATGGGTTTAAGGATAAAAGTTTTGAGTTTGATGGTAGTACTCTGCTTTGATTACAACATTGAATTTCAGTTTTAAATTCTGAACTTTGAATGATTTGAATAAGAGTTCGAATTGAATTATCGAGCTCATTAGAGGACAATTCTTTGTGTTTTATTTTGTCGCTGCTGTGTCTAGCATTGTGGATAAATCTTAGGAGCCATGCCGTAACTCTGCTCAGCTTCCTGAATGTTGAGAATTTAAAAATAAAGTCTAGAATAGGACAAGTAGTGAAATGAACAATCGGAACAGTCTTTCTTTTTTCATGACAAACTTCTTTTGGAAGTTCATATGTGATTGGTAGCGGATCTTGTAAACTTGAGTTTGATAGCCAATCAGGACCATTCCACCAAAGTGAATGGTTTACTAGTTCTGAAGAAGTTATACCTCTGGAGGCGCAATCTGCAGGATTATCCTTGGTAGACACATAGTACCAAGAAGATTGCAGAGTTAGTCGCTGAATTTCTGCAATCCGGTTACCAACAAAAGGTTTCCAATGTTTTGATTCAGATTTTATCCAACATAAAATAATCTGGGAATCTGTCCACAAAATTACTCGGTCAATCTGCAACAGCAATGAGCTGCAAATGGAATCATATAAATTTGAAAGGAGAAGAGCAGCACAAAGCTCCAGACGAGGTATTGACGTTGCCTTCAAGGGAGCGACATTTGTCTTGGCAGCAATCAATGTGACTTGAACATGACCAGATTTAAAACGAGATTTCATATAAACAACTGATGAATATGCAGATTCGGAAGCATCACAAAATCCATGGAGTTCTAAAGAATGTATAAGTCCCTTGCAGGAAATATATCTAGGAATTTTAATATGATTTAGCATGGCCAAATCCATTTTCACTCTCCTCCAATGAGAACATAACGATTCAGACAAGGGATCATCCCAATCCAAATCCTGTTTCCACAAAGTTTGGAACAGAATCTTGAAGCTAATGATCACCGGTGATAACCATCCCAAAGGGTCATAAATTCGAGAAATGTCCGATAACAATTGTCTTTTAGAATATACGTCTTTTAGTGAATTGACTGTAATTGTGAAATTATCCGTGGATGGATTCCAATTTATCCCAAGAATCTTAACAGATGAATTATCTCCGATTTCATATGAATCATGTGCTTTCAGCGCTTCTGGTACCTCTGAAAGAACCTCAGGGACATTTGACATCCATTTTCTTATGCAAAAGCCACCAGATAAAAGGATTTTCCGGATATCATCAATGAGAACTTTTGCTTCTTCGATTGCTGTTGCGCCTGAAAGTAGGTCGTCTACATAAAAATCAGTTTTTATGATTTTAGATGCCTCTGGGAACAGGAGTTCTTTGTCGGTGGCAAGTTGCATCAAGGTACGGATTGCAAGATATGGTGCACACGACATTCCATAAGTTACTGTGAGCAATCTATACTCCAATAAAGATTCCAATGGACTATTTCTCCAGAAGATTCTCTGAAAGTCGAGATCAGAAGAGTTCACTTTTATCTGTCTGTACATTTTCTCAATATCTCCCGTAAAAGCTATAGGATTAGTACGAAACTTCACAAGAATATTGAAAATATCATGCTGCAATTTTGGTCCAGTATGAAGAAATTCATTTAAGGAGTAATTGTTGCTCGTTTTGCACGATGCATCAAACACTACTCTTAATTTAGTAGTGCTGCTCTGCTCACGCAGAACGCAATGGTGAGGTATATAATAGCACTTGTCTGATGGTTTGTCACGTTCGTTTTTCGGAATGAGCTCCATGTGGTTGAGAGAAAGGTATTCCATCATGAAATCCTTATATTGCTGAAGAAGATTCGAAGATTTGTGCAATTTTCTCTCAAGAGCAAGAAATCGTTTCATGGCATTCTGACGTGAGTCTCCGAGATTAGGCACAGATTTAAATGGTAGACCAACAGAATATCTTCCATCTGTTGATATGCAAAAGTTCTTGTCATAAATGTCCCCGCAACTCTTCTCCTCTTTAGTCAATGGAAGAGCGGCAGAAACCGATTCCAATTCAAAAAACTTTCGCAGATTATCATCTCCTTGGGATGTTGAGTATAATGAGATATAGCTGTTTCCAGTCTCAGAACTGGAAACATTTCCTGAAAGTATCCATCCTAACTTGGAACTACAGGCAGTGGGTCCTGGATGATTTTGGAATCGTAGTTTTCCTGTATATAAAAATGGGGCTAGGTCTGCACCAATTACTAAATCAATGGGACTTGTTTTATCAAAATTGGGATCTGCTAATAAAGTATTCTTAAGATGAGGCCAATTATCTCTATTTATCAGAAAATTAGGTAAATCAACAGTGATTTGATCGAGTATTATGGATGAAATTTTGAATATTCTATCAGAAAAATGAGGCTTAAATTGAAGAAAAGTCTCACTAGCAGACTGCTGTATTGGTTGGTTACCAATTCCAAAAACTGTGAGTTGGCTCTTTTTAACAGGAAGATTCAACTTTTCACGACAATTTTCTGTTATTAGACTTCTTTGAGAACCAGTATCAATCAAAGCTCTGCATGGATGAAACGATCCATTTTCTGCTCTCACTCTCACGATAGCAGTAGATAATAAGATTGTCTCATTGGGCTTTGTTGTATCACTGAGAAAACATGAAACGCTAGATTGGGCAATTGGGGCTTCAATTGAAGTGGTATTCAAAGGTTCGGGTTGGAAGGAATGCAAAAGAGTGTGATGTTTTTTGTTGCATGATTTACAATGCATAGTGATTTTACATGACGTTACTCTGTGGTTCGATCGCAAACAATTGAAACAAAGGTTATTGGTTTTGACTATGTTCCATCTTTCAAGGAGAGAACTTTTATGGAACTTGTCACATTTGAATATAGGATGTGAATTTTTGCATAATAGGCATTTATCATCACCTTTTGAAATTGAATTATAAACATGTGTTTGTTTCACTACAGATTTATCCTCCCTAGCATAACCTTTTATCGATTGCAAACTTTTTGCTTGTTTTTCAAGAAACATAATAAAATTTTCGTAGGATGGAAAGCCATCATCTATCAACGTCAATTCCCATTGCCTTTTCAAATCATCACCTATTTTTCTTTGTAGGAAATGTATTAGAAAGATATCAACAAGTGTATTTCTCTCCAAACCCAGTGATTTCAAATTTCTCATGGCTTCATTACATATATCTAGTAGTTCGAAAATGGCCTTGGAATTTATTAGTTTTAAAGGTTTTAAAGTGAATAATTTTGTACATTGTGAAAAGGCAAGTTCTTTTTTGTTATCATATCTGGAGACCAATGTGGCCCAAGCATGGGCATAGTTTTCATCAATAACAGGAAATCCCCTAATAAGTCGTTCAGCGTCTCCAGTAACAGCTGATTGTAAATATTGCAGCTTTTGTGAATCAGTTAGAGCGGTATTGGAATCAATGGACAGAGAAAACAATTGCTTGAAACTAAGCCATTCGTTAACATCACCAGAAAAGGAAGGTAAATTAAATTTAGGAAGTTCTATTTTACTTGTGGTTGGTTGATTTAGATCATCAATTTTGCTTGAACTGGCTGTACAAGATACTTTATTGATATTCGCCACTAAATTTCTAAGATTATCTTTGTATTGCATAACTCTAGAAAAATAAACTTCATCATCAAATTCAGAAAATGTTAAAAGATTACAATAAGTTTTTTCAATGTTAGATTTTATATCTAAAATATCTTTTTTAAATGTCTGTAAATTTGCATCATCCTTCGATTCAATCATCTTGAGCGAAATTTGCTCAAAATAATCCACTTGTTTGAAATGAAATTCAAGAATATTTAAAGTAGCTTTAAATTTGGTAGCCATTTTTAATTTTTGCTATTATTAATTTTAATAATATATATTTCAAAAATGAATTATAATTATTCATATTTAAATAATTATTTAATAGATTTATTCCCGGGTTTCGGCACCAATGTTTTGTTTCCCACTTGGCAAATACGCAAGGAGGAAAAGCAGAATGATTGTTTACAAAACAATTTGTTCTCGTTAGGCTTAATTGAATATAATGTTTTATACTAGCTTGAAGAAACAAATGTACTTATCTTTGGTCAGGCAATCATCCCAAGCTTTACAAATGAATTTATTTTAACTCTCTTTACAATGAATATTTTAAAGAATTTACAAAAGAATTAAAGCCGCAGCTCTGAAAGGCATTGTACTCTGGTGGCGAGCGTCCTTAGAAACTTCTAGAAGGTGGCGAGCTCCCTCTGGCGGCGCAGCCAGACGGCCTCCCATTGGTCAGCGATGACGCAGTTCCTTCACCGCTGCGCGTACAACCGCCGCGCGCTGCCTTCTGCTACCTATGTTAGAATAAAACGAAACATTCCTATTGCTTTTTTGGGCCTTTTGGTTGTCCTCGTTCAACCCAATTCACTTAACTGGCGTTTTGTCTCCGCGTTATACGCATAAATCCATGTCTCATCCACCTGTGATTATTTATTTCAGCATGTCTGGGTTATTCTGGTAGCTTTCTGAAAGATTTTCACGAATTGAAAATCTTAGCCTTTCGTTGTTCCTTTGTTAAAAATTTAAGGACAAACATACCAAGCTGCTAATCTAACCATATTGACATATTCGCTTATTATTGATTGCACCAACCCATACGATATCTCTAATTGTCTGATCACCTCCCTGATTGTCATTACAAGGTTTTTTCACAAAAGGCTTTTGATTTGTTCGATATTTACCTTGTTACTGATGATGCACGATCGACCTGATTGAACTTCGTCAAAGGGATTTGTTCTTCCATTTTTTTTAAGTTGACGTACCAATTGAAAACTGTTACTCTGCTATAAGATTCATCTCCATACGCCTCTTTAATCAAAGCATCCATTTCTGAAGCTGTTTTACCGAGTTTCAAACAAAATTTAATAGCGTTTCGTTGCTCGATAAAACTATCCATTTTTAGAGAAAGTTTTTCGAAGAACTTTCTGACAACGTTCGCTTTATAAAGTTAATTCTAATCACGTACGCTCGTGCCATGGTCAAATCATATATTATTTAAAAGCTTAGATTATGAATATTAATATTATACATCGTTTATATTGTCTTATTTTAATTATTTTTAAGAATACAGCCTTGCCTTCCTACTTGATAATCACACCTTGTATACGAGTATATGTCCCTATATATATTTATCGATATTGCTTCACACCAAGTCTCTGATTGTGTTGAGTATATTTTGTTCTCCTTTAAGGTCGAAAATAGAGGCACATATTTCTGTTACACACCTGCATAATGGTGTATAAATAATCATGTTTCGCCCGATTTTTTCTTCGCATTAAGTTTTGCCAGAGTTTTATACACCGTTTTTTAGATTAATTCGGAAATACCAATATTGGCAATGGTTACTTATTGTATTTTATTGTTTGTTTGTTTTTTTTAATCGTGAAAATTGATTATTTTTATACACCATTGCATAGATTTTGAGAATAATAAAATTGACAAAATGATTGCTAAGTAACTTCTTGGATAGGTATTTAATCAGGTTTACACATCATTGTATAGATTTCTTTGAAAATAATAAAAATGGCAAGGTTTGATAAGTAACTTCTGGTCAAGGGTTACTAAGTGTATTTTCTGTTTTTTTAGTTATATTTGATGAGTTTTACACGCCATTGTGTTGTTTTCTTCAAGAATAATAAAAGTGACCAAAAAATAGTTACTAAGTGTATTTTTCTGTGATTTTAGTGATATTTGATTAGTTTTACACACCATTGAGTAGATTTCCTCAAGAATAATTAAATTTGACAAGAGTTCCTAAGTGTATTTTCTGTAATTATCGTCATTCTGGATTAGTTTTATACGTAAATGCGTAGTTTTCTTTGAGAATAATATATTTGGCAATGGTTCTCTCTCTCTCTCTCTCCAAAATAAAGTCTTTATAACTGTAGCGATATTTGATCTGTTTTAAACACCATTGCCTAGATTGTTTTTTTTTTTAGAATAATAAAGTTGACATCGGTTGCCAAGTATCTATTTTTATCATTCTCGTGATATTTGATCAGTTTTATACAGACTCTAGTGTAGAGAGAGAGAGAGAGATTTAAGAATTATAAAAGTGACAATGAGTGCTAGATATCTTCTTGGGTAATTTTCGTGAAATTTGATCTATTTTTTTACACATATCTGTTGTTTTCTTTGATAATAATAAAGTGGACAACGTTTATATGAATAAGGTATTAATAAAGTCTTATTATACCTATAATAATATTTGATTAATCTACACACCTTTGCTAAATAATAATAATAATAATAATAATAAAAGTGACAAAATGGTTACTGAGTGTATTTTTCTGTAATTATAGTAATATCTGATAAATTTACTAAATATTTAGTAGATACTTTGAGGAATAATAAAATTTTAACAATGGTTACTAAATGTATTTTTCTGTAATATTTGTGATATTTGATCAATATTAAACATCATTGCGTAGTTTTATTATAGAACAATAAAGTGGCAAGGGCTACTAAGTGTCTTTTCCCTATTTTAGTTATATTCGATCCGTTTTTCATACCAGTCTAAGTTTTCTTTGTGAATAATAAAGTTGACAGATAATATAACTCTAGTGTGTGTAATATTTGATTAATTATTTCTACGGCATATTGCGTAGATTTCTTAAAAACATAATAAAAGGAACAAAAATGTTGTTAAGTATATTTTTCAGTAATTCTTCTTATTTTGATCAGTTTTACACACCACACACTGCGTAGTTTATTATTATTTTTTATAATAATATAGTTGGCTGTGGTTTCTGAATAGGGATTTATATAGCAGTTGTTGGAAAAAAAAGAAGAATAGTAAATCAATGATCTTGAAATACTTTTAGACTGACAACACTGTAATATAAAAACGAGAACAAAGGAGTGTTGGTTTTGTTTACAAAATTAGTAATTGTAATGTAAATTGTTAAATGTTCTTTTCTATCTCTCTTTGAAAATAATAAATTTAAAATACTTTCATAAAAGGTAAAATCGCCTAATTCTTTAAAACCACTTCAGCTGTAAGTAAACTTGTTATTTGTTGTTTCATTGTCTGAACCATAAGAGATTCCCAACAAGGTAGCAGAGCGTGGTTCTTTTTGAATCGCGGTAAAATATATATATAAAATATAAATAAAAACAAAAATGGCTGTCAGCGAAGATATCGCAAATATTGTGAGGCTTAAAATTCTGAAAATTTTGATTTATGGAATTTTCAGATAACAATTATTTTCAAAGCAAATGGCTTTGAAGACTCGTTGTTTGAAGACTTGAAAGATGAAACTGGAAAAGATAAATGGAGCCTAAAAGACGCCAAAGCACAAAAATACATAATGTTAACCATTGAAAAGAATGTTCTAACACATATTCTAAATTGCAAAACTTCAAAAGAAATGTATGAAAAACTAGTAGCCATTCATCAAAGAGAAGATGAGCAATTAAAATGCAAATTACTACAAGAATTTCATGGATTCAAATTTGACAAAATTACAGATATGGCAACAAATATAAGCAGAATGCAAAATTTAGTATTCAAACTAAATAATGTAAAACAAGAAATTGAGGAAAGTTTTGTAATTTCTAAAATACTGAGCATTTTGCCAGACTACTTTAATTACTTCAGCACAGCATGGGACTCGACACCAAAAAGTGAGAAAACGTTAACAAACTTAATATCAAGACTATCACTTGAAGAAACTAAACAAAAGGTAAAGCCTGAAGAGGGAATAGCCATGAGTGCTACTAAAGTAAAGCAGTGCTTTAACTGCAAAAAGAGCGGGCACTTAGCAAAATACTGTAGACTAAATAAAAAATGGTGTGCCATCTGTAAAAAGACAAATCATACTCAAGACCAATGCTTCTTTAAGAAATCTCAAAATAAATTCCAGGAAAATATTCCTTGCCGAAAATGTAAAAAGACAAATCATAAAGAAAAGGATTGCTTTTTCAGAAACAAAAATGAAGAAAAATTGTCCTTTTTTGCAGGAGAGACTTTAAAATGTAAAAATGAGGAATTGTTAGAATTCATTGTAGACAGTGGCTCAACAAGCCAAATGATAAATAGTAAAAAGTTTTTACTAGATGAAGTAGATTGCAACTCAAAAATATCAATAGCGAAAAAGGAAGAAACTCTAATAGCAAAATCAGTCGGAAAAATTCAAGGGAAAAAATGTGATCTCAAGGAGGTGATGTTTGTACCAAACTTGACAAATAATTTACTATCGGTAAGTGCCATTACCAGAAATAAAGGCATAGTCGTCTTTGAAGATGAAAAGGTATTTGTCGTAAAAAATACAAAAAAGTTTTAGAAGGAGAAAAACAGGAAAATGGACTCTATACAATAAATATAGAAACAGAAAACTCCGAAATTGAAGAATCTCACCTAACAGCTACCCAAAATGAAGAAATGCTCAAATGGCACAGAAAAATGGGTCACATAAGTTTTTCAAGCTTAAAACAATTAAAATCTATGGTTAATGGAATAAACATAGAAAAAATAAGTCAAGATGAAATTTGTGAAACAGGCATTAAAGCTAAACAGGTAAGAAAGCCATTCAATTCCTTTAGAACAAAATCAAAAAGGCCTTTAGAAATAATCCATACAGATGTATGTTGACCTTTAGATCCCACTACCCATGACAACAAAAACTATTTTCTAACATTTCTTGATGACTACACACATTTTTGTCATGTGTATTTGTTACAAAATAAATATGAAGTAAAAGGATATCTAAAAGAATTTATTACAGAAGCAGAAAACCAAATGAATCTAAAAGTTTCAAAAATAAGATGTGACAATGGCGGAGAATATGTAAATGAAGATATAAAATCCTGGTGCAAAGCTAAAGGAATCATTATGGATCTCACCATACCTCACTCACCTCAGCTAAACGGCAAAGCCGAAAGATTAAATAGAACCCTGATGGAGAAAACTAGAGCTCTTTTGATTGATTCTGGTGTAGAAAAATACATGTGGGGAGAAGCTGTAAGGGTTTCAGCCTATTTGCCCTACTCAAGAATTAGAGAAAACCCCTGCAGAACTTTGGTTCAACAAAAGACCAAATTTGTCAAACTTACAACTTTTTGGTTGTGAAGCTTATGTCAAAACCCTAAAACACATAAAGAAATTGGAAGACAGAAGTAAAAAATATACCTTTATAGGTTATGCACCAAATGGTTATCGCCTTTGGGATGAACAAAGCAAACGAATCTTTACAGCTAGAGATGTATTTTTTTTAGATAAAGGATGTATAAATAAAGAAGAAAAAATACCTATTGTCGAACCAGAAGGAGAATCTGAAGATCAACTAGAATTAAATGAAGAACCAAGTCTACCAGAAGTCTCTGAAGACAAAGAAGATATCCCTACAAAACCAAGTACTTCAAAATATAATCTTAGACCAAGAAGTAGTTTACAAACACCATCAAGATATGAAGACTTCTATTTAGAGCAGGATGGAACAACAGAATCAGCTCTTCTAACTTACTCTGAAGCTATATCTGGTCCAAATCAAGAAAAATGGAAAAAGGCAATAAAAGAAGAAAAAGAGTCTCTTGCCAAAAATGAAGTTTGGGAAATAGTAAAAGAAAATGAAGCGTCAAACAAGAAGATTCTGACCTCTAAATGGCTCTTTAAAGTGAAAGAAGATGGTCGCTACAAAGCAAGACTAGTTGTAAGAGGCTTTGAACAAGAAGCAGGCATTGATTATGATGAGACATTCAGTCCAGTTATAAGCACTGTCTCTTTAAGGATATACTTTGCTCTAATGGCTAAGAAAAAGTTTGCTTTTAAAACATTTGACATAAAAACAGCTTTTCTATATGGGTTTTTGGATGAAGAAATATATGTTCAATTGCCAGAAGGTTATAAAGGGAATATATGTAGGTTAAGAAAGGCATTGTATGGTTTAAAGCAAGCCCCATTAAAATGGAATGAAAGATTAAAAACCTTTCTCAAATCCCAAGATTTCATACAACTAAAATCAGAGCCATGTCTTTTTAAAACCAACAAAGGAAATATGTACCTTGCAATATATGTAGATGATGGTATCTTAATGGGAGATAATGTAGAAGAATTAAATAATATTTTAGAAAAACTATCCCAAGAGTTTGAAGTTAAAATAAACAATGATCCAAGAACTTTTTTTGGAATAAATTTGTGTTTTGAGGAAAAAAATAAAATTTTACTTTCACAAGAAAATTATGCAAAATCAGTTCTTGAAAGATATAATATGCAAAACTCAAAACCAGTACCCACTCCCATTACAGATGTAGTAAAAGAATTAGACAAAAACTTAGAAATATCAAATGATAACAAATTTCCCTACAGACAAGCAATTGGAAGCCTTTTATATTTGACAAACAAAACTAGACCAGACATGACCTTTGCCACAAATTTTGAAAGCAGGTCAATGCATGATCCTACAACTCAAGATATTATAAACATCAAAAGAACCCTAAGATATTTAAATCACACCACCAATTTAGGCATATCATATGATGGAGAGATGCCATTTGAATTAAATGTGTATTGTGATTCTGACTTTGCTGGAGATATTAAAACTAGAAAAAGTACCACAGGATATGTAGTTTACTTATGTGGAGGTCCCATAAGTTGGTGCTCCAGAAAGCAACCTGTAATTGCCCTTTCAAGCACTGAAGCAGAGTTCATTGCTGCAGCAGATGCATGCAAAGAAGTGTCATACATAAGATCCCTATTAGAAGAATTAATTACAGATAATTTTGATATAAATCTCTATGTTGATAACCAAAGCACTATAAAAATTATAAAATCAGGCCAATTCACCACTAAAACTAAACATATTGATGTCAAATATCATTTTGTGGTAGATCAAGCTCAAAGGTTTAACCTGATATATTGTCCAACAGAACACCAAATTGCAGACATCCTAACAAAACCTCTAGCCAGACCAAAGTTTGACAAATTCAAATCCCTTCTTATGACAACCATTTAAAACATAAGTCAAGTGAAGAAACTGTTGAATGTGATAAGATCACTGATTTAAGAGGGAATGTTGGAAAAAAAAGAAGAATAGTAAATCAATGATCTTGAAATACTTTTAGACTGACAACTCTGTAATATAAAAACGAGAACAAAGGAGTGTTGGTTTTGTTTACAAAATTAGTAATTGTAATGTAAATTGTTAAATGTTCTTTTCTATCTCTCTTTGAAAATAATAAATATAAAATACTTTCATAAAAGGTAAAATCGCCTAATTCTTTAAAACCATTTCAGCTGTAAGTAAACTTGTTATTTGTTGTTTCATTGTCTGAACCATAAGAGATTCCCAACAACAGTAGTGCTATTTATTCAGTTTTACATTTCTTTGCGTTGTTGTTTCATTGTCTGAACCATAAGAGATTCCCAACAACAGTAGTGCTATTTATTCAGTTTTACATTTCTTTGCGTAGATTTCCTTGAAATTAATAAAGTTGAAAATGGTTCCTAAGTGTATTTCTCTTCAATATTCGTGATTATTCGGTCATTTTTTACGCCATTGTGTAAATTTCTTTGAGAATAATAAAACTGACAACTGTTGCTAAATACCTTAATGGATAATTTTGGTGATATTTAATTAATTTCACACACAATTATGTAGTTTTATTCAATAATAATAAAGATGACCAAATGTTTACTAAGTAACTTCTCGGTTAATTTTCGTGATATTTGATTAATTTAATACCATTAAAGAGATTTCTTTGAGAATGATGTAAAAGAGACAATGGTTGCTTAGTAACCTCTTGGGTAATATCATGGATATTTTTTCGATTTTACCTAACTATGCGTAGTTTTAATCAAGAATATTAAAGGCACAATGGCTACTATCTGTATATTTCTGTGATTTCATTTATATTTGATATGCTTTTTCTACATTTTCAGTTTTCTTTTAGAAAAATAAAGTTGTAAAAAGTTTCTGAATTAGTTTCATATGAATGCCAATCAAATTTACATACCATTGCGTAGTTACCTTCAAGAATAAAAAAGGTACAAGGGATGCTCCGTGTCATTTTATGTATTTTAGTGTTATTAGACCAGTTTTCTGTTGGAAAAAATGAAGAATAGTAAATCAATGATCTTGAAATACTTTTAGACTGACAACACTGTAATATAAAAAACTAGAACAAAGGAGTGTTGGTTTTGTTTACAAAATTAGTAATTGTAATGTAAATTGTTAAATGTTCTTTTCTATCTCTCTTTGAAAATAATAAATTTAAAATACTTTCATAAAAGGTAAAATCGCCTAATTCTTTAAAACCATTTCAGCTGTAAGTAAACTTGTTATTTGTTGTTTCATTGTCTGAACCATAAAAGATTCCCAACATGGTAGCAGAGCGTGGTTCTTTTTGAATCGCGGTAAAATATATATAAAATATAAATAAAAACAAAAATGGCTGGCAGCGAAGATATCGCAAATATTGTGAGACTTAAAAATCCTGAAAATTTTTATTTAATTTCAGATAACAATTATTTTCAAAGCAAATGGCCTTCTAGATATTGTAAATGGAAAATCGTTGTTTGAAGACTTGAAAGATGAAACTGGAAAAGATAAATGGAGCCTAAAAGACGACAAAGCACAAAAATACATAATGTTAACCATTGAAAAGAATGTTTTAACACATATTCTAAATTGCAAAACTTCAAAAGAAATGTATGAAAAACTAGTAGCCATTTATCAAAGAGAAGATGAGCAATTAAAATGCAAATTACTACAAGAATTTCATGGATTCTAATTTGACAAAATTACAGACATGGCAACAAATATAAGCAGAATGCAAAATTTAGTATTCAAACTAAATAATTTGAAAAGTAAAACTTGAATCAGGTGAAAAGTTTCTTTTTAAAATTTAAAAAGAAACTTTTTACCTGATTCAAGTTTTACTTTTCAAATAATTTCTGGGTAACTATTGCTCACATAAAAACTAAATAATGTAAAACAAGAAATTGAGGAAAGCTTTGTAATTTCTAAAATATTGAGCATTTTGCCAGACTACTTTAATTACTTCAGCACAGCATGGGACTCGACACCAAAAAGTGAGAAAGCGTTAACAAACTTAATATCAAGACTATCACTTGAAGAAACTAAACAAAAAGTAAAGCCTGAAGAGGGAATAGCCATGAGTGCTACTAAAGTAAAGCAGTGCTTTAACTGCAAAAAGAGCGGGCACTTAGCAAAATATTGTAGACTAAATAAAAAGACAAATCATACTCAAGACTGTAAAAAGACAAATCATACTCAAGACCAATGCTTCTTTAAGAAATCTCAAAATAAATTCCAGGAAAATATTCCTTGCCGAATTTGTAAAAAGACAAATCATAAAGAAAAGGATTGCTTTTTCAGAAACAAAAATGAAGAAAAATTGTCCTTTTTTGCAGGAGAGACTTTAAAATGTAAAAATGAGGAATTGCTAGAATTTATTGTAGACAGTGGCTCAACAAGCCAAATGATAAATAATAAAAAGTTTTTACTAGATGAAGTAGATTGCAACTCAAAAATATCGATAGCAAAAAAGGAAGAAACTCTAATAGCAAAATCAGTCGGAAAAATTCAAGGGAAGAAATGTGATCTCAAGGAGGTGATGTTTGTACCAAACTTGACAAATAATTTACTATCGGTAAGTGCCATTACCAGAAATAAAGGCAAAGTCGTCTTTGAAGATGAAAAGGTATTTGTCGTAAAAAATGGAAAAAAAAGTTTTAGAAGGAGAAAAACAGGAAAATGGACTCTATACAATAAATATATAAACAGAAAACCCCGAAATTGAAGAATCTCACTTAACAGCTACCCAAAATGAAGAAATGCTAAAATGGCACAGAAAAATGGGCCACATAAGTTTTTCAAGCTTAAAACAATTAAAATCTATGGTTAATGGAATAAACATAGAAAAAATAAGTCAAGATGAAATATGTGAAACATGCATTAAAGCTAAACAGGTAAGAAAGCCATTCAATTCCTTTAGAACAAAATCAAAAAGGCCTTTAGAAATAATCCATACAGATGTATGTGGACCTTTAGATCCCACTACCCATGACAACAAAAACTATTTTCTAACGTTTCTTGATGACTACACACATTTTTGCCATGTGTATTTGTTACAAAATAAATATGAAGTAAAAGGATATCTAAAAGAATTTATTACAGAAGCAGAAAACCAAATGAATCTAAAAGTTTCAAAAATAAGATGTGACAATGGCGGAGAATATGTAAATGAAGATATAAAATCCTGGTGCAAAGCTAAAGGAATCATTATGGATCTCACCATACCTCACTCACCTCAGCTAAACGGCAAAGCCGAAAGATTAAATAGAACCCTGATGGAGAAAACTAGAGCTCTTTTGATTGATTCTGGTGTAGAAAAATACATGTGGGGAGAAGCTGTAAGGGTTTCAGCCTATTTGCCCTACTCAAGAATTAGAGAAAACCCCTGCAGAACTTTGGTTCAACAAAAGACCAAATTTGTCAAACTTACAACTTTTTGGTTGTGAAGCTTATGTCAAAACCCTAAAACACATAAAGAAATTGGAAGACAGAAGTAAAAAATATACCTTTATAGGTTATGCACCAAATGGTTATCGCCTTTGGGATGAACAAAGCAAACGAATCTTTACAGCTAGAGATGTATTTTTTTTTTAGATAAAGGATGTATAAATAAAGAAGAAAAAATACCTATTGTCGAACCAGAAGAAGAATCTGAAGATCAACTAGAATTAAATGAAGAACCAAGTCTACCAGAAGTCTCTGAAGACAAAGAAGATATCCCTACAAAACCAAGTACTTCAAAATATAATCTTAGACCAAGAAGTAGTTTACAAACACCATCAAGATACGAAGACTTCTATTTAGAGCAGGATGGAACAACAGAATCAGCTCTTCTAACTTACATGAAGCTATATCTGGTCCAAATCAAGAAAAATGGAAAAAGGCAATAAAAGAAGAAAAAGAGTCTTTGCCTAAAATGAAGTTTGGGAAATAGTAAAAGAAAATGAAGCGTCAAACAAGAAGATTCTGACCTCTAAATGGCTCTTTAAAGTGAAAGAAGATGGTCGCTACAAAGCAAGACTAGTTGTAAGAGGCTTTGAACAAGAAGCAGGCGTTGATTATGATGAGACATTCAGTCCAGTTATAAGCACTGTCTCTTTAAGGATATACTTTGCTCTAATGGCTAAGAAAAAGTTTGCTTTTAAAACTTTGACATAAAAACAGCTTTTCTATATGGGTTTTTGGATGAAGAAATATATGTTTAATTGCCAGAAGGTTATAAAGGAAATATATGCAGGTTAAGAAAGGCATTGTATGGTTAAAACAAGCCCCATTAAAATGGAATGAAAGATTAAAAACCTTTCTCAAATCCCAAGATTTCATACAACTAAAATCAGAGCCATGTTTTTTTAAAACCAACAAAGGAAATATGTACCTTGCAATATATGTAGATGATGGTATCTTAATGGGAGATAATGAAGAAGAATTAAATAATATTTTAGAAAAACTATCCCAAGAGTTTGAAGTTAAAATAAACAATGATCCAAGAACTTTTTTGGGAATAGATTTGTGTTTTGAGGAAAAAATAAAATTTTACTTTCACAAGAAAATTATGCAAAATCAGTTCTTGAAAGATATAATATGCAAAACTCAAAACCAGTACCCACTCCCATTACAGATGTAAAAGAATTAGACAAAAACTTAGAAATATCAAATGATAACAAATTTCCCTACAGACAAGCAATTGGAAGCCTTTTATATTTGACAAACAAAACTAGACCAGACATGACCTTTGCCACAAATTTTGAAAGCAGGTCAATGCATGATCCTACAACTCAAGATATTATAAACATCAAAAGAACCCTAAGATATTTAAATCACACCACCAATTTAGGCATATCATATGATGGAGAGATGCCATTTGAATTAAATGTGTATTGTGATTCTGACTTTGCTGGAGATATTAAAACTAGAAAAAGTACCACAGGATATGTAGTTTACTTATGTGGAGGTCCCATAAGTTGGTGCTCCAGAAAGCAACCTGTAATTGCCCTTTCCAGCACTGAAGCAGAGTTCATTGCTGCAGCAGATGCATGCAAAGAAGTGTCATACATAAGATCCCTATTAGAAGAATTAATTCCAGATAATTTTGATATAAATCTCTATGTTGATAACCAAAGCACTATAAAAATTATAAAATCAGGCCAATTCACCACTAAAACTAAACATATTGATGTCAGATATCATTTTGTGAAAGATCAAGCTCAAAAGTTTAACCCGATATATTGTCCAACAGAACACCAAATTGCAGACATCCTAACAAAACCTCTAGCCAGACCAAAGTTTGACAAATTCAAATCCCTTCTTATGACAACCATTTAAAACATAAGTCAAGTGAAGAAACTGTTGAATGTGATAAGATCACTGATTTAAGAGGGAATGTTGGAAAAAAAGAAGAATAGTAAATCAATGATCTTGAAATACTTTTAGAATGACAACACTGTAATATAAAAAAAACTAGAACAAAGGAGTGTTGGTTTTGTTTACAAAATTAGTAATTGTAATGTAAATTGTTAAATGTTCTTTTCTATCTCTCTTTGAAAATAATAAATTTAAAATACTTTCATAAATGTAAAATCGCCTAATTCTTTAAAACCACTTCAGCTGTAAGTAAACTTGTTATTTGTTGTTTCATTGTCTGAACCATAAAAGATTCCCAACATTTTCTACGCCATTTTGAATTTTCCTTGAGAATAATAAAATTGACAATGATTTCTGTATAAGGTATTATATACCTGTAATATTTTCTTCATTTCATTCACAACATTGCGTAGATTTCTTCAAGAATAATAGAAGTGAAAAAGTGTTTACTAAGTCTATTTTTAATATTTTCGTAATCTTTGATCAGGTTTAAGCACAATTATTAATACATAGTTTTCTTTTAGAACAAAATAGATGTGACAATAGTTTTTGAATAAGGTCTTATAAATCTGTAGCGGTTTTTAATCAATTATCCACATAATTTTTCATAGTTTTCCTTGAGAATATACGACATTGAGTAGTACCTTTGAGAATAATGGAGTTTAAAATGGTTTCTAAATGTATTTTTCTGTAAATTTCGTGATATGTGATCAGCTTTGCATGCTATTTCATAGTTTTCTTTTAGAATATTAAAACTGGCAATGTTATTATATGTAATTTCTTGGGGGATATTAGTGATATTTGAAGATTTTACACACCTTTGCGTAGTTTACTTTCATAAATATGTAGCGATTCTTTGTCCGGCTTACTAGTTTATGTGGTGGTTAAGCAATTACACTCACATAAATAATTTCTTTATAAAATCAAGCCTTTTATTAGAATGACTATGGCTACACCGCTATGGCTATTTGGGTCAGGCAACCAACAGCATGAGAGGCAGAATGACAATAATGACTAACTAACTAACTAATAATTCAATCAAATAGGAACTATATATATAAATTAGACAATAAAATTTTTGCATATTTGCAAAAAACAAATATGATTTTTTTTAAAAACAATTAAAATTTACATAACACAGAAATACCAAAGACTAATTTACATGTCCCCTACATCACTCCCCTTCCAGTGACGGAAGTCACGTCCAATTGACTCATTGTACTTGGAAGGAGGTTTTATCCGTCTTCCGCTGCGGGTCTCCTTTG
>CP092864.1:174608408-174711648 GCA_030710605.1 Cordylochernes scorpioides
TCAATAAAATAGATAAATCTATCCTTCCTTCTGTGATGACAGGTAAGTCGTGGTGACCTACCCAGTTTCTCAGATTGAAGAGAGCTCTATACAATTGTTTAGCATGTACAGTTAGTTACATATCTCTTAGAAAGTATTTTATAAATATATGGATATAGTATTATAGACATTTAAGGTTGAATCGTGGTAATCATATATAGCCTATAGATACTGAAAATATATTCTCTAAGAAGTGTTTTTCCTAATAAGTCTCCTCAATATGATAGTCTAGCGGATAATAAACTATCGAAATCACTGGTTGGTCACTGATGAAAGTCATTCTCCCGTGATGTTCGAGCACGATATATATATTTATTTATAATAGGCAATATTAGAGTGCTAAAATAAATTTTAAAAAATAGTTCTAAGGTTTTCATTTTGATTTTTAAATATTTTTTTAATTTACTGGCAATGTGTTTCTTTTCAATAATTACATCAAATATTACCTCTACAGACCTTACTGCAATTATATAAGTTATGGAATGAGAGGGTTCACCACTGATGAGCCAAGCCCTCTCATTCAATAACTTATATCATTGAAGTAAGGTCTGTAGAGATAATATTTGATGATATTATAGAAAACAAACACATTGCCAGTAAATATATTTGTTACATATTTTATCGATAGATGGCAATTGAATTTAAAAATATAAATCTTTATGATATGTAATTTATATGGCTCATTAAACGACAAAAACACAAAAATAAAGAATAATTTTCATCGTATATCCTTCCGCCTAGAAGAAAATAATCGTGTGGAAGACAATTATATACTCAGAGATGGTAAGTATATTAGAGGTTGTTGAATAATTTGCATATCTCCCTGATGATCCTGTTCAAGTTTCAATTACCTAGCATAGTTTTGAGTGGTATTCACTTCAGTCTCTATATCTCTCTAAATAATTTACAACACGAATCAGAAAGCAAAATTTCAGTGTTTTACCAGTTCTCTATCCCTCTCGGACCAAACATTCCCCAAAAAGAAAATTAACAAAAGAAGACCCACACAACCTAAATCCTCTTCGGGCATCATTAAGATCCCGTTAGATGGGCCTTGCATCACGTGAGGCCACATTTTCTTGTGTTCACGCGGCAATTTGTTTCCTCCTTATACAATCTTGGGCGCACTTTGCATAACATTATGCAGTATCTGTTCGAATTTCCTCACCATGTATGCTATTCACATGTATTCACCAAATATTTCATCTACAACTCATTTTTTGCTATGTATATTTATATATCATTCCCTAAATTCTCCTAATATAAAATTAATTTCACTAGCAGAGAGAGAAACAATATGCAAAATTTTATATATATCTGCATAATATAGAACTGTTTATTGTTGACCAAGTTATTCGTTGAAGTTACTAGACGATCACAACTTATCTGCCATTAGCAGCTTAAATACAAGGTGTAATCTTTAAGTAGGGAGACCAAGGCTGTTGAAATTTTATTATAATTGATAAAAATATAACAAGTATTTTTCTTCAAAGTATGATCCTTGCGCTACACAACAACGTCCCCACCTTTCTTTTCAGCTGCTCAAAACAAAGAGTAAATTATTTTTTTCGGAATGCCTCTTAAAATTTTCTATAATTTTAAGTATAATTGCTTCACGTAAACGACGACGAATATCCAAATGCACGTATTGTGCTATTGTTGAAGCTTCTCCAAGCAATTCAAAGGGAAAAAGACCTTTAATATCGAAAAATGTAATTAGCAAAATTTTAATCTTTGATTTTATTCCTATTGCTTTTTTTGGGCCTTTTGGTTGTCCTCGTTCAACCCAATTCACTTAACTGGCGTTTTGTCTCCGCGTTATACGCATAAATCCATGTCTCATCCACCTGTGATTATTTATTTCAGCATGTCTGGGTTATTCTGGTAGCTTTCTGAAAGATTTTCACGAATTGAAAATCTTAGCCTTTCGTTGTTCCTTTGTTAAAAATTTAAGGACAAACATACCAAGCTGCTAATCTAACCATATTGACATATTCGCTTATTATTGATTGCACCAACCCATACGATATCTCTAATTGTCTGATCACCTCCCTGATTGTCATTACAAGGTTTTTTCACAAAAGGCTTTTGATTTGTTCGATATTTACCTTGTTACTGATGATGCACGATCGACCTGATTGAACTTCGTCAAAGGGATTTGTTCTTCCATTTTTTAAGTTGACGTACCAATTGAAAACTTTTACTCTGCTATAAGATTCATCTCCATACGCCTCTTTAATCAAAGCATCCATTTCTGAAGCTGTTTTACCGAGTTTCAAACAAAATTTAATAGCGTTTCGTTGCTCGATAAAACTATCCATTTTTAGAGAAAGTTTTTCGAAGAACTTTCTGACAACGTTCGCTTTATAAAGTTAATTCTAATCACGTACGCTCGTGCCATGGTCAAATCATATATTATTTAAAAGCTTAGATTATGAATATTAATATTATACATCGTTTATATTATCTTATTTTAATTATTTTTAAGAATACAGCCTTGCCTTCCTACTTGATAATCACACCTTGTATACGAGTATATGTCCCTATATATATTTATCGATATTGCTTCACACCAAGTCTCTGATTGTGTTGAGTATATTTTGTTCTCCTTTAAGGTCGATAATAGAGGCACATATTTCTGTTACACACCTGCATAATGGTGTATAAATAATCATGTTTCGCCCGATTTTTTCTTCGCATTAAGTTTTGCCAGAGTTTTATACACCGTTTTTTAGATTAATTCGGAAATACCAATATTGGCAATGGTTACTTATTGTATTTTATTGTTTTTTTTTTTTTAATCGTGAAAATTGATTATTTTTATACACCATTGCATAGATTTTGAGAATAATAAAATTGACAAAATGATTGCTAAGTAACTTCTTGGATAGGTATTTAATCGGGTTTACACATCATTGTGTAGATTTCTTTGAAAATAATAAAAATGGCAAGGTTTGATAAGTAACTTCTGGTCAATGGGTTACTAAGTGTAGTTTCTGTTTTTTAGTTATATTTGATGAGCTTTACACGCCATTGTGTTGTTTTCTTCAAGAATAATAAAAGTGACCAAAAAATGGTTGCTAAGTGTATTTTTCTGTGATTTTAGTGATATTTGATTAGTTCACACACCATTGAGTAGATTTCCTCAAGAATAATTAAATTTGACAAGAGTTCCTAAGTGTATTTTCTGTAATTATCGTCATTCTGGATTAGTTTTATACGTAAATGCGTAGTTTTCTTTGAGAATAATATATTTGGCAATGGTTCTCTCTCTCTCTCTCTCTTCAAAATAAAGTCTTTATAACTGTAGCGATATTTGATCTGTTTTAAACACCATTGCCTAGATTGTTTTTTTTTTAGAATAATAAAGTTGACATCGGTTGCCAAGTATCTATTTTTATCATTCTCGTGATATTTGATCAGTTTTATACAGACTCTAGTGTAGAGAGAGAGAGAGAGATTTAAGAATTATAAAAGTGACAATGAGTGCTAGATATCTTCTTGGGTAATTTTTGTGAAATTTGATCTATTTTTTACACATATCTGTTGTTTTCTTTGATAATAATAAAGTTGACAACGTTTATATGAATAAGGTATTAATAAAGTCTTATTATACCTATAATAATATTTGATTAATCTACACACCTTTGCTAAATAATAATAATAATAATAATAAAAGTGACAAAATGGTTACTGAGTGAATTTTTCTGTAATTATAGTAATATCTGATAAATTTACTAAATATTTAGTAGATACTTTGAGGAATAATAAAATTTTAACAATGGTTACTAAATGTATTTTTCTGTAATATTTGTGATATTTGATCAATATTAAACATCATTGCGTAGTTTTATTATAGAACAATAAAGTGGCAAGGGTTACTAAGTGTCTTTTCCCTATTTTAGTTATATTCGATCCGTTTTTCATACCAGTCTAAGTTTTCTTTGTGAATAATAAAGTTGACAGATAATATAACTCTAGTGTGTGTAATATTTGATTAATTATTTATACGGCATTGCGTAGATTTCTTAAAAACATAATAAAAGGAACAAAAATGTTGTTAAGTATATTTTTCAGTGATTCTTCTTATTTTGATCAGTTTTACACACCACACACTGCGTAGTTTATTATTTTTTTTAGAATAATATAGTTGGCTGTGGTTTCTGAATAGGGATTTATATAACAGTAGTGCTATTGATTCAGTTTTACATTTCTTTGCGTAGTTTTCCTTGAAAATAATAAAGTTGAAAATGGTTCCTAAGTGTATTTCTCTTCAATATTCGTGATTATTCGGTCATTTTTTACGCCATTGTGTAAATTTCTTTGAGAATAATAAAACTGACAACTGTTGCTAAATACCTTAATGAATAATTTTGGTGATATTTAATTAATTTCACACACAATTATGTAGTTTTATTCAATAATAATAAAGATGACCAAATGTTTACTAAGTAACTTCTCGGTTAATTTTCGTGATATTTGATGAATTTAATACCATTAAAGAGATTTCTTTGAGAATGATATAAAAGAGACAATGGTTGCTTAGTAACCTCTTGGGTAATATCATGGATATTTTTTCGATTTTACCTAACTATGCGTAGTTTTAATCAAGAATATTAAAGGCACAATGGCTACTATCTGTATATTTCTGTGATTTCATTTATATTTGATATGCTTTTTCTACATTTTCAGTTTTCTTTTAGAAAAATAAAGTTGGGAAAAGTTTCTGAATTAGTTTCATATGAATGCCAATCAAATTTACATACCATTGCGTAGTTACCTTCAAGAATAAAAAAAGGTACAAGGGATGCTCCGTGTCATTTTATGTATTTTAGTGTTATTAGACCAGTTTTCTACGCCATTTTGAATTTTACTTGAGAATAATAAAATTGACAATGATTTCTGTATAAGGTATTATATACCTGTAATATTTTCTTCATTTCATTCCCAACATTGCGTAGATTTCTTCAAGAATAATAGAAGTGAAAAAGTGTTTACTAAGTCTATTTTTAATATTTTCGTAATCTTTGATCAGGTTTAAGCACAATTATTAATACATAGTTTTCTTTTAGAATAAAATAGATGTGACAATAGTTTTTGAATAAGGTCTTATATAGCTGTAGCGGTTTTTAATCGATTATCCACATAATTTTTCATAGTTTTTCTTGAGAATATACGACATTGAGTAGTACCTTTGAGAATAATGGAGTTTAAAATGGTTTCTAAATGTATTTTTCTGTAAATTTCGTGATATGTGATCAGCATTACATGCTATTTCATAGTTTTATTTTAGAATATTAAAACTGGCAATGGTTATTATATGTAATTTCTTGGGGGATATTAGTGATATTTGAAGATTTTACACACCTTTGCGTAGTTTACTTTCATAAATATAAATATGTGATCAGCATTACATGCTATTTCATAGTTTTATTTTAGAATATTAAAACTGGCAATGGTTATTATATGTAATTTCTTGGGGGATATTAGTGATATTTGAAGATTTTACACACCTTTGCGTAGTTTACTCGAACCTCGAAGATTCTTCCAGGGAACACTTGGGGATATCCACCGGTGCACAGAGGAGGCCCTGGAGTGGATTCGTCACCTCGAGATTCCACTCTAGAGAAACTTGCCAACATTGTTGTATTGTGCTGTAAAAAACAATATCATACGCAATATATATATATAAATATAAAGGTAACAATGGTTACTAAGTGCGTATTCTACTGGAATTTTAGTAATATTTAATAATTTACCACATTTTTAGATTTATTTGTGAATAATAAAAGTGGCAATGGTTGACAAATTTTCGTGACATTTAAAGGTTTTACACTCCATTGTGTAGATATATTTGAGTAAAAAATGATGCAAATGGTGTTATGTAATATCTTGGGTAAAATCAAAGATATTTGATCAATTCTAAGGACATTTGATAAGTTTTTAAAACAACTGTATAGTTTTCTTTGAAAATAATATAAAGTTTATAAATGTTTTTCGAGTTTTCTCATAATTTGAATTGATATTTAATCAATTTTACGCAGTGTTGCGTAGTTTGAAAATAATAAAGAAAATAATGGACATAAAATATATTTTTGTAATTCTATTGATATTTGATCAATTTCACACTACATCTTCAGTTTTTTTTTTTAGAATTTAAAAGTCCAACGTGTATGTTTTTCTGTAATATTGGTGATGTTTGATCATTCCACACACCTTCTGTAGTTTTTTTTATATAATAATAAAGAGGTAATAATGGTCACTAATTGAGTTTTTCTGTAAACCTAGTGATATTTGATTAATCTCAGACTCTACTGCTTAGTTTTCTTTGAGAATAATAAAAATTATAATGGATGCCAAGTGTATTTTTCTGTAATTATAGTATTATTTGAACAGTTTTACATGTCATGCTATAGTTTTTTTTTTTAATAAAAGAGTTAGAAATGGTTGGTATAAGTGCATTATCTGTTTTTCTCCCGATATTTGATCAGTTGTGCAGGCCAATTCTAGATTTCTTCGATTATAATAAAGCTTCAAACGTTTCTCTCTTGATAGGGCTATGTAAAACTTTAGCGATATTTATTCTGTTTTACACTTTACTGCGTAGGGTCCTTGAGTACAATAAAGTTGACAATGTATGCTGAGTGCCTTTTTCTGTAATGCTCGTGATATTTGATCAGTTTTATACGTTATTGCGTATATATATATATTTGAGAGTAATAAATTGACAATGGTTGCTAATGTTTTTTTTTTTCTCTAATTCTCGTGATTTTTGATCCGTTTTAAACGCCATTGCGTAAATATCGTTTAGTATAATAAAGCTGGCAATGGTTTCTGAATTAGTTTTCAAATGACTCTGAAGATATTTAATCACTTCACATACTAGTTTTACTTTTCGAATAATAAAGTTGAAAATGGTTGCTAAGTGTCTTTTTCTGTAATTTCATGATATTTGATCAGTGTTATACTCTATTTTCGAGTTTTCTTTGATAATAATAAAATTGACAATTGTTACTGAATGTCTTTTTTTGTGAATTTATTTATATTCCAACAGTTTGACACACCATTGCGTGGTTTTCTTCAAAATAATAAAATTTGCGAAATGGTTGCTGGGGGTCTTTTTTTTTTGTAACTTTAGTGCTATTTGATTAGTTTTCACACCAATGTATATATTTTCTTTGAGGATAATAAAGTTGAAATGGCTTCTGAATAGATTCTTAAAGAACTGTATTGATATTTAATTAAATTTACACACCATTGTAAATATTTATTTGAGAATTATAAAGTGGACAAAATGGTTGCAAAGAGTATTTTTCTGTAATTCTCTTGATATTTTACCATTTTTGCACACCTTTGCGCAGTTTTCCTTGATATTAATAAATGTTTAACAATGGTTATTATATATTTCTGTAATTATCCTAATATTTGCTCAGTTTTACACGACAATGCGTAGTTTTCTTTAAAAATAAAAGAGTTGGTAATTTTATTTTAATAAAGGCTAATAATACTGTAGCGAGATAGTTAAATAGTTTTAAACGCCATTGCGCAGCTCTCCTTGAGAATGATAAAATTTACAAGCGTTACTAAGTGACTATTTTTATAATTTTCGTGATTTTTGTTCAGTTTTACACTTTATTAGAATACTGAAATATGTTATTCTAAACCCTATTACATTATTTCAATCACGTGGGCACGCTCATCGACTATAGGATAGGACCTTCATTTATTTAAACTTTATTTATATTGGTATATTGTTGCACCAAGTTGCAGCTTTGCAGGGTTATCGACCTTGGTTTCTTCCTTCTTGGTGTTATACACGTTTCCCGAGCGGGTTTCCATATTTAAAGCAAATAAATAAAGGTAAAAGTAAATAAATAAAATTAAATAAAAATAAATTACCTTTCAAGGTTATTGTGTCTATTTATTCGTGGTCTTCCTCGTAGGTCGTGATCCTCAGTCTCTCACTAGGTCCTCTCTCGCTCCAATAACCAATCAAGATATATGTACAATAAATATTACAAAAGGAATGAAACTATAAAACGGAATGATGATAATCTAAATATTCTGTTTTGAATAAATATTAAATATCATAGAATATTTTGAATAAATATGAGGCGCATTAAAATTGATGTAACACTTCCCCCTCTCCAGGGGTTGTCACGTCCTTGTGAATGACCTCATCCATTCTCTCATAATAAGGCTTGATTCTTGAAACATGAACTATCAGAGGGTCTTGGCCCGGATTATCTTCCGGTTCTATTAGATAATTGACGCTAGACATCTTTTTTAATATTCTATATGGACCAAAATATTTTCTCAGAAGTTTCTCACACTTTCCTATTTTCCTAATTGGTGTCCAAACTGCTACTAATTCTCCTGGTTCGTAGCTTCTTTCCATGTGTTTCTTGTCATAGTTCTTTTTCATTCTTTCTTGAGTCTTTATTGTGTTGTTAATAACTAATTTTCTTGTTCTGTTTATTTTGTCTAAGTGATTTTTTTATGTATTCATCATAATCATCTTTGTCAATGTCCACCGAGATATTCCTGTCGTCCAAAAGAGACGTGGGTTCTCTTCCAAACATCAGGAAAAAGGGAGAATATCCTGTGGTTTCCTGAATTGTAGTATTGTAAGCGTGAGTGATGAACGGGAGTATTTCGTCCCAATTCTTTTGATCAGAGTTCACATACATACTGAGCATATTAATCAATGTTCTATTTAACCGCTATGTCAATCCATTAGTCTGGGGATGATAGCTCCTTGTGAAGCAATGTTTAATCTTGCACATTTACATTACCTCTTTCATTAAATTACTGGTAAATTGAGAGCCCCTGTCACTAATAATATATTGTGGGGCTCCGTGCCGGAGAAAAATATCCTCTACTAGAAATTTTGAAACTTCTTTCACTGTTGCTTCCGAGAATGCTCTTGTTTCTGCATATCTAGTGTAGTAGTCCGTCAGCACGATTATCCATTTTTCCCTGTTTTTCGTAGATGGCAATGGACCAACAAAGTCAATTCCAATTCTTTCGAAAGGAAAGTTGGCTGGGGGAATGGGCTGTAGTAGTCCAGAAGGTAATTGGTTTGAGCCTTTCCTACTTTGGCAAAGGTGACACGTCTTAACGAATTCTGAGACATCTTTTAGCATGGATGGCCAAAAGTATTTACTCTTTATTCGGTACATGGTTCTGGCGACACCCAAGATGGCCATTTGACATATGATTGTGATATTCTTTCATAATTTCTCTCTTTTTCTTCTCTGGAACCACAAGCAACCACGCCCTGCCTTCAGGGTTCGGGTTTTTCTTAAAAAGGCATCCATCTTCTTCTTTAAAGTTTTGCGCAATTGATCGCCTGCTTCCATTAAGGTTTTTCTTAGCACTTTCGATAAACTTATCCTCTTCGTATGTTATTTGATTTAAAAATAGCCTTTCAAAATCCTCATCCCAATCAGTTTCTGGTAAGGGTCCCCTAGATAAACCATCGGCGTCCAGATGCTTCTTTCCTGATTTATGTATTATATCGAAGTCATATTCTTAATTTTCAATGCCCATCTTGCCAATCGACCTGTTGGATCCTTCAAGTTTTTAAGCCAGCATAAGGCGTGATGGTCTGTCACTATTTTAAAGTGTCTTCCATAAAGGTAGGGCCATAATTTTGAAATGGACCAGACAACGGCCAGACATTCTTTTTCAGTTGTTGAATAATTTTGTTCCGCTTTACTTAGGGTACGACTCAAATATGAGATCACCTTCTCTTCACCACCGATGTCTTGAACAAGTGTTGCACCTATGCCGATGTTGGACGCATCAGTATGAATATAAGTAGGCGCTTTTGGATTGAAATGGCCTGAAATTGGTGGACTTAATAGTGCTGTTTTTAGGGTTTGAAACGCTTCCTCTTGCCTTTCTGTCCATGTAAATGATACACCTTTTTTAATAAGGTTGGTCAAAGGGTCAGCAATTTTTGAGAAATCTTTGATAAATTTTCTATAAAAAATATGAGCACATTCCCAAAAAGGATTGTACTTCTTTGACCTTTGTGGGCCGAGGAAAATTTCTGACAGCTTAGATGTTATGTTCCGCGGGTTTTATACCATGTTTGCTCGTTATATAGCCGAGAATCTCCAATTCGTCAAAAGCAAATCGGAATTTTTTTTGTCGTTTAACCTTAAATTAGATTCACGAAAACATCTAAAAACAGCTTCGAATCTTTTGAAGTGCGTTGGAAAATCCGGGCTATATATGATAACATCATCCAGATAACACAAACAAATTTGCCATCTCAGATTTCCAAGCATATTCTCCATATTTCTCTCAAAGGTAGCAGGCGTGTTACAAAGTCCAAAAGGCATCACGTTGAATTCATATAATCCATGCGCTGTAGTGAAAGCTGTTTTCTCTTTGTCTCTTTCTTCGACTTCAATTTTCCAATATCCAGATCTGAGGTCTATTGCTGAGAAGTAGGTAGATCCTTGGAGAGTATCCTTAACTTCGTCTATTCTAGGGATCGGATAGACATCTTTTACTGTCACATTATTCAGTTTTCTGTAGTCCACACAAAATATGTATTTACCATCTCGCTTCTTGACCAATATTACTGGAAAAGACCAGGGACTAGAAGATGGCATAATTATGCCTTCTGTAAGCATCTCGTCAATTTGCCCTTTTATAATATCTCGTTCTTTAGCACTTACCCTGTAAGGCTTGTGTTTAATTGGCTTCGCGTCGTCTGTGTCTATCCGATGTTTTGCCAAATTGGTTCTCCCTAATCTCGACGAAAACAGATCTCCATACCTTTCTAAAACTTGTTTTAACTCCTTCTGTTCCTTTGGTGAAAGATTTTCATTTATTTGGAATCTAGGTTCTTCGTTCTCTTCTACCTCTCTTTCTCGATTCACATTTATTTTCGCTGGACTACTTCCAAAAGCCAATGTTTGGTTTTTCATTATTTTTAACGGTCGAAGATACGGATTAGTTATCCAGATATGGGTTTCCCTATTTATAACATTGATCAAACTTCTTGCTAGACAAAGTCCATTTGTTTGAAACATTTTGCTGCTCTCCTCGATAATATATTCCCCATCCTCTGTTTCTACCAATGCCTTGATCAATTTAATGGAACATTCCGGTACAATGGAATCCTTGGCACTCTTTATTTCAACATTTCAAAATTGCTTTCGTCATGCTTATTCGTCAAATCGTATTTTATAGTTGCTTGCTTACAATCTATTTTTGCCTTCATTTTCTTAAGGAAATCTCTTCCAAGAATTAATGTCCGTAAATGCGTTTTCAATATCACAAAGTTGATATTTAAAAATATACTTCCTACTGTGGGGGCCAAGAGACTTCCTTTCAGCCTGCTGGGATGACGGACCACGCCGTCTGCAAACATACAAGCGGGGCCATGAAATAGGAGATGACCAGGCGGCGCGGCAGATGAGCGGAAGTCGGACAGAACCAGAATAGACATTCTAGGGTGTTGTCCTTTTGTCTTCCTCTAAAAATGTAGCTAATAAGTAACTCCAATAAAACACTAACTTTGAAATACTTTCTGGGCCATCGCTGAACTAATAAATCGACACACTACATTGGTGAGCCGGACGTGATTAAAAAAATCATACGAAGATTTCAAGAGATAAAGAAATGCAAAAATTGATTCAAGCTTGAAAATAAACATCATCCAAGATATCGGGATATCATCTCAAGACTAAGATAAGTTTTTATATTATCTTTCTTATTATTTTATCTCAATATTTTTATTTTCAACTTTATCTTTAAATATATCTAGCTGTTGTGTCGTGAGATGGAAACAGAAAATAAGCCTAGCGATACCTCAGAAATATGCAAAGTTAGTGCTAAAATGCCGCCTTTCTGGGTTGAAAAACCTGAAATATGGTTCTTCCAGGTAGAGGCGTAGTTCAAAATAGGTGGAATTATTCAGGAAGACACTAAATTTAATTATTTGATTTCCCAATTAGAACCTAAATATATAGAAAACATTTGGGACATAATTAATAGCAAAATTGATAACAAGTACTCTGAATGTAAATCACGACTACTTTAATTGTACAGAGAAAGTGAAGGGTTGAGAATTCAAAAGTTAATTTTTGGCATAGGACTGAAGAAGCTGAAGTTCAATTTTAAAAATGCAAACAAGCCCTAGCTAATACAGCACTGTTAGCCTACCCCGATGCTGAACTGCCTATCTCACTCTGTACAGATGCTTCAGATCGGGCAGTTGGGTCAGTTCTCCAACAGCATGAAACAATATATGAAAACCAATAGCATTTTTCTCTAAAAAATTAAATCCTGCTCAATGCATTTATAGTACATATGATAGAGAGCTTCTCGCAATATATTTGTCCATCAAATTCTTCAAGCACCTGCTTGAGGCACGTGAATTTACTATTTTGACTGATCACAAACCTTTAATTTTCGCATTCAAACAAAAAAAGAGAAAGCTTCTCATATACAATTAAGACATCTACAATGCATCTCCCAATTCACTACTGATATCAAGTACATAAAAGGTACTGACAACATAGTCGCCGATGCTCTGTCCAGAGTTGATGCTATCACAACCATCGACTATGAGGAGATCGCCAAAGAACAAACTGGTGATTCAGAACTACAAAACCTGATTTCAAAGAATACCTCTCTAAATTTTAAGCAATGCCCACTACAATCAGGCAAATTGTTATGGTGTGACGTGTCTACCAATAATATTAGAACATTCATTCCAATTAAATTCCGAATGATGGTTTTTAGGGACTTCCACGAACTCTCACACCCAGGCATCAAAGCCACAACTAAATAATTAACATCAAGATTTATATGGCCCAATATGAATAAAGACATTAGGAAATGGGCTCAAGCTTGTGTCAACTGCCAAAAGTGCAAGGTGTCCATACACACGAAATCAGAAATAGGCAAATATCAAGAAGTGGATGAAAGATTTAGTGTTGTGCACATCGATCTTATTGGCCCTTTACCTCCATCCAATGGTAACATATACTGTCTGACCTGTATCGACAGGTACACCAGTTGGATGGAAGTTGTTCCGCTACCAGATATGAAGTCTGAAACGGTAGCGAGAGCGTTCTACGAAAACTGGATTGTTAGATTTGAAGCACCGCATACAGTGATATCAGATCAAGGAAAGCAGTTTACTTCTCAGCTTTTCAAAGATTTAACAACGCTGTGTGGTATCAAACTTCGCCATTCCACGGCGTACCACCCTCAGTGTAACGGGAAGATGGAAAGGCTTCACAGAACCATTAAAACTGCCATTCGTGCCCACAATAATATTAAGTGGACAGAAACGCTGCCAACAGTTCTCCTAGGCTTGCGTGCTGTGCTATTAACAAAGATAACAACCATTCTTTGTCTCAAATGGTGTATGGAAAAACCATCAGACTGCCTAGCGAATTCTTTGGTGATTCTAAACATCACCTGGATGCAGAAGAATTTGTTCAACAGCTTCAAAAGCAAATAGAATTGCTCAAACCCTTGAATGAAAAACAGATCTGAAAACATGTTCACATGTATTCATCAGGACAGATCGAGTGAAGAAACCTCTGGAACCACCATATGAGGGACCCTTTCCAGTCCTTGATAGAACAGACAAGTACTTCATACTCAAAGTGAAAGGAAGAAATGTGACCATATCGATTGACCGATTGCGACCTGCTTACTTACTGGCAGATTCGGACAATCTAACTTCAGAACACCCACCTGCAGCAAGACCGATCGTGTCGAGAGTGCTGCCTTCTACATCGTCCCAACAGAATCCTGACCCACCAGATGTGGAGAAGTACACAGAATTCCAAGGAACAGGATCAGTACCAGACCTGAATAGGACAAGATCGGGGAGAATAATCAAGAAACCCGTGAGATTTAAGGAGCAATAGACTCTATTTCTCCTTATTTTTTTCTTGCCTACATTGATGATGTATATATATTGTAATTAACCACTTTGTGCACCGAATCGTGACTTCGCCACTGGAAGGGGAGTACTGTGGGGGCCGAGAGACTTCCTACCTGCCTGCTGGGATGACGGACCATGCCGTCAGCAAACATACAAGCGGGGCCATGCAATAGGAGATGACCAGGCGGCGCGGCAGATGAGCGGAAGTCGGACAGAACCAGAATAGACATTCTAGGGTGTTGTCCTTTTGTCTTCCTCTAAAAATGTAGCTAATAAGTAACTCCAATAAAACACTAACTTTGAAATACTTTCTGGGCCATCGCTGAACTAATAAATCGACACACTACACTACCATGTCCAATTTTTTTTCCATCGGGTCCTGCACAAATTTTTGCGAGTTTACTTATACCATGGCCTGTATCGAGGGCCGTTCTGAGGTCGACCACAGAGAGGTCAGTGCCTGTATCAACCAAAGCTTCAAAAGTCCCTATCATTTCCACATTAATTTTTAATTTGTAATTTGTATTTAGGGTCCAACTTCTTGATTCCGTTTATGGTCGACTTGCTTTGATTGACAGATTCAGGCGCGACGCTTAGTTTAAATCTTCCAACACGGAATATCTATTCCGGGTAGGAATATTTGTCTGTGTGTTATGACATACGAGGGCCATCCAATAAATAAGTTTCCCTATTTTTTTTTCTGCGAACGAAACGTTGTGAAAATTAGTTAGTAGTGTAAGAAATGGTCACTAGGATGTGTTGGAAGCGCGTGACCTTCAAAATCACGCTACTCCTACGCGAAAGTCCGTAGCGCTTCAGTTTCCATGGAGCTACCACTGGTGAACGTGTCCACTTGCGAACTCCGTTTTGTAATTCGTTTTTTCACGACCAAAAACGAAACTGCGGTCAATATTCATCGCAATTTAGTTACAGTGTATGGTGAAGGATGTATGAGCATCCAAATGGTTCGCCGATGGCGTTCATGGTTCTTGGAAGGACGGCAAAACCTGTATGATGACGAGCGAAGCGGCAGGCCCGTTACTGCTACGGACAATGCAGCGGTTGCTGCTGTTCGGAATGTGATGGAAGCAGATCGCCGCGTCACCATTAACGAAATAATGATTCGACTGCCTCCTGGAATCGAAATTGGACGCTCTTCGATTGGAACAATCATGTTAGATGTTTTGAATTTTCGCAAAGTCTGCGCAATATGGTTCCCGCGTTTGCTCTCGGAAAATCACAAGCAACAATCACAACGGATGGAGGCAGCCTGAGCTTTTCTGGAAATTCATCGAAGAGATGGAGATCAACTTTTTTCCCCTATTGTCACTGGAGATGAAAGCTGGGTGCATCAATCAACTGCAGAAACAAAACGACAAAGCATGGTGTGGAAGAAGCCTGAGGAAGGTGTACCAAAAAAGGCGAAGTTCACAATCTCTGCAGGCAAAGTTATGGCTATCGCCTTTTGGGACTGTAAGGGTGTTTTCTTTATTGACTACCTGTCCCCAAACACTACGGTTAACGCTGCGAGGTACTGCGAAGTCCTCACTAAACTCAGAACTGCAATAAAACGGAAACATCCTGGACCTTGGTCTCGGAAAGTGTTACTCGTCCATGACAATGCTCGCCCTCACGCAGCTCGAACGACCCAAACGTTGCTGGAAAACTTCAAATGGGAAATTTTCACACATCCATCTTATTCTCCGGAACTTGCCCCAAGCGACTTCCATCTTTTTCCAGCACTCAAGTTGCACCTTGGAGGCAATCTCTTTGCGAATGATGACGAAGTGCAGGCGGAGGCGAACCACTGGCTACGAAGACAGGACACGGCTTGGTACAACAGTGGTATCAAAAAATTGCTACAACGGTACTAAAAATGTTCGGACAGAAATGGTGATTATGTAGAGAAGTAGTCTATGAGTTGGATAATGAAAATAAAACAACTGCATAATTGTAAATAATGTTATTTATTTGTTAAAAAAAATAGGGAAACTTATTTATTGGATGGCCCTCGTACATCAGCATAAAGCCGAGGTCCTGATTTCTCTGATATTTCATTCATTTGGAATTTCTCTTCGACCTTCTCTTGGGTAGCTGTTGGATCCTCTTCTAGGATTCTTATAAACTTGACCCTACAATAACGGGCCACGTGTCCTGGCTTGTTACACTTGAAGCAGATTGGTCTTTCATCTTCCGTCCTATTTTTGCTCGCTTCTTGGCTTTTATTGTAGATGTTTCTCTGAAGGTTTGGTTTTGGCACAAAGTTTGGATTATAAGGGCGTCTAGGGGTAGAGGGCTGGGGCAAGTTGTTTCGATACTGCCTGGGAGTAGGAGGGAAGTCGTTCTTGTAATATTTGGAAGCAGGGGCCTGGGGCCTGGAAGTGGTCTGATAGTTTCGTGTGGCAATTGACAGCACGGTCCTCGATTGTTGTTGGGGTCTAGAGCAGCGTAGACCGTTATATAGGCTTCTGAATTTCTCCACACGTTCCCGATATTTCTTCTCAAAAGAATCCTTTTTTTTTTACACGACAAGAAGTTCATCGGTCGTTTTAGGAGGGTTTAGGTAGAGCGCGAATGAGTAATCTTTTTTCAGTCCTCCAATTACATGTTCGATTTTCGTTTCTTCTTCCATTGCGGGGTCAACCTTGTTGCACAACACTAAGATGTCCTCCGCAAACCTGATTGCTGGTTCATTCCAGTGTTGCATTCTGCTAAGCTTCATTCTAAGTTCTTCTTTACTCGCGTCCAGAGAAAAGTCCTGAATGAGGCCGATTTTAATATTTCCCAACTCGTGAAACTAGCTTTGTGCAAATTCAACCAGGTTTTAGCGCTTCCCGTCATGTTCATGGCGGCATAACGGGAATTATGTAGTCTGCCCAATGGAAGAGGAAACCAATCTCTTCGAGGGATTCTATCCATGGGCGAGGGTCTACTGTCCCGTCATATTTCGGAATTTCTATATTGAGATTTCAAAGCAACTGGTTCGAAACCAGCATCTCTACCAATTGTTGCACCAAGTTGCAGCTTTGCAGGGTCGTCGACCTTGGTTTCTTCCTTCTTGGTGTTATACACGTTTCCCGAGCGGGTTTCCATATTTAAAGCAAATAAATAAAAGTAAAAGTAAATAAATAAAATTAAATAAATTACCTTTCAAAGTTATTGTGTTTATTTATTCGTGGTCTTCCTCGTAGGTCGTGATCCGTAGTCTCTCACTAGGTCCTCTCTCGCTCCAATAACCAATCAAGATATATGTACAATAAATATTACAAATGGAATGAAACTATAAAAAGGAATGATGATAATCTAAATATTCGGTTTTAAATGAATATTAAATATCATAGAATATTTTGAATAAATGTGAGGCGCATTAAAATTGATGTAACAATATTCTAGGATTCTGGTTTCTGCTGCTGAGTATGCAGACTGGAGCTGCGATATCTGGTCTGGATACTACGCTTAGGTACAATAGTGAGCCTATCAGTTGTTGGTATTGGACGTTGTTTGGTAGAAGTTTTTCATCAGATATACCGGGGTATCCGCTTTCCATGGGAGTGAAAGTAGGTTTCGCTTCTTGAAGATTGTACCTTTCAAATAATTCTTGGATTTTATTCTTTTGGCTCAGAAGGAATTCACCTTCTCTGTTCCTTGAGATTTCTATACCAATGAATTGAGTAGGGTCTCCAAGGTTCTTTATTTCGAATTCTTTTTCGAGAGTTTTTACAGTGTTTTGGATGATTATTTCGGAATCGCTTGCAAGGAGCATGTCATCCACATATAGAATCAAGTAGATGGAATGGTTTTCTTCATTCTTGGTGAATAGGCATGGGTCTACAATGCTCTGTTTGAAGTTATTTTTAATTAGAGTGCTTGCAATTTTTGTGTTCCAAGATCTTCCAGCTTGTTTTAGACCGTAAATTGCCTTCTTTAGTTTGCAGACTTTGTTTGTTTGTTTTATATGGAGTCCTTCTGGGAGTTCCATGTAGAGTTCTTTATCTAGGTCGCCGTGTAGGAACGCTGTCTTGACATCGAGGTGGTTCACTTGCATCCCTTTGTAGACTGATGCAGCTAGGAAGGCTCTAATTGTAGAATGCTTCACAATTGGTGCAAAGGTTTCTTCGTAGTCTCGGCCAAATTTCTGATTGAACCCTTTTGCTACGAGTCTGGCTTTGTACCGCTCTATTTCTCCTTTGGAATTGAGTTTTTGTTTATAGGTCCATTTACATCCTATGATCTTTTTGTCCTTAGGTAGAGGCGTTAGTTCCCATACATTGTTCTTCTCAAGAGAATTTAGTTCTTCGTTCATTGCTTGTAGCCATTTATCTCTTTCTATTTTTGGTAATTGTAGGACTTCCGAGTAGCTGGTGGGTGTCGGAATGTCTTGAGCTTCAGTTTTGTACAGCATGTAGTCATTTCTTATGGGAGGTATTCCCTTTGTCAGTCTCATAATCTAATTGTTGTAAGATTTAGGTACTTACAGCTTGTATGAAGGCATGAGGACGTTGATGATTATATGATAATAATCTTTATTATCCATTTAGCAAGAAAAAACAAAGTTATGGTAGCGAACAGTTATTGAAGTATAGAGAAGAAAAGGTAAACAAACAGTTGTGATGATGATAGTCCTTTAGTGTTTCGCCAATGGTTCGCAGTTTGTCAACAAGTTCCATCATGGTAGTGATGTGCTGTTGCATGTCTTTGTCTTCTTCGAGTTTTAAGCTGTATAGCTTCCTTAGCAAATAAATTTTTCCTGAGAGTGTTTTTCTTTCATAGATATTTTTAAGAGTGTCCCAGGTAGCTTTGGCTGTTAGTAGGTTTTTGACATGCACTATTTGTGAGTCGGCGATGCTTAGATTAATGATAGCTCTAGCTTTTGAGTCTTTCTTTTTCCATTCGATTTTTGGTTCATCTGGAATATTTTCGGTGACAACTTCCCAAAGATCTTCCTTTTGCAAGAGCATTTCAATTTTGAAAGACCATAGTGAGTAGTTATAGCCGTCGAGCTTATCTAGGGTTACATCGTGGCTCGGGAGTGACGCCATTTTTGCTAAGCCTTTTTTCTTTGTCTTAACTCGTTAGTTGAATTTCATGCAAATCAGTCTCATAATCTAATTGTTGTAAGATTTAGGTACTTACAGCTTGTAGGAAGGCATGAGGACGTTGAGGATTATATGATAATAATCTTTATTATCCATTTAGCAAGAAAAGACAAAGTTATGGTAGCGAACAGTTATTGTAATATAGAGAAGAAGGGGTAAACAAACAGTTGTGATGATGATAGGTCCAGTGTGGCGCTAGCTGTCGTAGCATTCAGTTATCCAACAAATATATATTAAATAATTTGATTTTATATTGGGCTTCCGCTTTGGGAACGAACTTTTGATGCAGCCTGGTATAAATTATCAGTTTCACTCATCTTTGTGGAGATTTCTTTGAGAAAAATATAAGCGACAATGTGGTTCCTAAAAAACTTATTGGAATATATCAGAGTGATATTTGATCAATTTGACATACCTTCGCGTAGATTTTTTGAGAAATTAAAATTTAAAATGTTTACAAAGTGTATTTTCTTGTAATTCTCGTAATATATGATCAGTTTTACACGCCCTTGCGTCGTTTCCTTTGAAATAATAAAGTATAAAAAGGCTTCTGAATAAGTTCTTATATAACTGTAGAGATATTCTTTTCTGTGTTACAAACAATTGCATAGTTTTATTTGAGAATAATAAAGTTAAAAATTGGGTCGACGAGGCAGATCGAGATAAAAAAAAACGCCTATATAACTCCCAATGGAATCTACGAATTTCAAGTCATGCCCTTTGGTCTATGTAATGCTCCTGCAACATTCGAGCGCATGATGGACAAAATTTTGAAAGAATTGAATTATTTAAACGATATCGTGGTATATTCCAAAACTTTCGAAGAGCATTTACACCGCTCGAGATTATCTCACAATGACTCAACAAAGTTGAGCTGCCTCTCAATATAAAAAAATGTATTTTTGGAACTAAACTAATCAGGGTGTTTGGACACCTCAGCTATGATAACGGTATCTACCCCGACCCAGAAAATATTGAAGCTATCGCCAAATTCCCAACCCCAAGATAATTTATAGACGTGAGAAACTTTATCGGTATATGCTCGTATTATCGTAGGTTCACTGAAAATTTCGCCGAAAAAGCTACTACTCTACACGAAGTCCTAAAAAAAGATAAGAAATTCAGATGGAACTATGACCAACAGGATCCTTTGAATCCTTGAAAAGGGCCTTGATATCATAACCTGTTTTGGCTTATTTCGAAGAAAACTTCCAACTGAGCTTCGTACTGACGCCATAGGTTATTGAATTAGAGTCGTGCTGGTGAAAATTCATGATGGGAAAGAGCGGCCAGTTGGATATGCCACTAGGACCTTAACCAAAGCCGAGAAAAATTCCTTAACAACAGAAACAGAATGTTTGGCTGCAATATGGGCCATTAACAAATCCCGCCCGTATCTCTGCTGGTCGACTTATTTGAAAGGTCAGACAGAAAGACTAGCGAGATGGACTCAAAAATTAAAAAAATATGACGTTGCTGTTTTTTTACAAAAGTGGGTGTAAGCACCAAGATGCCAACTGTCTGTCAATGAAATTCCCTCAAACTGGAATAAGATGAGTCAAACAATGATAACGATTATGATATACCCTCAATTACTGCCCTGACAAGTTTCGAGATTGAACAAAGAAAATATTCTAAGATTAGTAAACTTATAGAGAAGATGGAAGTATCTGGAGCTGAATCAAACGAATAGGAACTATTAAAAGGAGAATATTGTATAAAAAGAATTTCGACCCCCTAGGAAACCAATACCTCCTGGTTATTCCCATGCACCAGCGCTAGAACTACTGAAAAGTCTGTACGATGCTCCTAAAACAGGTCATCTAAGATCTTCGAAGACCTATGAGAGATTTAAAATCAAATATTACTGGCCCGGACTTTGCTGAGATATATGGAAATAGGTCACACATTGTAAAGAGTGCCAAATAAAGTTACAGACAACACAAAAGCCATCTGGACTACTTAAACCCATCCCTCTTGCAACTTACCCTTTTCAAAGAGTTGAAATGGACCTTCTTGGAAGATTTCCAAAATCAGAAAGGGGTTTACCCACTGGAGAGGCAAAATAAGTAGCCAAAATATTGATGGAAGAGGTTGTCCTAAAACATGAAGCTACCAGAGAAATTGCCACGGACGAGGACGGGTATTTCAATCTAAAATGATATCTGAGCTCACAAATTAGTGCTCTTCCATTCACAGGTTCACAACAGCTTATCACCCCCAGACAAATGGCCTAACAGAGAGGTTGAACAAAACTGTAGCTAAATGCTGGCAATGTATGTGAGCGTCGAACAAAAACACTGGAATGTTATCCTTCCTTAGGTCACTTTTGCTTACTACACAGCCAAACAGGACAGATAGGCTTCACCCCTTTTAAACTTATTCATGGACGCGAAGCTGAAACAACTGTAGACGCTCTATTCCTGAACCCAAATGAAGACCTCCAAGAAGAGTACAACCAGAAGATCGCAACCAAAATTGAGGAAGCTATACTGTAACTGGAAAATTAGGAAAGACAAACGTCAGAATTACACGCCAATTTATTTAATGAAATAAAATTAAAAATAATAAAACTTCCTCCTAAGGCGTCTGCGCCCCCATCTTTCCGTTCTGGTACCTCAGTGCCAGACCTACGCCGTTCCCCAGTAGATCCCCATTTTGGAACATCGCGCGCGTGTGCGACAAAGTTGACGCGGCTGCGAGAAGCGGCTCGCTGCTTACCGTCATTACCATCGACCTCGAGTCTTCTTTAGAAGCCCTATACCGCAGCTTCTTGGTGTCCCTGATGGTCTCGCTGCATCTGCCACTGGTCTTAATCGGGTGGTTTCTCCTCCTCTATGTCAGAGCGGACTTTCCAAGTAAACACCATCGGCGAGGCCGCGAGTCATCCCCCCCCCCCCCATCCCCCGAACTGCCCGCCGCATGTTTGAGATCCCACGCTTGGCTGCCTAGCCCATCGCCCAGTTTCCTAAAAGGTGGGAGGAATATATAAATTAGCCTATAAACATTGGCTTGTCGGCGCTCCGGCGCTGCCCTTTTCAAGGCACAACGCGGACGTGGCAGTGAGTCTAATTCTGCACGCATTGTTCAATCTAGACTACCCAGCATCGGTCCAACAGTCCTGCGTCACCTGTGGGTCCAACTACCTGTCGCTGGTCCACGGGTATTGGTCCTGCTGCTGAATCAGACCTCTCTTCTGGGAGGCCTTCTACATAATTTAGCGGCCTCCTGACCTGTGCGGCTAGATCTTTGGGCGAGGCCTGGATGATGACGCCCTGGCTATCCTGGCGTCTGCAAAGACGCGCGTCTATAAGTACTTCCTCGGCGTGGAACTGAGGAGTTTTCAAGAAGACCCCTTCCTTGTCTGGAGATGGATTCTCAAGGTAGGGAAGCCGCCTTTGCTGAAGAATTTGTACATATACAACTGTACATACTTCCCTACATTTTTTCAAATCCACCCTTTATTATATATTATCCTTTATTCTATCATAGTTTTGTCTGTAACAATTGATTAGAAGAATCAATAAATTTGTCCTATTGTTAAAAAAAATTGTCAAAGACTTTCCATTCCCAAAAAAATTCTTCATGAGTATAGACCAATTTAAATTAAAATAAAAGTATTTTCAGAAAAACATTGAATATATATTTAATAATTGTTAATATATTTTTAAGAATCTAAAAAATCGATTAAAAATGAAAATGCTTATTAAAATAATATCAATTGCCTTAAAGTGAAAAAAATATATATATTAAAGCATTTTTTTTTACATCGCGAGCAATTTGACCAACCTGTTTTAAAAACAAAAAGGTTTTGGTTCGCTGTGCTAAATTATTTGAGTTATAAAGCTTTTTTTTTTTTCATCTCCCAATTTTTGTATATTTCAAAAAGTATTTATATTCTATATTGCTCACGATTATTAAAATTATTCAGTGTTAAGAGTATAGCACATTTTAAAGAAAATTGTTTTGATTTGTCTAAAATACATACACATATATTTGTGTTCTTCATGTACTTTTGCCTTAAAGATATTCAAAAATGATTAGTCTTAAACCTACGTTAATTATTTAATTAATCAAAAATGAAATAATAAAAATTGGTAGAAGCACTAAAAATTTACCAAACAACAAACACATCTTAAATATGATAGAAATACAAATCAGGTGCCATAACACGAGATTTTCTTTTTAAATTTTAAAGTGAAACTTTCAGAAAATAGAGCAGTCAACAAAAAGTATGATGCACTTGTAAATAAAACATCTTGATACAAATGTGCCTTTACAATTTACACTTTTGTTAATAAATGGAACTTATTCATAGTTAGTCTCCTATTGAACCTAAATATATATATTTATTGAAACTTCTGGTTTCAACCTACTTTGTATTTTTCAGATAAAGTTATTCACAAATACTTCAGTTGGCTGTGTGACTTCAGAACCATCATGGCTGGCTCGATCAAGTCAGAGCTGAAGAAAGCCAGAGCATGTCTTGACTCCCAGAATTATGAGGATGCCCTGAAGTGCTGTAAGGTTAGTGGCCCTTTGAAACAAATTTTGAGGTGCAGAACTCCCAAGATAATTTTAAAAATTTGTTTTGATTTTGGATTGGATAGTAATTATAAATACAATAAAACCTCCCTGTAATGGACACCTAATTTCAGAACCAGAAGCGTTCCCAGTTAACAACAACTTTGGTAGGCGGCGCTGTACGTTGCCACCGCCGTACCTTCGAGGCGTTTTACACGAGTTTGATTAAGAGCGATATATTTTGTGTGCCCCCACTTTATATTTAAACAATTTATATAAATATAACTATAGAATTGAAATATTTCGTACTCTATATTTTTGTTAATTAATATTTTTCAATGTATATTTACCGTTTATATATAAAAATGAGTTTTTACATATGAATAATATTTGGGCAAATGTAAACGGTCTTCATATACACTTTTACACTACCTTTTCATTACAAAATTAAATTAAAATACGTTTATATTAAATAATAACATTTTTACAAATCGACTTTCTGGTTCACACTTTTGTATCTAATGGTATTTTGTATCTAGGTGTACGCTTATCAGTTTGCCAAAGTTGGTGTTGTGGCTTTGTCACCGACCTGATGCCGCTAGTTGTGGCGACGGTCAATAGATGGCGTCAGATTCTGACATTTATTTTGACGGGAGAGGCGACCATTGCTTCCATGGATTAATTTCCTCCCGGCAAATTTTCCATCTATGTTTTGCCAATAGATTTGGCCCAGCCACATTGCCAGCAAAACACCTCTTTGGTAGATTGTGAGGATTCCATTAGATCCCGTGTGGATCTCATGGAATAAAGTCCGCCCTAGACTGATGAGGGCCATTAGCCCGAAACCATGGTTTCTAGGTGGACGCTTATCAGTTTGCCAAAGTTGGTGTTGTGGCTTTGTCACTGACCCGATGCTGCTAGTTGCGGCGATGGTCAATAGATGGCGTCAGATTCTGACGTTTATTTTGACGGGAGAGGCGACCATTGCTTCCATGGAAAAAAATCTCGGTATAGTTTAGATTAAAATATTTTAAGTGCCATATTTTCAAGTCATTAAAATATATACGTATCAGAGTCATCAACAATCAATTCTGTCATCGTTTGCTTTTGTGAATGGAATAAATGCCCAAATATGGCCATTTCTTATAAGCATTGGTGGTTCAGTGGTAGAATGCTCGCCTGCCACGCGGGCGGCCCGGGTTCGATTCCCGGCCGATGCATTTTTTTTTTTTACAATTTTTAAAACTCATTAATATTATTATTAAAATATACAAGTATCAGAGTCATCAATTCTGTCATCGTTTGCTTTTGTGAATGTATGTAAATAATGGATTTCATATTTTTTATTAATTTTTGTTCTGGCCTTTATTTGTTTAAATATCTTTTTAAAAATTGTTTAAAATGTGTGTGTGTGCAGTCACAATCATTAGCGAACACATATGTTTGCCTAATATTTCCATATGCTCTTTTATTTTTTTACAGAAAAATATTTACATGCCAGTATTTTGGATTAATTTTTTTATAAACCTATTTTTTTTTATTCTTACTGAGAAGATGGGCATCGCAGTCAGGATTCTTTACAGTCAGTCACTCAACTCAGGCAATTTCAAAGGTTAATGGGGGTTTGGTGGAAAAGCTGCCGTCTATTTAAACTATATTAATTTTGAAACAACTAAATGGATTGCAAAAAAATAATTAAATCAAATACCTAAACACTAATATAATACAATTTTTGCCATCACACACTTTTTTCCCTGTAGTTTATGTGTTTCTTCTGTATTGCTATTCTATGGCACTTCTACTATTTATTATTGATGTACTTTCAGTATGAAGGATACTTCACTCGGGGGATTTCTCGGGAGAAGCCGGGTCATTCTTCTAGTATATTTATGCACAAGTTTTATATTTATTTTACAAATATTGTATAAGATGTGATTAATAAACTTTGTAAAAAAAAAATCTTAATACATTTTTAATAAAATGACGTTGTGTTATATTCCAATAGGTAAAATAGGTTAGTTTCAGATGGGTTATAAATTAGGTTAGTTTCTGATAGGTTATAAATTAGGTTAGTTTAAGGTGTGTTATAAAAAGGTTAGTTTCATTAATTAAAATAGGTTAGTGTCAGATAGGTTAAATTAGGTTATTTTAATCGCTAAATAAGGTTAGTTTTAGATAGATTGAATTAGGTTAGTTTCAGATAATTAAAAAAATAATGTCCGTTTTTAGAATAATTAGTTTAATAATTTATTTTAAAAAATGATTTTTTAAACTTTTAAATCTTTTTTAAATTATAATTTAAATTTATATATTTAACTTGGTAAAATTCAAAGTATTTCACCGAAATTGTATTTTTAACTCGTATAAAAACGCCTCGAAGGTACGGCGCCGGCAACGTACAACGCTGCCTACCAAAGTTGTTGTTAACTGGGAACACTCCCAGAGCTAAAGTGTCCTTTAGGGAAGGTGTCGGGAGACCCCTCGACATTTGGCCCAATCTGAGACTAAGCCTCTCATTGGTCGTGACGTCATGGTGACGCGCTATGTAAACAAAGGTAATGATTGGTTCATTGTATTTTTTTTAAACAAGAATTAATTATTAATATTTTAAATACTTTTTATTTTTATAATTTTATATTAGCAATTTTTTAATCGTGTTTTAGCGCTAACGTAAACAAAGAAATACTGGCGTAATACGTTCCAACGGTGCCAACGGTGATATTTGAATTTATAAATAGGCATATACAAAAAAAAATAAAAATGAAAATTACAAAATTAACATTAATGTTTTAATATAAATTACACTAACCTAAACCTAACCTAAACTAACCAAACCTATCCTAAACAAACCTAAACCTAACCTAAACTAACCAAACCTATCCTAAACAAACCTAAACCTAACCTAAACTAACCAAACCTGAACCTAACCTAACTTAAACCTAACCTAAACAAACATAAACCTAACCTAAACTAACCAAACCTGAACCTGAACCTAACCTAACCTAAACGAACCTAACCTTAAACAAACCCATCCTAACCTTAAATGAACCTAAACGAATCTGAACCTAACCTAAAACTAACCTAAATTAAATACGAAATTTTAATTTAATTAATAATTAATTTTATAACAATTAAAATATCTGACACCATTGCTCTCAAGGTATTAACATCGTGTGTATTCATAACACACACATGTTTACAATTATGCAAAATTATTTTCAAAAAAATTTCTAATTTAAAATAGAAGGCCATTTAGACAAAAAATATATAGTGACAATTTAAATTAATCACAGGTATTTAAAATATTAATAATTAAATCTTGTTAAAAAAAAAACAATGAACTAATCATAGCCTTTGTTTACATCGGGCGTCACCGTGACGTCACGACCAATGAGAGGCTTAGTCTCAGATTGGGCCAAATGTCGAGGGGTCACCCTCTTACCGGAGAGTTGTTAAATTGTAAAAATTGTAATTTAGCAAATGAAAACTGTCCTATGTGGAGAGGTGTCTGCTAGTGGGGTGTCCGCTAAAGGGAGGTTCTAATGTACCAAGAATTTTTATGATACAGCTTTAGTATACTTTTTTTCAGTGTTCTATAGATATGACTTTAATCTTATTTGCATATCTCTTTGCCCATATTACTCTATCTAGCCAGATTTGTACATCCAACGCTTCCAACCTTTGACAGGTTCACAGTATGTAGATGAAACCGAAAAATCCATTCAAATTAGAATTAAAGAACATAAGAAACTAAGGACAAAAGACCTACGCTCAATGATATATCAACATTCTATACAAACTGATCAAAGTTTCAATATGTCAGATGCCACACATTATCAGAATATCACTCGAAAATCTAGAATCCCTTCTATCAAAAGGTTTCAATACCATTAATAATAAAACTGAGTTACCTACAGAATTCAATGATAAGGCACAATTTAGATTATAGATTATAAACATAAGTTTTTTATTTTTATACTTATCCCTAGTACACGTGATACAGGCCATGATAATTGTTGCGTTGTGCCCGTTGTGTTGTCAATAATCCACTCTGAGTCGTCGGAGCTCCCTTGGTACCGGTTTTATTTATAACCAGTGCCGGAACATAAAGGAGAACACCACACACATAGCTAGATGCGGAGTAACTTTCCCTCCAGCCGACACCAAAACCAACTGGCGAGATCCAGTTTCGGCCGGTTCCCGCCGTCACCTCGGCGCCGCTCGGCGCTTGAGAATTCTTGCCTGAACCCTAAACAATAATCATGGTGGGTAGTTAGCAACTGCTTTTTTACTGTAAGCGCACCACATGTCTACACATGTGAAAGCAGTTCGACTTTGCACTTACAAATGTGCCAGAGCCCCGTTTGATTACTTGCACTCGCTGGTGGGGTTGGACTTTTGCAAGAATCGGGGGGCCATTGAAGCATTTTTTTTTTAAACAGAAAAAACTGTCCAATGCGGGGAATCGAACCCGGGTCGTAGTGGTCAAAAACCAAACAGTTTAACCAGCCTTCCACCGACCCCCCCATAAACATAAGGTAATAAGACCAAATCCAAATAAATAGTGTATGACATTTCGGTAACAGCATTGTTACCATCTTCAGACAAAAGTGCTGAATGATGGTAACAACCCTGCTACTGAAATGTCACACACTATTTATTTATTTGGATTTGGGCTTATTACCCTATGTCTACAGAATTCAAATTCATTAGAACAAAAATTTTCACCTATATTCCCAACTTCTATATAATAAATGCTACATATGTACATATAACCCCCAATTTATCATTATAAAATATAATATTTTGGAAATGTATTTACATAGGATAATTGAGTGTTTTAAAGGGCTTTAAAGTTTTGATTTTGTTATGAGCATACGCAGGTGAACATTTGTTTTAACAGTTTGTAAAACTGCAAAGGGGAATATCCGCGAACCCTGAATGAGTCATACCCCTAACAAGGCTTCTGTTCTATGAATAGAACTGTAGCAGTCGTTTCTGAGAATTTATAAGCTGATTTGTTTGCGGCCTGTGAGACAAGGCACTAATGTTTAAACTGTTTTTCTTCCATTTCCAGATTTCACATATTCTTCTGAAGTTTAAATTCAGTTTAGTTCTGAATCTGTTTCTGGATACCATTTCTGGATTTAAATTTATTTGGACTCTTTTTTTTGGCCTAGCAGGAAGCATGTTCATCCTTAACAACCACGGCATTTGTAACAATTTATAAGAACCTTCTCTATATATTTATCTCTTATAATAGAAAAGTTACACTTTCTTTTTTTTTTAACATGTTCTGAAAATTTTCCAACAATATTTCACTTTGAAATGACTTTTTCTGCTAATAGCTTTTGGTTTTAGAAAGTCTTTCTTAACTTTTTTTCTTCTTTATTTTGGAAGCCATTTTTACATTTTTCTATTTCAAACTTGTCGAATGCATAGATATTCTATTCAATAAAATTATAATGTGTAAAAATATGTCTTTATTAAACAAAAATAGAATGTAAATGTGAACAAACAATGCTCCTAAATTTATTGCTTTGAAATCACCATCTGCGAGCTGAAACATTCTCAAAATTTTGTTATTTTAAAATCTATTGATTAAAAATTTAAGTTCGTTATAAGTCTAGTATTTCAAATAGATTTTATTATTTTTGGGCCCTAAAATTATGTTTGTTATGGGGTAGTTCGCTATTTTACAAATGGCAAAATTCATTATAGAGGTGATATTTTCTATGGAATGGAATTGGGAATTACCTTAGGTTTGTTATAAGGGACGGTTCGCTATACCCGAGGTTCGTATTAGCTGGGTTTTACTGTATATACTATTTAGGCTATTCTCAATTTAAGACTAAATCTTCCAGAGAGCAAACTTCGTTGCGATACCTAAACAGAAGTATTATCACATTAAAGACCAGAAGTTTTAGGTTCTTTGTACCAAATACAGAATTGGCTATAAGCCATAAGTATTTTCTACAAATTGGTAATGGTATCTCTTTTAAATTACAACATCCATAACCAATTATTCAAGACTAAAAAAAAAGGTCTCATCTAAATTCTATTAAATATTGTAAATCTCTGCAACACTCCTGTTGGTAGTATTATCTTGATAGAGTTCACTTCACTATGTAAAGTTCTAAAGCATGCAAACATTTATTTTAAACCACTTAATCTTTCACTGCTCTCAGATTTAGAAACTAAAAATAAATAAAAATTAGTCATACAACCTACCATAATGCAGCCAACTTTGGTCTCTCTCTCCTGGAGGTAATCTGGTTGTGTGTAGAATGTGCTGAAATGGGGAGGCAGCAACTACCTGGCCTACATCATCCAGGGCAAGGCCTTCCTCCAGACAGATAGGCCGGAGGAGTCTCTGCAGGCCCTCAAGTCAGCTCAGGGCCTCGAGCCAAACCATCTCACTACCTTCCAGGTACTGTCATGGCATTCTCAGATATATGTATGTGACATCCTCTTCTTATCTCAGAGTGCTGCTGCTTTAAGGCTGCTAGCAGCTACCACAGTATAACTCTGACACTGCTTATTCTGTGGTCTTGGATTAGAAGCCCTCACAGGGCACTATCAGCCAGTTTTTCTGCAAGCTTGTTACTGCCTTTACAATTTAATAAAATCAACAAGCAATCCAGGGCCAGGTTTCTTTATTTTTTATTTTCTCTAGTTTTCGGGCCAACACTTATACTTGTGATAAAGCATAATTTGGATTATAGATACAAGAAAATAAGATTAATAATAATATATTTTTTTAATTCTTTTGTCTGATGATGGTAACAATGCTGTTGCCGAAACGTCACACACTATTAAATTATTTGGATTAGGTCTTATTTTCTTGTATTTACACTTAGTATAGTTGACTGGAAGTCGTAATGCTAGTTCTCCGGTTGAAAGGCATGTTGGCCCAAAAGCTAGAGAAATAATTTAAAAAAAAGAAACCTGGCCTTGGATTGCTTTTTGATTTTATTAAGCTTGTTACTGTTCCAGGCTTGGGACTGGTAGAGCTTAGTCCTCACAATGACCTTCATTTGGCCTATGGCTTCCCTATATGCTGACTTAAATATATTGCAAGAACATAAGTTAAACCATTACACACTAAGTGCATTAGCTCTTTTAAATGTGTTGCTCTCCTGTTAAATAATTATTTTGAAAATAAAGAAATGATCTGACCTTCTGACTTCTCATTGCAATCTTTGTTTGATGTCCCTATTGAAGAATAAAACACAACAGAGAAAAATTAGGAAAACACATTCATTTGAAAATTATTTGAGAATAATGACATGTTGTCAATCCAATCCTGAGACATATAATTTGAAATTCGGGCATCCAAACCATCCGCATGTTCAAAATGTCACCCTAAAATGCCAAGAAGTCATTCATTGTAGCTTTGCTCCATGCCAAGACTAATCTTGAATCTAAATAGCTCTCAAACTATAGTAGACATTTCTGCTGATTTACATATCAGTTTTTGGGGCACTGAGACAGTCTGTCACATGAGACAACTATGTTCAAAGGGTTCTTGTTCACTGTCAAATTAGTAATTAATAAGTGATGCTCTGATAGCAGCAGCATTGCCTCATCATCTTTATATCAGAATACAGTAGAACTACCTCTCATTAAAGGACATCTAATTGCAGAGCCAAAGTGTCCTTTACAGAGAGGTGATCTCTTACCAGAGAGCTTCTAATTAGTAAAATTTGGTAATTTTGACAATGAAAATTCTCCTTTGTAGAGAGGTGTCCTCTAACAAGAGTGTCCTCTCATGGAGGTTCTTCTGTATTTAAAATAAAGTTTCCCAGCATATTGCCTCTAGTCTGTCACCTGAGGAATCAATATATACAGTAGGATCTTCCCTGAAAGAAAGGCCACCCAACAATCTCTCAAAGACCCCACCTCATCAGAGCCTAGGTGATGTCGGGCCAAGCTAGGATGGATTCTTTCAACCCAAACCTAGTAGGTGTTTTTAACTTAATCATTTATATGACCTACATTAGTTTAATAAGTAAATATTCTATATCATTAATTATTGGTTTTATAAAAATGAAAAAAAAAAGGATACAATTTTTATTAGTGTTCACATTAAAATAAAATTTTATTTTTTTATCTTTGCCCAGCTTTAAAAAAAAAAAGATAAAATTGTTTTGAGTAGCAAAATAATCTTTGTATTTTCTGCATCTTTTTTTCTTAAAAAAAAAAAAAAAAAAAAATTGTCAATCACCTACACCAAATGATGACATTATAAAGCATTATATTTTTTTAAGATAAAAAGTTATATAACCTTTATTTACAACTAGACGAATGGCCCGGGCAACGCCCGGGTTTTACCTGAGTGCGTATATATTTTAGTAATGTTTTAATTAAAATACTATTCGTTACAATTATAAATTGGCGCCGTGGATGTCTCTCTTGTGAAACGTCCCGCCCCAAACTGTGTGTGTCTTGAAAATATGAAATTAGAAATGTGGATTTTCATAAAGATATCATCATGTCTATTTTTATTTTTGCATTTCACCTACTAAATCGATAGAGATAATTACATTTGCAACATGAACCTAGGTATATTGACTAAATAGAAAACTGCATAGTAATAAAGATAATATTGTAAAGGCACCATATCGTTTTATTTTCAATAAAATCGAAACAAATAAATATATCACAAAAATATGACCCTATAACTTTCCGCAAGGTTCTAAATGGTCACACGGCCAGTGTGAGTGTTTTTGTTGCATCATGCTGTGACTCACACGATGACCCAAGGTCATTCAGGGGTGGAGCAAAGCCTATCTCCGTCGTCGCAATGGTGGCTCTGCATGCGAGTTAAGTCTACATATCTGCAAATAACTCTAAGGAAATTCAAGATATTCAAGAAATTATTTTTCGGACACCTTTCCAGGGATATACCTAATAATATCCCAGAATTTCATGGCGATTGGATGAATGGTTTTTGAATAACAGGGTTGTCTAGAGGGGGGCAGGGAGGCCACGTGTTCGCTGGCGGCCAATGGGCGCGCATTCTATCCGTGAGCTTCAGACAAACAGACAAACAAACAGACAGAATAAGGCAAATATATAAGTAGATTTAACTTGATAAATTATAAAATATTCACTGAATTTCAAAGTAAATTGCTTATTGATACAAGAAAATAAGACCTAATCCAAATAAATTAATAGTGTGTGACATTTCAGTAACAGTGCTGTCACACATTAAATTATTTGGATTAGGTTTTATTTTCTTGTATCTATAATCCAACTTGTGCTTCATCATAAATTGCCTATTATTTAAGAAATGAATAAAAAATCAAACAAGATGTTTTGAAATGACATTTAATATTTTCAGATGTAAATATTACCTGAATTATATTTATTTTTGTAATTCTTTCTCATGAGAGACCGAAAAATATTTTTTTTTGGTTGCTGGTCGTTCATGGAGATGATTGTTCTTGGGAGACTTGTTATAGTAGGCTTATAATGAAAAGTTTGTTTTTAAAAGGGTGGTAACTCATGTGAGATTAATGTAGTATGTTATTTGGATTTTATAAAAAGCCTGTGTTGTGGACTGACCTGAGTCCGCTAGTTTGTAGAAATGGTTAATAGATAATGACCTAGATTTGGTGTACATTTAGATGGGAGAGGCAATATTTATTTTTATAGATTAACCTCCCAGCAAAATACCAGTATGTTATTTGGTTTTGTCACCTTTTAACCTTATCTATCTAATCTATCCAAATTGTATCAATCTCCTGATTGACATGAAGCACCATTTTTTTTCAGCATCTTACCAACTGAATTTCTGCATTTTGTTCTCTAGCTATACATATATTTCACCCAAATGTTTGTGTTATGATGCATATTGGTACAAAATGTATTTTCATCAATTTATCCTAAAGCCTATTGACCACCATTAGGTGTCTAGAGGTAGAGGAGCCTATACACCGTACATAGTTGGCCATTTTGAGCCAGTAACCAGAAATTCAATGTACATTTATTCCAATAGATAGCAATAGTCTCCAGAAACATTCATGTGTGTGTGTATCTCAGGCCCTGATCAACTACCATGAGAATTACCCAGGTCCTGACTCCCCAGATGTGCTGATAGAGCTGTATTCCAAGCTGCTTCAAGCCGTGGAGTGAGTACATCCTGTCTCACTACCTGAGTCATTAACCATCTTCTATTGGAACAAAGTTTTAACTGCCAATTGTGACAGATATCTTGAAGAATTGTATTTCTGCTCTAGTTGAACCTTCGAGAGAGAAGAGCACTGTTGACTTTGCTTAGAATTTTTAATGAAACTGATTCCAATAATTATTAATTAAACATTATATTTATTGATTTACAAGAGAGAGAACAAAATATAAAAGGGAAACTAATATTGAACAAAGGAACTTTTTTTTTTTCGGTTAGCGCCTATTTACCTGTGAGCTTACACACACTCTGTGGAACAATTAATTAATATATATACAACAAGCACTCCCTTAAGCAAGGCTACCCCCAGTCTCTCATTGGAAGTTTGAGTCAGTTTTTACTGGTAGTGCTACTGTATATATCAAACATCATTATCTTAGCACCCTCTGTAGCTGAAATTTGACAGAAATTTGCAATTTTGTATTCAAATATCTGTATTTATAAAGAAATAATTGGAGTGTTTTTTTCTCTGAATGAAATAACGGCCACAATTGTGAAAACAAAGCTTTTCAAGCCTGCGATTTTTACCCTTTGTGTTTATACCTCTGGTGAAAAATAAGGAAAATGTGTATTATTGGAATCAAATGGGACTTTCTATGTATGTCTTTGAATTTAATTGAAATTATTGTTTTTTTGAGTTCTCTTAAATAGGTAGTTGGATTATGGGTCCACCATATATTTTAACCCTCTTTACATATGCTTTCAGGTTTGGAGACAAGAAGATTGAAACAGCCCTGAAGTTGGCCAAGATCTATGAAAACAAAGAACTCTACTCCAAAGTAAGTTATTTTCTAGGGACTGCTGTGTGGATAGACAGAACTGACAAGTTTCATGTCATTTATATAATTCATGTCCTTGTAGAGCACTGATCTGTAGCCTCTCTCTCTCTACCTACCTCTCCGAGTCATTTGCTACAATACCTGGAGATAAAAACCAATGTTGTGTTGTTATTTATGTCAAGTACAGGCTCTTATAGCTAAACCAAACTGAGAGATTACATTATGATCAATATAGAATATGAAATATTTCAATTCTTCAACCAAAACACTGCCAGATGCTCACTGTGGAACTGAGCATGAACTACTCTTATTTAAAGAGTAAAAATAAAATTAAATAATATTGGAAACAAAACCCAAGCTCAAATATATGACAGGATCTTTGAGTTACACAGTTGCAAAGAACCCCACAGATGAACTTTGAATGCGATAAAGAACATTATCTAAACAGAAGCATAAACAATATACCAAAGATTGCAAAAGGAATCAACCCAATTGGCTTTCAAAATAAACAATTAAGATAGCAATAGAAAGAAAAAATAAACTTAAGGAGTTAGAAGTGAGAAAACTAAATGCAGATTTTCAGAGACGATCAAGGAAAGATAAAGAGACATTTCTTAATCAGGAATGTAGCGAAATCGAAGAACCCAACAAGGGTGGGAGAACAAGAGATCTATTGAAAAAATTAAGGAAATCACAGGCAGAAGCCTAGAATAGGAATGATAAAGAATGGAGAGAGAGGGAGAGATGGAAAAATCTCAAAATAGGGAAAGAAATAAAAGGGAGATGAGAAACTATATGAAAAAGAATAAATTAATGAAATAACATGGAAAGTGCAAAGAATTTGAAAAAGAACCTCCTCCAACAAAATCAGAGAGCAATCGAACTCCGCCCTTGCTGGTCCCAAGCCTGGATGAAAAAGGAGGAGGGGGAGCAGTAACAAGCTCACTAAAAAACCTGGACTCAGCTGGCCCGGCTGATAGTACCCTGTAAGGGCTCCTAATCCAGGGATACAGGATGAGCAGCGTTTATACTCCATGTTAGGAGCGGCTGCACATGGCGTCTGTTCCTTATGTCAGAGGCGGCCATTTATTTTGGAGCTAAGTCGGCCTGCCACAGAGTAATGCTCCCAGTCTTAATGACAAAGGCAGACTAATTCTACTTCACCAAGTGTGGAGATAAGAAAGAAGAGAGAGCAATCAGGCTCTCGATGAAACATTAACAGCAAAGCCCCAGGAATAGATGATAATTCCAATTGAACTAATAAAAACAGCAGGAGAGGAGGCCCTAAATATCATCACAGAACATTGGTGGTGTAAAAAATGGCCAACTAAATAGAAAGAAAATCTATATTTCTACCTCTCCCCCAAAAAAATCCACAGATGTGCAGCAACTACAAAACCATTGCACTTTTTTAAAACCCAAGTAAAATAATACAGAAAAGAATGGAACCTCATTCCAATGAAGAGCTACTACCAGAACAGATTTCAGAAGAGGTATAGTGACCAGAGATAAAATATCAAATCTCATATGGATAATATAAAGGCATAAAGAAATAAATAAAAATATTTTTATGTTTCATAGACTATAGTATTGATTGTGTAAATCACACTAAACCATGGACAACATTGAGATTTATGGGAGTGCGAGAACACCTAATTGTCCTCAGAACTATATACAGAACAGGAAGCCACAGTTCGGACAGAATACGGGAACACTGATTGGCTCAAACCATAAAAAGGAGTAAGGCAAGGCTGTCACCATATCTCTTCAACCTCTATACTGAACATATCTTGAGATATGCTGATCTTGATTAAATAGGTGTACACATTGGAGGAATGAAATGCTAATGACACCGCATTTCTAGCAGAGAAAGTTAAAGAAGAAACTGGAAAATTTAGTTTCAAATTTATATATTAGCTAGACCAAAATTATAACTATGGATAACACTTATGACAAAACTTAAGGAAGTTGTACCTTATAGCATATATATATCGGGATTCAGAAAATAACTCTGAGAGATATATATGCTATAAGGTATAACTTCCTTAAGTTTTGTCTATCAGTGTCTATCATAATATAAATAGCTTCGCAATTCAACATTTTAAAAAAAATATATATATATAGATGATCACTTCATATTCTTAGCTTCCAGGATTGATAAGATGGAATGTTGCTTAGAGGAAGTTAAAAGAAGAAAAGCACTGGAAAGGGACGCAATGATGAAATTGGAAAAGATCAAGAAAAATAAAGGCATTTCATTTAAAACAAAGAAGAGAATTGCAGAGGCGTTGGTATTCCCTGTGGTCACCTATGAATGTGAGAACTGGATTTTCAGAAAATTAAATAAGAAAAATAATTGGAGCATTTGAAATATGGACATGGAGAAAGCCATGGACAGTTAACAAGACCAATATTTCAATCTAAATGAAATTAAACTTGATATATCTCTAGAAAACCAAATATGTAAACAACGACTGACCTACTCCAGACACATAATGAGAGGAAATGGATTAGAAAAGATGTTGATGTTGGGTAAATTTGAATGAAGAAGAGAAAAAGAGACCTCAAGTCTGGAACTGGAAGTAATCAAGGAGTATAAGGTGTGAGTGGTCACCAAAAAAAATCAAATTGGAGAATTTTTGCCCATAGTTACCAAAAGTCTAACTTGACATAATGGACACTAGCAACAATAATAAGTTGTAAAAGGCGAATAGCTTACATTGTTGGCCACCTAGGCTACAAACCCAAATCTGAGTAATTTTTGTAAAATTGAAACCTGTTTTAATGCATTCTACACCCACCCATTTCTTGCACTAGTCTAACTCCACCAAGTACATTAAACAGGTTGAACTTGCTTCTATATATGGTGGTGTAATAAGAGTGTAAGCACCTACCACTTTGTACTTGGGATAAGTACCGCCACTCAACCACCAAAGGTAGTTGTGTAGCTATAGAGGCTTTTTGTTGGTTTTGTGGATTTCAATTTGGCTTGATAGCAATTCTACTTGCGGATCTCACCACCAAGACCTCCACTCAAGATGTGGTCAGATGTAAGGGGAATAAACTACTAAGGGTTGGATGATGTGTTATAGATCAAAGAGCTGATTGAAAGCCTGGCCTCTCAGACTACAGATTCTCAGGCCCTGGTTAGACTTTGGTCTTTCCTCCTGAGGATGCTGCTACCCAAGCCCTCCAAGACAGACTTCATGATGGAAATGGTAGCTAGCCTGGTAGTTCTGGAGCATACCACTGCTGACTAACCCTGGACTGTGACAGATGGAGAATGGTTTAAAATGTTTGACTTCTCTCGCCAAGAACTCCTGCATTATTCCTGAAGAACTCCCAAACTTTTTCAAAGAATACATCCTTTTACTTCTCCAGGTTGGTTTCCTTCCTTTTGTTGTGGCCTCCAATAATTTAGCACATTCCATCAACTAGACCTGGGTTCTGTAGAGTAGCCCAGCCAATTCTCTTTAAAGTGTCAACATAACCTATTGCAGCTACAAGAAAATAACACCTAATCCAATGGAATCCAATTGGGGGTTGATGGAAGGATGGTCTAAACTGTGGGTTTTCGACCGCTACAACCCAGGTACAATTCCCACATTGGGCACTTTTTTCTGATTAAAAATAAAAATGCTCCAATGGCCCCCAATTCTTGCAAAAGCCCAACCCAACCAGTGAGTGCAAGTAATCAAACGGGGCTTTGGCACATTTGTAAGTGTAAAGTCGAACTGCTTTTCACATGTATAGACATGTGGTGCACTTACAATAAAAGCAGTCGCCTACTTCTACTCACCATGGTAATCATGGCCTGTACCACGTGTACTAAGGATAAGCAAAAAAAAAAAAAATTGAATCCAATTGGATTAGGTCTTATTTTCATGTAGCTAAAATTTATAATTGAAATTGTACTTTATCATAACCTATTACAGTAAAACTACCTCCCCGTAAAGAACAACACATTTTTGAAAAGCATCCTTTACAGAGAGGGGTCCTCTTACCAGAGATTTGCTATTTTTTCAATGTTAAAACTAAAAATCTTTAAATATTAGAGCATATTATTTATTCATTATTATAACATAGCAAACACTTATTTCTTTTTGGGATACTTTATCAGATAAATATAAAAGTTTACTCAAACACTAATAGATGGTTTTTAAATTAACAATATTTCTACATTTTTATAGAGAGAGAAAGAAAAATATTAAATTAATTAAATGATAATTGAGTCACAAATGTGTGGATATAGCATTTCTAAAGGGTATATAAACTGTACATTATAATAAAAAGTGCTTTGTGGTAATAAATGCTCAATGTTTTAATTATAAAAAAGAGGTAATATTTTATTTTATTCCCCTCTCAATTCATTTGAAGCCTAGTAAGAAAGTGCCTTGATTTTTAAAAATAGAATTATGTAAGAAGTGGGACTGCTTCGATATGAGGTGCCATCAGTTTCATGCCCACTATCCTGTTAGGATATACCACAACTTATAATTGAAGATGGTAAATACAAATAAAATCTACCCCACTTGCTCAAAATGTAGCTTGGCACCTGCAGCTCCAGAACACATTTTGGCTTGCATTAGATGCACTAACAGGACCTTTGGGAGAGGCCGCTGCTTATCATAAAATAGTTCGAGGAGCATGAACTCATGGAATTTGTGTAATCTTTACACAAGGGGATAAGAAACAACACGACTTATAATGAGTGGGTGGGTGTTCCACAGACGAGGAGACTGCCCCAGGCCTTGGAGCATGCCAGGGAGTTCTACTTCCTCTTCTCAGAGGTGGAGGAATGTCTGGAGCTGCTGCTGAGGGTTCAGGTGGAACTTTACCTCGGTGAGTTGTGGCTAGTGTTATTATGTTGTTGATCTTTTTTATATTTGTTTCTACAGAGAGAATAATGGGATGACCAAGTGTGTGTGTAACCCATCATTTTAACCAATGATCCTTTTGACTAGACTACAGTTCACTTTAACTGTGTGTGCTTTTCTCACGTCTGTAGAATTTAGGTATCATGCTCCCCTAGTCTCTCAGATCTCACGGAGTGAGAATGCAGCTTTTATTGTTGGGTTTGTGTCCATAGAATTCATGTTATCACATGAGCTGGGGTTAGGTCCTGATGTTCAACAACCCTATGCCATAGACGGACACAGAACATATCAGCAGATCTTTTGGGAGCTAGGTGATGAGATGACAATGCTCAAAAGCTCACTGAATTCTAATAAAGAAATATTGCAATTCGCTTTTTCACCAATTTCAAAGTATATTTAGTTTAAGAATTTAGACTGAGGTGCCTCCACACACATAAGCCAGCATTTGTGACCTTCCCAGTAAAATCCAAGTGTACCTCCACTGAGGGACCAGTGATATTCTTCGGAGGTTGTACAACACATGTTATTGGGTGTTCAGAGCAGCAGGATGAAATCCCAGAGGACCTGGAGACCAATATAGAACTTCTCAAAGACACTGACTCTCCCTATGTTTCCCTGGCTTCTGCCATTTTGGCCTTCTCTCAGGAATATTTTGAGGCCGCTGCTAGCCATTTCAACAAAGGTAGGACCACAGTTGTTGATATTTAAAGTAAAACATCTATGAGAGGATACTCTCGCTAGAGGACTCCTCTTTAAAAATAATAGTTTTCATCACCAAAATAACCATTTATACTATTTAATGATCCCGTAGGAGTACACCTCTCCCATAAGATCACTTTGGATCTGCAGCTAGATATCCTTTGAAGAGAGGTTTTACTGTGATGGTTTTTAAACAGTAAAAGATTTGAGTCTTCTTTATCAATATCCACTCAGACCCCTTAATATATTTCCAATGGACATCTAGTCCTGTTGGAATATCAGCAAAATTATAAGAAAAGCACAAATATTATAATTATTAAAAAAAAGCATCCTCATTATAAGCACAACAAGTGTATAACAAATTTTCATACACCAATGTACTACAGTGGAACCTCAATATAAGTTTGTCCCCCACTTGGAACCTGGCCATTAGATCACCGTTGCCACCATTGATCCAGCCTCTCAAACATATTAAAATTACACCTGAAAAATAACAAAAATGCTTGTTTGAAAATTATCAATTCTCACCCTATGGAGGATATCAAATTAAAGGAGCTTTTTGAAGATCTTTTAAAAATTGATAATTAGAAAAAGCTTATTTTGGATTGAAATAAAGCATTTATTCTTTTTTTTTTTCTATTTGATCAAAATTCATATAGATTGTTCAATATTAAAGAAATTTCTAAATATATTATAATTCCTATAGAAGAATTTAATTTGCATCTGTTAACTCCCATATTCTGAACTTTCATTCTTCTTTGAAATTTGAATGGGTTGTATGTTTTTAATACTCTACAATACCACAGAGTTGTTCTTCATGGAACAATCTTCAGAAAGCCATTGTGCAAAATTGCCGATATTGCCTTTAATATACTTTGATGGCATCTATTTGCATATAGGCTATAACTTTTTTTTTTGTTTTGTTTTTATTTATAAAATATTTTTTCTATTTATATATTTTTCCAAGAGAGGGAAATAAAAGATATTAAGCCAAGGTAATAAGACCAAATCCAAATAAATAAATAGTGTGACGTTTCGGCAACAAAGCTGTTACCAAAGCATCACACATTATTTATTTATTTGGATTTGGTCTTATTACCTTGTTTTTCTAATCTATAATCCAAATTGCTCCTTATCATAAAAGCTGCCTGCCTAGGTCTCCAGAATGTACAAGGCATGCAGCGTGGGTGGGTCCTGCTGGCCCGCAGCCTGCTCCACTGTGCCAAGATTGCAGATGCTGAGGGAGCAGCTGACACAGGTATACACACCACATGTTCCAGTCAGTATGTTGACCCCTGCTTGCCCACAGCCAAACAACATACCAAGTTCATGAACAACGGCCCCCTAAAGCAGCAAGTGCTGGGAGACCTCTTGCTCTGCAAGGCCTCCATCGCTGCCACCCGCAGGTCTTGGAAGCTCTGCTATGACCACCTAGAGAAGGTAGAAACTACAAATGCCTGAAACAACCTGCTTGACACCTAACACTCAGCTCTATTAGGACTGAAAGGCAGATTTTTGAGCACAGCACATTTTTTTTTCACAGCACAAATTTATGAATCTGCATGCTGCAAAATGCCTGAAACAGCATTTGATTTTGTCTAGTTTAAACAATTTTTAGCATCTTCACTTAGAAGCCATCTTGGATCTTGACCTAATTATTATTATTATTATTTTTTTTTGCTTATCCCTAGTACACGTGGTATAGACCGTGAAAATCATGGTAGGTAGAAGTAGGCCACTGTTTTTTCTGTGAGTGCACCACATGTCTACACATGTGAAAAACAGTTCAACTTTGCACTTATAAATGATTTATAATACAATATAATGCGGCTTATGATTGTAGAACGACATTTGAAAATTATCCCGCATGTGTTGAACTTTGTTTGAAAGTTAAACACAGGGTAATAAGACCAAATAAATAAATAGTGTGTGACATTTCGGTAACAATGCTGTTACCAAAATGTCACACACTATTTATTTATTTGGTCTTATTACCTTGTGTTTATAATCTATAATCCGAATTGTGCCTTATCATTTGTTTGAAAGTTGATATTTAGTAAAAATGGTAAATTTGGAGATTAAAACTGTACTTTGTACAGTGGTGTCCTGCAGTATCCTCTCTTGGAGATTGTTCCACTGTACCTGTGTCCAAATTTAATGACAATTTGTGATATGAAATGAACAGAACCTGGAACTTCTAGTTGGGAATTAAAACAGCTAATCTCAAAACTTTATTCACTTTATTTTTAAAATCATTGTTCACATCAAGATAATTGTGCTGTAAAAATTAAGAAAAATTTTGATTACTGATGACCAAGTAAAGAAAGAGTTGTTTAAAGCAATACATTCTTGCATTATAAAAATTTAAAATTGTTGATAATATTAAAAGAAGAGAGGAAGAATTTTGTAGAAGATAAAGGCATGTGTTGACTTAAAAGCTAACAAGGAGTGATAATTATTTTAAAATATTTTTCTTTTAATTATTCCTAGTACACGCGGTACAGGCCATAATAATCATGGTGGGTAGAAGTTAGCAACTGCTTTTACTGTAAGTGATAATTATTCATGATGCTTATAATAATTAGAGGTAAAAACAACACATTGAACATTGACCTGTTAAATCCCAGATGAAGCAAGCCTATTCCTGTAAATCCAGATGTAGGTTTGTTGCAGGCTCTCCGTTACGTGGGCCACACCCCACAGGTCCTGGCCCAGATTGCCCAGATCTACCTGTTGAACGACAAGATAGCCGAGGTGGAAAAGGTGGGGAACTTCCTCTAAAATGTCTATGTGGGATTGTGTCGACTCTCGGTCGAATTGGGGTGTTGACTTACGGTGGGATTGCTGTGGACTCACTGTCGAATCCTGGCGAGTTGTGTGGTTGGGTGGATATGATTGGATTGGTGGCGCAGTCTTGGTCGAATGGTGGTTTTCCACAGGGAATAACGAGCACACCTGGATGGGGTAGAAATAAGACCTTGCGAAAGGGAGAATGATGAGACTGGAGGAGGTATTTGGCCTTTCACGTGATGGAGCGTACACTACCTTGGTTGGAACCTATGTTCCCCACCTAGCTCGTAGTACGGTCACCTACCTTCTTTTTTACTTCGTGTCCAAGATCATCGACATCAACTCTCTTGACTTCTCATTGGTGGAGATTCCTCCACATGCTCTCTAATGATTCGCTATCAAGTTGTCATGCTTAAAGGTGATTGGTTGTTGATTTGTCATGCTTAAATGTGATTGGCTTAGTACCTCCATTGTCGCCATGATTGCAATCCTCCAGGAAGAAGAAGGCCTTTGAACTTAAGTTTTATGGAGATCCAGGGCAGTGACCTTTACTTCCTGGATGATGCAATCCTGTTAATTGTTCTTTCCTTTCTCTCGAGGCCTAACTCTTATTAAACCTTTTGACGATACATATTGTGGTGGGGTTACATATTCCTATATACAGATTATCACATCTATCTATATCATGTTTTAGAATTTTCTGAAAATTAAAAACTTGCCCATGCTCCTAAGCAACCAAGAAATTTTAGGTCACCAAACAGAAATCTTGGTTAATGTAATGTCAAAAAAATGGTAGCTTCTAAAAATTTTATGTCTTAGTGTATTGCATTGACTTCTTGAAATTTTACACAGATTTAAGAAGCCATCTTATTTAAAATTTATACTATGAGAGTAAGATTTTTTTGTGCTCTTTCCAATGCACCATCTCATGTCAGTTTTTTTGTAGGACAAGGAACCATTATGATTTAAACCTCAGTTGATAAACAGGCTGGGTCAGAAAATACAATATCTTTCAAAATGTGCATTACTGCATAATGATGAATGCTTGTCTCAGAATCAAATAGCTACAAGAAAATAAGACCTAATCCTAATAATTTAATGGTGTGTTACATTTCTGTAACAGCATTGTTTTACCATCATCAGACAAAAGAATAAAATCTTATTCTTCTAAGATTTTTTTCTTTTGTCTGATGATGGTAACAATGCTGTTACCGAAACATCACACACTATTAAATTATTTGTATTAGGTCTTATTTTCTTGTAGCTATAATCCAAATTGTGCCTGTCTCAGAATCAAATAGAGAATAGAGTTTCAAAATAGTTGAACCTGCGAGCTAAGAGAAGATAAAATTTATATAACTTAGTTTTACCATATAAGTATTGTCACAACAATCTCTGGTAACATAGGTTGGGGAGGCTCGTTGTTCTCCATCTCATAGTCATGTTTGCATTCAAACTATAACTATACCTGATTTCTACTGACCTTTCTTGGTAGAAAACAGAGAGACTAGCTTTTGTTTCCCAAATAATTGCAAATTTGTTACAATCCAATTTATATATACTTGGAGAGTATATGTAATGCAAAGAATGACAATACTTACATATTTGGAAACTCAACATCTACCATATTAGAGATGTAGCAATTTAAAGCTCGTTTTATTTTTCTTTGTTTTGCATAAGTTTTTGTCATGGATATAGGATATAGATAGACATGCATATAGTGTTAGTTACAAGAGTCATGTCATAAGCCTTGAAATATTTGTAGCCTGGGCACATAAAGTAATAGCCCATCACATCTTGCTGTACCCTAGAGCACATAAGACTGAGGAGACCTTCCTCTTCACTGATAAAATGACCTCTGCAGGGATGGCATCAAATAACCCATGTATGGGCAAAGTAAAATTGTCACAAAAGTCTTGAAGTCATCATCAGTACAGTTTGGCATCAAGGTTTGGATTGGGATACTAGAAGATCACTTGATTGGACCCTTTGTTGTACCATATTGTCTACAGTATCTAGCAAGAAGGCAGCCTTCCATTGGCTGTAGGAAACCAAGCAGTTTATACATACAGCCCACTTCTATTGTGTAGTTGTCAGTTCCTAGATAACTCTTTCCTTCCTTCCCTGGCAGATAGATTGGGTGAGGTCCTTCTCTAGAGTTTCACCTTTGCACCACATGTGTTGGGTATGCTGAGTCTGTTCCTGATGTAAATGCACTAGAACATCCTGTCACTCTCTTCACATAAGGATTGGAACTTTTGAAAGTGTGCGATAGTCTATGATACATTTACATTTTCATTCATTTCCAAATGCCAATTTCAACAAATCTAAAGTTTCTGAAGCCGATTTCCCAATTTTGTAGCAAAATTTAATACAAATTTGTTGCTCGAATTTTCTATCCATTACAAATTAGAAGTTGTTATGCAAGGCATTCTTTTTACAAGCTTACAATTTATCGACTGCGCGCGCATTCATGTGATGTGGGTATACCGCAGTGTAGCTGAAGCTTTCTATTTTTTTAATAGACTTTAAAAAAAAAAATATCATTTCATTTTTTCTTTGTTTTTGACCGGTTATTATTTATTGGACACACCTTGTAAATATCAACTATTCATTGATTTTTAATTATTCCAGAAATGGCCAAATACCCATTCTTGATTAATCAAGAAAAGCTAACCACGTACACATTTTGGGGCTATTGGCCCACGCCAGTGTGGTGCAAGCTGTATCTAAGCGACCTAAAAACTGGGCATTCAGGCATCTTGAAAAAACCATTAAACGGGTATTTAAGGCCAGAAGTGTGTGAGAACGCCAAATACCGCTGTACCAAGCCAATGTAGATGTAATAAATAGGACCTTTGGGAAAGGCTTATTATCAAACAGCTCGATGGTCTTGTGTAATCTTTATACAAGAGGATAAGAAACAACACTGTGTGTGTGGTCAGATTCTACTGCTCCTAGATCCAGAGAGCTCCCTCCACAGCAGACTAGCAGGGGAGGTTTACCTTCGCCAAGGGAAGCTGGACCAAGCCAAAGAAGTGTATGTATCATTACGGGTAGTAGCATGGAATATGCAAATCTTAGAATTGAAGAATATGGTGTGTTTAGCTTGACCTCTCTAAATAAACATAGTCTCCTTCACACAACGTAATAAATACTGTGTGATGTTTTGGTAACAGCATTGTTACCATCTCAGACAAAAGTACTGAATTCAATACAAAATGGAAACACCGCTGTTACTGAAATTGTCAAACACTATTTATTTATTTGGATTTGGTCTTAATACTTTTGTGTTTCTAATCTATAATCCAAATTGTTTACTTATAAATGACTGCGGCGTATAATTATAAAGCTATACAAACAGTTTAACCACATAAGTTTCTTTTTTATTTATGAAAAATCATTTTTAATTTCAAAGAGAAATATTTAATATTCATACGTCATCCAAAAGTTAGAAATATTAAATATTTCTCTTTGAAATTAAAAATGATTTTTCATAAATAAAAAAGAAACTTATGTGGTTAAACTGTTTGTATAGCTTTATAATCCAAATTGTACCATATAGTCTCCTTCAAATGATAAGAAACGACTTTTTTTTTAAATTCAGTACTCTATAGCATATTGACAATAAACTGCTCTACTTGTGTCTCAAAGATAGGTAGGGAGGAAAGTTCCATTTTACACATTACAGAGAACATAAACAAGAGTTGTCCCATAAATATCTGGGGTCTGTGACCATCAATATATGATATTTTAAATTAAATTTAGACCACAATCACAGAGTAATGATTTATTATCACCTTCACAAAAGGAATAATCAAGACTTAAACCTACCTTCTAAAAAGTGATAGTCAAACTTGTGTGGGTGGCCAGTCGAATTAGCAGATTTCTCTAAACAAAGGGCAGGTTTTAACACCAAAATTGCTCTCCCATTGAAAATATGTTTGTGCTAGTGGACAAACAACAGACACTTCCCAATTCATTATTTATTGATTTTATATATAATAGACCTTTTCGTTAGAGCCGGCAAATAAAAAAATTACCAAAGATAAAAATTAGTCTATTAAAAAAATTTTTAAATTATATTTATATATATTAAAAATAATATATATATTTTTAAATAATAAATATATATAAAAATATACTCAGTTTAGTTAATGCCATCATTTTTGTTTATATTTTGTGGCAAATGATTTTTATTCATTGGTTGATTACACTAGTACACACACTTTCCTTCTCAATATTTGAAAGTTGTTTCTAGTAAATTCCAACCCGTGGATCATGAATATAACCTTCATTTTTCAAAATTACTCAAATTTTTGAAAAATATTGGAAATATTTAATTTTATAAAGAAGCTGATGTCATCGCTGTCATCAAAATATTATGAAGATATTGACTTTGTAAGCATAAAATTGAACCATCATTTAGATGAAATGCATGCCATTACAATTTTATATCAAGAAAAGGTTTAACAATACATTTATTTTCATAAATATTTTTAAATATATAAATAATGCCTCGTAAATGAAAAGCTAATCCAGAAATGTTCTGCTACATTTGTGGAAAACTTACAATTCCCAAACAAAGAAAACGTATCAACCCAAAGATAAAAGAATGCTATAAAGAATATTTTGGTGTGGTATTAGGTGATCAAGACAAGTGGTGGTGCCCCCATAGTGTGTGTGGAACGTGCTATCAAGGGCTTTTGCAATGGAAATCGGGGAAATCAAAAGGTATGCCCTTTGGTGTACCAATAGTTTGGCGAAACCCAAAAATGACCATGGGGATTGTTATTTCTGTGTCTGCAAAATCACAGGCCTTAATAGCAAAAAGAAGCAAACTAACTTTTATCCTGATATACCATCAGCTAGGCAACCTATTCCTCACGACCTCGAGAATCCCATACCGATTCCTAAAACGGTTTAAGAATCCTATATCAAAAAGAATAATCAGCACACAGCATTTGTAGATGATCATCAATTAGAAGACCCTGAATTTATTTCAAATGAAAGTGGCATTCCACATTTATTTGATCAGGCATTATTAAATGATCTAGTTAGGGATCTAGGGCTATCAAAAGAAGCAGCAGAAATCCTTGGATCAAGATTGAAGCAGAGGAACCTCTTGTTACCACAAACCAAAATCTCTGTCTATCGTAATAGGGAACAATAGGAATTTTACAGGGCTTGCAGAAAGGAAACACAAAGTATCCTTGCTTTTTATGCAAGTGGGACAGCTAAGACAGAAAGAATCATTATATGCAAAAATGTGGTCTTAAAGAAGTATGTTTCGCTTAGGTGAACAAAACGTTGAAAATGAACCGCTTTTCCATAAACTAAAAATGCTTCTCCCCCCTTTACATATCAATTTGGGGTTAAAGAAAATTTTTGTAAAGGCTTTAAAAAAAGATAGTGATGCTGTCAAATATTTAATGACTAAATTTCCGAAGATTAGTTGTTCTAAGATAACGGAAGGTATTTAAATTGCACCTCAAATTCGTAAACTAATAAATGACGAAGAGTTTATTGCAACATTGAAAGAAGATGAGAAAAATGCTTGGCTTGCACTCATCGACGTTGTCAAACACTTTTTAGGCAATAATAAGTCACCGAGAATTGTCGAAAATCTGATTTCCAAATTCCATAAGCTCGAGTGCATAACAAATCTAAAATTTCATTTTATGAATTCACATTTAAACTTTTCCCTGATAATCTCGGTGCAGAGTGCGAAGAACAAGGCGAACGCTTCCAACAAGATATTAAAATCATTGAGCAATGATACAATGGTCTGTGGAACCAACATATGGTGGCGGATTATTGTTGGAATCTAATGCTTGATGACGAGCAAAATATAATAGACTTCATAGAAAAAATCTTTAAATCCATGAATATGATTTTTTATTACTTCCTAAATTTTACTGCATCTTTATAAATAATTTTTAATAAACCAAATAAAATGTTTTTCTTTTTTTTTCGCATACACAGCTTTTTGTTAAGACCTTCCATCTTATATATGAAAACAATTCTCCTGATAATTTTGAAAAAGATGGGGAAATAAAATTAGATTTTTAAATGAAAATTTATATGGATAGAGTGAGTAGTTTGATAAATATATCTAAGGGCAGTTATTGAAGTAAAATATATACACATGCATATATGTATAATATTGTTTCTTCATTTGCACCATCGTTGGCGCATTTATTTATATAGTAATAAGTTTAATGGCATAACTTTTTCTCCAATAGATGAATATCATGGGTGAAAGGCATTATATCCATAACTTGAGAAATTGAGCTAATCGAAAAGAAATATTGATACCACGTTAATCAGCACAAAAAGTTAACCCAGAAAATGTTTTGTTTATTTGAGAAGGAGTTTTTTTTTTTTTGTGTACTAGTGTTATTTTTAATAATACTATTGAAAAAAAATTTAAATTTGAATATCTGCTTATATACAGTAAAACCCCTTTATAGTTAACCCAATTGAACAGAGCTTATATATACAGTAAAAGCCCTCTATAGTGAACCCCAATAGGACAGAGCTTTTGGTTCACTATAGTCATGGTTTGGCTTTTTTTTTTTTTTTTACTTTTCAAAAATTTTAGACCCTATAATAAAGGATAGCCATACACACTGGAATAGGCTGCCTCTTAATAATATTGGTAACTTTGTTTTAATTCCCTTAATTGAACAATTTCCTTATATTAATACTCAATAATAAAATAAATTATTTGATGATAGGTTCTTCTTATCATTAACATACATGTACCTCTATGTCTAATTTAAAAATCAAGACAAATTCTAGGCAAAGTTTTATTAAATATATATTCAAAGATATAAAATGGTTTTAAAACATCTTTATCACTTTATATAATACAATGTTTACTTGAAAAAATTATCCAATACCTTGTTGCTTCAAAGTACTCTTCAAACATTGCCCCTTTCAAATAAATTTTTCTTCCATTTCATGTTTCCACATATTCTTCTTAAGTGTAGATTTCCTTTTGTTTTGAACCTGTCATGCAAACCATTGCTGGCTTTAAAATCACCGTAGTTCATGGCATAAAAAAAAATAAATTTTGTTGCATCATGTTGTTGTTGTTGTTGTTGTTTCTTATCCCCTTGTGTAAAGATTACACGAATTCCATGAGTTCATGCTCCTCGAGCTGTTTTATGATGAGCAGCGGCCTCTCCCAAAGGTCCTGTTTAGTGCATCTAATGCAAGCCAAAATGTGATCTGGAGCTGCAGGTGCCAAGCTACATTTTGGGCAAGTGGGGTAGATTTTGTTATTATTTTCTATCTTCAATGGTTTTTGTTGCATCATGGGCCCGTTTATTTGGACTTTTTATTTTTTAGCCCTAACACGTACGATCACAGCAAAAGTTGAGGTTGATTCCTCTTTGTAAACAATATTTAATACTCTTCATCTCTTGTAATCGAAAAGTAATATTTTCCTATTTTACCATGTTATGAAATTTTGCCTGTGTTGTTTCACTTTGAAAAGTTTGGAAAATGGCCCTTTTTTTTTTTTAACTAATAATGTTTTTGTTTTTAGAATGCCTTTGTTTTCTTTATTTTGGAAGCCATTTGCATTTTTTCTATTTCAAATTTGATGGTTGCAAAGACATTCTATTTAATAAAAAATGATGTGTAAAAATTTATACAACATACAGCAAAAATAGAATGTAAATGAAAACAAACAATGCTGCTAAATTATTGTTTTGAAATCGCGATCCACAAGCTGAAACATGCTCAAATTTTTTTTTTTTTTAAATTAAAATTTTAAGTTCGTTATAAGCATAGTATTTTAAATAGATTTTATTAATTTGGGACCTAAAATAGGTTCGTTATAGCTGTAGTTCATTATATCAAAAAGCACAAAGTTCGTTATAACGATGGTATTTTCAATGGAATGGAAACGAGAATCTCCTTAGGTTTGTTATAAGGAAAGGTTCGCTAAATCCGGGGTTCGTTTTAGCGGGATTTTACTGTATATATATATATATAAACCTAATACTTTTTGATTTTTAACGGATTGATTTGAAGTAATTCAAATGTAGAAAAATGGGAAGAGTTGATTTGATAGAAAATGAAACTTAAAATGCCCTTATCACAAATTTCCAAGATTTAAAAGATAGGAAAAATATCAAGTTTAAATATTCCAAAAATATATCAAAACAGCTCCAACGGTCTTAAATTGTAATAAAAAATGCCCTTACCACAAATTTCCAAGATTTAAAAGATAGGAAAAATATCAAGTTTAAATATTCCAAAAATATATCAAAACAGCTCCAACGGTCTTAAATTGTAATAAAAAATGCCCTTACCACAAATTTCCAAGATTTAAAAGATAGGAAAAATATCAAGTTTAAATATTCCAAAAATATCAAAACAGCTCCAACGGTCTTAAATTGTAATAAAAAATGCCCAATTGAGTTATTCAATATGTAAATGGTTTTGCAATGCATGTTTAAGGACATTTCTAAATACTTTTGTTCTCCTCCCCCTATTGATTAAGGTGTTACATAATGGGGTGTGGAAGAGCATTGCTCAATTCAAATATTTTTATGTATTTCTACTGTCCTAAAAGCTTATGTCCATAGTTTGCTTAAATACCATTTCTAAGATTCCACCCTTCACTGTAGCATATATAAGCAGAATGATCCAATACAGTATTAGAGCTCTTAAAAGTGTTCTGGTAGATTAAATTGGCGAAAGCTCTGGGAGGTTCACCACTTGATGAGTCAAGACCTCCAATATATTTTTTCATCGCAGTAAGGATAGTAGAAGTTTGTTTTTTTTTTGTGTAAAAGAAACATTCATGCTTTAATACTTTTGTTTCTTATTAAAAATCAAAAAATCGTAAAAATGATTTTAAAATGAACAAGGTAGCTCCAAGATCAATACTGAAATGTTCAACTTCAAAGCAAAATGCTCAGTGGGAGAGATCAAACAAGTAATGTTTGAAGCTTTATAACCAGGATAATTAATTATAATAAAATGGTTCACCACCTTTGATACAGAAACAAAAGCTCAAAGTTTCCAATGGAATCATTCCAACCTACCAACCTCCAAAAAATTCAAGTAATAAAAATCTGAAGGAAAGGTAATAGTGTCAGTTTTTTTTTTTTGGCATTGTAAAGGAATAATAATAATGCTTGATTCTTCAGAAGTGGGTAATGCCATTCTTTTCCCCAATAAGAAAATAAAGAATAAAATAATTAAAAAGAGTAAATCTAACAAAAGGGTAGAGCACACTTTTTGTTAGCTTTCTTCTTTCTTCAACAACACACCAGCTTATGTTTCAGTCATTTCAAGCACTTCAATGTAGTTTCACAATCATCACCCACCTACCTAATTCTTCTGATCTAGCCACTGTTACTTATCTGGACAGCTGAAAACTATTTGAAGATGATAAAGAGAGCTCTCCCCAAGGAGGGGATGAACCATATGATAAACCATACTCTTTCATTTTTTTGTATTCAATTTTTATTCATTGATGTATAAAACCAATAATTATAAAATTTCAGTAAAAAATGGCCTTAACTTGAACCTCTGTACTGTCAACATCATGTTATGATGTAAATGAAAGTTGCTTTTATTTGTCAACTTGTGGTTTCTCCTAGGAGAGATGTTTCTTTGCTTTACCTGATGTAAAAACCTTTCAACTTGAAGGCATGACTTGTGTTACCAGGCTGAGCCAACTCCCCCCCACTGATGCCCGTGGCCAACACCTTCTTGGGGAGTTATACTTCCAAACTGGGCCCAAGCATAAGGCTGTTGAACATCTGCTCCAGGTATGCTTTCTTATAGCTCGAGAGGAGCATAAACTCATGTATTATTTACACAAGGGGATAAGGAACAACAACAACGCTTTCTTATAGCTCGAGAAGCATGAACTCATGTATTCTTTACACAAGGGGATAAGGAACAACAACAACGCTTTCTTATAGCTCGAGGAGCATGAACTCATGTATTCTTTACACAAGGGGATAAGGAACAACAACAACGCTTTCTTATAGCTCGAGGAGCATGAACTCATGTATTCTTTACACAAGGGGATAATGAACAACAACAACGCTTTCTTATAGCTCGAGGAGCATGAACTCATGTATTCTTTACACAAGAGTATATGGAAAAACAACAACGCTTTCTTATAGCTCGAGAAGCATAAACTCATGTATTCTTTACACAAGGGTATAAGGAACAACAACGTTTTCTTATATCTCGAGGAGCATGAACTCATGTATTCTTTACACAAGGGGATAAGGAACAACAACAACGCTTTCTTATAGCTCGAGGAGCATGAACTCATGTATTCTTTACACAAGGGGATAAGGAACAACAACAACGCTTTCTTATAGCTCGAGAAGCATAAACTCATGTATTCTTTACACAAGGGTATAAGGAACAACAACGTTTTCTTATAGCTCAAGGAGCATAAACTCATGTATTCTTTACACAAGGGGATAAGGAACAACAACGCTTTCTTATAGCTCGAGAAGCATGAACTCATGTATTCTTTACACAAGGGGATAAGGAACAACAACAACGCTTTCTTATAGCTCGAGGAGCATGAACTCATGTATTCTTTACACAAGGGGATAAGGAACAACAACAACGCTTTCTTATAGCTCGAGGAGCATGAACTCATGTATTCTTTACACAAGGGGATAAGGAACAACAACAACGCTTTCTTATAGCTCGAGGAGCATGAACTCATGTATTCTTTACACAAGGGGATAAGGAACAACAACAACGCTTTCTTTAGCTTGAGGAGCATGAACCCATGTATTCTTTACACAAGGGGATAAGGAACAACAACGCTTTCTTATAGCTCGAGGAGCATGAACTCATGTATTCTTTACACAAGGGTATAAGGAACAACAACACTTTCTTATAGCTCGAGAAGCATGAACTTATGTATTCTTTACACAAGGGGATAAGGAACAACAACAATGCTTTCTTATAGCTCGAGGAGCATGAACTCATGTATTCTTTACACAAGGGGATAAGGAACAACAACAACGCTTTCTTATAGCTCGAGGAGCATGAACTCATGTATTCTTTACACAAGGGGATAAGGAACAACAACAACGCTTTCTTATAGCTTGAGGAGCATGAACTCATGTATTCTTTACACAAGGGGATAAGGAACAACAACAACGCTTTCTTATAGCTCGAGGAGCATGAACTCATGTATTCTTTACACAAGGGGATAAGGAACAACAACAACGCTTTCTTATAGCTCGAGGAGCATGAACTCATGTATTCTTTACACAAGGGGATAAGGAACAACAACAATGCTTTCTTATAGCTCGAGGAGCATAAACTCATGTATTCTTTACACAAGGGGATAAGGAACAACAACAACGCTTTCATATAGCTCGAGAAGCATGAACTCATGGAAATTCCTGTAATCTTTACATAAGGGATAAGGAACAACAACAATTATTTCTTCTCACCATTTCTTTGATTTAACCAGGCTGGGTATCTTGCCTACATAGATAATCAAGTAACAAGCGCCTAACCCAAATAATCAATTTATACATGATGTTTCAATAGTAGCATTGGTACTATTTCCATACTAAATTTCTATAATGTTTAGTAATTTTTAGTTCTCTTGTCATAGGGTGATAATGTTGTTCCCGAAGGTATAAATCACTTAATTGATAAATTTGTCACCCCATGTGGTTTTATAATCCAAATATGTATTGTGTAACTTTTCTCATAATCAAAGGTTTCTTCTTGGCTATGAATTTCATCAATTCGTTCACCATCTAAGCTGCCATACTGTTTTTCTTTGATTGTTTATATATTTCAATTTATTTACTAATTTGTGATTTTTTCCAGTCCTAAGCCCGGATGAAAAAGGAGAAAGGGGAGCAGTAATAAGCTTGCTAAAAAACCTGGGCTCAGCTGGCCCGGCTGATAGTACCCTGTAAGGGCTCCTGATCCAGGGATACATGATGAGCAGCGTCTGTACTCCATGTTAGGGGTGGCTGCAAATGGCGTCTGTTCCTCAGATCAGAGACGGCCATTTCATATTGGGGCTGAGTCGGCCTGCTACTGAGTAGTGCTCCCAGTCTTAATGACAAAAGCAGATGCATTCTACATCACTCACTCATTATAGATGCCAAATCTCCTTTGATGAAGCTCTACTCATCTCCAGCAGATACCCTCAAAAGTCCCAAGCTCTACAGGCTTGACACCCTAATATGATTGTTGAGTGGAGATAAGAAAGAAGAAGAATTTTGCTATTTTTGGTTTCAAAAATTTAAAAATATATAAATATATATAAAATACAAAATTTTAAATGAAGTAAAAATTTAATATGCAAAGAAGTCTTTTTATATACAAATTAAATCCTTGATTAAACGAACCTGGGATATAGGGAACCCCCAATTCCATTCCATTTAATATTACATTGTTGTTTTGAACTTTCAGATTTAAAAAACTAATAAACTATCCCTATAGCAAACCCAATTTTAAGTCGCCAAATAATAAATTCAAATTGAAATACCAGACTTCTATTACAAACTTATAATTTCAACTTAATCAATTTTTAAAACAGGAACACATTTTGAGAATGCTTCAGTTCACACAGACTGCGATTTCAAAGCAATAAATTTGGCAGCATTGTTTGTTTATATTCATGTTCTATTTTTGTTACATATTTTTATAAATTTTTACATTTAATCATTTTATTTAATAGAGTATCTCTCTCATTGTGTACAATTTCAAAAATAGAAAAAAATTGTTCCCAAAATAAAGAAATAAAAAAAGTAAAGAAAAGGCATTCTTAACGAGATGCCACTAGGAAAAAGAAATGCCCTTATTCAAAGTTTTAAAGGTGAAACAATGCATCTTCAGAACAAGTTAAATATAATAAAACAATATTTATTCTATGAGAGAAAAATCAACCCCCTTTTTTTTTGCCGCAATCACATGTGTTGCATTCCTTTTCTGAAGTGTTCTAAATCTAGCTAGTGTAACCTAGGCTAAAAAAAAAACCTTCAAATAAATGCCTATGATGCAACAAAAAGTTATTTTTATTTCAAAATAAATATGGTGATTGGGTAGCCAGAAAAAAGTTTGCATAGAAGGTTCAAAACAAAATCTAGTCTTCAAAAGCATATGTAGAAACTATAAATGGGAGTGTGTCTGTGTGGAGTAAAAATATTTATAAACTTCATTTAAAAGGCAATGCTTGAAGAGTGATTTCAAACAAAAAGAATTAGAGACATTTCTCAAGTATTATATAGAGTATAATATGCCTAGAACACTTTTGACTTAGACATAAAGTTACATCTTTTCACTTTGTGGCCATAACCAGAATTAATGTTGGGAAATAGGTCGGAAGAGTGAGAGATTTTGGCTAAAGGTAAACAAAGAGTTTCATCTGGAATAATTTTCACACTGCTTTTGAAACTTTGCAATATGTAATTAGGGGTGGTGGATGAGTGGTCTAAACTGTAGGTTTTCTACTACTATGACTCAGGATCAAATCCCACATTGGGCACTTTTTTTTTTTTATTTGCTCCAATGGTCCCTGATTCTTGCAAAAGTCCAAACCCACCACAAGTGCAAGTAACCAAACTGGCACACTTATAAGTGCAAAAGCCGAACTGCTTTTCACATGTGTAGACATGTGGTGCAATTACAATAAAAGCAATCGCAAACATTTTTTTTTTTTTGCTTATCCCTAGTACACGTGGTACAGGCCATGATAATCATGGTGGGTAGTTAGCGACTGCTTTTTACTGTAAGTGCACCACATGTCTACACATGTGAAAAGCAGTTCGACTTTGCACTTACTAATGCCAGAGCCCCGTTTGGTTACTTGCACTCGCTGGTGGGGTTGGACTTTTGCAAGAATCGGGGGCCATTGGAGCATTTTTTTTCTTTAAACAGAAAAAAGTGTCCAATGCGGGAATCGAACCCGGGTCCTAGTGGTCGAAAACCAAACGGTTTAACCAGCCTTCCACCGACCCCCCAATCGCAAACATGATTATCATGGACTGTACTACTTGTACTAGAGATAATAAAAGAAAGTATCTATTAAATATAAATATTTTAAAAGTCAAATAATAGCATTTTTTAATTAAAAAATATAAATTTAAAGCCCCATAAAACCTAAACTAACCTAATTCAACCTATTTGTAACTAACCAAATTTAACAGATCTGAAACTAAACTAATTAAAATTTTTGTAATATAACCTAAACCTGCATATTGATTCAAAAGGTTAATACAGTACTATAGTGAACCCCATTGGGATAGAATCTTTGGTTCACTCTAACCATGGTTTGGCTATTTTTTTATGTTCAAAAATATTTAGATAGAATAATTAAGAGATAGTCTCGTACACACAAAGCTATCTCTCTCTTAATAATTTAATTCCTTAAATTGACTCATTTCCATACATTATAATACTAAATATCAAAATGGCCAACAAATATCTTGTGAAAAGAAGCCGACACAAGAAAATAGACCTAATCTAAATAAATTAATAGTGTGTGACGTTTCGGTAACAACGTTGTTACCGAAACATCACACACTATTAATTTATTTGGATTAGGTCTATTTTCTTGTATCTATAATGTATAATACAAATCCTGCAACTTCAGCACACATTTTGGCTTGCATTAGATGCACTAAACAGGACCTTTGGGAGAGGCCACTGCTTATCATTAAAACAGCTCGAGGAGCATGAACTCATGGAATTTGGGTAATCTTTACACAAGGGAATAAGAAACAACAACATAATCCAAATTGCCCTTTATTATTTGTGAAAAGAAGTGCTTTGATGATGGTTCTACTTATCCTTAGCATATATTTACCTCTATGTCTAATTTAAAGGCAACTTTATTAATTAGATATATATTCAAATATAAAAAATTATTCAAAACAATTTTTTTAATCAAATATTCTTATCCTGAAGATAGAGATTGCCTGGAATTCATAGTTCTGTAAAAAATTGACACTTCAGCCAGTTAGAGTTTTTTTTTTCTCAATGTTTTGACAAAAATCTTTTGTCTTTGTCAGGAGAATAAAATAAAAATAAAGCAAATAAAAATGCTTTATTTTTATTCATTTCTCCTGATGAAGACAAAAGATTTTTGTTGAAACGTTGAGAAAATAAAAAACTAAAAAGTGTCTATTTTTCACAGAACTATTCTTATATTATATTTCAAACTCTATAAAAATAAAGTTTACTTGTTTCTAATACTTTGTTGCTTGAAAGCACTTTTTCTAGTAAAGGTAACAAGTATTTTTCTTAAACATATCCAGTTTCCACATATTCTTTCAAAGTCCAGATTTCGCTTTGTATTTTTAACCCGTCATGCAAACCATTGCTGACTTTAAAATAAACTATATTCATAGCACAAAAAATAAGTTTTGCTGCATCAAGGGCCTATTTATTTAGATGTGTTTTAGCTTTGGTTAAAATAGCTAGATATAGAGCACTTCTGAAAGTGGATTCTAACATGTACGATCGTTCCTACCTTTATGTGCCTCAGATGTTCCCATCTACAGGAAACATATCCAATTATTCCGTACCCTTCTCGCTGCAATAACTACCATATCAAAGCTAGTGAAGAGTGGACTTGTAGACATAAGTACCACTTTGGTCACAGTAAAAGTTGGGGTTGATTTCCCTTGTAGCAATTTTTTAATAGTCTTCTATTTTTATCTCTTATAATAGAAAACTACATTTTATTATTTTAAAATGTTTCGAAGTTTTGCTTGCATTGTGTTTCACATTGAAAAGCTTTGATGATCTATACACCTGACCATTTTTTCTATTTTTTTATTTATTTATTTATTTTTATCATGAATAGCGTATTTAGGCAAATTTGGACTTGAATACCCATTTCTTGATTTCTCGGGAAGACTCAAAAACCAAATTTTGTTATCATAGAGGTGCACCAGGATGACGAGGGCCAACAGCCTGAAACACATACATGTATGACTTTTCATTATTTGTATCAAGAAAATGGGTTGGGCAAATATCAAGCAACAAGTTAATCAATGTTTTTCTACTAAATGGCCGCCATCTAAAATGCTCATGCCTTTTTTTTTTGTTGTTGTTTTTAATATATATTTATATACAGTTAAACCTGTCTATAGCGCCCCTTCTAAATAGCGCCTTCCTCTCTATAGTGCCCGATTTTAAATACATAGTACGATGCGATTTACATTAAAAGTTACCTGTCTATAGCACCCCTTCTGGCTTCCGGAGTGTGGTTGTGGACTTTGAAAATACAACTATTATATACCAGAACATTAAAGAAAAACACTACCAATTGTTCTTAGAAAGCTGGGCCTCTGTAGAAGACAAAGAAAGCATAAATAGGAAAATTGATTTACCAGACATCTACACATCATTTAGATCTTCTTAATTTTTTTGTAAATTTCAATTTGTTAATTTTTTAAATTGACTTGTATTGTACTATTTTAAAGGGAGAGGTGCCGTTTAATTACATGACATTGTTTTTATTTAATTTTTTTGCTTTAATGAATTTTTAAATATTGTAATACCCGCGATTTCTTAAATTCTATTGTCACACATTAGTAATAACATTTAAATTATACACACCATTTGTTTAATTTTTTACATTTATCGCTTCAAAACACAAAAGTATTGATACATTATACATATAACATATTACATGCAATACATTAAACATTTTTAGTTTCCACTTTTTAAAATTTATTTTCCTCATATATTTATCCCAAATTATTTTAACTTCCATTTTAAAGCATTTTTATGAAAAAATTTTACTTATAGATGAATCGATCTCGATAAATTTTTGAAATGAATTTTTAAATACACTCATTTTATTGTTAAACTTTTAAAAAATTTTTTCACAGTTTTTCGTTTAAATCATTTTAAATTATTTTCAAATGTTTTAATTGATACATATATTTTTACATTTATCCCTTAATGAATTATTAATGAATTATATTTTATGTATTTATTACAAATATTTTAAAATATAAGATAGATCTCATTTTTTCCTTTAATATTTTAAGATATTTAACTTATTCTGATTGTAATTTTTGAATATTTTTTCATGCACAAATTTCCCCCACCTACTTTGTATTTTAAATGATTTCAACTGTGATATTATAACGCTATGTGGCGCTGAGTTTGTGTATACAAAGATGTAATGCCTCGATAAAGGTTGGCGTTCAGCCAGCCGAAATATTGGCAAAATGAATATTTTATTAAATCCAATATATGCCTTTTTATTATCTAATGAATTAAATATGGATTGCTCTATTTTCAAAACAATATGTATATTGTTTGAGGGATTTTTTCATAAATTCGAAGCTTTATTCAGAGAAATCAGTACAATATATTTCATTCAAAGTATTGTCCATCTTTAGCTACGACTTTTTCCCATCTTTCAGGCAGCATACGGATTCCGTGTTGAAAAAATTCCTCATCTTTTGAGGCGATCCAAACATCGACCCAATTTTTCGCCTCTTCGTAAGAAGTAAAGTGCTGCTCGGCCAGGCCATGTGTCATCGAACGGAATATGTGGTAGTCTGAAGGAGCAATGTCTGGTGAATACGGCAGGTGGGGTAGGACATCCCATTTAAGCGCCTACAAAATCTCCTTGACAACTTTTGCAACATGTGGCCGAGCGTTGTCGTGCTGATAGATCACCTTGTCATGTCTTTTGGCATATAGTGGGCGTTTGATCTTCAATGCTAGGCTTAATCGCATCAATTGTTGTTGGTAACGTTCTCCAGTGATGGTTTCGTTAGGCTGAAGTAGCTCATAGTAGATCACTCTGAGCTGATCCCACCAGATGCACAGCATTAGCTTCTTGCCATTAATATTCGGTTTGGCCGTTAAAGTTGATGCATGACCGGGCTTACCCCACGATTTTCTGCCCTTTGGGTTGTCGTAGTGAATCCACTTTTCGTCCCCCGTCACGATTGGATGCAAAAAAAACCCTTCCGATTTTGTCTTTTGAACAGTAGTTTGCACGTGCAAATACGGCGCTCTATGTTTCCTGGCCTGAGTTCATATGGAACCCAATTTCCTTGGTTTTGCACCATACCCATGACCTTGAGACGGTTCGAAATAGCTTGTTGAGTCACTCCCAAGGTTTCAGCGAGCTCCTCTTGAGTTTGGCTTGAATATTTGTCCAATAAAGCCTCCAACTCAGGGTCTTCGAACTTTATTGGCTTCCCTCCACGTTCTTTGTCTCTGGTGTCAAAATTGCCACTTTTGAAACTCTGAAACCAGTAACCACATGCTTTAATTGATAGAGCATGTTCTCCATATGCCTCACACAGCAATCGATGTCCATCAGCTGCACTTTTCTTCAAATTAAAACAAAAAAGCAGCGCTTCCCGCAAATTGTGTTTTGTTGGCACAAAAGTTGACATGGTTAGAGCACCAAAAAAAATGTTCCTTACACTTGAGTGAAAAGACTCCTTCTGATTTTTTGGGGAAATGATGAAGCCTTAACATGAAACCTTCCAAGGTCCGATGCTATTTATATAATATTTTTTGTGGCTTCTTTTGCAAATCCCTCAAAACTTATTTGTACTCCCAATATATATGTCATAATATATACTCTTCCAGGAATAATAAAGCCAACCTATAGACAACACAGAGAGAGATGGGAGGGTAAAGTCACTTGAGACACCAGCGACATTCCAAGGGGCGACCACTGGGGCCCGTTAGTTAACACCTTGGGACTTTTAAGACAGTGAGGGATTGTGTGCGACACGAATGGCCGCCCTGCCGTGCCGGTCCTGTCCCTCTCTCTCTCTCTAGTTGCCTGGGTGCCTCTTCCAAATTGTGGTGTGATTATTTCTTTTCCCCACCTTTTATACCACATATATATTGTTATGAATATTTTGTGTTGTTGTTAGATTAGGCTTGATAAGACAGGATCGATAAGATAAAGGTTGAGGTGCAGTCGTGATAAAAAAAAGATAAATATTTACCGTCAAGTAGCTTTTATTTTCAATTACTTGAGGAAAGATTACACATTAGTTAGTTTTCACATTATATAGAATTTATAAGTTAATCCTATATTAGTGATTTAAAAGGATTGATTGGTTAACTACGCATATTTACAACAAAATTATACAACTAAAACTAAACAACTAAACTAAAAGTCTTTCTAAAAACGATGATAACAAAAGTAAAATTATCAATGAATAAAATAAAATATATATTTTTTAAAATATAGAAATATTTGAGGTTTTTAGATTATATAATATTTTTAGATTATATAATATTTCCCCCCTGTGAAAAGATTATAAAAAATTAAAATTTTAAAATACAATTGGTAATTAAAAATAATTAATTAAACGAGAAATCAATAAATCTTTAGAAATAATTAAAATGAAACAATAAAAATCAATACGCACATTTTTTCAAAATAAACAAAAGAAAGTTTGTTTACAAATAATTTATATAATTATGAAATTATAATAAAAGTATATATAAGAAATATTAATGAGTGAAATAAATCAAAAATGTATATGAAGCAAAAAAGGTATTTAAAATTTGAATAATTATGACATTATGGTAGTTACACTTCAAAGTATCAAAAGCAGTAGAAAATGCTATTTTTACATGGTTGAGTAATGAAACGTTAATAGATGTATGGAGTGACATTAAGTTATTTGTGAAGGCTTAAGAATTGGTGCTGATATTTGTTCTTCATTGTCCATGTCCAAAATATGGCCTTCCTGTAAAAAACATGGTTTATCATCAATATCTATTAACTTTGTGTTAGAATTTTGGTTTACTATAAAGTCATTTTCTATGTTAGTGCTATAGTGGAGTAAAAAATCTGTTTCTGGGTAAAATAATTTAAGCTTATTTGAGTGTATAATTTCTGTTTGTTTTCTTTGGGGTAAATTGGATTTATTAATTTCATATGTGACTGGAGAAAGTTGTTTTAAAATTGTAAATGGGCCTATATATCTTTGTGTTAATTTACCAGTGTTTGGATAAATAAAGGTTTTTACTAATACCTGATCTCCTTCTTTAAAAATGGGTTCTGGGTGTTTAATATCATAAAGTTGTTTGCTGTGTTCATGGGATTTTATGGTTCTTTCAATGGCTAATTTTCTTGCCTTTTCTATTGGTGTATGTGTTTCTGTGTCATGTTCTATATACTGTGGTTGTATTCCATAATATAAGAATTTTGGAGTAAAACCTGTTGTGGTATGTACTGTTTCATTATAGCTTTCAGTAATTTTAGGAATATATTTTGTCCAAGGAATCTTTAAATTAGCATTATATTCACATCTTAACCTATTAATGATAGTGGAATTTAGTCTTTCTACTTTTGCATTTGTTTCTGGATGATGGGAACTGGTGAGTAGATGCTTAACATTATTTCTTTCTAAAAAGTGTTTAAATTTTCTGCTAAGAAAAGCTGCATTTCTATCAGTTATTAATATTTCAGGTTTATTAATTTGGAATAAATTTCTTAGACAAGTTATATAAGAATCAGTTGATACAGATTTTGTTGGAAAAGCCCAAAGGAATCTACTATGGTGATCTACTATCATATGGATACTGTGTCTAGTTGTCCCATAATTATGTAACCCGCCCAATGTATCTAAAGAAAAAATGTGATTTGGGTGTGTGGCTATTGGCATCTGTTGTAGTGGTCCATAAACAATTCTGTTATCCCTAGACTTGTTAAACTGGCAAGTTTCACAATGTTTGGTGTAATTAGCAATATCCCTAGTCATATGTGACCAATAATAGTGTGGAGAAATTATTTTAGTCATTTGAGTTGTTCCAATATGTCCATGCTTTGTGTGTACTTTGCTTAATAATTTGTGTCTTAGTGTTTGTGGTACATAAGCTCTTTTAAAACCCTTCTTGTTAATCATATAAAGGCCATTTTGAATTTTAATTTTAGCACTACTAATTTGTTCTGTGGATTGGTGTTCTTTTAACTCATTATATGTTAGGTAAAATGAGACAGGTGCTCTTGATAGCATGTCTGCTTCTATATTATTTGATCCTTTAATATGTTTAATGTCAAAGTTATATTGAGATAGAATTAAGGACCATCTAAATAATCTACCTTGTGGGTTTTTTACATTTTTGATCCATTTTAAAGGTAAGTGATCTGTGTGCAAGGTAAAATGTATGTTGTGTAGGTATGTGTGAAATCTTTGTACTGAATTAATGATAGCTAATGTTTCAATTTCTGAGGCAGTATAATTCTGTTCATATGGATGAAGTTTTCTTGAAAAATAACCTATGGGGTGTAAAATGCCTTGTTCATCCGGTTGTTTAAGAACTCCTGCTACTCCTAGACTTGACGCGTCTGTGAATAAATGACATGGTTTTGATGGGTCATAAATATATAGTACAGGTTGTGATATGAGTGCATTTTTAAGTGTTTGGAAGGCTTGTTCATGTTTCGCACTCCATAGCCAAGGAGCATTTTTTAATAAAAGTTCATTCAAAGGTGCCCTAATTTGCGCATAATGGGGAATAAATTTATTATAAATATTTATGGTGCCTAAAAATCTTTGTAAGGTTTTAATATTATATGGTCTATTTAATTTTAAAATTGCTTCAATATTTGTGTTATTTGGGGTATATTTTCCTGAGTTAATAGTGTATCCTAAAAATTGTATTTCTTTTTGTAAAAATTTGCATTTATTGAGATTCAGCTTTATATCCTCTTGTTCGAATATACCTAATATGTCATCTAAATGTTTAATGTGTTCTTCATAAGTTTTAGAGTGTATAATAATATCATCAAAATAATTTAAGGCATAGTGTATATTATGCTTAGTGAAAACTGACTTCATAATCCTTTCAAATTGTGAAGGTGCATTTTTTAGACCATATGGAAGTCTGTTCCATTCATAACATCCTAATTGTGTTACAAAGGAAGTTTTATGTCTATCTTTTTCATCTATGGGTATATGCCAGTATGCATTTTTAACATCTAGAATAGTATATATTTTTGACTGTGATAACCTATCTATAATTTGTTCTATAAGTGGAATTGGTGTATGTTCTGGAACTGTTTTTTGATTAAGTTTTCTATAATCTATACAGAGTCTTGTGGGGTGATTTGGGGCATCAGATTTTTTATTCACTAATAATGCAGGAGAACTATAGGGGCTAGATGAGGGTCTAATAATATCATATTTTAATAATTCAGTTATTTGTTTTTGTATTTCAGCATTATTGTAAAAATATGTCCTATATGGCTTTTGTGCTATGGGAATATTATCTAAAAGAGATATGCAAATTGGGTTAGTCTTTATGTGTCCTATATCAAAATTGTGCTTAGAGAAAACATTCTTATATTTATGCAATATATCTGAAATTGTTTGATAAGAGAAATTTGGATTAATATCTACTTTACTAAAGTCTAAATATGAATTATAATTTGTTATAGAGCCCGGTTGTCGCATACTGTGAAATGGGTTAGAATCAGTAATGGGATTTGAATTAGGATCTATAAGTTTAATATTTGTATTTGGTATATCAAAAGAATTGAAATTACACAATGGGTTAATATTTAAAAGAGATGAATTTTTAACATAGTATGGGTCTGGAATACATAGGGTAGTGGCATATGACTTCTGATTATCAGTTTTTGGATTAAAAGAATACAAGAATTTATAATTTTGGAAAAGAAGGTTTTTTGAAAAATCTATTTGTAACTTAAATAAATGAAATGTTGGTAAACCTAAAATAATATATTCTATTGGACTATCACAAAAAAAAAAAACATTTCTTGATACTTTGTAATTTTACCTAAGCTAAGCCTAACTAATATTTTGTATAATGGGTAAGTAAATCCTTCTACCTGGCCTATTCTTTCTTTTGGGGAATTATCTAATATTTTATAATAAATATGGTTTAAGTATTTTAAAGGGATAATAGACATGGATGATGCAGTGTCAAGTACACAGGGTAAAGATATTTGGTTTATAAATACAGAAAAAAGTAATAATGTTCTACCTGGATTGATGCGCTTCGGATGAGTATTGTTCTTAAGTGGGCAGTCTCTATGGAAATGGATCTGGTTGGGTAGCTGGTGAGATGCACATATCTTGCAGGGGTATGGGGGTAGGTTTATGGGTTTGTGGGGTTCTTGCTGGTGATGAGTTGCTGCTGCTGTCCTGGGAAAAGGCTGGTATTGATGAGCTAGGGAGGAGTTGGAGTTAAATTTTTTTACTGGAGTGCTTGTACTGGTAGAGGGTTGTTGGGGTTCTTCTTCTTTATTTGTTGATAATTTTAATTGGGTTGTGATTTTATACCATTCTGAAGGTTCTTGTACTCTTGCAGCTATTAGATATTTTTTTAGGTGATCTGGCATTCCATCTGTAAGTGCTTCTAGTAAAAGTGTTTTTTCAAGATTAAGTTTATTGGCTAAGGCAGATTTTTCTTTAAAATATTGTTCAAGATCATTATTATCATTATATTTTAAATTTAGAAACCTACTAAATAAATTTGAATCATTTATTGTGAAGTATGATGTTAATTTTTGTTCTATTTCCCCCCTATTATTTATATCTTGTAACTCTTCCTTATAATAATTGAATGCTTCTCCCTCGAGATAATTTGATATATTATTTAGTTTAAAATCTTCATCAAGATGCTTCTGTAAACATTTTTTGTTAAAGAATTTGAGCCAAGATGTTATGTCTAAATTTTGACCATTAAATTTCGGTATTTCTATAGTATTTAGATTTGGCGTCATGGCGTGTTCTACATTCCTTTGTTTGCGAGACATTTTGTAAAAATAGTTTTATAAAATTTGAATAATTTATAGAGCAATTAGGTTGAAAATTCAGGTAATCCTGTCGACTTATTGTTATGAATATTTTGTGTTGTTGTTAGATTAGGCTTGATAAGACAAAGGATCGATAAGATAAAGGTTGAGGTGCAGTCGTGATAAAAAAAAGATAAATATTTACCGTCAAGTAGCTTTTATTTTCAATTACTTGAGGAAAGATTACACATTAGTTAGTTTTCACATTATATAGAATTTATAAGTTAATCCTATATTAGTGATTTAAAAGGATTGATTGGTTAACTACGCATATTTACAACAAAATTATACAACTAAAACTAAACAACTAAACTAAAAGTCTTTCTAAAAACGATGATAACAAAAGTAAAATTATCAATGAATAAAATAAAATATATATTTTTTAAAATATAGAAATATTTGAGGTTTTTAGATTATATAATATTTTTAGATTATATAATATATATATATTATATATTTAAAGAGACAAAGGTCGCCTCTCCCGTAAGAATAGACGTCAAAACTAGACGCCATCCATTTTGATGGGAGAGGCGACCTTTGTCACTTTAAATCAATATTCTCCTGGCAAAATTTCCATCTATATATATTAATATATATAGATGGAAATTTTGCCAGGAGGATATTGATTTAAAGTGACAAAGGTCGCCTCTCCCATCAAAACTAGACGCCATCTATTGACCGTCACCGCAAACTAGCGGTCTCGGGTCGTTGACAAAGCCACAACACCAGCTTTGGCAAATTGAGAAGCGTCCACCTAGAGACCATGGTTTCGGGCTAATGGCCCTCGTCAGTCTAGGGCGGACTTAATTCCATGAGATCCACACGGGATATAATGGAATCTTGACAATCTGCCAAAGAGGTGTTTAGCTGGCAAAGTGGCTAGGCCAAATCTATGGCTAAAATATAGATGGAAATTTTGCCGGGAGGATATTGATTTAAAGAAACAAAGGTCACCTCTCCCGTCAAAAACGGGACTGACGAGGGCCATTAGCCCGAAACCATGGTCTCTAGGTGGACGCTTTTCAGTTTGCCAAAGCCGGTGTTGTGGCTTTGTCACCGACCCGAGACCGCTAGTTTGCGGTGACAGTCAATAGATGGCGTCTAGTTTTGACGTCTATTTTGACGGGAGAGGTGACCTTTGTCTCTTTAAATCAATATCCTCCCGGCAAAATATCTATATATATATAGATGATAAAGCATGAAAATGACAATTGAATTATAGACTATAATAAAAGAAAATAAGACCTAATCCAAATAATTTATTAGTGTGTGACATTTCGGCAACAACATTGTCATCATCATCAGACAAAAGAATAAATGAGAAAAAATATCACAGCAAGTTCTTAAATAGTAGTTATCAAGTGTTTAAACAAGATAACAGATAAGGAAAAATTGGTTAAGACAACTTGAAATATTCTTCTTAGAATTGAAAGTGGATTTTTTTTTTATTAATATATATTTTTAATCTGTTGATGGTGACAATGTTGCCGAAACATCACACACTGATAAATTATTTGGATTAGGTCTTATTTTCTTTTAATATATATAGATGGAAATTTTGCCGGGAGGATAGTGATCTAAAGAGACAAAGATCGCCTCTCCCTGCAAAATAGACCTCAAAACTAGACGCCATCTATCTCATATATATATACAAAAAAAATTTGTTTTTTCTTTTAAAAACCTTTAAAATCCTCATTGAATATATGAACATTGGTTAGTGGCAACATTTTTTGAAAATGCTTGTCGGCATCACATTTTTGGGTGGAAGGGGGTCGGTGGAAGGCTGGTTAAACCGTTTGGTTTTCGACCACTACGACCCGGGTTCGATCCCCGCATTGGACACTTTTTTCTGTTTAAAAAAAAAAAATGCTCCAATGGCCCCCCGATTCTTGCAAAAGTCCAACCCCACCAGCGAGTGCAAGTAGCCAAACGGGGCTCTGGCACATTTGTAAGTGCAAAGTTGAACTGCTTTCACATGTGTAGACATGTGGTGCACTTACAGTAAAAAGCAGTCGCTAACTACCCACCATGATTATCATGGCCTGTACCACGTGTACTAGGGATAAGCAAAAAAAAAAAAACATTTTTATTATGTATTTTTAATTGGGTGATAGGCTGTACAGCAAAACCTATCTTATTAGAGAATAATCAGGAATATAAACTGTCTGGTTAGTACATGTTTAGGTTGCCACATGGTGTGCAGGTTTTCACTCACTAAGATAGAGCAAATTCTATCAGGAAGTTGTTGACAGAGCCAAGTTTTCTATCTCAAATTCCTATCACAGTATAACTGCTCATCACAGACTCCAACTAAAAATTCTTATCTCTTAGAGCTTGAATTGAAGAAGTTTGACTTTTTCAAGATATAGCAGTATAACATATTCAAGCTGTGCAGGCCATTAAGCTGAATGCCTTCTGTGCCCGAAGCTTCTTCTTCCTGAGCCGTATCTACAGAGAGAGGGGGAGCATCACGTAAGTAACTCCCACCCACTTCTTCTTTCTTGGCCTTTTTAAACTCTTTCAACTCTAGGCTATAGTCACCCTCAGGATGGTGTAGCAATGTGCCTTTGTTATAAGATATTGATAAACTTTTAAACTATATTTATAAATTTAATTGCCATCTATCGATAAAATTTGTAACAAATAAATTCACTGGCAATGTATTTATTTTCAATAATATCATAAAATATTATTTCTACAGACCTTACTGCAATGATTTAAGTTATTGAATCTCATTCTCATTCAATAACTTTTATCATTGCAGTAAGGTCTGTGAATATAATATTTGATGATATTATTGAAAAGAAACACATTGCCAGTTAATTTATTTGTTTAACTTATTCTGTGACTCAGGCTATTTTTGTTTTGGTGATCTTGCCAATACTGGCGACCAAGGTTTGTCCTGGATGTAGAGGTCTTGTAGCGGGGCATTTTGTAAAGTTGATTTAAAACTGAGTGAAACACCATGGCAGTAGCCAATCATTGGTAAGATTTGTATTTTCCAATACTGTACCTTTTTAAGGCACTGTGATATTCTTCCTGCATTTACTTGACTTTCCTGTACTTCACCAGGACTGTTTCCTCGCTAGCTGTGCTGTCATTTTGGCCCCACATTGGCATAGGGTCAATTGAGCAATCATGCAGGGCGCTTTGTTTTTCACACTTTTTCTTATCTTTTTTTATAGCACAGAATACAATTTTTTTTTTATAAAAAAAAGGGCTAATTTTTTTCTCTTTGAGAGATATCTTTGGCTCAGTTTTATATAGCTAAGTAGAAGTCTCGTGTCATTCAATGAATGTTCACCATCCGTATGAAATTGCATTTCCAAGTTATCAAATCTACCACCTGTTGTATCAACTAGTCATAGTCTCATTTACAATTTTCAATGTTATTTATGAAAAAAATTCAGCATGTGAGAAAAATATGGCTGCACGGAAATTGAACCATCAATCCTGACATAAAGTAGTTTGGTTGAGACAAAGTTGTGATACTGTCGTGCTTGACCCCTCCGGTGCTTTGCGACGACGCTGCTTCCTTCATCGTGAATCACCTAACCCAGGCTCCATTGCTCTCCTCTGCAGCTCTCCCTGCAGTCAACCCAAAGACTTCCGAGAACCACTACTCCAGTGGATCTCCTTTCCTCTGGCAGTATCTCTACCACTGATGGGGGGACATGAGAGACTTACCAGAAGATGTTGGAAAGAGACAACAGCATCCGACAACAAGACTGCTAACACTTCTCTTCTTTATTGTCATCTTTAAACCACATTAAATATACCTCGAATAAAAATTAACGGGTATATATAGTTATTTACATACCAGAGCCAATATAAACATCCATCTACAACTATTAGATCCAGGAAACAGAACCACAGCAGTCTGTGATTCCCACACTAGTTCCAGACCAGAAATAGGCGAAGGCGCCATCTATTGGCGGAGGTTATATGTGTTTTTCAGGCTCATATATGCGACAATACACTGATCCAGGCTAGAGTTGAGCCCTTCTTTTTTGATGCAATTTTCCTCTGGTCCTAGTAATTCAACCAGCCTTTAATTCTAATAGTTTGTGCTATTTCCCTTATATGTCTGCACCTCACACAGTAGAGGAGTATACCTCACAAGATGCAAAGAAGGATTTGTAAGGTTCTTGATGTTGGAAGCAATAAAGGAGATCACAAGGCTAAAGTGTGTTCAAGACTATGATGGCGCAAGTTCAATAATTTTAAATGAAAAAAATAACCTGAATATATATATCGGGTTGTAGGAACCTGAGGTCTCCATTATAGTTGAACCTCTTTCACTCTCATTTGGACATTTTTAGAAAGGGTCCTGTACTCCAAACACCCTAAGCATGTTAGAGGGTTGTAAATATTATAATCCCTTCGGAAAAATCATAAATGAAAGACAATTTGCTGAGGAAAGAGAATTGTTTTATTTATAATGACAATACATGCTTTCAGGCCTAACAGCCCTTTGACAGATATAATTATACAGGATAATTATATAGGTTATATGAATATCATAATTATACCTGTAGAATGGCTGCTATGCCCAAAATCTTGTATTGGCATGATAAACAACAACAACAAAAAAGGAACTCTTCCTTCAATGATTAGTCTTTCTTTATAATGTTAAGAAGTGTTCCTTTCTAACAAAACCTGTCTCAGACTTCAACAGCATTGTGTGATGCCAGGCACGCTCTCACACTCATGGACCGAGCCCTAGGCCTAGATCCCAATGATGAAGAGATAGGTTTCTCCATCTCAGATATGTTACTAAGGAATGGAGATAAGGTAAGTTCACCCCTCCTCACACTCCTAGTGCTCTGACACATGACTTGTTCCAGGATAAGTGTCTGGAATACCTTCAGTACATTGCCAAGGTTGCCACCTCGGAGAAGTAAGTGGTTGTGGATTTGTTTCTTTCCTCTCTTTATATTTCCTATAGAATGATCCACACTTTGTGTATATCAACTCTAGATTCAAAATACTGGAAAATACGCTATCTCTCATCTATCCCTATATATAAAAATGAATGTATGTGTGTGTGTGTGTCCTTTATGCCTGACCAAACCACTCATTGGAACGCCATGAAACTTTGGAAAGTTATTTAGTATAGTACTGGGAAGGTTTCTGAAAAATAAATTCTTGAATATCTTGAATATCCTTAGAGTTATTTGCAGATTTGTAGATTTAACTCGCAAGCAGCGCCACCTTGCGACGGAGATAGGCTGCCCCACCCCCTGTCGAGAGAATGTAATCGTCCGCCCCCCCACCCCCTGCCGAGAGAATGTAATCGTCCGCCTGCCGGATGGACAGTCCAAGTACCCACCGACCAATCGGAGGGGCAGAGGGGTCAAGAGGCCCTGGTGCGCGGGGGCAGAGTTGGTGACACAGCTGTCCCAAGTAGAAAGAAAAAAGCCTCGCGGGGGCTTGCCCAAGATGACCTCCGGGAACTTCGTCCATCTTCCATAAACGACCATGATTTTATTCAACTTATCGAGTATTTTTCAAGGGACAGGGAAAAAATGTTCACTAGATAAAAAGATGATTCTGTAATGTAGAAAATTAGGAAAGACAAAATTCAGGATGACACGGCACACAGGGACCGGGAAAAAATGATCACTTTATCGAGAGATTCAAATTTACGAGTTTCAAATTATCAAAATATATCTATTATTTTTTTTTTTTATAAGTTTATATAGAATTGTTTTAACAAATGTTCGTTAGACAAACCTTTACTCGGGTAAAACCCAGGCAAAGCCGGGTACGTCCGCTAGTTTTTAATATTTAGAGATTGCATGCTAGGTGCTATGCTTCTATCAGTGTGGGGTAACCACAGGGAGTGGATCTTTAGCTTTCATGAGACAGATTGCCCTTCTGCTTAAACTTGTCCCACATCAGTCTGTTCAACATCTATGGTCAGCTTGGAACTTTTGGTTCTGCTCAGCAACACCTATAAGGGCCACAATAAAACTACTAGTCAGTACTAATCATCTGAACAGCCCAGTGTACTGTACTCCAGTACCTTCCTTTTTAAAAATCTCTAATATATCTTGTGTATTTATTTATATATAAATGTTCAATAAGAGGCATCTCTCTTTTTAAAAATGCATTTTGTTTATCACCAGAACCAAAGGTGGTGTTAAAGAATGTGCTACTGGTTTGCCAATTTAGAAAAGCCAAGCTGTAAACCATGTTTCAATCTATGGCCCTCATCAGTACAGGGGCGGCCTTGATTTTATATCATTCTTTGAGAGATAATGATGGAAATTTTGTCTTGAAGGAAATTGGTCCATTAAAAGAAAGGTCAACTCTCCTATCAAACTCTTAGACACAAAAATTATGCACCATCTATCGACCTGATTGCAGACACGGTCAATAGCTAGTGTATATTTTTGTGTCTATTTTGACGGGAGAGGTGGCCTTTCTTTTTATGGATCCTATTAGAGATTAGTCAAATCTTCAAAAAAAAAATGTTTTTATTTATTTTTTTATTATCCCATTGTATATTTATACAAGATGATGGAGACTTGATCAAATTCACAATCCTGGCAGGGTTGGAATACAGGTCCTGTCTTGAGGCTCCCATACATTCCAAGAGGTGGTCCAGTGAGGCCTCTCTGGTCCTGCAGATGGTGCAAAGTCTTTTTTTTTTTTTTTTTTTTTTTTTTGCTTATCCCTAGTACACGCGGTACAGGCCATGATAATCATGGTGGGTAGTTAGCGACTGCTTTTTTTTCTGTAAGCGCACCACATGTCTACACATGTGAAAAGCAGTTCGACTTTGCACTTACAAATGTGCCAGAGCCCCGTTTGGTTACTTGCACTCGCTGGTGGGGTTGGACTTTTGCAAGAATCGGGGGCCATTGGAGCATTTTTTTTTTATTTATTTCTAAAACAGAAAAAAGTGTCCAATGCGGGAATCGAACCCGGGTCGTAGTGGTCGAAAACCAAACGGTTTAACCAGCCTTCCACCGACCCCCGGTGCAAAGTCTGACTGTCACCTCCATGTGGTGCCCCCTGGCAGGGTTGGAATACAGGTCCTGTCTTGAGGCTCCCATACATTCCAAGAGGTGGTCCAGTGAGGCCTCTCTGGTCCTGCAGATGGTGCAAAGTCTGACTGTCACCTCCATGTGGTGCCCCCTGGCAGGGTTGGAATACAGGTCCTGTCTTGAGGCTCCCATACATTCCAAGAGGTGGTCCAGTGAGGCCTCTCTGGTCCTGCAGATGGTGCAAAGTCTGACTGTCACCTCCATGTGGTGCCCCCTGGCAGGGTTGGAATACAGGTCCTGTCTTGAGGCTCCCATACATTCCAAGAGGTGGTCCAGTGAGGCCTCTCTGGTCCTGCAGATGGTGCAAAGTCTGACTGTCACCTCCATGTGGTGCCCCCTGGCAGGGTTGGAATACAGGTCCTGTCTTGAGGCTCCCATACATTCCAAGAGGTGGTCCAGTGAGGCCTCTCTGGTCCTGCAGATGGTGCAAAGTCTGACTGTCACCTCCATGTGGTGCCCCCTGGCAGGGTTGGAATACAGGTCCTGTCTTGAGGCTCCCATACATTCCAAGAGGTGGTCCAGTGAGGCCTCTCTGGTCCTGCAGATGGTGCAAAGTCTGACTGTCACCTCCATGTGGTGCCCCCTGGCAGGGGTGGAATACAGGCCTTGTCTTGAGGCTCCCATACATTCCAAGAGGTGGTCCAGTGAGGCCTCTCTGGTACTGCAGATGGTGCAAAGTCTGACTGTCACCTCCATGTGGTGCCCCCTGGCAGGGGTGGAATACAGGCCTTGTCTTGAGGCTCCCATACATTCCAAGAGGTGGTCCAGTGAGGCCTCTCTGGTCCTGCAGATGGTGCAAAGTCTGACTGTCACCTCCATGTGGTGCCCCCCTGGCAGGGGTGGAATACAGGTCCTGTCTTGAGGCTCCCATACATTCCAAGAGGTGGTCCAGTGAGGCCTCTCTGGTCCTGCAGATGGTGCAAAGTCTGACTGTCACCTCCATGTGGTGCCACCTGGCAGGGTTGGAATACAGGTCCTGTCTTGAGGCTCCCATACATTCCAAGAGGTGGTCCAGTGAGGCCTCTCTGGTCCTGCAGATGGTGCAAAGTCTGACTGTCACCTCCATGTGGTGCCCCCTGGCAGGGGTGGAATACAGGCCTTGTCTTGAGGCTCCCATACATTCCAAGAGGTGGTCCAGTGAGGCCTCTCTGGTCCTGCAGATGGTGCAAAGTCTGACTGTCACCTCCATGTGGTGCCCCCTGGCAGGGGTGGAATACAGGCCTTGTCTTGAGGCTCCCATACATTCCAAGAGGTGGTCCAGTGAGGCCTCTCTGGTCCTGCAGATGGTGCAAAGTCTGACTGTCACCTCCATGTGGTGCCCCCTGGCAGGGTTGGAATACAGGTCCTGTCTTGAGGCTCCCATACATTCCAAGAGGTGGTCCAGTGAGGCCTCTCTGGTCCTGCAGATGGTGCAAAGTCTGACTGTCACCTCCATGTGGTGCCCCCTGGCAGGGGTGGAATACAGGCCTTGTCTTGAGGCTCCCATACATTCCAAGAGGTGGTCCAGTGAGGCCTCTCTGGTCCTGCAGATGGTGCAAAGTCTGACTGTCACCTCCATGTGGTGCCCCCTGGCAGGGGTGGAATACAGGTCCTGTCTTGAGGCTCCCATACATTCCAAGAGGTGGTCCAGTGAGGCCTCTCTGGTCCTGCAGATGGTGCAAAGTCTGACTGTCACCTCCATGTGGTGCCCCCTGGCAGGGTTGGAATACAGGTCCTGTCTTGAGGCTCCCATACATTCCAAGAGGTGGTCCAGTGAGGCCTCTCTGGTCCTGCAGATGGTGCAAAGTCTGACTGTCACCTCCATGTGGTGCCCCCTGGCAGGGTTGGAATACAGGTCCTGTCTTGAGGCTCCCATACATTCCAAGAGGTGGTCCAGTGAGGCCTCTCTGGTCCTGCAGATGGTGCAAAGTCTGACTGTCACCTCCATGTGGTGCCCCCTGGCAGGGTTGGAATACAGGCCTTGTCTTGAGGCTCCCATACATTCCAAGAGGTGGTCCAGTGAGGCCTCTCTGGTCCTGCAGATGGTGCAAAGTCTGACTGTCACCTCCATGTGGTGCCCCCTGGCAGGGTTGGAATACAGGCCTTGTCTTGAGGCTCCCATACATTCCAAGAGGTGGTCCAGTGAGGCCTCTCTGGTCCTGCAGATGGTGCAAAGTCTGACTGTCACCTCCATGTGGTGCCCCCTGGCAGGGTTGGAATACAGGTCCTGTCTTGAGGCTCCCATACATTCCAAGAGGTGGTCCAATGAGGCCTCTCTGGTCCTGCAGTTGGTGCAAAGTCTGACTGTCACCTCCATGTGGTGCCCCCTGGCAGGGTTGGAATACAGGTCCTGTCTTGAGGCTCCCATACATTCCAAGAGGTGGTCCAGTGAGGCCTCTCTGGTCCTGCAGATGGTGCAAAGTCTGACTGTCACCTCCATGTGGTGCCCCCTGGCAGGGTTGGAATACAGGTCCTGTCTTGAGGCTCCCATACATTCCAAGAGGTGGTCCAGTGAGGCCTCTCTGGTCCTGCAGTTGGTGCAAAGTCTGACTGTCACCTCCATGTGGTGCCCCCTGGCAGGGTTGGAATACAGGTCCTGTCTTGAGGCTCCCATACATTCCAAGAGGTGGTCCAGTGAGGCCTCTCTGGTCCTGCAGATGGTGCAAAGTCTGACTGTCACCTCCATGTGGTGCCCCCTGGCAGGGGTGGAATACAGGTCCTGTCTTGAGGCTCCCATACATTCCAAGAGGTGGTCCAGTGAGGCCTCTCTGGTCCTGCAGATGGTGCAAAGTCTGACTGTCACCTCCATGTGGTGCCCCCTGGCAGGGTTGGAATACAGGCCTTGTCTTGAGGCTCCCATACATTCCAAGAGGTGGTCCAGTGAGGCCTCTCTGGTCCTGCAGATGGTGCAAAGTCTGACTGTCACCTCCATGTGGTGCCCCCTGGCAGGGTTGGAATACAGGTCCTGTCTTGAGGCTCCCATACATTCCAAGAGGTGGTCCAGTGAGGCCTCTCTGGTCCTGCAGATGGTGCAAAGTCTGACTGTCACCTCCATGTGGTGCCCCCTGGCAGGGGTGGAATACAGGCCTTGTCTTGAGGCTCCCATACATTCCAAGAGGTGGTCCAGTGACGCCTCTCTGGTCCTGCAGATGGTGCAAAGTCTGACTGTCACCTCCATGTGGTGCCCCCTGGCAGGGTTGGAATACAGGTCCTGTCTTGAGGCTCCCATACATTCCAAGAGGTGGTCCAGTGAGGCCTCTCTGGTCCTGCAGATGGTGCAAAGTCTGACTGTCACCTCCATGTGGTGCCCCCTGGCAGGGGTGGAATACAGGCCTTGTCTTGAGGCTCCCATACATTCCAAGAGGTGGTCCAGTGAGGCCTCTCTGGTCCTGCAGATGGTGCAAAGTCTGACTGTCACCTCCATGTGGTGCCCCCTGGCAGGGTTGGAATACAGGTCCTGTCTTGAGGCTCCCATACATTCCAAGAGGTGGTCCAGTGAGGCCTCTCTGGTCCTGCAGATGGTGCAAAGTCTGACTGTCACCTCCATGTGGTGCCCCCTGGCAGGGGTGGAATACAGGTCCTGTCTTGAGGCTCCCATACATTCCAAGAGGTGGTCCAGTGAGGCCTCTCTGGTCCTGCAGATGGTGCAAAGTCTGACTGTCACCTCCATGTGGTGCCCCCTGGCAGGGTTGGAATACAGGTCCTGTCTTGAGGCTCCCATACATTCCAAGAGGTGGTCCAGTGAGGCCTCTCTGGTCCTGCAGATGGTGCAAAGTCTGACTGTCACCTCCATGTGGTGCCCCCTGGCAGGGTTGGAATACAGGTCCTGTCTTGAGGCTCCCATACATTCCAAGAGGTGGTCCAGTGAGGCCTCTCTGGTCCTGCAGATGGTGCAAAGTCTGACTGTCACCTCCATGTGGTGCCCCCTGGCAGGGTTGGAATACAGGCCTTGTCTTGAGGCTCCCATACATTCCAAGAGGTGGTCCAGTGAGGCCTCTCTGGTCCTGCAGATGGTGCAAAGTCTGACTGTCACCTCCATGTGGTGCCCCCTGGCAGGGTTGGAATACAGGCCTTGTCTTGAGGCTCCCATACATTCCAAGAGGTGGTCCAGTGAGGCCTCTCTGGTCCTGCAGATGGTGCAAAGTCTGACTGTCACCTCCATGTGGTGCCCCCTGGCAGGGGTGGAATACAGGTCCTGTCTTGAGGCTCCCATACATTCCAAGAGGTGGTCCAGTGAGGCCTCTCTGGTCCTGCAGATGGTGCAAAGTCTGACTGTCACCTCCATGTGGTGCCCCCTGGCAGGGGTGGAATACAGGTCCTGTCTTGAGGCTCCCATACATTCCAAGAGGTGGTCCAGTGAGGCCTCTCTGGTCCTGCAGATGGTGCAAAGTCTGACTGTCACCTCCATGTGGTGCCCCCTGGCAGGGTTGGAATACAGGCCTTGTCTTGAGGCTCCCATACATTCCAAGAGGTGGTCCAGTGAGGCCTCTCTGGTCCTGCAGATGGTGCAAAGTCTGACTGTCACCTCCATGTGGTGCCCCCTGGCAGGGTTGGAATACAGGTCCTGTCTTGAGGCTCCCATACATTCCAAGAGGTGGTCCAGTGAGGCCTCTCTGGTCCTGCAGATGGTGCAAAGTCTGACTGTCACCTCCATGTGGTGCCCCCTGGCAGGGGTGGAATACAGGCCTTGTCTTGAGGCTCCCATACATTCCAAGAGGTGGTCCAGTGAGGCCTCTCTGGTCCTGCAGATGGTGCAAAGTCTGACTGTCACCTCCATGTGGTGCCCCCTGGCAGGGTTGGAATACAGGTCCTGTCTTGAGGCTCCCATACATTCCAAGAGGTGGTCCAGTGAGGCCTCTCTGGTCCTGCAGATGGTGCAAAGTCTGACTGTCACCTCCATGTGGTGCCCCCTGGCAGGGGTGGAATACAGGCCTTGTCTTGAGGCTCCCATACATTCCAAGAGGTGGTCCAGTGAGGCCTCTCTGGTCCTGCAGATGGTGCAAAGTCTGACTGTCACCTCCATGTGGTGCCCCCTGGCAGGGTTGGAATACAGGTCCTGTCTTGAGGCTCCCATACATTCCAAGAGGTGGTCCAGTGAGGCCTCTCTGGTCCTGCAGATGGTGCAAAGTCTGACTGTCACCTCCATGTGGTGCCCCCTGGCAGGGTTGGAATACAGGTCCTGTCTTGAGGCTCCCATACATTCCAAGAGGTGGTCCAGTGAGGCCTCTCTGGTCCTGCAGATGGTGCAAAGTCTGACTGTCACCTCCATGTGGTGCCCCCTGGCAGGGGTGGAATACAGGTCCTGTCTTGAGGCTCCCATACATTCCAAGAGGTGGTCCAGTGAGGCCTCTCTGGTCCTGCAGATGGTGCAAAGTCTGACTGTCACCTCCATGTGGTGCCCCCTGGCAGGGTTGGAATACAGGTCTTGTCTTGAGGCTCCCATACATTCCAAGAGGTGGTCCAGTGAGGCCTCTCTGGTCCTGCAGATGGTGCAAAGTCTGACTGTCACCTCCATGTGGTGCCCCCTGGCAGGGTTGGAATACAGGCCTTGTCTTGAGGCTCCCATACATTCCAAGAGGTGGTCCAGTGAGGCCTCTCTGGTCCTGCAGATGGTGCAAAGTCTGACTGTCACCTCCATGTGGTGCCCCCTGGCAGGGGTGGAATACAGGCCTTGTCTTGAGGCTCCCATACATTCCAAGAGGTGGTCCAGTGAGGCCTCTCTGGTCCTGCAGATGGTGCAAAGTCTGACTGTCACCTCCATGTGGTGCCCCCTGGCAGGGGTGGAATACAGGCCTTGTCTTGAGGCTCCCATACATTCCAAGAGGTGGTCCAGTGAGGCCTCTCTGGTCCTGCAGATGGTGCAAAGTCTGACTGTCACCTCCATGTGGTGCCCCCCTGGCAGGGGTGGAATACAGGTCCTGTCTTGAGGCTCCCATACATTCCAAGAGGTGGTCCAGTGAGGCCTCTCTGGTCCTGCAGATGGTGCAAAGTCTGACTGTCACCTCCATGTGGTGCCCCCTGGCAGGGGTGGAATACAGGTCCTGTCTTGAGGCTCCCATACATTCCAAGAGGTGGTCCAGTGAGGCCTCTCTGGTCCTGCAGATGGTGCAAAGTCTGACTGTCACCTCCATGTGGTGCCCCCTGGCAGGGTTGGAATACAGGTCCTGTCTTGAGGCTCCCATACATTCCAAGAGGTGGTCCAGTGAGGCCTCTCTGGTCCTGCAGATGGTGCAAAGTCTGACTGTCACCTCCATGTGGTGCCCCCTGGCAGGGGTGGAATACAGGCCTTGTCTTGAGGCTCCCATACATTCCAAGAGGTGGTCCAGTGAGGCCTCTCTGGTCCTGCAGTTGGTGCAAAGTCTGACTGTCACCTCCATGTGGTGCCCCCTGGCAGGGGTGGAATACAGGTCCTGTCTTGAGGCTCCCATACATTCCAAGAGGTGGTCCAGTGAGGCCTCTCTGGTCCTGCAGATGGTGCAAAGTCTGACTGTCACCTCCATGTGGTGCCCCCTGGCAGGGTTGGAATACAGGTCCTGTCTTGAGGCTCCCATACATTCCAAGAGGTGGTCCAGTGAGGCCTCTCTGGTCCTGCAGATGGTGCAAAGTCTGACTGTCACCTCCATGTGGTGCCCCCTGGCAGGGTTGGAATACAGGTCCTGTCTTGAGGCTCCCATACATTCCAAGAGGTGGTCCAGTGAGGCCTCTCTGGTCCTGCAGATGGTGCAAAGTCTGACTGTCACCTCCATGTGGTGCCCCCTGGATAGCCAACCAACGACAGCAGCTCTTTTTACCCATCTTGGAGACTTATGGAAAAAAAATCAGCACTAATGAATCAATGCACCATATCCTAAGGGACTGTCCTCGAAGATTCTTCCAGGGAACACTTGGGGATATCCACCGGTGCACAGAGGAGGCCCTGGAGTGGATTCGTCACCTCGACATTCCACTCTAGAGAAACTTGCCAACATTGTTGTATTGTGCTGTAAAAAACAATATCATACGCAATAAAATAAATGGAAAAAAATGTGTTTATAAGCTGGTTTAAGTTGCAGGAAACTGATTTTCAAGCCAGAATACAATATAAAGTTGCAGGAGAATGGTATTGTCAGAATTTGTTGAGGCTGGTTAGGGGCACATTCTTTATCACAACCTTTGAGTTCTGCAATGGAGGGTGATAAACTAAATACATTATTTTAATATTATTTAAAAGTAGAATGTTGGCTCTTTTTGTACATGTGAATAACTGAAACTTTAGGATCTATATATTTATGTGTGTGTGTGTTTCTAATATCAGAAGCAATAATTTTGTACTCTTGATGCTCAATTTAAGATCAAGACAGAGGACAAAGAATTTTGTCACAATCAACTGTAAATTTTAAGTCTACAATCCTATTCCTAAGTGTGGTGTCAACAGCTGCCACTGGGTCTACAAGAGGCTGGCAGGACTGCTGTACGACATGAGTGATATGGAGGAAGCCTACAAGTTCATTCAGAAAGCCTTGCAGCTCAATCCCACAAACAGGTAGTATGACATTTATCTCTGTAGCAGAGCAGCTGCCTCTATTGTTGTGCCCCCCTATTGTGACATATATACAGTAAAACCTCACTAAAATGAACCTGGGATATAGGAACCATAACAAACCTGAAATAATCCCCATTTTTATTTTATAATACAGGGAACTATGGTTATAGTGAACCATAGGTTCAATCCTATTGAGGTTTGCTATCAAGGGATTTTAATGTAATATATAGCTCTTGATGAAAATAACAGTCATGTTAGGACGGCTTTCTTGTTTTGAAAAAGTTTCTATTGTGATGAATTCTATTGATTCCACAAAACATCACTTCTGCCACTGAAACTTTATTTCTTTGTTTATACTCTTAAAAATAATCCACTCCCTGCTATATATATATACAGTAAAACCCCGCTAATACGAACCCTGGATATAGCGAACCTATAGAGATTCCCAATTCCATTCCATTGAAAATACCATCGTTATAACGAACTACCCCTATAACGAACCTATTTTCAGTCCCAAAATGATAAAATCTATTTAAAATACTAGGCTTATAACGAACTTAAAATTGTGATTTAAATTTTTTTTTAAAACAACCAAATTTTGAACATGTTTCAGCTCACGATTGCGATTTCAAAACAAAAAATTAACGTCTAAAAAAAAACAGTGGCAGTTAGAAGCGTTATATATCAAGTTTAACCTAGGCTAAAAAATAATTCCAAATAATTTTAAAGCCAGAAATGGTTTGAATAACAGGTTAAAAAACAATATTTAATATACTTCAAAAGAATATGTGGAAACTGGAATTGGAAGAAGGAAAAAAAAAAAAACAGTTCCCACAAGTTTCCCGTGTCTCATGAGCCACAAACAAATCGACTTAAAAATTCTCAAAAACTACCACTACAGTTCTATTTTTAGAACGGAATCCTTGTTAGGTATATAACTCATTCAGGGTTCGCGGATATTCCCCCTGGCCGGCCGTTTTACCACCGATTTTGTTTTTGTAAATTGGCATTTTTATTCGTAATTTTACTGATCGCGCTATCGTATCAACATGTTTCGCGTCCGATTTTTCTGAATCGGATACTTTTGATTCATCTTCAATTGATTCAGAATACACAGATCATTATTCCTTTGATGGAAATAATTTTAAGGCAATTCAGATTTTCAAATTTTACTTTTCACTCAAACAAAAAGGTATTAGAAGCATTTCGACTAAATATTTAGTATTATATTACTTGAGAAAGATGTTCTAAAATACTCTTATACCTTTTAAATATATAATTATTAAAGTTTTGCTTAGGGGATTCAGCTTAATTTTTAAATTATACATGGAGGTTTATATATAAACATGTATGCTAATGATAAAAAGAACCTACTATCAAATGACTTCTTTTGATATTCAGAATTACTGTAAAGAAATAGGTCTTCTTCTTCTTTCTTATCTCCACTCAATCAGCTTGTAAAGCTTGAGCCTTTTGATGTTGTCTGCCGGGGGACAATCATCATGATTGGGTGAAGTAAAATGTGTCTGCCTTTGTCATTAAGACTGGGAGCACTACTCAGTGGCAGGCCGACTTAGCTCAAAAAGAAATGGCCGCCTCTGACATGAGGAACAGATGCCATGTGCAGCCGCTCCTAACATGGAGTACAAACGCTGCTCATCCTGTATCCCTGGATCAGGAGCCCTTACAAGGTACTATCAGCCGGGCCAGCTGAGCCCAGGTTTTTTAGTGAGCTTGTCACTGCTCCCCCTCCTCCTTTTTCATCCGGGCTTGGGACCGGCAAAGGCGGAGTTAAGAAATAGGTCAATTTAGGGATTTAAAACAAAGTGACCATTATTTAAGTGACTGCCTTTCCTGTGTGTATGGCTGTTTTTTAATTATACAGTCTAAAAATTTAGAAAAGTAAAAAAGAATGGCCAAACCGTGGCTATAGTGAACCAAAAGCTTTGTCCCTTTGGGGTTCACTATAGAGGGGTTTTACTGTATATACAGTCCAACTTAATTCAACACCCCAAAGGATCATAATTTTCAGTTAAATTATTGTTGGTTAAGTAAATAGGCTGATAGAGGAATTCGACAAACTTTTGAACTAAAGTAAGTTTTGATAAATTTGGATTATAGATTGCAAATACAAGGTGATTAGACCAAATCCAAATACATAAATAGCGTGTGGCGTTTCAGTAACATCATTGTTACCAAGATGTCACACATTATTTATGTATTTGGTCATATTACCTTGTGTTTAAAGTAAGTCGGTTGAATTTTTTGTTGAATTCCAGTTGGTTAAGATGATTCATTCCTAGTGGACATATTGATGTAAAGGGGCTCTGTTGAGTTAAAGTGTTGAAATATAGCACTTAGAATATTAAAGGGGAGCCTTACTGTAGAATTAACTACATCTTATTTTTATATCAATTAATTTTTCCTCATTTATCATTTTTAAATATTAAGAAAACCACAAAGAGAAAAAAAAAAAGCTGGATTCAGTAATATTGTCTGACGATGGTAAAAAACACTGTTACTGAAACATCATACACAATTTATTGAATTTGATTATGTTTACCTTATGTTTCTTAACTATAATCCAAATTGTACCATATCACTCCACCCCAAATGTCATAAAGCAATTGCTAAATTATAAATATGAGAACTCCCAATTATGCCTGATGGTTTATATAAGCAATCAGAAAAATCCACACACATCTCCTCTACCGCCTCACACTTCCAGTATAAGAAAACTATTGCTGTGTATTTAAGACAACAAGTTGTGTCTCAGCCACTGCTGGGAACTTCTGGGAGATATTTATATAAAGAGGGAGATCTACAAGTCAGCCACGAAAGCCTTCATCAAGGCCATGGAGCTAGATGAATCTAACAGCCTGTACCCCTCCTACAGGTAGGTATTACCTTGAGTTGTGTGCTGACCTATAGTCACGGCTGTATGGACTACCAGGATTGGCTACATCCACCAGCTAGAGAAGGAGCTGGACAATGCTATTGCCATCTATGAGGAGCTCCTGGCCAAGGATCCTTCCTACCTGCCTGTCCTCACTGGTAACTGTCTGGCCACCGTACCTTGTTCTATATAACACCATGAGTGGACACTACACTCTCTCTCTACAAAGGACAGTTTTCACCACTAAAATAACTATTTTACTATTCAGCTGCTCTCCAGGAAGAAGACACTTCAATCTAAAAGACAGATAAGGTACAATTTGGATTATAGATTAGAAACACAAATAAATAAATAGTGTGTGACGTTTCGGTAACAGCATTATTGCTGAAACTCACACTATTTGGATTTATTACCTTGTGTTTATAATCTAAAAGACACTTTGGTCCTGTAACTAGATGAAAACAAGAGAAGGTTCTACTGTAGTAAAATATACAGCAGTTAGCTTTCTAAGCTCTCTTACATATAGCTGCAGGTATACAGTAGAACTACAATTATCTGCCTTTTTGTGACATAATTGCTGCCCACTTTTTAAAATATAATACACAAGGTAATAAGACCAAATCCAAATAAATAAATAGTGTGTGACGTTTCGGTAACAGCGTTGTTACCATCTTCAGACAAAAGTTATCGATTCAGTACTTTTGTCTGAAGATGGTAACAACGCTGTTACCGAAACGTCACACACTATTTATTTATTTGGATTTGGTCTTATTACCTTGTGTTTATAATCTACAATCCAAATTGTGCCTCATCAAAAATATAATACAATAAGTATAGCATATTTTTCAGGTAAATATATGTTATTAGAATCTTTCGTGAGCGACCACCCTTGTTTAAAAAAAAATTCCCTTTAAGCCTACTATAACGAGGCTCTCATCAACCACCTTCTTCTTGAATGGTCTGTCATGAAACTATTAAAAATTATTTTGTTTATTAAGGTTAAGAAATATTATAAATGAAAAATTTTGTTGTTAAATATTTTACGACACAATTATTGAGCGCTTTTGAACAAAGAACTATACCCACTTTTTCATTTCAAAACATCTCATTTTGTTTTCTAATCATTACTCTCTTAAATAATATGTGTACTTTGAAATTCAATCTTTTTAAAAATATATTAAATTTATATTAAATATTTGGGAATAAAGGTATCTTTTTTTATATATCCCAGAAAATAATGTTGTTATTTGGTGTTATCGTTCAACAAATTGAAAAAGAATTAGATAAGGTTTAATCACAATTTCAAAATTTGAACAAGAAGGACTTTAAATCTTTGAATATTTTTTTAAAAACAGGTTATTAAGGAAAAAATAATAATAATAAAAAAATAAGTTAAAAATATTTAAGTGCAGAATATAAATTGTAAAAAGATTCCTTAGCCGCTCTAATAAACTCTTCTACCAATTTTTAAAGAGAGAGAGAGCTATCTAGAGATAAATAAAATTTATTTTAATGATTAGAACTAATAAATTGTATATTTTTATTTTAATAAAAAAAAACAATATTTTGATCATAATGTTCAATTGAGTTAAAATGATTTACACACACATTATTAAAAAGCACATGTGCTCCTGGTCAGGATATGCCTTCTTTAGTTTTAATATCAACACCTGACCTTTTTATTTATTCTTTTTTTTTCTATCATTTTTTCACATGTTAAGCATATTTACGCAAGTTTTGCCTTAAATACCCATTTCTTGGTTTCTCAAGAAGCCTCTGGGACCAAAAAGATTTTTGGTAGCAGTGGTACAGCCTGCTCCACGCTGACGAGTGACAACAACGCGAAACGCATTCGTGGATGGCTTTTCTTGATTTATCAAGAAATTGGGTTGGCCAAATATCAGGGAACAGGCTAAATCAATGTTCAGTTGATTTCTGTTCCACTAGATGGCGCTCTGCCATCCAAAAAGCACATGTGCTCCTGGTCAAGATATACCTTCTTTAGTTTTTACACACATTATTTTTTTTTTTTAACAGACTTTTAACTCCCTATTGTTTCAGTGTCCCTCTGTCATCCTTTTGAAGGGAATTCTATTTTGATAAAGCTTATTTGATGCCAAGTTTTGAATGGTCTGATATTTGTTGTTGTTTCTCATATAAAGATTACATGAATTCCATTTTGGGCAAGTGGGGTAGATTTTGTTATTATTTTCTCTCGTCAATGGCTTGAGATGGCCTGTTCTAAATATTTTTAGTGTTGTTTGAATCTGTCTATTTCTGAGGTCCACTCCACTCTACAAGCTGTGGATCTGATATTTAAAATACATAGAATGTGCAGAGTATTAATGATGCATTACAAGAGCATCTAAAACTACCCTATGTTAAAAAATCTCAAATCCTCTACCTACCAACAGGTATTAACAATTAAGAAAAAAGCATCTCCTTATCCTGAAACTGAAAGTTGCTGATGGCTTGCGCCATCTGCCGGAATAAATATTAACTATTTGGTTGATTCAACTAATACTTGATTCCAACAGATAGCTCAAGCCATCAGCTCAGTTGCACAATAAGGAGATGCCTTTTTTATGAATTTATCCACCCCAGTACAATTTCACATTTGTACTATTTTTTTCAGAAATTAACAAGTTAAATAAAAACAAGGTAAAAACTAGATTGCCGAACCCGACGTTGGGATGAGTACGAAGGGGAGGTTTTTGCTAGTCAAATGAATCATACATAAAAAGAAAAAAAATGTTAGCAGATAGAAACATTTGGTGAGAATATAGAAAGGGAGGTGATATAAATGAAATAAAAATGCAAAATGATAATGTTATAATGAGGATGTTGTTGAGGATGCAAAGAAAAAAATATAAAACTAAAGAGTGCTCATTAAACATATGATGTGTTTTGAAATAAGACCAAATAAATAAATAGTGTGTGTTAGCTGAAGTCTATAAAAATGATAAGGCACAATTTGGATTATACTATATTTAGATTAGACTATAGATAGTACACACTATTTGTTTATTTAGATTTGGTCTTATATCCTTGTGAAAAAATATTAAAAATGAGATATTGTACTGGGATAAGGTGCATAAATTATGAAAAATGCATCTCCTTATCGTGCAACTGAAAATTTCTGATGGCTTGCACCATCTGCGTCCGTGGTTAGCTTTTCTTGATTAATCAAGAATGGGTATTTGGCCAATTCTGGAATAATTAAAAATCAACGAGAATAGTTGATATTTATTCCGATAGATGGCGCAAGCCTTCAGCAACTTTCAGTTGTACGATAAGGAGATGCCTTTTTCATAAATTATATCCTTGTGTTTATAATCTACTAGTCGAATGACCCGGGCAACGCCCGTGTTTTACCTGATTGAATGTTTTGTTTCAAATACTATTTGTTACAATTATAAATTGGCGCCTTAAATAATTGCATATGTTAGTTAATAATTATAGCCTATGTGCTTTATCTGTCTATGTACTGTTGGCTTCCGTAGGCGTCTCTTACTGGGAAAAAGAAAGAGAGGATTCCATTTGGTTATTATTCTATATACAGTTACGAGCGTCATCAATTCTTCATCTCTTAATCATTCACCTCTGTCACCGTTTGCTTTTTTTTTGGAATAGCACCCTCCTATTGGTTGGCTACGATCACGCCACCTTTGCCCCCCCCCACTCGCTATTTCGTCTTTGTAACTATTGTGTTGGAGCGGGTCCCTCCCTAAATAAATGCATATATTAGTTTATTATCTAATATCTATCTACTATTATCTAATATCTAAAAAAAAGCAAACGGTGACAGAGGTGAATGATTAAGAGATGAAGAATTGATGACGCTCGTAACTGTATATAGAATAATCCAAATTGTTCCTTATCAAGTTAAATAAATGTTTAGCTTAATTTTGTTCCACTAGATGGCACTATGTTATCGCTCATGTGAGCGAGGTCAGGATATTAATATCTACAGCTGACCTTTTTATATTTTTAAAATTCATTGTTTCTCATGTATGTATGGCCTGGGTGGTGTAGGACTTGCTGAATGCCTCATAGACAAGGTCAAGAAGCTGCTGGCTGATGGGTCTTCCATGAAGGCCAAAGAAACCATTGAAAGATGCTTCGCTGTAATTAATATGTAAGTCTAGGATATACCAAGGGGCCGCCTCCAACATTTTTTAAATTCTCCTATTTAATGTCTTTTTTTTTTTCTCCTGATTTTGGTCCCAAATATATATTTTTAAATTCTCCATATATATAATGTTTAAAAGGTGCTCTGATCCAAGTCCTAGGTGTTGTAATCTCCCACATAGTGTGTGCAATCCTAATGACCTTTATTGAGCTGCTGTTACTTCAAGAATTGGTTAGTAAAAGTACTATTAGGAAAAGACAAACTTCAGGATGACACAGCAATTTATTAAAGGCAAGCACAAATTAAAATTGATAAAATACAAGAGAAGTAATGAAGGAAGAGTTTCTGCAGAGTAATAAAATTAATAAACATCAAAATTAAAAATCTGTTAATAAAATAATGAATACTTTGCTACAATATGGATTAGCTACAAGAAAATAAGACCTAATCCAAATAAATTAATAGTGTGTGACGTTTTGGTAACAGCATTGTTACAATCATCAGACAAAAAGAATAAATGCGCAACAAGATTTGATAAAGTGATAAATGATAAAGCACAATTCATACTTTTGTCTAATGATGGTGACAATGCTGTTACCGAAATGTCACACACTATTAATTTATTTGGATGATGTCTTATTTTCTTGTATCTATAATCTATAATTAAAATTGTGTTTTATCATTAATCATGCTATAAAGAGAGTTATCTGAAAATATTCAATAAAAAGTTCTCACAGGAAGTGTGGAGCCAAATCCAAAAATATAAATAACTTTGATTATATTTCCTAATCATATATATGAGCCATTTTAAACATTCACATGGAATACTAGAGTGTATTTAGCTGTTGAACTTTATCTTTGATTTCTATAGAGCTATAGTTGAGTGATCGTACAGAAAGGAAGGTTGTGCAGGTTGATGGCCAAGAACCCCTCCCAGTTCCATGGCTGGCATCTCTATGGCAAGCTGGCCATTCTGGGCTTCCAGCTGGATGTTCCCTGGTTCCCACTGGACCTGGGAACTCAGGGAACTGTGGAGTCCCCTGCTGAACTGCTCTTGTTAGCTGAAAGGTATGTAGTCTCTCTCTCTCTCTCTCTCTCTCACACACATTCCTTAATATATCAGGAAATTTAAAAATGTTGAGTTTTTTTTTTTTTGCATATCCTTAGTACATATGGTACAAGCCATGATAAACATGGTGGGTAGAACACAAGGTAATAAGACCAAATCCAAATAAATAAATAGTGTGTGACGTTTCGGTAACAGGGTTGTTACCATCTTCAGACAAAAGTACTGAATGAGAAATTGACTGATACTATTGTCTGAAGATGGTAACAATGCTGTTACCGAAACGTCACACACTATTTATTTATTTGGATTTGGTCTTATTACCTTGTGTTTATAATCTATAATCCAAATTGTGCCTTATCAATGGTGGGTAGAAGTAGGCGACTGCTTTTACTGTAAGTGCACCACATGTCTACACATGTGAAAACCAGTTCAACTTTGCACTTACAAATGTGCCAGAACCCTGTTTGGTTACTTGCACTCGCTGGAGGGGGGGCCATTGGAGCATTTTTTTTTTTCAATCAGAAAAAAAGTGGCCAATGCGGGGTTTGATCCCGGTTGAAAGGTACTTCAGTTCATATGTTTTTCGAGAAATTCTGTTGTTGTTGTTTCCTAGCCTCTTGTGTAAAGATTACACAAATTCCGTGAGTTCATGCTCCTCAAACTGTGTTTTATGATAAGCAGCGGCCTCTTCCAGAGGTCCTGTTTAGTGCATCTAATGCAAGCCAAAATGTGTTCTGTAGCTGCAGGTGCCAAGTTACATTTTAAGCAAGTGAGGTAGATTTTGTTGGTATTTATAACCCTATGCATCATATTATCTGGAATTCAGGGATATATATGCACTAGCCGAATGACCCGGGCAACGCCCGGGTTTTACCTAATTAAATGCTTTTATTCAAATACGATTTGTTACAATTATAAATTAGCGCCGTGGATGTCATTCTTGTGAAATGTCCCGCTCCAAACTTTGTGTCTGAGAAGCGATATTTTTATAAAGAGATGATCTGGCTTTGTGTCTTCTGCTCAAATGAATGTTTTTCTGTTAGAATTTTGTTCCTGCATACTAAAAATGAACTGGCTACACCCTGGTCTCTGCTTTTTGGAATTTTTCCGGATATAATTTTGTATCTGATAATCAAATATGATACAGCAATATTGTCATAATCATTTCTGACTAAAAAAAAACAATTATTATTACCCAGAACCTGTCAATTTCAATTTTTCTTGGCTAAAAATGCGACAAATATCTCTTCCATATTTTTTTCTATGTCCTGTTAAAACACGTTTTACATGTACATTAGGTCAGCTGATATTACCTCCCATCTTCACCACTAGAGGCGCTGTTTGCGAGCGAAAGAGCAAATTTGCAACTCAAATTTGCAAATAACTTGAAGAATATTCGGGATAGAGACCTGAAATATTCAATATAAGTTTTTCCAGATTCTACTATACATACTGCTAAAATTTCAGTCATATTAGTTACGTATATTACGTAAAAAAAATTCCATTCACAAAAGCAAACGATGACAGAATTGATGACTCTGATACTTGTATATTTTAATAATAATATAAATGAGTTTTAAAAATTGTAAAAAAAAAAAAAGCATCGGCTGGGAATCGAACCCAGGCCGCCCGCATGGCAGGCGAGCATTCTCGCCACTGAACCACCGATGCTTATAAGAAATGGCCATATTTGGGTATTTATTCCATTCACAAAAGCAAACGGTGACAGAATTGATTGATTATTGATTATGACTCTGATACTTGTGTATATTTTAATCATTTACATAACTGAGATAGAAAAAAATGGAAAAGGAAAGACATATTTGCATATGAGAAAAATTAGTTATACATAATGCAAAAGAAGAATTTTAAATAAAAAGTTAGAATATTTGCTGAATAAATATATATGCTAAAATGCCTGTACATTTGACCTAATTTCTACTGATTTTGATTGAGTTCAACTGATATATACAGTAAAACCCCTCTATAGTGAACCCCAATGGGACAAAGCTTTTGGTTCACTATAGTCATGGTTCACTATATATATATTTAAAACTTTTCTAAATTTTTAGACTATAATTAAAAAACAGCCATACAAACAGGAAAAGGCAGCCACTTAATAATGGTCACTTTGTTTTAATTCCCTAAATTGACCTATTTCTTTACAGTAATGCTGAATATCAAAAGAAGTCATTTGATAATAGGTTCTTCTTATCATTAGCATACATGTTTATATATAAACCTATGTATTATTTAAAAATTAAGCCAAATCCCCTAGGCAAAACATTATCTATATCTATATATATATAAAAATGAATGTATGTGTGTCTGTCTGTCCTTTATGCCTGACCAAACCACTCATTGGAATGCCATGAAACTTTGGGAAGTTATTTAGTATAGTACTGGGAAGGTTTCTAACAAATAAAATTTTTGAAATAACTTTTCGCCTAAAAATAATCAAGATAAATATTCTAATTTATCTGTTATAATTCAACAATCTGCTCTAAATATTATCATGATGATACGATGATTTTGTAATGTAGAAAATTAGGAAAGACAAAATTCAGGATGACACGGCAATTTATTTGAGACAAGAATAATGATACAATTCCAAGGCAAGATACTATTCCTTTAACTTCCAATTACCGAGGGAACCAATTAATATTGATTTTATTCAACTTATCGAGTATTTTTCAAGGGACCGGGAAAAAATGTTCACTTTATCGAGAGATTCGTTAGACAAACCTTTACTCGGGTAAAACCCGGGCGAAGCCGAGTACGTCCGCTAGTTAATTATATATTTGAAAGGTATAAGAGTATTTTAGAACATCTTCCTAAAATAATATAATACTATATTTATTTGAAAAAATGCCTCTAATACCTTGTTGTTTGAAAGTGAAAAGTGAAATTTGGAAATCAGAATTGTCTTAAAATATCGTTATTTCCATCAAAGGAATAAAGCTCCGTGTATTCTGAATCAATTGAGGATGAATCAAAAGTATCCAATTCAGAAAAATCGGACGCGAAACAAGTTGATACGATAGCGCGATCGGTAAAATTGCGAATAAAAACGCCAATTTGCGAACACAAAATCGGTGGTAAAACGGCCGGCCAGTGGGAATATCCGCGAACCCTGAATGAGTCATATACCTAACAAGAATTCCATTCTAAAAATAGAACTGTAGTGGTAGTTTTTGAGAATTTATAAGTCGATTTGTTTGTGGCTCATGAGATACGGGAACTGTTTTTTTTTTCTTTTCTTTTCTTCTTCTTTCAATTCCAGTTTCCACATATTCTTCTGAAGTGTATATTAAATTTTGATTTTAACCTGTTATTCAAACCATTTCTGGCTTTAAAATTATTTGGAATTATGTTTTAGCTTAGGTTAAACTTGATATAGAACGCTTCTAAAAGGGCTTGCTGCCACTGTTTTTTTTTTTTTTTTAAGAACCCCACTATTGTTTCTTTTCTTTATTTTGGAAGCCATTTGTATTTTTCTTCTATTTCAAAATTGTCGAATGCAAAGATATTCTATTAAATAAAAGTATAACGTGTAAAAATTTATACAACATACAGCAAAAATAGAATGGAAATGAAAACAAACAATGCTGCTAATTTTTTGTTTTGAAATTGCGATCCGTGAGCTGAAATATGCTCAAAATTTTGTTGTTTTAAAAAAAAATTTAAATCGCAATTTAAGTTCGTTATAAGCATAGTATTTTTAATAGATTTTTATCATTTTGGGACCGAAAATAGGTTCGTTATAGGGGTAGTTCGTTATTTTAAAAATCGCAAAGTTCGTTATAACGATGGTATTTTCAATGGAATGGAATTGGGAATCACCGTGGGTTCGTTATAAGGGAAGGTTTGCTATATCCTGGGTTCGTATTAGCGGGGTTTTACTGTACTAACCTTCAAATAAAAAACTATATGCAATAAACTGAATTATTTTTAAATAATAGGCTATTATGAATAACTGGATACACATCTATTATGGATTGGTGGCTTTTGGGAGGTTATAAGGTTTGCAGAGTTATCCAGACTAATGGATGGATTGCCTGAAATTCTGCATTATAGCACATAGGTTTACATATCTGTCAGGCTGTTTTCCCCTTTGTCAATAGCAGTTGAAAATTGTTCCACTTGGACTACCATGAAACTTTTCTCTGGATGTGTTTTTTACTTAATCATATATTTTTCTTTAAAGGACTATATTGTGCAACTCTCTCACATATTTTGCCATATAACATCTTTATTGCAACTTTCTCTAATTCAAAAGACATTATTTAAGAGAGATATGATATATACAGAAGAGTTCTTAGAGAGATCAATTAGTATTGCCACATGATTTATAAATTGGGCAATTCACAGTTGCGAATAGCATAGTGTCACAATTTGCCATAACTATACATTAGAGATGACATTTTTTTATATATACAGTAAAACCTCACTAAAACAAACCGGCGATATAGCAAACCTTCCCTTATGACAAACCTGAATTAATCCCCATTTTTTATTTTATAATATAGTGAACTACGGCTATAATGAACCATGGCTATTGTGAACCACAGGTTTTAGCCGCATTGGAGGGGTTCGCTATAGAGGGGTTTTTATTGTGTATCATAACCTACTTTGTGGAGCACTCTTCATTTGCCTTTATGTACCAACTGTTATTCTTTTCAATAAAGAAAATGACAAAAACAAATAGAGAATATTTTACATTTACAATTTTCCTTAAGGTCCTTAAAAGTGTATAGATAAAAGTTTGTTACTATTTTTTTCTGCCCCAACTCATTTCCACATTGTGTGTTTGATGCAGGGGCTATCTTCATGCTTTGGAGCTAGAACCCAAACTGGCGAGTCTGTGGTGTTCTCTGGGACTGTGCTATTACCTTCAATCCAGGATATCTGGAGACTCCTCCACACTGCTCAAGAAGAGTCTTGCATGCGCAAAGTGCGCTGTGGCTGCACCAGATGCTGATCCCACCTGCTGGAGTCTGCTGGGCATTGTAGCTTGCCATCCTGGTGGGTAGACAGATGTCAGTGTAGTGACCTAGCTGCTCACCCTTGGTGCAGAGGTGGGGGAACTGGCTCTGGCCCAGCATGCTCTCATCCAGGCTGTGGAGATGGACCAACATGTAAGGACTCTCCACACTATCTTGGCATTCATTCCTGTCTCAACAGTGTGTTTCCTTTTCATTAAAAAAAAAATATATTACCTCTAGTACACGTGGTACAGGCCATGATTATCATGGTGGGTAGAAGTTGGCGACTGCTTTTACTGTAAGTGCACCACATGTCTACACATGTAAAAAGCAGTTCTACATTTGCACTTACAAATGTGCCAGAGGCCCGTTTGATTACTTGCACTCATTGGTGGGGTTTGCAAGAGTGTGTTTCTTGGATTGTGGTTGTTGTGTGAGTGGCCCTCTACAATTGAGATAATGGCAGCATGAGTTGAGACCATCATAGAGACCAGACTCCTGGTATTCCCTTCCCTTTGTGGACTGCTCATTTCTTCAGGAAGACCAACAAAATATTGCCATTAAACATATATATCATATTTTATATGTAAAAAAAAAGATAATTTACATTGAATAACCTAAAGAAGGCTTAAAATATGATGATACCATGGAACCCTTTATAATTTAGATTGAGTGAGAACACCGCAGAAATGTGACACAGCAGATATATTCCAGCATATGTGGTGGGAACATGAGAATAAAGGCCACTATGTAAATAGAGCATGGAAGTACTGTAAAGGACACCTAATTGCAAAGCTAATGTGTCATTTAGGGAAAGGTGTCCTCTTACCGGAGAGTTGCTAAATATTAAAAATGGTAATTTTGGTGATGAAAAGTGTCCTTTGTAGAGAGGTGTCCTCTAACTTAAAGTGTCCTCTCAAGGAGGTTCTACTGTTTCAGAGATAGATATTAGTTACTAACATCAATAGGAGCCAGAGTATAAATGGAAACGCAGAGTTATAAATTGGAATTAGGGTATGGAGGTTTTAGTTTATTTATTATTTCGCAGCCATGGTGCCGCATGCTACCATGTTGGCATCACCTTGCTTGATAAGTTTCATCCAGGATTACAGCAATTGTATATCCCCCTTGTTGAAGTCCAGCGGTGAGTGCACGTATCTAAATGGGACACAATTATAACTGTGCTTCACATGTATAGGGATGTGTTGCCCTTACAGTGAAAGTGGTCTCCAACCATGTTGGAGGCTCTAGCAGTCACCCAACATAATTATCATAGCCTGTGCCTAATGTTTTTTTTTTTTTTTTTGCTTATCCCTAGTACACGTCGTACAGGCCATGATAATCATGGTGGGTAGTTAGCGACTGCTTTTACTGTAAGTGCACCACATGTCTACACATGTGAAAGCAGTTCGACTTTGCACTTACTAATGCCAGAGCCCCGTTTGGTTACTTGCACTCGCTGGTGGGGTTGGACTTTTGCAAGAATCGGGGGCCATTGGAGCATTTTTTTTTCTTTAAACAGAAAAAAGTGTCCAATGCGGGTTCGAACCCGGGTCCTAGTGGTCGAAAACCAAACGGTTAACCAGCCTTCCACCCACCCCCGTGCCTAATGTATACAAGGGATATATAAAAAAAATTGTATCCCATTGTCATTGTTGAAATTTGAATTAAGAAATGGGCAAATTATCAATGAAATAATGGGGTCGGTTATTTCAAAGGCTGCTTTTTGGGAAATTTTTCAAATTATCATCATTCGAATTAAAGAAATAAGAATGTATTTAAACAGTTCATTCATATTTAATTTTAAAACTATATTTTACAGGTATAATTGATAGGATTACCCATCTCACAATTAACTCCCACACAGAGCCATAGCTAGGCTTAATTTTTTTCAGTCTAGAAAAAGTTAGGGATGTTTTTTTTTGTATTTGAAGGCTCACACTGATAATTGGAAGGTTGACTATGGAGTTAACAAAGGGGAAAAAATAATGAAAGGGTATATCAATAAAAAGGTAATCAGCTGCTATCTTGGTGGTAAGATGCCACTGTAGGTCTTCTAACCATCTGTTTTATTTTTACATGATGTTCTCAAAATTTAGGAGAGCTGTAGAAGAGATAGGCATATCAAACTGCCATTTTTTCTCTTTTTTCCCCTGAAGCTAGAGGCAATGAAAACTACTATGGGACATCCTATTTTGAATTTCATCTCTACATAACTTACAACATTATTTCTTCCAATATTCTAAATATTTGTTGGGGAAAATGGCCAGAGTATCCTTTGTTGATTTATTTGAAATGGAAGAAATTTTGTGTGTCAGACTGCCATCCACTGGTGCAACTTGGCTGTCTTCTACCTTGAACACAAGAGATACCCGGTAAGCCTCTTATTCTTATGGCAATCTTGTATGAAATCAACTGTTTTTTTTTTATAATCAACGCTGTTTTTCCATTAATGACCCATCTTACTGAGAAATTTATAAAACTATCTCTTTAATTTTCAAAAGTGTGACTTTTTGAAAATCACTCTACACTAGTGTCAAAAAGTTAAAAGTATCTTGTCTACATTTTGGTCTTTTTCTTTATACCAATGCATTATCAGATGTTTTTGCCATTATGATTATTGTAGGTTCACAGATAACACCTAGAGTAGCCAAGTTATTAGGAGATTGTAGGCTTAATAGACCATGCTTCCTTAGAAGCATGAGTAGTCTCTTTCATCAAGTTACTTAATATTGGCTAAAATATGTAACAAACTCAACATGACCTGTTAGATAAACCTATACCACCTACCAAGAATAAAATTAAGCAAGCTACAGGTTAAACCTTGGATTGCAGCTTGCCCAGAAAGTGATCCAGGTGGCAGAGTGTGAGGAACCTGAACTTGTGGAAGTGTGGATTCTGAAAGGGCTCCTTGCTGAACTCAATGGCTCAGGCCTGGTGGCTTTGGACTGTTATTTCCATGCAGTGGAGTTGGCCAATCACGTGAGTGCTCCCAGTTTCCCATGTGACAGATGAGGACAGAGGGTGGTGCAGTCACAAGCCCACCTGGGGTTTGTCTACTACCTGCTCCAACTGCTGCCCCAGCTGGACAGCTCTTACCTTACGTGTCAGCGCTTCCTACACCAGGGAGAGGCAGCCTTGATCAAATACACCGGTACCGCTCCTTTACTTTCTAACATATATGGACTGTGTTAAGACAGAATGTCGTTTTTTGTGGTTTGAAATATTGCTTTTGCTGTGTGCGTGGCTGTCCTTTAATTATATGCTCTGAAAATTTTGAAGAGTAAAATTTAAAAAAATAGCCAAACCATGATTTTAGGGAACCAAAAGCTCTGTCCCATTGGGATTCACTATAAAAGGGTTTTACTGTATTTTATATAAAAAAAAAAAAATCAACAGTTCCTCAAATGTTAGTCAATTTTTTTCAAAATATCATTATACAGATTTTTTATGGTTTTCTGAAATCCATATTAAAGAGGAATTGCTGTAATTAAAATATACATATTTGTCTTTCTTTTTTATAGAGCTTAATATAAAATAAAATATTTTCTTTTTAGAGAAAAACTTTTATTGAATTTTTTTCTTCCCCCCCCCCCCCCTTTTTTTACTCCAAATATTTTTGTGTAGTTCTTTTAGATTCGAAATTCTCACGATTGAATACAGATGAAGGCCTTCCAGTGGCTTCATTTATAAGATCTTCACTTGTGAAGTTGACACACCACCATTGTTGAATGGTGCTCCTCATCAATCCATGTATAACTTGTCTTATTCTCACTTCTCTATCATTTCAACCCACCTGCCCAAGGCCTGCCCCACCTAAAGCAAAAGCTAACTTCATACCTCCATCATGGACTACCCTGGTTACAACCCTCCAAGGCAATTAGTGATCCCTTTCGCTCCATCCCTAATGAAATATCTATTTAAATGAAGTCTTGTATCAAGTCTATCAATTCCTGCTATGCTAAATTACCAACTTTATTAATACAAGGTCTTCTTCTTCTTCTTTCTTATCTCCACACTGGGTGAAGTAGATTGCGTCTGCCTTTATTGTTAAGACTGGGAGCACTACTCAGTGGCAAGGCCGACTTAGCTCCAAAAGAAATGGCCGCCTCTGACATGAGGAACAGACGCCACGTGCAGCTGCTTCTAACATGGAGTACAAACGCTGCTCATCCTGTATTCCTGGATTAGAAGCCCTTACAGGGTACTATCAGCCGGGCCAGCTGAACTCAGGTTTTTTAGTGAGCTTGTTATTGCTCCCCCACCTCCTTTTTCATCCGGGCTTGAGACCGGCAAAGGAGGAGTTATTAATACAAGGTAATAAGTTCAAATCCAAATAAATAGTGTGTGGTGTTTTGGTAACAACGTTGTTACTGAAACGCCACAAACTATTTATTTATTTGGATTGAGTCTTATTACCTTGTGTTTATAATCTATCATTCATCATTACCAAAGAGGTGGTGGGAGCCAGTGTTTAGTAAACTCTTGAATGCACCAACCAGGTGGCCTGTTCGAAACATTGAGCAGTTTAAACCTTTTTCTTCAAGGCTAACCTTTCCAATAACCAAAAAGGAGCTCTGGCACCTCATAAGTTTTTTTTTTTTGCTTATTCCTAGTACACGTGGTACAGGTCATGATAACCATGGTGGGTAGAAGTAGGCGACTGCTTTTACTCTAAGTGCACCACATGTCTACACATGTGAAAAGCAGTTCGACGTTGCACTTACAAATGTGCCAGAACCCCGTTTGGTTACTTGCACTCGCTGGTGGGGTTGTACTTTTGCAAGAGTCGGGGGCCATTTGAGCATTTTTTATAAATCAGAAAAAAAAGTGTCCAATGTGGGAATCGAACCCGGGTCATAGCGGTCGAAAGCCAACCTTATAAGTACAAGGTGAAGCTGCTATTTTATATATATAGAGTCAAATATTTTTAAATCATCCTTTAAAGTAGATCCTGGTTAAGATTAGAGTATTAATAATAAAGGTAGTTGTGGTGGGTTGAATGACTTGTTGTCGGCAGTAGAGATGTGGTGTCACAGGTAGCCACAGCGGGGACATCCCAGCCTGGACCATGCTGAGCCTCATCCAGGAGAGACTGGCCAACTACAGGGCTGCCCTCTCCTCCATCTCCAGGTGGGAGAGAACTTTGAGCTCTAGAGCATCGATGGTTTGGTCCTCTGAAATCATCCATATTTAAAGAGGCTAACACTGCCATTACCCATAAAAATTGACTTTGAATTTTACATAGCAGTAATATACAACAACAACAAAAACCTTTATTAAGACACTATTTTCTTACAAGGCGATTCCCCTAAAAGGTTATATATGTACATGAGTGAGGAGGAAAAGCAATTTAGAGGGGAGGGGGAGCAATCAGCCGTTGTCTGTGGAGTTGAGCACTTCTTCTCTCATTTTATCAATCGCCTTGAAAAATTTAAAATATTTATAAACAAATGTTTTATCCAGCAGGAGAGCAGTAAAGATTTTATATACATGTTGTTTATTGTAGTGAGTTAGCCCCGAAATTTCGCGAATTTCCATTCTCTTTTCATGTAGGAATGGGCAATGGAATAGATAGTGGACCAAATTGTCTTGGATGCCAACATTGCAGAAGTAGCAATTTAAAGGGTCGCTGTTCCAAAATCCCGTGATATCCTCGCGGAAAAGTAGCCATAGAATCCTTTGACGGGCTATAAATCGTTTAATTTTCAAAGGGAGGTTTGATAGTAAGTAGTCCTCCGTCATAAAGGAGCTACTTAAAGATTGGTAGTGAATAAAATGAGTTGATTTTTGTATCTTAGCTCGGTCAAATTAGAGTAGCTGGTCCACTGTGATTTGAATAATTCTAGGCATTTCTCCTCGCACAACCATATAATCTTCACAGTTCTTAAGAAAAACCCCTAGAGTCAATGATGCTATTCAGGTTATGAATAAAGTTGTTTCCCGCTTTTCCCACAATTTAAACTTTCCAGAGCTGGGACAAGCAAACATAGGGTAATCTTGTCCTGTCCATTTTTAAAATCCGTATCCAGAACTTTAGAATCAATTTCGTAATGTTTAATTCAAGGGACATCCTTCCGGTTTCTGTTCGTAAGATGTAGCCCGGAGTATATTTGGGAAGGTCAAGAAATCGCCGTAGGAAAATATCCTGGATCTGGTTTACAACTCTTATCTGATTTGTCGTCTACAGGGGGGCCGAGTATAACAACGTGGATAAAACTATGGAGTCAAGTAGTTTCATCACTGCTCTGAACGATTTGGTTCTTGACTTAGATAGTATTCTCCATACTGCGTTTGTAGCAACCAATGCTTTGCTTTTAAAGTGCTGCGCCACATAAGCAGTTGGATTCTTGGTAGTTAAGGGGTAGCCAAGATATGTATATTTTGAAGATACTGTCAAGGGTTGTTGGCCCCAAAACCAAATGTCAGATCTGGCCAAGCTGCCTCCATTTCGAAACACTACGATTTTAGACTTGGATTGGTTCAGAGTTAAACCATTTTCCTCAAAATATCTTTTTATTAAATTAATCTTTATTTGGAGATTTATCTTGGATTCACCAAAGAGGACTATATCATCCGCGAACAGGAGGAGGTGTATAGTTCCATGGCCCGGTAAGTATATACCTGGCAGGTCAGAATCATCCAGCGTAGCAACCAGATCATTAATGAAAATAATAAATAAATACGGTGAAAGAGTTTCACCCTGAAGAACACCTGATTGTATTTTGATGAATTCTGTAAAAGAGCCGTTCCATCTGACCGCTGCCATCATTTGAGCATAGTAGTTCTGTACGAGTTCGATAAATCGGCCACTTAAACCAACAAGCGCAAGCTTTCTCCATAATAGTAGATGTGGAACTGTATCAAACGCTTTTTTAAGATCAACAAAGAATGCGTAAAGTTTCCTTCTTTTGCGGTTTAATGTCATTTGGATTAGTTATGTAAGCGTGAAGATATGGTCTTGGCACGAGTAACCCCTTCTGAATCCTGCCTGGTTTTCCGCTATGAATTTTCTATTCTCAATCCAATTACTTAGTCTATTTTTTAATATGGATGTAAAAAGTTTTGACAAGTTGCTTATAAGGGCAATGCCCCTATAATTTGATGGTGCATTCGGATCACCCTTTTTGAATATTGGTTGGATTATGGTTTTTGACCACTGTGAAGGAACTTAGGATTTAGTTAATATTTTATTGAATAAGTTAGATAAAAGGATTAAACTATTCTCAGGTAGGGCTTTGATAGCTTCATTTGGTATACTTTCGTAACCTGCTGCTTTATTGTTTTTTAAGCTAGCGATTTCCCTCGCAATTTCCAAAAGTGAAATTTCGGCGTCAAGCTCGGGGTCAATAGGAATTAGTAGAGTGGGTACATCAGCCACAATTCTTTGAGGAGGCGACAATAAACCCTGATAAAAGGATTCCCACTCTGATATGTCAATATTTCCTTTTGTGCTATTCTGTTTCTTAAAGGACGCAATTATTTTCCAAAATTTGGCAGAGTCCCTAACATTGCTAAGGGCAGCTTGAACAGAATCAGAGTATTTGTTATTTTTGTATTTGAGCAATGATAGATATTTGCATTTACTCGTAATAAACAAATCTTTATAAATAGGAGTATTGAGAGTCAAATATAACTTAAGATTTTTTTTTTCTTATATGTTTTTGCTGTATAACATTCCCCGTCAAACCATGGCTTAGACCGCGAACTATCTGCACTTCCCTTTGTTAGCATTCCTGCTCTCACCATTGATGTTTGAATCCTGCTAGTAAGAGTGTCAGCACATAGATCTATTGAAGGCTCTTCCGGTAGTGCATAGCAGTAATATATATAGTCTGTTTAATCCATAACACAGTATAATCGAGGATGGATATTTATAACCTAATATACAAGGTATGTCCCATAAGTTCCCGGACTGGGTCCATAAAAAAAAAAGGTAAGATATATATATATTTTTAAATTATTAAAACTTTTCAAAGTAATCCCCCCTTGCTTCAACGCACCAGCGCCATCGTTTCTCCCAATTGTCGAAACAGTTTTTATAGGCCTCTTTTGGAATGCTCTTCAATGCCAACAGCGATTTTTCTATTATGTCATCCCTGGTGTCAAAATGTCTTCCTTTTAGAACTGCTTTAAGCTTGGGGAACAGGAAAAAGTCATTTGGTGCGATATCTGGGGAATAGGGTGGTTGAGGTAGGATTTGTGTCCCGTTTTTCACCAAAAAACTTGTCACCAAGTGCGCTGTGTGAGGGCGGGCATTGTCATGGTGGAGGATCCAGTCACCATTAGTCCATTTTTCTGGCCTTTTTTTTTCAAATCGCTTCCCTTAGACGGCGAAGAATGCCCAAATACATTTTCTTAATAACTGTTTGGCCTGCAGGAAGATACTCGTGATGAACAATGCCCTTGTTATCCAAAAAAGCAACCAGCAACACCTTGTTTCTGGATTTCAATATCCTGGATTTTTTGGGTCTAGGCTCACCCTGACCTCTCCACTCGGCAGATTGACGCTTGGTTTCAGGGTCATAGCCATAGACCCATGTCTCGTCGCCTGTGATTATCTTGTCTTTCCATTCCGGAGCCGTTCTTGTCATTTCCAACATGTCCTCATAGGTTGCAAGCCGACCCAGTTTTTGCTCATTAGTGAGAAATCTTGGGATGAATTTTGCAGGAGTCTTTTTGAGCTTCAAATATTCGGTTACGATCCTTCCAATCGTTGTTTTAGAGATACCTGTGTCTTGCTCTAGCTCCAGCAAAGGTGGTTCAAGGATTTTCTTTTATAAAATCGGTGATTTTTTTGCACATTTTCATCAGTCCTTTGAAATTTTGGGCGTCCTTGACGAGGATCACCTTCAATGGAAATTCTGCCA